>JAUPFV010000002.1:55522653-56159054 GCA_036936605.1 Limnanthes douglasii subsp. nivea | reverse complement strand
CAGATCCCAAGTTTTGTGTCATTTTTGGTCCCAAAATGTACGAGAAGATTGATTGTTCAAATTTCTAGAGCGAAAATGATGGATATGAGACAAAAATAAAAATGGAGGACTAATGTGATAAAAAAATGGAGGCAAATCGTATAAGTTTATTATCCATTTGTAACAAATACAGCATTGAAATACCTGCCAAACTTGTTATCCTCTATCTTCCTTTATTGCGTATATAAATAACAAAAATAGAACTAATATATACAACAATTATTTGTTGTAACTTGAATTTTGGTTTATAAATTCTATTAATGGTGTAAATAATAATTTTGAAATTTTAACTTTATTTCTTAAAAGTACTGTCGATGATATTGATGTCTACTATCATAGAGAATAATATCTGACCGAATACCAGTTGTAATTTTGGCTGTATATAGAGATGAACATTAATTTTAAGTGAGATTTTGAATTGAAATTTGAAACGTGCACGTAAAGTAAAGTAGAAGATATGAATTTTAGAACGTGTCAAATGATACACATTTTGGTTATATTGTCGAGACAATATAATAGATAATAATGTCATCCGACCGCATTAGACACTCCCAAGTGCAAACATTGATCATGATCAATAAGCACTTCAACCTTGAAATCCTCCTTCCAAAGACACCAGATTTTATTAGAAATATTCGCAGCATAATTAGTGAATCCAAGCTTAGCAGCAATCTGATTAATCATCTCCATTCTTACAAGAGGCTCCTGTAAAAGAAGAATTTTAACTTTGTTAGTATTAACCATGTCCTGTAACCTTAAAATGGTAGGATTATTGTTGATACCACGAAGGTTCGAACTAACTAGACTTATCATTATCAGAATATGATTTCCTACAATTGTCCTTAAGTCGTAAGGACTTAACAATCTTCTGATTCGGTTTCTTTATTTTCTTATTAGTTTTAAGTTTTTTAAGCAAGATTTCTTTAAAGACAAGAGAAGACTGATTCAATATTTGATCCTCTAGAGTGCTACAGCCAGACATGCTTTCATCTTCCTCATTCAAAACAAACTCAGAAGACACCCTCTGCACACAATCACGTTCAAGATTCTTAATAGCATCAATAATCTCTAACTCTTCGACAGAATGTTCAAGAATACATCCTACATTCCCGTTTTCAGAAATCGGAACAATACCCTGCCCAGTTTTCAAATTCAATTCTACATTGGAAGAGAAAACTTTATGTTCGAGACTTTTGGAAGTGACAATTTCTTGGGAACTAACAGCATTGTCTTTCGGGACTATAATAGAATTCAATTTCTTCTTGTAAGTCTTGTTAACAAAATTCTTATCAGACTTTTGAGACTCTGAGACACTAACTTTTACAGAACCTGAATTTTCTTTTTCATCACCAGAGGCTTTAACAACCACCCTTTCTTTTAGAGAAATCCTTTTACTATCCATATAATTATGCCCCATATGATGACATTTATGACAGTAAAATGACGCATTCTTGAAGCTAACCCCAACCTAGCAACCATCTTGATCCCCAAAGCCTATCCACAGTTTTCTTTTCAAGACTTTAGACACATCGATTTCAACAAGCGCATAACACGCATTTCCAGAGGCTCTATTAGAATTTGGAACCACGATTTGATGAACAAAACCTAGGGAATCAGCCATATCTTTAATAACAGTTTTGTTATACAAGAATTCAGGAAAGTTTTCAAACCTCACCCAAAGTAGGGAAATTGGGCATTCAAAACTCATACTACTTGCATGACACAATTTGATGATTCTCATCACCTTACCATCAATATTCCAGAAACTCTTCGACCAAATTCTATCAACGTCTTCCAATAGGCCGAATTCAATAAGAATCTGCCGGGAATCAATAGTAACATAAGAAAAGGAGCCTTTGAATTTGAAAGATTCAAGGAAATACTAAAACTTCTCACGTTTAGGAATACCCAGACTAAACTTTCCTATAATGGTCAATCTTGATTCTTTTAGAAGGGTAGACTTAATTTGCGAAGAATAGTGTATCATATTATGATCATCAAGAATTCTTACGAAATCCGGCGAAAAAGCTTGAGTCTCTGAATTCTTTTTCAATACATCAGAAAAAGACTTTTTGATTGGAGAAGAGCTCTTCTCATCCTTGTTGTTGAGAGGTGGAAATTCATTTTTGTCTAGCTCCATAGAATTCAACCAGAATAGCCACAGAAACCAGCACTTAACAAAAACCCCGAGAACAGAGCAAAACCAACCGAGGACAAGAAAACCTTAGTGCCCAGAATCAGAAGAAGAGAATCAATCCAAGAGACGAGAGAAAACAGGAAAAAGGAAAGGGAGAGGAAGCATCAACAAGAAGTTGATCTCACATTCCCTTTGTTTATTTGCTTGTTTAGATAGGTGGGAATTCCGATAAAAAGAGTTTGATACATAACTTTTGTTAGGGTCTGAGGTAATGTCAAATTGGATAAAAAAAATATGATTATTTTTAAAAAAAATGAAAAAACTTAACCGAACTTATTAGTTTTATGTGGTGTTATTAATTATTTTAAAGATAAGTTGTCTGTCCTCATATGAATCCATCGATTCTTTACCATTAATTTAAATATAATCTATCAACTCCATATTAAAGAATAATTTTCAAATCTAATTATTAAGATGTTTTTTTGGAATTCAATAATACACGACAATTGACAACCAATTAAAAATTATTGATCCTCTATTTTCCTTTATTACTATTATAATATATAAATAACAAGCATAGACGGAATATATACAACCATTATTTGTTGTAACTTGAATTTTGGTTTATAAGTTCTATTAAAGGTGTAAATAATAATTTTGAAATTTTAACTTTATTTCTTAAAAGTACCGTCGATGATATTGATGTCTACTATCATAGAGAATAATATCTGACCGAGTACCAGTTGTAATTTTGCCTGTATATAGAGATGAATATTAATTGAAGTGAGATTTTGAATTGAAATTTGAAACGTGCACGTAAAGTGGAAGATATGAATTTTAGAACGTGTCAAATGATACACATTTTGGTTATATTGTCGAGACAATATAATAGATAATGATGTCATCCGACCGCTTTAGACATGTGTCCTAAGTGTGGGATAACCATTTTGTCGATAATATATCATGATGTTTTGTGCTTGGTTTAATAATTTTGATTATATATATACTTATTGATGCATTCTGCTCATAAAATGAATTTGAGGTTGGATATGGAAAACTTATACCATCTCATAGCTTTTGTGCTCTCTTTTTATCTCGTGATCAAACTTGTATTTCACCGGAAACGAAAACAACCACCAACACCTTTTGCTTTTCCAATCATAGGCCATCTTCACCTCCTCAAGAAACCTCTCCACCAGACACTCCAAGCTCTGTCCACTAAATATGGTCCAATTCTTTTTCTCAAATTCGGCTCTCTTACCACGGTTGTAATATCTTCACCATCTGCCGTCGAAGAATGCTTCACCAAGAATGATATAATACTTGCGAATCGGCCCATTTCTGTAGTCTCGGAGATTCTCAGCTACAACTACACCACCCTTGGGTCCACCCCTTATGGAGATCTATGGCGTCATACACGCCGGCTTACTGTTATTGAAATCTTCTCTACGGCTAGTCTAGAGAAATCTTCGAAAATACGTGAAAACGAAGTCACTAGGCTTTGTGACCGACTATTCAGTCTGTCTTGCAATGGTTCTAAAATTATTGACTTGAAGTATTTTACTTCTCTTTTGACGACTAATGTTATGTTGAGAATGGTTGCAGGGAAACGCATCGTTGAAGAAAACGAGACCGGAATATTGTCGGAGTTTAAAAAGATATTTTATACTACAATGTCGATGAATTTGTGTGATTTTGTACCGGCATTAAGGTTGTTTGGGTATAAAGGACCGGAGAAAGAAACGAGAAGAGTCCATAAGTTGAGGGATGACTATTTACAGAATCTGATAGATGAGACGCCACTGGATTCTACATCTAAAAATGATAGATCAATCATTCAAATTCTCTTGTCTCTGAAGAAATCAGATCCTGAGTTTTATACTGACACTACCCTCAAGAGTATCATACTTGTAAGTAATTACTGCTTACTTTGCTTAAACAATTTTTTTTTTTCATTACATATAGAAAGATGTAAGAATTTTAACTGGTACTTGTGATGGCCAAACAGTTGATGTAAAACTACTGTCTTTATAATTGATGCTGAATCAGACAAATCATGTTCTGTTATGACCTGTGCGCTGTGGAATTGTTTGGAGCACTTAGCTTCTGTCCTTTTTGGGTTTGTAAGCAAAAGTTTGGTTGTTTAGTTTAGTTTCTTATTGCTAAAGATATATTTTATAAATCTATGTAAAGCATAACAAACATAAAAAGCTAACAAAAAACAATTAGGCTTAGACCATGAAAGCCTAAAAAGTTAAAAGCTATCATAAATTATTTGTTTTTACTTTCTTTTTTTCACCTCTGGGTCTTCAACTTCAATTTGTGCGGTAACCTTTAGCTTTAAAGTTGGTGTCTTTATTGTTTACTTAATAAGCAAGTTTTATTTCTCAATTAAGTTGACTTTAGAGAATGCTTTAACACTAATTTAGTATATTTGCTTCAGATTATGTTCACAGCCGGAGCAGATACATCCGCAGTCACACTTGAATGGGCCATGTCACTCCTCCTAAGCAATCCCTCGAAGCTAGAGAAGCTGAGAGCGGAGATCGACCGTTATCTTGGTAACGACCACCTTGTTACTGAATCGGATCTTTCTAAGCTTCCATACCTTCGTTGTGTCATAAATGAAACATTAAGGTTATATCCGGCGACCCCTCTTTTATTACCCCATAGGTCATCTGAAGATTGCAATGTGGGAGGTTATAATATACCACGAGGAACGGTCCTACTAGTAAATGCATGGGCCATACATAGGGATCCCAGTATATGGAAGGACTCGGAAAAATTTGAGCCGGAAAGATTTGAAGGGATGTTAGGGGAACGAGATGGGTTCAAGTACATACCGTTTGGAGTCGGTAGGAGGAATTGTCCGGGGGCTGCATTGGGGCTACGGATAATTTCGTTGGCGGTAGGTGCATTGGTTCAATGCTTTGAGTGGGAAACGATCGAGGAGGAAATTGATATGAAAGAAGCTGCTGGATTGACTATTTCTAAGGCTAAGCCTTTGAAGGCTGTCTGTCATCCACGTGAAAATATGCATAAAGTGCTATCGCAACTTAAAGACTCGATATAGAGGTTGATCTTTGTTGTTAAGTCTTTTCTAGACGGTGTGTTTATATTGCTTCTTCAAGTGTTTCTGCTTAGGTTTCGAAATTCTTAGGTTAATGTCATTAGAATCTTCTGTTTGTTTCTGCACATTAAGCTTTGCCTATTTCAGGTTCTAGTAGGTACATCTATGTAAAGTAAATCTTGTTTCTGCACATTAAGCTTTGCCTATTTATGCCCCGAGATCATTTCATCTACAATTACACTTTTTTTTCATTTGTACCTACAGAGTTGTTCCGTTTAAAAGGACTCCTTGAGTATTTAGAGATGTCTAAATGAACTATTGTTTCTGAAACAAAAGAGATAAACAAAAAGTATCTATCCTTCTTTTAACATCCAGTATCATCCTTACACTAAGTATATGGAAGACAGTGATCTCGTTGATAAATTCTTGTTAGAACTCAAAGAGGGGTTCTATCCGGTAAATAATTATTAATATGGTTGTTATCCGGATTTAAACGACATATTTAAATCATATTTTGACTAAGTAGCATATTATATATAAAGTTATAGATTTGATGGACCATGAGATCTACAACAGCCCTTATAAGTATAGATTGTCATATCTCCAAATTGGTAAGCACATATTGTTATATCTTTTGTACTTAGCATTATTATTATTTTAGCTTTATTTTCTAGTCTAATTTTGTTTTACATTTCATTTCTTTAGTTTGGTGAGGGGATCCCAACAAATCCAGATTTCATCGGTGGCTCCGTTTGTGAGGAGAGACCGATATCCCACCATGAGTCAATTAAAACCTTTACCCCCTCCCTCGTTTGGCTCCAATATAAGGTCAAGATTTTGGACAGCATGTGCCTTTCTTTGACAATAGTTGGATGAGAGTTTGCGCGATAACATCCGGTGCTTTGTTTAAACAAAGAACAGCGTGGATGAATGTCATAAGGTTATTATAACTTGTGCCTTTTAGAAAATGTATCCTCCCGTTTTTGTTAGCTGAAGATGTAATGAAGAAGAAGGGCTTGTTTTCGGGCTATGTTTGGCTCAATTGGAATCATGGATTAAGGTGGGGAAAACAATTAGGCTGACACTTGTGTCAAATTAAAGGGCTCGACTAACCCCGATCAGCAAAACCAAACCCATATCTCTACTATGATATTTTATCAGGCACCTCCTCCACAAGGTCAACCTCACTACCTCCCATATACTCCTTAGCCTAGGCTATTACAACCACAACCTCCAGTAAGGGCAAGGCAAACAAAATTGACTTGGGCCGAGACGGACCTTGAAGTAGAGGCCGAGACGACTGTAGAAACAAGTGGCTTAATCATGACAACTCAACAGAGCTAACTGAAAGTTCAAAAGATATTTATGTGAAGGCCAATATATTTGTATTGTTTCAACAATCGTTCACATTAATAAAATCTTCAGAGGAAAAAATGAGCAGGTTTTGCAAGTAACATAATAACAGTAGCCATTGGACCATAGATAGTATAACATTGAAAGAAAAGTTTCATTTTTTTATTAACAAAGAGAAATTGATCAAAATTTATAAAGATTGGTTGGCTTCAGCCCGAGGGTATGCAAAGACCAAACCAAAGCCAACGAGTGAAAGGGAAAGTGGTGGTAATTTTGAGCCATGCTATTGCACTTCTCGACATGTCTAATGAGTACTTTAACCCAAATCTTAACAAACATATCATATGAGCCATTTATGAACGAAGATTATTTGTTTAGGATGACTAATACCTTCACAAAGATACATGTTAGAAGCCTTGAAGCTTGGTACCAAGGGCTGACTTCCATTCATTTTTATCAGCCCCATATTCTTTTATTGTCTTTGATGATGGCAACCTGAGAGAATAGACAGGCCCTTTTGAGGATGTTGTACTAACAAGAACTGAAATAGTGGAGGACAAGGTCCTGATAATCTTAATAGATATATGTGTTAGGGTAGCGACCAAAGTTCCACATCCCACATCGGTAAAACATGGGAAGGATCAATGGTATATAAGTGAGAACATATCTCAACTAGTATGAGGCCTTTTGGTAGTGGACCAAATTTATATGTTTAAGGTTGTAACTCAAAGTGGAAAGTTGATGATATGCGTAGAATTTACAAATATAGACAAGACATGACCTAAGGATTATTTCACAAATATGGACAAGACATGACCTAAGGATTATTTCACATAATTTGTAGTTCTACCTCATAACTGAGTGAGCAACTTACTAGAGATGACATACTAATTAAGATTCGTGATGATTTGAACCATATAGATGACTTGGTTGAAATTTTTAAAAACTTAAAAAATATTAACTTTCAACTTCATCTGAAAAAGTATGCCTTTGCAATCCGGTCCGAAACATTTGTGGGGCACCTTGTCAGTGAGAAGGTGATATAATTTAATCAATCCTAGTTAAAGGGTATAGCCTTAGTGTTTCCCCTATATTTATCAATGAAGTTCAAATTTTGAATAAGAGTCTAACGGTTTTTTAAAATTTAAAATATTGTTCTTTAAAAGCATGTTTCCCTTTTTTAGGTACTACAGAAGTTCAATCGATTCCATTCCCTCGAGTAAACTGAACCTTCTCTACTATCCTCTTTAGAAGTTATATTTATGACTCTCTTAGAAGAGAAACTACGTTATGAGCAGTGGCGGAACCAGAAATGAAAACTAGCGGGGGCTGAACTATATTAAAAATTAATGCTCTATAACGAGGTTGCAACATAAACAGCTTCGAAGTGTTGCGACGTCGTTTTATGCTTCTAGTGATGCAAATCTTGATGTGCACTTTCATTTTTTTACATCCAAATTAAAAACTATATCAAAAAATTAAAACAGAATTATTTATATATAAATAACTAATAATTTTACTTGTTTGAAAATAAAAACCATAATTTAATATAAACTATTAGAAACAATCCACCATTTAATATAAACCATACACCCATCTAACAATTTCCGGTCTTAAAAAGTAAAAATCACCTACTCACCTAACAATGCAGGTGTTAAAAAGTAAAAAACCACCCATCCCATAAGGATATACTTTGGAGCTAGGAGGGGCTCCAGCCCCTCATAGCCCCTTAATAGATCCGTCGGTGGTTATGAGTGTCGTTTTGATAGATAAGAAAAGTGAATAAGTGTCTGAAGGTCATTTACTACATGTTCTAGATCTTACTCAATGCGGAGACAAAATAAAGCTGGAAAGGCTAGAACTTGCGTTAATTTTTGTTTCAAGAAAGATGATGCCTAACTTTCAAGCCCACAATGAAATTGTCCAAATGTCCTTCCTATTATGAAGCATACAAAAACTTGATATCTCTAGACGTTTAATGCCATGGTCAGTTGAGCTAGGATACTTTGATATATGTTTTGTGCCAAAGACTACTATCAAAGCTTAGTGTTGTCTAATTTCCTCACAAAGTTCCAGAATGAGAGACCGCCACTTTCCTTGTATAGATCTTTTTTTGATTGGGTAGTCTAGAACGACGGCAGATCCGATGTTTTAGGTTGTGGCCATAAGCTTGGTTAATTGTCTATTTAGGCGAATAAGTGAATATAACCAACTATTTTGGCTTCCAAGTTTCTAAGAATAGAGCTGAGTTTAAGGTTGTTACTTTTGGGTTTTGTTTGGAATTTATGTGTACAACTAAGAGAGTTTGGCTTACAAGTGACTCACAGTTTTTTTATCCATCATGCTATTGATCAAGAATAAGTGCACAATGCTTACTTAGTTATGTATATAAGGTTCTCAATAACCAAAATAATGTTCTTAAGGCAATCCAATATGAAGAAGGTTGAGGGCTGAAAATTAACTTGGTGATTCTTTGATGTATTTAGCATTCCCCAAATTTGCCCCTTGGATTGGTCTCTAGGAACACTCATCAATTGAAACATAGAGGATAGAAATAAAACATTAAATGTTAGCAATGTGTTTCATAGACTCGACTGACAAGAAGGTTGAATTTTAAATTGTGCGCTTCTATCAAATAAACCCTCAAGGAAAAAGTTGAATTTCAAAGCTCGTGAGCATGTTTTAATAGAAGGAACCATGTACAAGTCAGGCTTGACCGCCCCCTTATTTTTTTGCCTCAGTTCTAGAAAGTTTTGTTGATGTCCTTAACGAGATTGAATCATTATGGTTATAAAATAAACATAAAATGTGTTGCTAGCAAGTTATTATTGGCCCAGGATCATTGTCAATGCTAAATATTTATTTTAAATGTGTGACACTTGTAACATTATTTACTTCCTATCATTAATTTTGAAAATTATATTTAAAGGGTTTTCCTTTGACATATGAGGATTAGATATTGTTGGACCACTTTCCTAAAACGACTAGAAGACGTCAATATATCTATGTAGAAATCAACTACTTCTTGGATTGGGTAGATTTTGAACCTCTTAAAGCAAATTGCGAAAGAAGTGATAAATTTTATTAAAACTAACATATGTTACGTGTTCGGAACGTCCATTGTAATTGCTACTCACAATGGTCTCCAACTTTACACTGAGGATATAACAATGCGATAGGCGAGGGAACCACCGGAAAAAAAATTCCATCATCAATACTGTCCTGAAACTTGGAGGACTTATTAAATCGTAAGAATTCCTTCATCCGATCTAGTCTTTATGAAAAGTGAGCTTATATCTCTAATACGTTTAATGAAAAGTGTGTTGAGCTCTTAAAGTATTTATAGAGGGCCCTTTTCTTTTTTCCTCATTAATACTTGCACATAGCTCGGGTAACCCAAAAGTTATATACTTAAATGCACATATAGTAACTTGTGGAGACTTCGATGATAAGACCTAACGAGTAGGGATGGCTAAAAATATCACCCAACTTAAAAGAAGGTGCACTCGGGAAGAGAGAAATCTGCAACAAGAAAATACCATACAAATTCCATACAGTTCTTCTAAAATTCAAAATAGTTTTGGAACCTAGGATCATGAAGCATCAGCAGATACCAAGAATAAACTTTTGGAATAAAGAACCTCTTAAGCCTAACTGAGAGTATTAATCCAAAATAACTACGGAGCCAAAACGCTAGCATTAGTATGAACTGTCTAGTATGGAAGGAGGCGGTCATAGTATTCATTTATCGTTGAACTCGAAATGTATAAGGGGCTACTGATAAGGAAATTATAATTCAGGTTAGTATCTCGTTATGGAACAATATTTAAATCATTTATTAACTATGTAAAACAAGCCAAGTAGACCTAATAAGCCATAAGGCTCACAATAGTCGTTTTAAGTATAGTTTGTCACACCTCAAGAAAAGATTAAATAAACATTATACTATTTGTTGGACTTAACACTATGTTTTATCAATAGTTTTACTCTCTCGCGAGACTTTCTCATTGTAGACTTTATTTATCTGATTTGAACGTATTCGAACCTCATCAATATACATCTATAAAACTAAGTATATATGACTATATTATTATAAAATAAGATCTCATGAATCGAACAAGAAATGTGTATAAAATATTGTAGACCAAGTTCGGCCAGGAACCCTCACCTTCAATGATACAACATCAATTGTTAACACTTTGTTTGGAGTCCAAGATTTAAACTGATGATATCATCAAATCTACAATGTTAGAAAAATCGTCGCACTTTTAGTTGATTAAATCTAATAAAAACAACAATTACAAAAAATGCAAGTTTTTTCTAAACTGAGGTTTTAAACCGTTGTTTATAATATCTCACTCGTTGAAAAATCTTCAAACAATTATTCATTTAGTTATTTACAGTTATGGTCACTAATTACTAAACATAACTCGTACATAATATATTTATTAAACTTAAACACTTTCAATATAATCAACAAATCATTCTAAATGAATAAAAAACCCAATAAGCTTTACAAATCAAGGCTTTGAAAAGCATTCTAGAATACTAGAGCTAATAATTTAAACTTTTTATCACTTCCAAAATTAAATATGTAGACGAAATAAATAGGGAAACAATATTTATTCAGATGATAACGTCCATAAAATGCTATAAATCTGCAAATTTATACAAAGAACCACATATTTAGCCCGAAAATTAGTAAAGATAATGATCTTATTCATTGATGCATATTGAATTCTTTTATTTAAATTATTTGGTCAGGTTGTGACACATATTATAGATAAGTTGCAAAACATAGTGTAGACGCGTTACAAAACATATTATCACATAATGTAATATTCTAGGTTTTGCAAGTCATTTGTTAGATATATTTCACAAAATAAATTATAATCAGCTTTTACATTTTGTAAAATTGTTGCAAATGGTTTAATTTAGATGCGAAACCTTGTAAAATTATAGGTACCATGTTTCAAAATTTCAGCATCTTATGTTTCGCACAATCCATGAAAGTCACCAAGATGCGGTGATATACCAAACGTATTTCGCCTGCCATTTACGTATAAAATTAACAAATTATCCACTTATGAAAAAATTTCAATATTATGCCACTAGTTTGGTGAATATGATGAAATATATGTCGATTGTTGGCCAATTAGATACATAATTTTACCAAAGCTTTGATGAAATTTGTTTGGCCTAGTATACCATTGATCTATTGGTTTTTTCCTACTATAATTATTTTTTATGTTATAATAGGAAGATTGTATAGAAATAAAAACTTAACATGATTACTCTTATTATTTTATAACATAAGCTTCTAATGTTATAGTCCATGATAATATTTTCAAAACCTAGTTTAAACATATATGAAAGCTTATATAACTAACTTAGGAAACGTGTTATAGATATGTTACAAAATATGTTATTATTATTTTGTAAAAAACGACGTATTGGACTTACCAAATCTAGCATCACACAAACTTGCAAATTATATTTGTTATTTTCATGTTGTACGGGTAAATGTTGGTGAAATATTATCTTTAAAGAATTTCCCTCATCATTTTGTGACCTGCGACTATTATAGTCTAGATTCGATAATCGACTTGGTGAAAAAGGTGTGTAACAACTCGGCTTCGTAATTATACTCACAGCATATGATCTATGGTGCAAGATACTCGGCCAATATAATAAAGTTTTGAATGAGAAATATATAAAACCAAAAATCACTTAGTACAAAAAAATAAGTTGTCTTTTTAATTAGTAGTTCGGTTTTTTGAATGTGATAATATGTGTTCGTTAAGTGTGCTTTCCGGTGCATATAAACACGCATTAGACAAATAATTTCAAGGAAATATGATCATGTAAAAATTATAAAAAAACCAATATGTGTTCGTTAGGTGTGTTTTCCAGTGCATATAAACATGCATTGGACAAATATTTTCAAGGAAATATGGTCATGTAAAAACTAAAAAAAAACTAAGAAACTAATATGTGTTCGTTAAGTGTGCTTTCCAGTGCATATAAACACGCATTGGAAAAATAATTTCAAGGAAATATGGTCATGTAAAAATTAAAAAGAAACTAAGAAATTAATATGTGTTTGTTAAGTGTGCTCCAGTGCATATAAACTGATTTGTAAAATACCTTCAACATTCAAAACATAAACAATTCATACCAAAAAATAGGTTAATTAAACAAGGCATGCATTATGTGTTGTCTATATTACAAACAAACAATTCTATATAATGGAATAGGACCACAAAACAAGGATTTGATTGTGTGTTATCAGTATAGACTTATTATAAATATTCTAGCAAGTGCTTTTGATGGATATTATTTATATGACTATGAGATACATAATTCAGTGTTTCTAAATAATTGGGATATTTTCCACCAACATGATGTTTATGTTGTGCTTTGATGTATGACAAGATAGAAGGAATATAACTATGAATTGACATTGGTATATTTAAAACCAATTTTAGAAGAAAATTATTGTGAGTTTCTTGTGTTATAAAAATCAGGCGTGAACTTTATTTGATAAATAGTATTGAGAAAATCTATATAATTGCGGCTTATATGTTATACGAATGACATATCAAAAAAATCAACAAAAAAAGAATAAGGAGTTTTAAAAGTTTATGAAAGTTTAAAGCAATTTGGTTTGGTCTACCTCTGTTATTTACATAAATTAAAATTTAGTAAAAATATAGGTATGGTTCAAAAAAACATTAATAGGTCAACTATATGATACACTCGTGGAATGTCTCTTATAAAAACAAGTTTTCATTCATAGAAATAAAGGTTATACATTTGGGCAATAAATAATATATACAAAAGTGAATTTAATGAATATGTTATTCAAGATCATACATTAGTTTGAAAGTACTCATTCAAGATGGTATGTTAGTTATAAAATAGTATTCAAGTTGGAAAATAATATTTTTTTTGTTAGCATAATATTATCGTTAGTTTGAAATGATAAATTACAAAAAATAGTATAGTTAATTTGTGAAATATAATATAGTTAATTTTCCACAGATAGTATAATTATCTTTAAAACATTCTTAATTGTAAAAAAACACAATACCAAAGTTGCAAAAAATATATAGTCATTTTTTTAAAAACATTATGGAACCAACTCTTATGAAACATAATATTATGTATTTCTCGACATACGTAATATCAAGACATGGTATATCCTGGTTGTGAAATATAGTAATAGACATTTTAATTGCGTAACATAAAAAAGTAGTACGTTCCAACTATGGAACGTAGTACGATAGTTTTTACAAAATGCTTAATAATCAAACATGATATAATCGTGTTGCAAAACATGGTATTCTTAAGTTGTGAAACATATATATATTCATGGTGGAAAGAGAACTCTCACCTAAAATGTTTCATTATGCCAAACCAAATGAATTTTAAACTTTTTAAGGAATTTTTTATGATTTTCTTATAATGTAGCACTGCTTAGAAGTGAAAAAAAAATGTTATTTAGAGCATGCATATCAATTAAAAGGATTTTTGAGTTATACGGGTAGGTTTTGTAAGACACTGCTGAGATATGATTATATAATTACAATTTTTCAAAAAAATCAGAATTCAACCATTCATATGTAGGTGTCTAAGTCACACATTACAAGGGTTACTATATACTAATGAACTTGCAATAATTCAACATGATAGTTGGTGGTTTCTTTTCGTATTATAGATAACCATTGGAAAATAATATCCATCATGCTATTCTTTTTTTCGGAGGGAACCCGTAGCCGCTTCTCAACGAGTGCACAGAGTAAACCCTCAATCTGAAGCAATAGCCTGCAAACCAACGCCAGAAGGTAAACCACACAAGATGATAGGCTCAACCAAGAAAATATTTGTAGAAGAACTCGAACTCATGACCTTTGGTCACAAGCATGCCTTACTCTACCAACTCGGCTACCCCTTTTGGGGCTCCGTCATGCTATTCTCTAAGCTTATGGGAGGAGAAGAGGTTTATGTTGATTACACGCGACTAAATCAAAATCTATATGTGTTTGGAAATTTAGGAAGATACATTTGTAAAAGAAAACTTATGCGAATATTTGTTTATTTGACTATTCTTATGCGCGAGCAATCACAGATGGTTAAAACATGAGGTTGTATTGTCTCTCAGGGATGTGTTATATTAAATAAAATTTACATGGATAATTGAACGATAATAGATGTTTCTTACTTTAAATATTCCAAACAATAGTGTGTTAAATCTCACGCGTTACAACTACCACTCTAGAGTTTTGTACATTGGTCGATACAATGGGAACACCAGTTAGTATATTTGAAATAATCGCTAAAGGATGGTAAAAACAATTATATACTAAACCCGCATGGAAGGTACCTACAACAAAAGGAATGAACTATATCTAAAGGTCGAGCATCTCATAAAGCATCGTTGGCGGTAGAAAATATGATTTTCCCACAGCTTATCGGATGTGGTGAACCAAAAATATTATACAAATCCCGCATACCACTATATATGCATCTTTGATTATTTTAGTGAGAGAAAAAATATTGCATAAATCGTATATACTATAAAATATTGCATATATATGTTTAACAGTTCTGAACAATCTTATTTCTACTGGTCGACTGTTCGCAAAAACTTGAAATATTTACCAAATGAGAGATCGGGTGTTCATTACTATATGTTTATGGTTATAATTTGTTTTAATACTATTTTTGAAAATGTTAATTTTAATGTTTTTGTTGTATTTTGACATCAAACTATTTTTCATGTTAAATTTTATGAAATATACTTACTTTATTTCAGATAGGTACTTTCCTTTTCACATATCCTGCCACATGTTGACTTTTATTAGTTTCCCCAACATAATTTACTCAATGAAACATATTATAATTCATATCATATCATATTTTTTTATATTTTTCAAAACCAATTATTATGATTGATTTTTGGAATATGGTTAGAAAACATATTGTAATGCATACTGTATATGAGAAACTAATTGTTCTTTTGCGATTTTTGAAACATGGTTTATTTAATATTTGTGTAAGATGAGGTACACGCCACATGTTGGAAAATAGGATTTATATCAGGATTTTAAAATAAAAAATCTATTTTACCACAACTTAATAAAATCAGTGGCAAGGTTATATACCACGGGTGGAATATATTCTTTATTTAGACGAGGTATGTAAATGTAATGAAGGAATAAGATGCAGATAATAGTCAGGGTCATCAAGCTTATATAGATCAGGATGTAGTATAAAGTTGAGCAAGGTAGGGGTCTTATTAAGAGATATAACGAGGGCCCTATGTCAAAGCTCAAATTAAGGATTATGACGAGATTCAAATTTAGAGTCATATGGAGGGATAAAATCAAAATTATGATGATGGTTTCTTTCCTAGCTATGACGAGGGTTACAGTTAAATTTATGATGAGGGTTGTATAAAGAATCAAGACGAACACCTAGAAAGTATGTTAGACGGGTATAACCATATTTACACTTGTCTTCATATAAGAGGTTCTCAAGAAAGTTTGTTAGACAGTTATAATAGAAACAAACGTGTATATTAGAAATTGAACACATGTCTAATTTAGTGATTGGTATAATATCTTACATAAATTCTATAATTATGGACCAAAATCTTCATTTAGAGACTGATCACACATTTTAGTAAAAAAAATCTATTAAGAATTTTCTTTTTTCTTTCTTTATTTGAGTTTATTATATTGGCTAAATCATTTGAAAATGATTTTCCATTAACTAAATTGGCAGCATCTGTGGGAGATTGTTTCTTTTTAAAATTTTCTATTTTTCTTGTTTATCAATGGTGATGACGCAATCGGGAACTGAAAGAACTTATTTGGAAATGTGTTCGATTGAAGGCACTCTGGTGGGTATTTCGAGAATCACTTTAAATTTACGTATTCATGAAAAAAATTCAATGTTGGGAAATTAAATTTTAGACATGGCATATGGTACTTGTAATACAACTGGATTAGAACAAATAACTTAGGAGGTAGTGGTAGAAGATTGTCATCAATTGATCGTTGTAGTGTTCGGTTCTCATGGTAAGGCTGATCACGTTCATGATAGTTCTCGTGATACGATAGTTTATGCACAAAGTTTAGTTTCTCCTTCTATATAGGGAGAAAATATCACTACTCAAGGTATACCCACAATATTTTCTAGTGTTCAACGTTTATAATCTCAGTTCGAGGAGTTTAAACAACAACATGTTAAAGTTAATCGTTTATAATTTTAAAACTCATCATGAAGTTAAAGCAAGATTTGAAAAATTACCATAAGCATTGAAACTTTTGACTGAAAAGATTACATCAAAGGTTAAGGGAAGCAAATACTAAGTAAGGAAGATTATGGTGCAAGTTGCACTAGAAGAGTTAAAGAAAGAGAAGTAACATTTAGGTGTAAGAGTACAGAAAAACAAAGGGAGTTGAATGAGAATGAGGATAATAAGCAAAAAAAGAAGTTGAATATTCTTGATTATAAAGGTCAATAGATTAATGCTGATTCAAAAAATAATAAAGGAAAAAGTAGCATTATATAATGATGAAAGGTAAAAAATGACCAATTATATGCTCCATGAATCTTTTTTGTCTCTGAAATTTTTGAAGAATAGCTTCTAAAAACTTTTGATCCATATCGCATTGAAATTTATGATGGTTTGGGTGATCCTGAGCATTATTTGGAGTAATTCAGAAATATGATGATGGGATTTAACGCAAATTATATCTTGATATATAGAGCTTTTCAATGATAATTAAGGGAAATGGGTTACATTAGTTTAATTGTTTGTTTAAACAGACAATTAAAACTTTTGAGGGACTTTGGCAGGCTTTCAAAAATTATTTAATTGGTAATATATTTTATAAGAAGGAATGATATTCTATAATGAATTTGTACCACAGTATGGGTGAAACACTGAAAACTTATGTTCAAAGGTCTGTGCGTGAAATAAATGTTTTGGTGGTTGCATTCAAAAGAGGTTTTATTTTGGAAGGAAAATAATATGAGGATCTTGTTAGATCCTCTATTGATACAATGAAATATATTTTGGCAAGGTCGTATCGGTTTACTAAAGGTGAGGATTCGAAATGTGGAGCTTCTGCTTATCCAAAATTTTAATATTTCAAAGCTTTAGTGTCCCGAATAAGAGAAAAATTAATGAAGTAAAGTGCGATGATGTCGTGAAATTTCTTTTGAATAGACTAATATTTTTGTATTATGATAATTCAAACTAAATATATCGCCATTTTCTGAGAAATTGCTACCATTTTTTATAAGATGAAGGAAAAAACAAATTTCAGACAACACTGTCAAATGTTAGCTCGTAGATAATGGAAGGCCTAAGAGATATTTTTGTGTCTACAATAATAATCATGGTAATCTGACTAATGATTTCTTCCAATCGCGAGATGAGGTTCAGATTGATAAATAATAGTGAGTTGATTGAATTTATTAAAAAACAAACGAGCAAGAGAATGACGAAAAAAGTAATGAGTCACGTCAAGAAGAGAAGTTGGAAGGAAATAAAGATGCTAAGAGGAAGCAGTGGTTGCATACTATCGTTTTAACCAGATAGTGGTCCTTAGTTTCAAAATGTGATAATGACAATGTTTTTCCAGGAATACGAAATTGAACAAAACGTTTTAACCTCTGATTGTCCTCAATCTAATGGACATTTGCAGGTAAAAAGTAGAAGAATTTTGTATGGGATCAAAACAAGTTTTTAGAGGGCCAAGGGGAAATGGTCGGAAAAATTATCAGAAGTGTTGTGTGCTTACAAGATAACTCTTAGAGTCACTATAAGAGAAACCATTTTTTCTTTGGTTTATAAGATGGATGATGAGACGTTTATTCCGAGTCATTGAATACGATATTATTCGGAGGAAGATAATATTAAAATAAAAAAATCTCGTTAGATTTAATTAAAAAACATCGATATCGGGCTCAAGTTAGAGCACAACAATACAAGCATCTAATGAAAAACATGTTTGATTCAAAATTGAAGCAAAGAATTTTTATATTGGTTGATTTAGTTGAGAAATAAAATTTTCAAGGGGAAAAAATAAAATCACATGAACACTAGCTCCAAAATGGGAGGTTCCACACAACGTTGTTTCCAAAAGGCATCATGGAGCATGCAAATTGCAAATATATAAGCGATAATATTTTGAAATATCCTCAAAACACTCCACATGTGTAGATTTATAAAAGGAATTTGTAGGTTGATTATGCGCTCTTTTTCCTTTATGGTGACCATATTTTTTTTAAATGAGGCACATTGGAAAACTGATTCGTCAATAAAATTTATTTTTTACATATCTAAGAAATTTCAATTGTTCAGGACATCAGATGATAAAAAAAAGTATATAAAAATTCACGATAATGTTTTAAGCTACGTCTTCTCCATAAAAGAAAGGATATATGCTAAGAAATGTAGCTACATGATGGGGGGGTCGTATATAATTATGTATAAGAGGTTATGGTTGATAAACTAAACCTAAGGTTGAAAACCCAAAAGGATAAGCAAGGGGGCATATTGTGCCATGGAACAATACTCAAATCAATGATTTAAAAAACCAAGCCTATGGTTGAAAAACCAAAACATAATGTAAGTGGTCATATTGTGTCATAATGTAATAGTCAAATTAGCAATTATGGTTGATAAACCAAGTGTGAGGTCAAAACAAGATAAGGTTACACAAGTGGCCGCACCATGCCCTAATATAATAGTTAAACTTTTTATTATGGTTGATAAACCAAGCCTATAGAAAAAAGGTGAAAGGTGTCGAGCCTTGACGTAAAATGTCAAAGATATATACCTACCTTGCAATAAAAAAATATGGTGATAGGTGGCAGCCTCTCATGGATCAGAGGATCTGGTGGACTAACTTTATCCAAACGCGATAGTCCATGGACTATCAACAGACATTTGAAAGTCAATGGACTATCTACCACCAAACGCGATAGTCGAGGGACGATGTATTGTTCAATACCTCTGGAATCATTTGGATGATAATTGGTTGTAGTTTGTTACTGAGAGGCTAAAGAACTACTCTTGGATTGACTCGGCAGCTTCAATCTCTTTGTTTCTTCTATTGTAATATCTTTTACATCTTGGGATAATAGACTTCCCTAAGGCAACACTTTGTTTTGCCAAAAATATTAACTAACTCCCCAGTTATGACCCCTTGTCTAAAAGGAGTTATGGCTACTTGTTTAAAGTTATCTTACATATAATATTTACTTTGTACAAAACATTTGGTATATTCCTTCGAGATCTCAACAACAAGCTACCAACAATAAATTATTGTGTCTTCATTTCCTCATAGCTCTTTGCTTCTCACAAGCTGTCTTTCGAAAGCCATCTAGAATATATCAAACTTCTTGATCAACCTTTGCAAAAGTCGATTATATCATTTGAAGACACTCTTCTTAAAGTTTTGAGAAAACCCCTCACACAATTACTTATCATCATCGTCAAAACTTATCATGAAATCCTTGAATTATTTAAGGCGATTATTTGGATCTTTACTCCCATCAAAATTTTCTATCTTTGAAATATCAAACCGTCTAGGTAAATGGCAGGATATAATTTATGCAGATAAGGATGATTGCCTCCAATTATTCCCTTGGTTGAACTGATAATATTGATTAGATATGGAAAATATACCCGGTTCAGATTGAATAGCAAATTGATCACTGACTAAATGGTTGCTATGATTTCCTGGCCCTTCACTTTTTCCTAACATTCTTTCTTCTTTTCTTTATTCTTTCAGTGCTTTATTTTACACGACGAGTCTTGTTTTATTGAATAAGGATGCCGGTTGGAATATTTTTTTGACCAAAAATTTATGTGGTAACTCTTCATCTTCTTATGATAATAATCACCACTCAAAGAAGACGAGGATAACTCAGACTCAGAAGTTGAACCTTTACTAGACTTCGAAGAACTAGAAAATCTGGTTTGTTGATTTTTTTAGACTGGTCCCTTTGGTTTTTCTTGGGACTATGTTGGGGGTCATTTTTTTGTCCATTGGAATTTTGATTTTCTAGTTGAACCTTACCAGAAGATCCATCTCATCTTCTCTTTGGGACCTTAATTACTCAATTTATCCTCATAGCTGGTCTTGCTCCTCTCATATGAGAAGTCTTTCCTGATTTTCATTATTGATACGTGCTGTCTGGAGAGATTCTTCTTTGATCCTAACTCCTTTTTTTTAGGGCATGATATACTTGCATCTCATGATACATGATTCGAAGGGTTCAGAATGCGAATTTTTATGTTTTGGATTTCCTTATTTAAGAACCTCTGGCACCTCCCATTGTGGTCGGCAATTTGGTATAAATAAACTATATTTAAAGGGATATTTGGTAATGTAATAAAGAGTAATTATTTTTTTGGTAGGGAGTATAGAGATAAAAGAGTTGGTTAAGTAAATATATAGAGAGAAAAAGTATGATTACAGAAGTAAATGTTTCATCCTCATTAAATGTCACCTAAAATCTTTTTATAGGCCGAATTACCTTAATGGGCCAAACGGACCGAACGGGCCAAACTACGTTCATGGAGTAATCTTTATTTACCCAAGCTCATGGACAAAACCCATATTAGGGCTACAAACCGGTAAATAAATAAATAAAATAATAAAATCCTAATTATAAAAAATATTATAAAATAAATATTGGTCTTTGTCCGATTTTCCCTTTAAATATTTCCCTCTCATAAAAAAGCAACACTCAAGAAGCTACCTAAGTTTCACCATAACCTTTGGATGTTTCTCAAATTGCTCTTCGGGGAGATCTCTTTACCATTCTCCCATCATAAACTTATAAAGAAGAATTACAGCTTCCACATTTTATCAACCTCCAGCAAATCACTTACTATTTTATACTCATTTTCAATCGTACGAAATTAGAAGGGGATCCGAGGATTCATTGACAACCCGATAATAGCAACAAATTGCTCCATCAGTATTTTAATTTTTTGATAAACTCAATACCATGATACACAAAATCAAGGTAAACCAAGAATTAGTCTGGCTTGGCTAGGAAATAGGCCAACCGGATTCAAAAGCCTAACTATTTCTGGGTCAAACGGAACCCGAAGCTCCCAATTCAGCACATCTGGATAGACGACCAGTTCTTTTAATTCACAACTCAATGATGTCTCTCTGATTTTTTTTAACGCAATGACTACCCCCTCTGGGAATCCCCACATGGTCCAAAGCGTCCCTACTTCTTTCTATAAATAATAATTGTATGAGATTTCATGTAGAAAATTTAGGTATTTGTTGCTCATGTCTTGAAAATTGGGCCCCATACACCCGGCCACAAAACGGGATAATTCCACATATATTTTTTCTTCTTCCATATTTGGCTTCAATAGCATTCCCTCTATCTTTATTTGGCACTTTGGAATCACCTCTAGAATGCTCTAATACTCCAACTAATGACCCTACGTCATTATAATTTTCCTCTTTATCCACCAACTCCATCAGATTAGATCTGGAGGACATAGATTTACTTTGGGGTTTTATCTTTAAAGGGATAACTAAAATATCAGCGACATGAATGTGGCGCCTAGCCGACTTATCTAGGGAAACACTTAGATATGTTCAAACATGTTTGGAATATTCCTTATTTTTTGCTTTACGATTAGAAGATTGGTGGTCATTTGTTACTACCGTGGTGGTAGTTTTATTTATAGGTGACCTATTATGAGTATCTGAGCCCACTACTATGAAGCGTGATTAAAATTTACTTATACTTTCCTTGGGACCGTGTCGGCCTCGAATAACGAGTTCTAAAAGTTAATGACTGACTAGTTTTGAGATCAACTAAAATGGAGTTTTTGTTGTAAGGGAATATGCCTCTGTAGTCAAAGGTTTAATTAATGATTGTTGGTTCTTCGGACTCTGGAAAACCAACAGCTTGTGTAGCTTTTTTGCTCTTCGTCTTTCTCTGACAGGCGCAACCAACCGTTCAAAATGATGGCTATACTAAACATGTAAATCTAAAGATAAAATGTCACTGGAAAATCATTACCGATAGTTATTGGATTAAGAACTCGATATTGTGGTGGTAAAAAATCAGAGTTTATCTCTATATCCTTACAAATTACTAAAAGAGTGAAATGAAGCTTATAGGGAGGCAGTATTTATAGATAAATATAGGGAAGTCCAATAACCCTTCTTTCACAAGCCTACCAGGTATAAGTTTTGGAAAGTCAAAAAGTCTTCCCAAACGGTCATATTCCTAAAGAAGTGGAACCGTTTCAAACAATTGTCACGCTTTATCATTCAGAGGGAAGGTCACGAACCGAATTTTTCAGGACAAGAGTAGGGTTCCAAATAGCCATCTCTGAAGCACATATATAATACATCCAAATGGCTTCATAATCAGTTCAAAATTATATATCTAAACTATGTTTGTATCAGCCAAAATTGTTAAAATAATTCCAACATACCTATTTTACTCTATATAGCCTGCTTGAGATCAAGGAGACTTAAGAAAAACAATTACTACTTAATTACCCTGTCAGACATCTCTCTCTAAAACATAAACTACCAACTCAATTATCTCACTAAAGCTCATCTAAAGTCTAATTATATCCTCATATATTTCCAAAATTCCCTCTAAAAATCTTTGACACCACCAGTCTTCATTTTGTATATCAGATTTATCATCGATTTCACATCTCCAAAGCCTTCTTCGTTGTCACGTCCTATACTCTTTCACTCATTTCAGATAGTCAAGAATCAAACACTTTAGTGTTCATGGCCTAAGCTTGTCTTGCTTCACATGTGCGTAGACAATACATTTGAACACTCTCATATGTTCCAGCTTAATTTTATTTCCCTTCCAGTACTCTTATGGACGAAGAAACGTAAGAGACGTATATAAACTCATGTTGATGATATATGGAGTCGTTTTCACAACGTATCCTTAGAATATTCGACCCATACCAGTTGTATTAAGCACACATCTAACCTACTCCAGTGAGGTTCAATTCATTATCTTAGCAAACTCGTTTTGTTAGGGATTTCTACTAACGTTTTGGTATCTAGCAGTGACAAGCTTTGCACAATAGCAGTGAACTCCTTGCTCACATACTCCAACACATTATCAGCCTGAAGCTTATTGAGCACTTTCTCAGTTTGATTCTCTACCACAGTCTTCTAGTTCCAAAGTCAATAAACGCATCATGCTTGGTCTTCAGAAGTAGAATACATACTTTCGTGGAATTGTCACCAATCAATAACATAAAGTATATTGCACTACCTATGGTAGGTTCCTGTGTTGGACCCCAAATGTCTGAATAAACATGACCAAGTACTCCATTAGATGCCTGGTTTCTAGGCAAAAACTGTTTCCCTCTTGCTCTTACCAAATACAAAACTTTCACAAAAGCTCAGCTGCTCAACTGCTATATTATCTAACGACCCTGTTTACTTAGTTCACTGAATCCATTTCAACTTAAATACCAAAATCAATGTTTCCACAACATGTTAGAGTCATTTACCACACTAGAAATATGCCTTAATACTACATATTCCTCAAGAACTAACATGTTATTAGTCATGTTGGCTATCATAACAACAAAAGATCCTTGTAAGACTCTAATTTTACCATTTTCACCCTTATAATTAAACCATTCTTCATATAACATCCCAATAGAAAGAAGCTTACGTTTAACTTTAGGTATATACCTTACGTTGTTAAGTACTCTCTCAGTTTATGTAGATAACTTGAGCCGAACCACTCCAATCCCTTTGACATTTCATGATTCGTCATTCCCGAGGATGACCCTTCCACAATTAAGAATTTGTAGGTCTTCCAACCAATGCTTATTGGAAGTCATATGAAATGATGCACCCAAATCAAGCACCTATTCATTGTTATATATGAAAGAATAAAACTTTATTGAAGCATCATCGTATTCATAATCATCGAACATCATTACAGCATCTCATGATTTTGTCTTCTGATAATTGTTGTCATTTCCCTTCTCTAGGTAGTTCTAACTGATACACCTTATTTTCTTGCATATCTAACATAACAATTTTGAACCTGTACAGTGACTAAGATTTTCCTCTCCTCTTACTTGAATCTTTCTTCCATGATCGACCACTTATACTCAGTTTGTGCCCTTCAGAGTCACCCTTTATAGAACTCTTCTTTTACAGATCTGTGGAGTTTAATGCGCTATTGATTGCAGCCCTTGTAAGGAAGTATTTCTCATAAAGTATGGTGTTCACAAAGTGTTCAAACTCCTTCGGCATAGAACTTATAAGGATGATTGATTGGTCCTCACTCTCCACTTTTACACCAACTACATTCAAGTTGAGTTTGGTTTGGTTATAATCAACTATCTTTCGGATCTTTAGGCTAGTATCCATATAAAGCATGTAAAGTTGTTTCTTCATATATAATCCATTCACCAAGTACTTATTCATATAAATCGCCTCCAACTGATTTCATATCTCTAGCATCATAGGCTATTCAAATACCTCTTGTAGCACTACATTTCCTAAGCTCAATGCGAGGCAGTCTAGCTTTAGATAGTACCATAACATCAACATATGTAGATTTATCATCGATAGCAGCAACCAATCGCTTCTTACTTGGTAAGCCTTAACCTTAATTCTCCAAAGGTTTAAATCATTACATTTGTCAAATTTTTCTAGGCTAAATTTCATGGAACTCATCTTTCATGGATTTCTAGCTTCCATATGAGATCTGTTTCTCCAACCTTCCAGATCGACAATCGATCTACTCCTTCTATACTGGAACTCATCTTTCATGGATTTCTCGCATCATATATTAGGGTTAAAACCACTATTTGGATGAGGCAAGAACCAATGTATCGATTAACAAACCTTTGGAGAAAACAATTAACCATGTTCAAGATGATGCAACAAATAAAATAAAGAATAAATAAATTTAATGTGGTTCGGGTTGTGTAAATAATCCTACATATATTGGCAGCATACACTTTTTATTAATAAATATGTTGCAGAAAAACTCTCAAACACAAATGGCTCAATCACTCTTTGTAACAAAATATGACGTAATTCACAAGACTCTCTCTTCAATGTTTATATCTCACCTCATTTATCTCACAAAAACTAAAGGTATTTCTCATTTTTCAAAAGTATATTGCTCATGAATTTCCTCAAACTTTTTTTGACAATAACTTCTACTATTTATAGGACGGCTGTGATAATCCTTAATCTATTGACTAATGAATATAAAGTTAATAAAAAAAATTAATTAATATGAAAAATTAAACCAATACGAAATCTAATTAATATAAAATATCTAATGATTATCGATATGAAAAAACTAATTAAAATAAAAGATCAATTAATTTAAAATTTTAATTAACATTAAAATTTAATTAATATTAAAACTAATTTAAATCAGACTTCAAGTTACTTTTAAGATATCCCTAACAATACTTTCTCTATTCTTTATCCACCTCTAGAGGTGGCAAATGGTTCAGGAACCGCGGTTCAAAGCTGGAGATCTATTTATGAACTGGTGGTTTAACTGCGAAACTCCATTAGGACTGCAAACCGCCAGAACCGCATAAGGAGTAAACCGGCAGGACCGCAAACCGCCAGGACCGCAAACCATTAGGATTGCAAACTGCCAGGACTGCAAAACCGCGGTTTATTTGTAAATATTATAAATGTTTTAATTATTTTATAACCAAAATCATATGTTAAGTTATATTTAAAAAATATTGAGATATTGTATATGATTATAAAATTATTATTACATTTTGGTTAGTATTAATTTTTTTGGTTATTAATATTTTAAGTGTTGTAATTATTATATAGTCCAAAATTTTAAATATTACTTATGTTATTATTACATTGTGAATATTATTATTATGTTTTTGGATCCAATAATAGTAGTGTTGATACTATGTTACAAACCAAAAGTATATCTTATCATGTTAAAATATTACAAATTCTATTGTTATAATTTTAATATTACATTTTGATTATGATTTGGTTTTAAATATTACAAGTGTTATTTATTATTTTTTAAACCAAAATCATATTTTATCATGGTAAAAGATTACAAGTTATATTGTTATAATTTTAATATTACATTTTGAATTTTATTAATGTAATTTTATTAATGATTATAAAATTATTATTACATTTTGGTTAGTATTAATTTGTTTTGGTTATCACAAACATCATTCATAACAATTAACAAGTGAAAATTAGCGGATGAGTGAGCATTAGTAAATTTACTTTTTATAGGCATTTTAAAACTTAAAACAACGTTTTTTTAAATATGCAATAAAATACTAATCGAAACTAATTAATATCGCAAAATTATAAATACATAATTTCCTGACGCCCGGATTGTAAATTCGAGCCATCACGAAAATTCTCCGGATGCCCAGGACTTTCAAAATGAGACACGGCACGAGTAGACCACAAGCTTTTTGTGAAGGGTCTTTGATCTTAGCCGTCTAAACTTTCAAGATTGTGTGGCTGATTTTGTTTCGAGTACTCGACGGCTAAGATTAAGTTTGAGATGACAAGATGGACGGTGGATATAAGAGATTAGTGCATACTAGAAAAACATTATCGGAAACTATAAAATAAAAGCAAATTTATGTCTTCTTGGCCCACCAATTTTGACAGCTTAAATTGTAGATTACTGATTGGGTATGGCTAAATTAGGGCCCAATTGGCTAACCAACTCCAATTTTAACCATACCCAACTTAAATTTAAGTAGCCCCAAGTAAGTTCACAAAAAACCCTTTCTTTTTTTAAGTCAAAACCCTAAACACTAACCATTCCCATTTCTAAAACAACCCCAACCCAAAATCAGCCACAAAATCTTAAACACTCTCTCATTTCCAAACTTCTACAATCTTGCAAAATCAGCCACAAATTCAAATCCGAAGATCTCTACCATATCAACAACAAGGCAAGAATTACCATGGGCAAAGGAAAAGAGTAAGTTTTTACTCTTAAATGTAGTTTGTTTCTATATTTGGTTTTGGTTAAGTTTTTTGATTTTGATGCTAGTGTAGGTTTGTTTTTGGCTGATTTCGTGTTATATTTGGTTATGAAGTTGTTTATATTTGTCTAATAATGCTAGGGTAGGTTTGTTTTTGGCTGATTTGGTGTTGTATGAAGTTTTTCGAGTTTTCTTCAACTCGTTAATGGCGGTTTCGAGCATCCCCTGCCGGTTCAGTTGTTGGTTACCCGGCGGGGGATGTTGTTTTTTTGCAGGTGTTCATCATTCCCCGCCGGGTTTCAGGGGTTTTACCCGGCGGGGGATATATTTTTTTTGCACGTGTTCTTCATTCCCCGCCGGCTGGGTCCCGATTCACCCGGTGGGTGAAAACTTATATTTTGAAATTGAATTTTTCACCCGTCGGATGACTAATTGTCACCCGGCGGGTGAAAAATTCAATTTTAAATTAAATAGTTTTCACCCGCCGGGTGAAAATTGGTCAACCGGCGGGGGAGACCTGTTTTGTAGAAAAACCTTGTTTTTTTACACAGCTTCTAACTTGTATATTTTGTGAATGTTTTTGCAGACACGAGGCACCTCGCTTAACAAAGAAGAAGGCGGCCAAAGCGGCAAAAAAGGGTGAAGGTAGCCGACGGCCGGTGGTCGCTAGGCCGGAACGTGGGGACCGGACCGAGCGTGTTCGCCCCGAGCGCAAGGTGCGCGAGGACCCGACGGAACTATCGTTGCGGCATCGGAAATACGACGCCACAAGGGACCCTCCCCCCCCCCCCCCCCCCCCCCCCCCGTCCACGATCTTCTCCTCCACGAGAGGTGCTCCCCATCCGACGACGGCGTGCCCTAGTAGACGAGGAGGAGGAGGATACGGAGGAGGAGGAAACGGAGGTCCCAATGCCACCACCTCGAAGAGAGGTCCGTGCGGAAGGGCGTCCAACCGATGCGGAGGGATGGAAAAATCTTTTTCTATCCCAAAATAACGTCATTCTCTTCCCCAACTATGCCCAACATGAGGCGTACTAAGCCTTCAAAAACGATGTAAGTTATCCAATTTATTATATTTTTGATTAGTTAAATTTTTGTTTTAACATTGTATATATTTTTGAATTTTTTTACAGGCGCGCTCGGGTATCACAGTGCAGTCGAAATACGGTTTGCTTGGTCACTGGGACCTTAGCAAACAACTAGGGGTTAGGGCTTACCTCGAGGAGACACCGTTTTGGCCGTTGATGCGGCATCTACCGAGGTTCAACAACCACGTCCAGTTGGCAGAGGTGTTCGGTGAGAGGTGGCACCAAGAGACCAAAACGTTCCAGTTCTCCTTTGGGGAGATGACGTTGACACTGGACGACGTCTACGTGATTACGGGCCTCCCGGTTGAGGGGAGAATTATTGACCTCTATAGGCCGGATCCGATAGAGGCGACGTACGCACGCTATGCGGAGTTGTTGGGAGTTTCGGCTGCTGATGTGCAGCAGGAAATGGAGGCGCATGACGGGAGTGGATTCGGCCTCCGATGGCTTAGGACCACATTCTCCGGGGACGAGTACTTAGATTCCAATACCGCCTGCACTACGGAGATGAAGAAGGCAGCAGCTAGGGCATACATCTTGTTCTTCCTCGGGTGTACTATCTTCACCAACACGAGCCAGAAGAACATCCAGTGTGATTTTCTCCACCACCTTGAGGACTTGACGAAGGTTGGTGAGTACGCATGGGGGACTTGTGCGTTGGTGTGGTTGTACAAGAGCTTGGGAGGCATTTCAAAGCACTCATTGAAGACCTTGGTCGGATTCTCGGCCTTGTTCGAGTGTTGGGTCTATGACCACTTCCCCGTTTTCCGCGCGCCAGTGAACAGTGGTTATAGCCCAACGGATCCGAAGATGCTGGCGTGGTTGCCCAAAAAGATCCCGGTATCATTAGCTCGGGGGAAGCCGTACTACCGTGACATCCTCGCGGCTCAAGTAGAAAGGGATGTAAGTTATCTTCTTTACGTTTATTAATATACATCTACTCTATATAAAATGTAGTACGAGTAAATAATTTTTTTGTAGGTTATTTTCTGACCTTACGAGGATGTCCGTGAGGTGTGGCCGGAGCAGGCAATAGGGTTATACCGAAACCCTATTCTCCTAATGATGGTGAGCGAGGCATATCACACCGACCGAGTGATGCGCCAGTTCGGTTGGATCCAAGAAAAGCCGATGGACCCCCTCGTTGCTAGAACCGGTCTTGGTATAGGAGACCATCTTCGCTATGCGCTTCAGGTTAGGCATTGGACGAACTGGAGGGAGCACCTATACGTGATCGATAGGTATTCGAGGCCCTTGGAAGGGAGTACTCACACCGCATCCCCCCAGTACAAGGCATACGTGAAGATGTACGGGTGGTTTAATATCACACCTCGGATTCTTACAGAGGCGTCGACGATCGATGTGGTGAACACGATTAATCGTGTTCGGCCATTAGACGACTCGACTGACGAGATGGTGTCTTTTGCGAGGAAGGTTATGAAGATTACCGGTCCGTGGCTTTTGATTATTATGGTTGGATTTTTGATTTGTATGTTATTCTAGTTGTGAACATTACCGCCGTTTTTAATTGTTGACATTTGGTTTAGCTTTGTTATTATAAACCGTAAGTTTGTTTTTGTATTTTAGTTTCAATTTATCGCATTTTTTGTTTGTTTAATTTAAGTTTGTTCTTGTGGTTTGCGTTTAATTTAAGTTTGACACGATTAAGTTTGTTTAATTTAAGTTATCTAATTCAATATGCCACTCACACTCTAGTCTTAAACAAGTAGAACCTAATATAGTTTCCACCAAAGTAAGTTCCAAACTAAGTTCCCATAAAAAACTTAGTGCTCATGTTGTTTTTTTTTCAACTTAACCCGTCCCCCGCCGATTCAGATATTTTCGACCGGCGGGTGAATAATTCCCCGGCGGTTGAAAATAGCTCCCCCGCCGGGGTGAATAAGCTACCCGGCGGGGGTGGCCCCTCACACCGCCGGGTGATATCGAGTGGAAAATCAATTTTTCCACTCGATATTCCCGTCGGTTAAAAAATACTCCACCGCCGGGGACATTGTCAACCGGCGGTTGAAAATTGCTTGCCCGGCGGGGAAGCCTTCCACAATCCATCCTCACAATTTCTTGAGGATGGCCAACTCCCCCCCGGGGTGAAAATTCAAGCCCAGCGGGGACGTTTCCTCCCCGCCGGACGAAAATATCTGAACCGGCAGGGTCGTTTATCGATTTTGGTTTCTCCCTTTTTTAAAAAGTTGGCTTCTTCAACCGGCGGGTGACAAGTATTGGACCGGCGGGGACCTAGAGAAAATTATTGCCCCGCCAAAAAATAATGCCCGCCATATGACTCTCCCGCCAAATAAAACTCCCGCCAATAAAATAATACCATTATAAATATACAAGTTTTAACGAGCAACATGGCATCCATCAAACACTTAGAAACAAATGGAGTTTACCGCTAATGAAGACTACTATATGCTTGTAGCAGTGAAGGATTCCCGGGCCGAGTTGGGTGAAGATAGGAGTGATGCATTTTTTGAAAGGGTTTTGTGTCATATGTATTACAACTACGGTTATTTAGAAACTGGAGGTGTCGTTGTGCGCAGCCGTGACGAAATCAAGACACGGTACCTTTTTGTCCAGCCCCTCACGAAGTTGTTGTTCATGCCGCGAAGAATAAAAGAGGAGGCGGTAAAGGTCTGGGACATGACCGTCAGCGACTATATCACTAGGGATGTGGTAGCATATGTGGAGGATATGGTTATGGCAGGGGAGGATGGCGGAGATGTTTTACACAGCTTGCGTTACGACTACTAATAGTGCTATCTGTCGTATTCGAACGTGTTTTTATTATTTATGTTGCGTAATGTTATTATAACTTGTTATGTTTTTTATTATACGTGTTGCGTATTGTCCTCGTTTTTTTATGTAATGTTAAGTTGTTATGTTTGGGTTTATAGTTGTTGTTCAATGTTAATGTATTTTACATAGCACCGTATTCGAGTTGAGCATACATTCATCTAAAGAGATTCATTCATTAAACCTCAACCTCATACAATAGAACATACATTCATCTAAAGAAAATTAAACCGAAATACAAACTTATACAAACGGGCACTATCAAGTTAATCACTCATTTCATGTATGCGGATGTCGATAATGTCAGAACGAACCCTATCCAGTTGATCCTCCGTTATCGAATCCGTGTCTTGAAATTTGAACAAGTTACTGGCAACACGACGTTCTAATTCGGTGAGGCCAGAAACCGGATGGAGGCGGTGTGTGAGTAGGACTGACCACCTAGCCTTCACCTCATCAACACGCCTTGAAATTTTTGGCGGTTGGACACCATCCCTTCCTTATAATAATTACATTTGGCATAACAATGCCTCCCAATACGCTTTACGCCCCTCTTCTATGTGAGTGTTACCAAGTTTGATTGATTCTTTAATCAGATATTGATCTTCTAACTCGTTTCAGAGACACATTATTTTAGGGTTTTTCTTGTTGTGTGGGCAGGACATTTATTTTATAGATATTAAACTCCCGCCAAATACTTTGCCACATAAACTCCCACCAAAATAAGTCCCGCCAATTTTAATTTTCTGCCAAATTCGACGTCCCGCCAAATTCGAACACCAACCTAATGGGACTCCTGCCAATAAACAAATAATAAGCGGGGAAAACAACACCATTTCCCGCTCACTATTTTTATGATTGAGCCACATACATGTACTCTATAAATACTGTAATCCAACTATGAAACTAAACACTTAAGTTATAACAATGGGTGATTTCGGCTGGAATGTGTACGAAGATGCAAGCCTCCTATGCGCATTCGAATTCGTCAAAACTACGATGCAAGAAGAGATTCCTGGTTTCTTCGATGCGGTTCTGTGCAGAATGTTCTTCAACCACGGTAGGGAGGCATCGTGTCCAGGATGTTTAATGCCCCGACCACGTGCCCGCGAAGAAGTCGCCGATAGGTTAGCTTATCTTAAAACAGTGACTATACATATCGAGTCACTTCCTTGGGAAGACCGAACCAACGTCCGAAAGGTATTTGACATGGGATTGCAGAGTACAATTACGCAGGAGATGGTGTCGGAAGCGATACAGTGGGTGGAGCTAGAAATAGCCGATGCAATAGCCAGCGCCGTTGAAACGTACTCAACTCCCGAGGGAAGTAGTGACTCGGATGAATTCAGAATGAACTATCCGACCCCGTAAAACTAAACGTGCAATGCTAACTCAGAGTTAGCTTATCTATCATTTGGTTTATGTTATGTGCTTATGTATTTCTAATTATGCAATGCTTTAAATTAAAGTGTAATGTTTTAATGCAATCGGCATATTAAGAAGCTTAAGTGTTATTGTTTTTAACATAAAAAACATCCAAACATAAAATCATAAAAACCATAAAAACATAAAAACCATCCAGGGTTTACATTCGTTACAATCGTCTAGTCATCAAGAAAAAGCGGATAAATCGGTTACTTCGGGGTAATTATTTTTAAGCTCTTCGTATTTCTTACAACGAGATGCAATCGGCAATGCCCAACCTTCAGCTTCTGGTGAACGCAACTTTAAGCAACAAGGATGTATCCTAGCACATGGGGCCTCTGCCTTAATCCCAAGCTACAAAACGAAAACACGATAAAATAAATTTCTTGATATTAAAATTACCATTAACATACCCCTTGTATGAATACTTACGTTCACGAAATGGTTAGAGTTGACCCAACCCAATCCGATTTCCAACCAGTTTGGCATCTGAGGAGGTGCACCTCTTAGCGGAAGAAAAGTGAAGCCGACATCCATATTTTGGAATAGCCCAACAAAATGGAGTATGCAGTTAAACGCAGATGCAATTGCCACTCCCATTTCGAGCATGGACATCCAATGGTCCTTAGTTCCCACATCGCTAGAACATTTCACACGCTCCGCAACATCAATCAAATCCTCCATGCTAGTAAAAATCTTAACGTAGACCGATGCGTAATCCATCAGCTCGTTGTAAAGGGCATCCCTTACCAACCTCCACCCATCTTGTTGCCCGTTCAAGGCGTACGCTATCGAGCGGTATCCGCAATGCCCATCGGATTTTACATCGCTAATGGACTCTACGAAAGGCCTAAAATAGATGGGGAATTGGTTCATGTATCCTTTAGGGTCTACAAAACTTGCCTTCATCGGCATCGTAGAGCTTGACCTACAACCCACCGTTCCACTACTAAGCATTGTCCCACTTGCTTGTGTTGGAATATCGCTACCTTTCGTACGAGCGGGGGCGCTTTCCGAACCATGTTTAGGCTCCTTCTTTTTTTTCCTTTACTTGAGGTTGCGGTTGGAAGTTTGAACTCTCCAAGTAAGGATGGCGTACTAGCATTTTCTGATTTAAGCACATGTTCGTGCCAACTTTTGTCGCGTTTAGTGGATGTATCATCAGCGGCAATAGATAACTTACGTTTGTTAGGTGGACGACCGCGCGCTTTTTGCTTAACCAATGGCTCCAAAATTTTAGTTGTTTCGGGATGGACGATGGCAAACCATTGTTTATAAACGTGCTCTATGCGTGCTTCGTCATTGGACGCCATGACATCTCATACTAGTTTGTCAAGCTTGGCTTTAAGTTGCTCATTCGTCGAGAGGTTGGTACGAACTAGGATGTCTAACCTCTTCCAATGTTCATGAAACAACTCAAGCGGCACCTCTATGCCTTTCGCAACAAACTCATATATTTCGTGGGCGCAAGGCATGCCGTGCGTAGTTCGTATAGCACAACCGCAAGGCATATCCGGTGCGATTGTCATGTTTCGGGTACATTCGACTTCGTCGGACAAAAGTTCCATTGCATAGTGGGAGATGTTGTTTTTTAGTTTACCGTACACAATGTTTGTGAATTTATGTAGGGCCAACAACCGGCTCTTTTCAAAGGAAGCCTTGATGTACCCGTGTTGCAATTCGATCAAAGTATGCAACTTCAACCAAAAAGATTCAAAGTTACCTTTGCTCGTACCGATAAAACGCTTGAGGCTCGAATGAGCGCTCTCCACGCGGTTTGTGGTTTGGTTACCAAAATGCATCCACTTGCTAGTTCTCCACGTGACAAACTTGTCACCATACGGCCCTACCCAACTTTCGGTATACTCAATCTCTTCCGGATACTCTTTGAAGTCGCGGTGCAATTACGACCGGTAGTTCTCGTACGCTAATTCTGTTTCCGCCAACATCATTTCATTCCACACTTTCAAAAAGGCATTGGACACTTTCTTCTCCTTTATGATCCTTTTTGTTTTTCCTATGACGTTCATGTTGATGTGCCATCGACGCAACATGTGCGTTGCATTGGGGAACACTTCCTCCACCGCATTCACAAGTGCCAAGTCTCTATCCGTCAAAACAATGGATGGTAATTCGATGGAGTGAGTTACCATCAACGAATATAAGCATCCTAACACCCACTTGTAGGCCTCGATTTTTTCATTCGACATAAACGCAAATCCAATGTAGAATGTTTTCCCCGTACAAGTCGCACCCACGACCTCGTACAACGGCATCCCGTATTTGATCACCTTGTACGTGTTATCCATTAAAATGACGTTCAGAAATGTCCGTAACAAATCCAAACTAACCGGGTGCGCAAAAAAAAGCTCGCCTATGATATCGCTTCCGTCTTCGGACTTTCTATGTCAATTCGTAGTAGTTTAGTCGCTTTAGTTCACCGAACAAGTATTGGAATTGCAACTGACCGCCTTTCTCGAGCTTCCGGTGTTTTAGTATTGCGTTGTACACGGTGCGCATTGTAGAAGAATTCTTAGGGTTCAATTTCTTCACTCCACCAAGAATATCACGAGGACGGGATCCCATTTTCGTCGAACTAACCACGAAATCCATCTCTATTTTTTGAAAGCGTCCCACGTAGGAATGACCTTCTTTGTAGGATGTAGTATCGTGTAAAATCCAGATATTTCACACACAAACTCTACTCTCGGAGTTTTACGATCGTTTCTATCGCATCGCCGTAAAATAATCACAAACCCGTTATCTGATGCGGTTTCCTTAACCCATTCAATAAGGTCTGCCTGGGAGTAGTAGTGAGATTTGGTGTTGAACAACTCGCTATAATCGATGGAGCAAGGCACCAGTATTTTCTCCTCCTCTGCCTTCGCCATGCACGAACTAGTCAAATAATCATTTGACTCATCCTTTAACCCTTCATCTCCGCTCTTTAACTCTTCACCCTATGTATGTGAAAAAAAAGCATCAAATACGACCATGGATAAAATAAGCCAACCCCAACCCAACGGTTAGAAAATTCACACAGTGAAGGATGTTTCCCCGCCGGTTCTATATGGTTCCAACCGGCGGGGACATTGTTAAACCGGCGGTTGAAAATTCTTAACCCAGGGGTTGACCCCGGTGGTTTCATATACCCACGCCGGCGGTGGAACTATCTACCCCCGACGGTTTAAATAATGTACCCCGGCGGGGACTAAACACAAAATAAAACTTATAATCTGGACAAAACAAGGGAGTTGGCCCCGCCGGATACAAGGTAACAACCCCGCCGGGTAAGGGTGTCCCACCCGGCGGTTGGGACTCGACGAACCCGCCGGTTGGACATGGCGTGCCCCGGTGGGGAACCTTCATCGTTTTTATTATGAATGTTCTTAGTCCCCGCCGGTTTAGATGGTTGAAACCGGCGGGGCAGTTCAGGTTCTACCTTTCTAAATGTAGAAGGTCTACCAAAATGGAAGGTTTTCTAAAAAGATTGGTTAGAAGAACTACCATATTTGGAGTCCCATGCTCCTCAGCAAGCTTCTCACATTCAGAGTCCATCCTTCGATTATTCCGAATTTATAAAAAAAAGTAATGATTTTTGGAGGTTCAAGTGTTTATTTGTGAGTTTTTGAAGTTTTTGAAATTTTAAGAGTTTTTGAATTTTTGGGAGTTTTTGAATTTTTGGGAGTTTTTGAAATTTTTCTTAAGACTAGAGCATAAGTGGGTTGTTTGGAGGAGTAATTTTGCATTCTTCTACATTTGGCTAACCATACCCACATTCCACTACAAGACAAAAATAAAGATTCTTGGTCAAAGGGTAAAACCGTCTTTGACTATTGAATTAAAAAGATTCTCTATAGTTTGGGAATGGTTAACATTTTTTGGGCCCTAATTTAGCCATACTACCTTCCAACTCTTAGGTATCAGATTTTTATTTTTATTTTTATTCTTTTTTATTTTTTTTTATTAAGTAACGTAAACTTTGTTTCCTTTTTATTATTAATGGATTATTTGTTTTGCTTTTATTTTTATTATTAAATGTTATTTAAATTTATTTCATTTTCAATTTTTATTTTTATTTTGTTATTTATAAGTAATTTATGTTTATGCATATACTTATACAATTTTAAAAAATTTAAATTTAAACTTCAAATATTGAATAGTTCGAAAATACAATAAACTATTTAAAATTTTAACATCTAAACATAAACACTTCAAGCTTGAAAGATCTAAAGAATCGCCTAATAATTTAAAATCAAATTACAATTATATGTCTAATAGGTATATATTATTGAATATGTACCTAAAATTAAATAAAACATCTTAAGTATCTAGTATGTTCAAACAATATACAAATCATTTTACAATTATATCGTTTACGATATTCTGTTAAGACGATCAAGTTTTTATTTTTATAATCGAAAAAATATTTTTACAAATATTGAAAGTTGTGATCAAAATACAATTAGATGTATATATTTTATTTAATATCTACCTAATATTAAATAAAATATCTTAAATACATAAATATAATCAAAAATATCAAAATCAAATTACAATTATTATTTTAGAATGTAATTGCTTGATTATAAAATTTCGATTAAAATGATAACATATTTAAATTAAAATACATTAAATAGCATAATTCACTCGTTTATATGGTACATATCTCAACTATTAAAATTAGATTCAATTAACACTTACAAATTAATTTTAAATAACATTATAAAATATTTTGATAAACGGTTCCTAAATAGTTTCTGTGATGGTTTGAACTGGTGGTTTAACTGCGAAACTGACCCATTAGGACCGCAAACCGGCAGGACCGCAAACCGTTAGGACCACAAAACATCAACATCAACATCATAACCACAAAACATCAGGACCGCATAAAAAGTAAACCGGCAGGACCGCAAACCATTAGGACCGCAACCCACCAGAACCGCAAACCGCGGTTCTCTGTTAAACAATTCCAATAGTTCGCCGTTGAAACCGTTTGTCACCCTATCCACCTCAGTCTTTTATTAGGCGGCAGATCATCCAAATTATTTACCTCAATCATCCCGATCACAAATCTTAAATTCCTCACCTAATTCATCCCAATCCAAGGATTTCTCCTTTATTTTTTATCCATAGACTCTTCCTTGACATTAATGCATGGGACCCAGCCACCCAGGATTATTACTGATCGAACTAATATACAATTTACGGAATACCGAGACCATGAATTTATATATAAAAGATTTATAGATAAGATAGCGACCGAATCGAATAATAAAACTGTCGCTTGAAAAGAGAGGAATAGTATTGTTCGTTCCAAAGTTTGCAGGCCAGGTTTATTGGTCCTCGATTTTTATCCTACCGGCTAGGATAACTAAAGAGTTAACCCAATATCTCCGTCGTTTTTTTTGTCTGGTTCGACTATGAAAATTTATGGGGCCAAAATTGCCTGGTCGACCGTCACCACTCCCTATAAAGAGGGCGGCCTTGGGATTCTAGACTTAAAAATCTGGAATCAGGCGGCCGTCCTTAAGCACCTTTGGTCTATCGTTAGTAATAAGTCTCAATCCATCTGGTGCGAGTGGATTAAAGCTGAAAAGATAAAAAAATAAAAACTTCTAGGAAGTTTCTTTGAGTTCCTCGTCCACTTGGATTTGGAGGAAAATTCTTCGTCTCCGTCCTTTGGCTCGTAATTTATACATGGTGGCTATCGGAAACGGTCAGAACACTTCATTCTGGCATGACCCATGGCTCCTCTCGTCGTCTCTTGCATCCCACTACGGGACTGATGTCGTCTGCGACTCACGATTGGGAAGCATCTTAAAAGTTTCGGAAATTATCAGCAATGGTGAATGGAATTGGCCTGAAAATTTGAGATCGGCTTGAGCGCGCAGCCGAGGCCACCTGGAAGAAATTCACAACCTAATTCTCTCCCTTCCCCAACCGAACATCCTATCAAGGGATGTTCCCTACTGGACGGCTAAGGCAGGAAGTATCATATTTACCATTAAGGATACGTACAATTGCCTTCGTGCGCCTACCTCTGAGAAGGAATGGGCAGGGTTAATCTGGAATAAATATAATATCCCTCGTCACTCCTTTATTTCTTGGCTGGCTATCAAGGACAAGCTTGCCACCAAAGACAAGCTTCGTAGCTGGGGTTATAATACCCCAGATATTTGTCCCCTCTGTCATTCTGATTCAGAAACTACATCTCATATCCTCTTTGAATGTATTTACTCCGAGAGTATATGGTCTTTCACCAGTGTTAAACTTTGTTTTTCTTTTCACTCTTCTTGCTGGCAATCTTGGATTATCGAGGCATCAAGATGGCCTAATACTCGACACCAGAGTATTTGGCGTACTTGTTTCAATGCGGTTATCTACCACATTTGGAAAGAGCGGAATTCAAGAATTTTTGCATCCCCCCATCTTTGGCCTCTACTATTACTTATCATATCTTATCGGATCTCCGATTTAGATTTATGGTACCAAGATTAACTGGTAAGGTTCTCGTAATTATCTCTAACTTACTCCTTCTTGTGATACAGGTACTTGCTGTCTGGACTGGAGCGGAGAGTTCGATAGAGACGATCATGGAGTCACCACTCAGTCACCTAATCATCTGCATACTACAAGCTTTTTACTATTCGGGAATCGAATTTTTGAGCACTTTTAATTTTACTCTAGCATTTTAGTCGCTGTAATTCTGAGGGGTATACCCCTAAACTATGCATGAATTTTTCTAATTAATTTAAGTTTTCATTTCACAAAAAAAAAAGTTGGCGCCATCTTCTATAAATATTTTAGTTCGATCAGTATGGAACCACCTAGCAATTCTGAAATTCTAACTTGCGTTTTTATAGACTTTCTGGACGTTCGCTTGCTGAACTTTTGACTCCCCAATATCGGAAGTATCAAACTCATATTCTCAATCAGTTTTATAAAAGGGGCCGCTCGAGAGCATCAGCAGCACGACGGTTTTGTCAAACTACGCGTAAAAAAATATTGCATCAGAACAACTCTTAATATTGGAGTTTCAACTTGGCTAAGCCTTCCACATTTTTTATACGCTGTTATAAATAGCTCACGGTTTTTGGTAATAGATTTAAACACAATATTTCTAAATATTAAATACTTATTCATAATTATCAGAACGTGCAAGTGACCCTTCCATCTATTTATATATATATAAACTGAAAATAAATTGGTTTTTTCTGTTCATAACATGATAATATATTATGTGCTTATTAGACTAAATTTTCAATTTTAGTGAAAGTTAATTTATAAATACGATTTTTAAAATTCAATCAAATTAGTCTTTTTCAAAATAATGTTTTTTTATCTTCAAAAATAAATTTTGAAGAATTTCCTCACTTCCTAATCAATCGCAGCTACCCCGATAACATTCGAGTTGATGGCTAGTTTACTAGTAGTAATAAAAAGTAACCATGAAGCGTGGTAAGCAAAAATGGACATTCAAACCACCAAAAAATTCTTTCATCAGCAACATCTATTCAATAAAAGAAAAACGATTCAATACTTCCAACTGAGGCAAAGAATAGAGAAAGACCTAGTACAAAAAGAGTACTAGTATTAAATGAAACAGAATTCTCTCAGATTGGTACTTGCAAATTTAATCAAACAGGATCACCAAGAAACAACATTTCCATATTTACCGGGATCGTATGTTGAGGCTCTCAACAAGCAATATAATAAATCAATCATAATTCTTGCATATATTACAGAGAAATCAGACCACATTTCAATCCAATATAACAAGGAAGACAAAGATTGATTGTTAGCTTCCTCAAATTTTACCTTAGTAAGCAAATTTTTGTAAGGTACGCCTAATTTTAAATTGTAAACAAATTCTTGAAATCTTTTAAATTTTTAGGTATTGTAGATGTTTCTAGTTAGGACATTAGGCGCATGCTTATATAATTTTCCCTCAAAGAGGATCTATGTAAATTATGGTTTAAAAATGTCTAGACCATTGAAATATACTCAATGAGATTGTTCAAATGAACACCATAATTTAACCCTAAGATTGGAAACCTCATAACCCCGGTGTGGATTAAAATAAAAAACTTTCCTGAATATCTTTACAATAATAGTATTATCATGAATATAGCCAATGTCATATGACATCCTTTAATCACCTGGATCATTGAAAAGCATAGACTAAAGTACAACTCTTGTTATGCATGTATAGAGCTGAACGGAACCAAAAACTTGTGATATAAAATGTGGATAGGATTTGGCACCAACGATGTTTGTTGGCTTGATATAAGTTATTAATACCTACCATCCTACTGCTCAATCTGCAACCATTTAGCTCATAAGAATTTAGACTGTAATAAATTTCAATCTAAATAAAAAAAAACAACAGAAAAATTGAGAACCCTGAAATCTCTAGCTCTACTGTTGTGGCTCCTAAAATCAAATCTATAATTGTTCTTAATCACACTACTCAACAAATTCATGACGAAGAGATTACCCCTATTGATTTGATTAATCCTAAAACAATCAAAATAAACTACATAAGCGACCACACAATAAGGAATCAAACAATCCAATTCATTCGAGACATAACAATAAGAATAAATTACATCAATTTGAGCAAAACAAGGACCTTACCATAATGAAGTTGAGGTTATTAAAGATTTTTTATCTCTGGAGCTTTGATTCAATTGCAATAACATGTCTTATTATGTTAATTTAGCTTCATAAAACCATACTCCTAATAGGAAAAATATAGGCAGTTTGCTTACTTTTCCTACAAAGAAATTAAAAAAATAGATAAAGACTTCAAAAGACGTTTTAATAAGAAACTTAAGGAAGCTAAAAGAAAGAAAAATAAAAGTTATCTGTTTATCAAGGCCTTGAATTTTACAGTGCCACGTCAATCTTCCCTAATAACTCTAAATGACTATAAACATTCTGAATTGGAACATACGTGGGATTGGAAATAAAGCCTCCATAAAAAGGCTCAAGTCATTAAAAGTTAAAGGTAAAACAAATATAATTACTCTTCAGGAGCCTTTAATTGATAAATAAAATTTGGGTAAGATTATTGAGAAATTGGAGTTTACTAATTACACTTCTAACTCCAATAACAATATCTGGATCTTGTGGAGAAAAGACTTTAAGTTGAACATAATTATGGACACTTATCAGCCCATTCATGCTGAAGTAAAATACCAAAATATGCTCAAACATTTCTTTGTAACTATTATTTATGAAAAATGTCAAATGGACCCAAGATTAGACCTATGGAATAATCTAATAACTCGTGTATTTCCTTCTAAAGAATGGATGGTCATGGGGGACTTTAACATTATCTCTTCCTCTCAGGAGCAATTGAATTGATCATCACTATGTTTAATAAGTCAAGATGACCTTAATGAGGCTATAAAAGATTTTAACCTATATGATGCTTGTTCATCTCGGAATAAAATACTTGGACTCACAAAACTAAGTGGAAACTACTTGAAAATATGCTTTATAATCAATAGCAGTGTGAATACTTTTCAGACACTAAATTTCTTCACATAGCTACAACCTTTTCTCGTCATTCCAATCTTAGTATTACTATTTCCAATAAGCTAACCAAGTCTAAGATCCCTTTTCGCTTTCAAAACATGTAAACCCTAAAATGAAGATTTCGTGTCCATTATTGAACAGAGTTGGAATCAGGAAATCAATGGCAATCCTAGTAACTTCGTTCGGCATAAAATAAATACACTTGCAGTTACTCTAAAATACTAGAATAATGAGAGTTTTGGTAATATTTTTGATTCTCTCTCGGAAGCTGAAGATAATATCAACTCTCTTGAGCTTAAATATCAAATCTCACACTCCCGTGAAGACAAGAGTAATCTAGGAAAATATAAGATAATGTATCTTTATTTACTCACCAAATAATAAACCTATTAGCTTCAAAAATCCCACTCAACTTAGATTAGGGATGGTGACAAAAGTACCAAAACTTATCATATATATGTCAACAAAATAAAGAAAGGAATATATAATCAATAGCATTTTTTATCAAGGGACTTGGATCACTAATCTCAACCTAATTATTGACTTTGTTGAGTCATACTTCAAATCCATCCTAACTAATACTCCTATTAATGATAATTTAGACGTCCTTCATGAATTAATTCTTAAACTAATAAATGATGATGAAAACATGAACCTAATGGCTATCCCTGATTAGTATGAGATCCATATGTTGTCCTTAATCTTAGTAGCTTTAGTGCTGCTGGCAGTGGTGGATTTAACAGTGTATTTTTCAAAACATATTGGCATATCATTAAGTTTAATCTTAGTGTTTTCATTCAATAATATTTTCATGGCCAAAACATTCTGCATGGGGTCCTCGCTACCCTAATATGCCTTAGCACTAAATCTAATAATCCTACCTCTTGGAAAGAGTTTAGGCCTATCAGCCTTTTTATTCTCTTAAACAGAATTATATCTAATTTTTTTAATAATATGCTAAGTATTTTTCTCCTAAAAATAATCTATAATGTCCAATAAGGATTTATCTTTGATAGAGACATTGAAGATAATGTCATATTAGCTAAATAATTGGTTCATGATATCAAGGACACAAATAAGGGGATAACATATTGATTAAAGTAAACACGACTAAAGAGTTCGGTAGAATGTCTCACAGCTTTTTACTTAGAATTTTGTCTTTGTTTGGCTTCTCCCCTAATTTTATCAACACATTTCCTAAAATGACTAAAAAAGTTCATATGTCTATTCTTATAAATGGAGAATCTATAGGCTACTTCAAAACTATGAAAGGGATAAGATAAGGGGATCCATTGTCCCCTAGTCTATTCATCACAGCTGAAGAGTACCTCGTCATGGTCTTAACAATATTTGTAATGAGAACTAATCTATGACTTGCAAGACGAAAAGTCCTATCATAATCCCATGTCTTGCCTTTGTTGATGATTTCCTGATTTTAACCAATGGTCTTCATTCTTCAATTAACAACCTTACTTCCTTCTTGCAATATTATCAAAAGTTATAATATCAGCTAGTCCTAATAATAACACAAAATCAAGCATTGAAATCCAGACTGGCTTTTCTATGAATTCTTTGCCAACTACTTACTTAGGTGTTTTCATCAACTCTAATATAATGACAATAAACTTTGAGCCCTTAATAACTAAAATTAGATATAAATTGAGTGAGTGGGATTGGAAGCATTTGTCTTATGATGGTAAACTAACTCTTATTAGCTTTGTGTTTATGACATTACCCTTATATTGGATTCAAAACGTCTATCTACCTAACTTTGTAATCTTAAGGATTGAAACTATATTTAATAAATTCTTGTGAAGATCTTCTCATTATTCGAAATCTATTAACTGGACTAAGTGGTCAAATCTAATTAAGCATTTTGGAAATGAAGGTCTAAATATCAGATCCCTCAAGGACTGCAAGATATCTTTTCTTGGAAGTTGTGGTTCAAATTTAGAGCTCAAAAGTATCTATGGGAAAATTACATGGCTATCATCTAATGTAAATCAAACCAACATCCTTTACAAGTTAATATAGCTAATAATCATTTTCTTACCTGGAAAAGACTTATGACCATAAGACAAACTATTGAAAACCACATTTTCTAGAAGCTTGGCAAATGTAATGTTGAGTTTTGGCTTAAAAATTGATGAAGAGCTTTCATCTTCATAAGTTATCTGAAAATGAAGATAATATATGATTCAATAAATACCTTGTTAAATTATTTTGGGATTGAGACAATGATTGTTGGAATATGAATAAACTCAGAAACTTGATAACTCCTATACATATAAAAAGTATGCAAAATCTAATTGTAAATACCATATGGATGATAGAATTATTTAGATGTTAACAATATATGGTACTTATAAAACTAAAGAAACTTGGCGTCACTTAAGACATAAATATAATTAATCTAACCTTTTTAAGAGGATTTGAACAATATATGTCCCAAGAAATTCTATTTCTTATGTTGGAGAATCATTTAAATTGTTAGAAAGATAACATTCTCCAAAAAAGGCATTTCACTCTGGCTTCTAAGTGCCAATTCTGTGAGGCTAATGAAAATATTATTAACCTCTTTGTGAAATGTAACAATACTTGGAATATACGTCTCTATTATGCTAGTCTATTTGACATTAACCTTGCTAAGTATATAACATATCCTCACTTATTGAGGAGTTGGTTTTGGTTTGTTAAAAAAGATGCTCATATCAGAACAGTCATTGATATATTATTTAGCTGGGCCATCGAGAAATTCAGAAACAATGCCAAGTTTAAAGGTATCATATAAACTACTAGTTTTGCTATTATTTATATCAACCACATGATCATCAAGTTATGCTTCTATAAAAATATCAATGGATAGATGATGATCATGTTTCTATATAATTAGGTTGCTTCAGTCACTTGACTAGGTCTAGGAAAATCAATCTTCTTAATTGGTTTCATCCAATTCAAAATAGATACAAACTTAACTTAGATGGCTCTTATTTGTCTAATGAGGAGGCTAGTGGAAGTAGTCTATTGAGGGACAATCAAAGTAACATTATCAAAGGCTATGGCAGGCTTTATGGAAAAAACTAACCATATGGTGGCTGAGGCTAGAGCCCTCTTGGATATCCTCTTGATTTGTAAAAACCTTAATATAAACAGGGTGAACAATGAATCAGATTCCAAAATACTAGTACCTCTTCTTACTAGTTGTAAAGCCCTTTGGACTCTTGAACCATACTTGGCCTGATGTCATATAACAAGGTTCTATCTCACATTTACGAAGACCAAAATAAAGCATCCGGCTAACTTGCTAAAGGGACTCTTAAATGTAAAATGAGACTTGATTTCAATCATACTCAAGTCCCTAATACATTAAGTGTCATTATCTTCCTCGAAAATCTAGGTATGAGCTATATAAGATGTAACAACTTAAACTATATGTTTATCATTTTATTAATGATAGACGTATATGATCTTAAACTTCCTATGGTCACTAACAAGCTTAGTAGGTTTTTTATGAGTAACCTTTTGTCATACTTTCAGTATTTCATATATCATTACAATTTACAAAGATTTCAGGATTTCGTGAAGGAGAAATATAATGAAAATCTAGAAGTTTCTGATCCCAGGAGGATGTAGATGGCAGCATCAATGTGAAATCCTCAATAGCCTTATAAATAACATGTTTTTCATGGTTTTTTCTTGCTGGAGTTCTTCTCGTCATCTTAGAGTAAAGCAGTGACGGACGTATGTAGGGGTCCGGAGGGGCGCTGGCCCCCGCTTATCATAAAATATGAGTTAATTTATATAGCTTATTTTAGGATAATATGTATTTTTAAGGAATTGTAATTTAAAAATCTGAAATAATGATTATTTTTAATAAAAAATTTAATTTAAAAATATAAAATAATAACTATTTTTAAGGAAAATTCTAAATCAAAATCTTGGATAATAGCAAGTTTTAAAGCAAATTTTAAGTTAAAATATTTATAAATCGGAAGATCTAGTCCATATTTATATCTCGATCTCTTCAAGATTAGAACCAAGATTCTGTAAGTGTTCTTATTTTTATTATTTTATATGGTTTAATATTTTCTCCAAAAATTGATTTTTTATTATCTTTGTCCTCTTCTATTGTTCTACATTACTGATTTGATTTAAAATTTTAATGGATAATTGTTTATAAGGAGATATTGTAATTAAATCAATTAAAAAAAAGATGGAGAAAATGAATAACATGAAAGAAGAGGAAGATTTTAATTAGATAAATTAAAGAAAATTGAGATTTTAATTAAATAAATTAAAGAAAATAAAGAAGATGAGATTTTAATAAAATAAATTAAAAAATGTGGAGATTTTAATTAAATAAATTAAACTATATGAAAAAGAAGAACACGGTGTTAAATAAATAATAAATAAATAACATCGATAACCTTACATATATAAAAACTTAGATTATATTTAGTTATTATTTAGTTAAGAATTTTGTATTTACTTCCATCATATCTTTTAAAATATGTTTTAAAATATAGTATAAATTGATAAGGAAGAATAAAAGACAAGGAGAAAAGTGTGAAGAAGAAACATGACAGGAGAAAATAGCAAAGGAAAAGTATGATAAGAGGAAAACGCATAGAGAAAACTGTGTAAGGACTAAATTGTATAAGCTATATAAAGAAATAGCTAGAAAAGGAAGAAAGTAAAATGTAGGGACTAAAAGATGTAATTAACAGGAGTTAAAGTGTGTGGGGTCCGCAATTGTACTATAAAAGGACCACACACGCTTCACAAATCCCATGATGAATAATATGATACTTTCTCTCTCTACTTAACCTAATAACTCTTACTTTCTCTCTCTAAAATTGACACTAAGAGATTTCTGTATCACCGAATTGTCACTAAGTAATCCTCGTATCGCATAATCACCCCCTGGACTTTCTTGAAACTCTTCAGTGGCGCCGTCTGTGGGAAACGAAAATCACTCTGACGACAATCGCTTCCTGGAAATAATTCCTATTCCGAGGAGAACTATGGAAGACCAATGGGGACGATTTGGTTGATAATTGCGAGAAGAACCTGGTGGGAGATGACTACAGGAACGATATGGAGTATGAGGGACTAGGGGGCCAGCGAGTCGGAAATTCCTTTGACGACTCAGATCTGTTGGCTCAGAGGAATGAGTTGCTGCTAGAAATCAAAAGATTGAAAGCAGAAAAGGATGTTGTACAGGAGAATCTTTGATCCGAGATAAGGAGGGAGCCAGTTAGTGAAAAGGAAGATCGCGAAACTGAATTTCGTCCCAAGAAAAGAGACGCCAGATACCGGGGACGCGAGCGACAATCGCCGAGGAGAAGAGAGAGGCGACATGTGGATTCATCTTACTCGAGTGATTACTCTCGATACAGCTCCTCGGATTCGTCCCCGCGAAAATACCACAGAAAGAAAAAGGATGATCGTAGACACACCGATTTCCGAAGAGGGAGAAGCTCTGAGAGGAAATCTCCGAGGGAAAAGGGTCACCACGCTCGAGGTGGCGAACGATCTTATGGACAGGCGAAGTACCCTAAGAGGAAAGAGTATATGGGCCCTCGAACTTCGGAATGGCAGCACCAGTATACTTTGCCATCCGAGGAGGGTTTGTACTTTCCAAATAATGACAACTTAAGATCAGGTGTTTATCGTGCGGGTCACAATTGGAGAGCCTCCCCCCTGTCCCCGGACATTTTGGTGGGAAATCTTCCGAAGCATTTTGATATTTCGAAGCTAGAAAAATTCGATGGGACACAAGACCCGGATAATCACATCGAGCAATTGAAGAATTTTATGATCAATTTTGACGACGATGATAAGTTGCTATGCAGAGCATTTTCTCAGACTTTCAAGGGAGTAGCTTCTAAGTGGTACAACAGGCTACCTCAGGGCTCGATAAAGAATTTTGATATGTTCTGGAATATCTTTAGACAACACTTTTTGGGGAGCAAGAAGTTCAGAGCTAACGGAGACACAATCATCTATTGTCGACATAAGGTGGGGGAGAGCCTAAAAAATTACACTAATCGTTTTGTTAAAACGAAAACAGACATGGAATATTGTAAGGATTCAGTGGCGCTTGCAGCCTTCAGGATGGGCCTGCTCCCCGGGTTGTTGAAGGATACGGTGGCGGAGAGCCAGACAATGACTTTTGGAGCATTGTTAGATCAGGTTGAGAATAGGATCCTGGTGGAAGAGACTCAGGCCTCGGAGAAAGGGTTGGGGGATCAGTTAGACCAGAATCAATTTCAAAGATCCGAGTCGAGTAACCAGGGCCCTCGTTGGAATGTTCAGGCTAAAAGTACGGGTCAATATCCACCGAGGCAGAAGTCAAACCCGCAGTACTATGGCAACCAGCAAAACTACAATCAAGGAGCGAGACCCATGTCAAATAAGTGGATTCGACCCGACTATTTCGCGGAGTTGACAGAAAATGTTGTTGCAATATTCGACAAGGAAAAATCTACAGTACCGTTCAGGAATCCTTTTCCCATACAGACTCCGAGGGAAAGCAGAAGCGTCAATAAATATTGAAAATATCATGAGGATATTGGGCACGACACCAAGGATTGCATAGCTTTGAAAAAAGAAGTGCAAGCCCTGATTGAGAATGGAATGTTATTGGAGTTCGTCAAGAAACACTCCCAAAAAAATGCTGTGATAAAAGCTGTCTCAAAGAACACTGACACAACCATGGTGATTTCCGAAGGGGTCGACGACTTTGACATTGAGCAAGAGTATTTAGATCCCAAGGAGGGGAGGAACAATGTAAATTTGGTGGAAGAAGATATTCCGAAGGGGAGAGTGGATAGCCTTTGTGCGTTCTTCGATTCCTTGGCAATTTTTGGGGGAGACACTATTGCGGGAAATTCCAACAGCTCCTGAAAAAGGCACATGGTCAACCTGACCACCCAGATCGAAGCGGGGGTGTCAGCGCAAATACACCGATCGCCTTCCCCCATTATTTGTTCTGATGATGATGATATGCAAAATGTTTCAGACCCTCATGAGGATGCGCTAGTGATTGCGGCAGGCATCGCTGGTGATCAAATTCAGAAGATACTCATCGATACAGGGAGCTCCGCGAATATATTATTTATGAGCACTTACCGAAGAATTTCTGACCCACCTGTTATCCGAAGATCCGACAGGACTATAGTAGGCTTTACTGGCGCAACAACAATGGTGGTCGGAGAATTTCAGTGTGTGGTCGAATTGGGCCGTGGACCATTCAAGAAAGAGGTGGAGGTACTATTTATTATTGTTGACGCGCCGACATCGTATAACGCCATCCTGGGTCGCTCTTGGTTGTCCCGGATGCATGGCGTAATCTCAACAGTGCATTAATGCTTAAAGTACGTGGTAGAAAACAATATTGGGATAATCCGAAGTAGCCAGAAGATGGCACGTGAATGTTACCAGATAACCCTGTCCTCGAAGGGGGTTCGGGGAGAAACTTCGGACAAATCATAACAATTAAAGGGGTCTCCCCCCGAAATCATCCCATGCGATGATCCGAGGGAGACCCCCAGATTTCAGGTCCCAGAAGAAGATTCTGCGACACATGAATTTGCGAGTGGAAAATTTCTGAAGATTGGAGTCCACCTCTCTCCAGAATTTAAGGAAAAGTTGATTGCTTTTTTATCTAATAAACTTGATATGTTTGCTTGGTGTGCACAGGATGTCACTGGAGTGCCGTCGGAAATCATGTGTCATAAACTTGCGATACGACTTGATGTCCGACCCATAGTCTAGAAAAGAAGACCTGTCTCCCCGGAAAAGGCCACGGCAATCCTGTTGGAGGTCGAGAGGCTACTAAGCATAGGCCATATTCGAGAGTCGCATTATCCCATGTGGGCGTCGAATCCAGTGTTGGTACGAAAGAAGAATGGAAAGTGGAGAATGTGTGTTGATTTCACGGATTTAAACAGAGCTTGTCCTAAAGACCCATTCCATGTGCCTCGCATCGATCAGTTAGTGGATTCGACCTCCGGAAATCGGCTGTTGTCATTTATGGACGCTTACTCAGGATACAACCAAATCCGATTAGCCGCTAACGATAAGGAAAACACTTCTTTTATTACCGGGCGAGGTTTATACTGCTACAGGGTCATGTCGTTCGGATTAAAAAACGCGGGGGCAACCTATCAGCGCCTAGTCAATAAGACCTTTGAGGGGCAGATTGGGTGGAACATGGAGGCCTATATCTATGATATGCTAGTCAAAAGTGCACGGGACGAAGACCATTTCACCGACTTAGCAGAGACATTCCAAAATATAAGCAGAGTCAATCTAAAACTCAATCCGGAGAAGTGCATTTTCGGGGTGAGGTCAGACAAATTTCTCGGTTACATGATCAGCGAAAAAGGCATCGAGGCAGATCCAGAACAGATAAAAGCTTTGATCACGATGAGCCCCCCCCCCCCCCCCCCCCCGAAATATTAAGGAAGTATAAGTTCTGACAGGGAGATTGGCCGCTCTGAATAGATTCATTTCTAGGTCTTCAGATAAATGTGCGCCCTTTTTCAAGGTGTTGCGGAATGCAAAACAGTTTTGTTGGACCGAGGAATGTTCGACTATTTTTCATCAAATCCAAGAGTATTTGACGTCTCCTGAGGTCTTGTCTAAACCATTGGTAGGAGAGACATTAATTATCTATGTAGCAGTATCAGGATGTGCGGTCAGTGCCGTTCTCCTCCGCGAAGATGACTCTCTCCTGAAACCTATCTATTATGTCAGTAAGAGTTTGCTGGATGCGGAGAAGCGATATCTTACATTGGAGAAGGTAGCTCTAGCGTTGGTAACGGCGGCTCGAAAGATGAGACCTTACTTCCAGGCCCATCCTATAATTGTTCGGACCACTTTTCCCCTGAAGAGTTTATTACAAATGCATGGCATCTCTGGTAGGATGACTAAATGGTCAGTGGAACTGGGAGACTTCGACATAACATTTGAGCCTCGAACGGCGATAAAAGCCCAAGTTTTAGCCGATTCCCTGGTCGAGTTCCATTCGGATAGAGAGGAAAAGGAAATTCACGACTTTGTTGATGAAGAGGAATGGATGATACGGACGGATGGGGGGTCGAACATCTCAGGAAGTGGGGCAGGTGTTCAATTGATTTCCCCAAAAGGGGTAGCTATGTTCCAAGCCATTCGTTTTGGTTTTAAGGCTACTAACAATGAAGCTGAGTATGAGGCTGCTCTAGCAAGCTTGCGTTTGGCTCAGATATGTGGGGCTCGAAGGATTAAACTGATCAGCGACTCACAGTTGGTGATAAATCAAGCTTCAGGAGAGTCCGAAGCCAGGAAAGATAAGCTGATACAGTATTTGAAGATATTGAAAGATTTAGCATCTGAATATGAGGAAGTCAAGTATGAGTATGTTCAAAGAGAGTTAAATGTTATCCCAGATTCTCTCGCCTCCGCTTCACGGACGGAAGGTTACCCGTGGGTTTTGGTTCAGGAGCGCCCTTCGATCTTGATTGGCGAGGAGCGTACAATGAACATCTCGGAGGAAATAAATATGATTACGAATGATTGTGGACGGCCATCATCGATTTTCTGGCCCATGATACTTTACTCGTCAAAAAGTACGAGGCTAGGAAAATCAGGTTCAAGTCTCATGGCTATATTTTGTTGGGAGGAGTGCTGTATAAAAGATCTCTGAATCGACCATTATTGAGGTGTTTGAGTGGGCCCGAGTCACAAATTATCCTGTCTAAACTGCACGATGGTGAAGGATCTGCCCATTGTGGGTATAAGGAATTAATTCAGAGAGTGTTTTTGGCTGGCTATTATTGGCCTATTGTTGCGGCCGACGCAAAAGATTTAGTCAAAAGATGTGACACGTATCAACGCTACGCTAATGTGATTCACAAACCTAGGGTGTTACTGGAAAGCATTTCAGAGGCAGTCCCATTTGACAGATGGGGCATTGATCTAGTTGGGCCCTTACCAATGGCGTCTGGGGGCAGATAGACTATAATCGTAGCAGTCGATTATTTTTCTAAGTGGGTAGAGGCTGAGCCGCTGACAGGGACAAAGGCAAAAAATGTGATCAAGTTCGTCGTATCTAACATTTGTTGTCGTTTTGGTGTACCATTGCAGATCACCACGGACAACGGACCTCATTTTGATAACAAGGAGTTCCAGAGTTTCTGTGTATCGAGGGGTATACGACAATGTTTTTCTGTACCATTTCACCCTCAGGCTAATGGGCAAGTGGAGGTGACTAATCGCACGATTCTCGATGGTTTGAAGAAGAACTTGGAAGGGAAAGCGGGAAAATGGCCCGACTATTTACAGGAAGTGTTGTGGGCATACCGGACGACTCCGCGAACGGCCACTGTTGTGTCCCCGTTTGCCTTAGTCTATGGAATGGATGCCGTTGTCCTTCCAGAGATTATTTTTCCCTCACATCGTGTAGCAACATATGCCTCCGACACGAATGACCAAAGTAGAGCGCTGGCTTTAGACTTGGTTGAAGAAAAGAGACAGCAAGCACAGTTGACATCCCTCCATTATCAAACTCTCATGAGGAGTCGATTCGCATCTAAGGTAAAGCACAGAGATTTTAAGGTGGGGACAAAGTCCTACGTAAAGTTTTTTTGCACACTAAAGACAAGAGTTTGGGAAAGTTGGGACCGAATTGGGAAGGCCCCTATGAGGTCACCGAAAAGATAAAACCAGGCACGTATCGGTTAAAAGACAAGGAAGGGCGATATCTCTGTCTCCCTTGGAATATTGAGCACTTAAAATTGTATCTTGATTAAAAGAGCTAGCTAAAATTGTATTTGTTTTCCTCATCTTTGTATCCCCCATAACGAAATTTGGCGAGGGCACACTCTTTCCTACCCTGTTAGGCACAGGAAGGTTTTAATGAGGTGTTTCGATGAGCTGCTTAAATACAAAGAGTTCTTTGTCTTAACTATTTATTGCTCACAGTAACATGTGCCTCGAATTTTTGCACCTTCGAACTATTATTTGGGTCACATTAATATGTGCCTCGAATTTTATTTGACTTTATTAATATTTGGGTCACATTAATGTGTGCCTCGAATTTTTGCCCCTTCGAACTATTATTTGGGTCACATTTGGTGTGGATAATAATTGCCTGAGGGTAGGCTGGTAATTTTAAGTGGAGTTTCAAGGTGGTGTATGGGTGTTTAACAGTTAGAGTAGAGAGTGGAGAGATGATTAAGCAGCTTGGTAGCAGTTAATTCTCATTACCCATAGTTAATGCGGGTGGTTGGGTATTTATAGTGTAATGTTTGGGCCCTTATGGGCTTTCGGGTCATGTTTAATGGACCCAGGTCATGTTCAAAGACCCATGAGCTCTAAGTAGGAGAGAAAGTAGCTTAGTCAAGAAGTGTTTAGGTTTTTTAGTACTTTTGTCATAGTTCAAACAGCCTTAAGTTCATAGTGTTCACAGAAATCTGTCCGGTCCAAGTGACCTGTTCGATCCCTGTCCCTGTAACCTGTCCGGTATTCAGAGAGACTTGACCGATTTGCCCTTGTTCGGGGAGCATGCTGAATTCGGACTCATCAACATTAATGTGTGCCTCAAATTTTATTTGACGCTATTAATATTTGGGTCACATTAATGTGTGCCTCGAATTATATTTGACTTTATTAATATTTGGGTCACACTAATGTGTGCCTCGAATTTTATTTGACTTTATTATCATTCGGGTCACATTAATGTGTGCCTCGAATCCAATTTGTCTTTATTAATATTTGGGTCACATTAATGTGTGCCTCGAATCCTAGTTGCCTTTATTAATGTTTGGGTCACATTAATGTGACTCAAGATATGTCTATTCCAATTATCAGGTAGGTCACAATAATGGTTCGAAGGATTTGTCTCTTCGGATTATTGATGAGAACATAACATTTGGTGCTTTGGATTGAACTTATACATAAAAATAAAAATTGATTACTGACCTTACAAAATCGAAACATGTCTCATAAAATCAGCGCAATACAACATGCCCTAGTCGCATTACAAAAAGAGGCCCTATTGGGCCATACACAAAACATTAACACCTTATACATCTTCCCTCAGTCTGAATTTTTCGAGGATACACTCCCCTCAGCCTCTGAATATTCGCTATCACTTACTACTATGTGGGGAGGACGAAGTTCCGAGGGGAAAAGTTTCCAAAAACTCCCCAAGTAATATTCAAGACGCTCAACAAGGATTTGGGTAAGTAAACCAGCTCGAGTAGTGGCATCCCGGGCTTGCAGCTTACTTGTGCACGTCGCTGCATAAGCATCCACAACTTTATCTTTCTCTTCCTCGACTTGTCTAGGAAAGTTCTCAACCCGTTTTAGTAATTGATCTCGGTCTTCTTTCACCCTTCTAAAGCCCTCGGTACACTCTGCGAATCCATCGCAAGCCAAACGATGTCCTTTTTTGTACTCAGCTATCAATAGCTCTTGAGCATCAGTCTTATTTTTATACAAGTCCCTCTCTTCTTGACAACACCTCTCGAGCATTATCACATAATTTTCGGAGGCAGATAGGCGCTCGTATAAGGCATCAGCTTGGCCCTCGATCACTGCGTGTTGCTTCTTGGCCTCTTCAAGCTGAGAGGCAGCTAACAACGATTTAAACTTATAGTGATTTTTGCGCTTCTCAAGGTGCTGCATCTTTTTTCCCCTATTAACTGAGGTGTGCAGCAATTTTTAAAGGGACAATGAGAATTCATCGTCCAAAGGAACTTCGAAGGAGCTCGATGGAGACCCTAATGCTGCAGAATCAAACTCAGAAAACCCGCCTCCAAGAGTGTCTGGATCAATGTGCTGAGGAGGGTTGCTCCGAGGGATGGGGAGAGGTGCTAACCTTGGACTATTTTCGAGGGTGAGAGGGTGAGAAGCTTCAGTAAGAGGCGAATGTGGGGATTGATGAGAACTTTCCTTGGGAGAATGACCACCTCTGTCCTCAGGTTCACTTGAGATTTCTTGGACCTTTTTCTCTAGAGTAGCCTCCTGATTGTCTTTAGGCGTCTCGCCACCCTCGGATAATTCTTGGATGGGTTCGAGGACACCCTTACCCTTCCTATCTCTTGTCTTGCCTTCCTTTTTGGATGGCAGGATGGGAGCAGGGGGGATGAATGGAGTCCGACGACCCAACATTGTTTGGTGGAGGAGGAACGGAGTTCGACGACCCAGCATTGTTTGGGGGAGGAGGCCCTTGGTTGTTGACCGTTCCTTCAGGGTTTAGCTGTTGAGTTATTGAAACATCATCTTCTGGAGGATCCCCAAGATGACTCTGCGAACGAGAGCGCTTGGGTAGATATACCACTATGTCTTTTTGGCTACAGCACTCCATCACTTCTTGCTCCGAGGGTGGAGCCATCAATCCTCTCATGCTAATTCGGTCGAGGGGATTGATTCTCCACAATCGACTCCTGGCGAGATTGTTATTTGTGAAGCAGAGACGAAATCGGTTGTCCCAATGTTCTTTTGCCCACAAGCGAATTTTGGTGAACACATTTGTGGCACCCTCGACGTAGTCAGAATAGGGCTTTGATATCCCAGTCATAGCTTTAACCAGTAGCCAATATCAAGACCAGTCACAATCTAAATTTCGAGGAAGAATAAATAATTTCGAAGGATAGGCACTTACATTTATTAGTCCACATCAGAGAGAGCTTGTGAGAATTTGAGGGAGTGGCCTCTGACCCGGTCTCCCAGCAAGCAGAGAAAAACACAAACTGCTGCCTCCATTTCTTATCAGCCTCTAGTAGATCTCTCAGGATTTTTTGTCCTCGATTGAAAGTCAGTGAGTAAAAGGGAAAGAAAGGATTCCTGGCCAAACCAGCAAGGCCAATGAGTTACTCTAACGAAAATTCGTGACCTGAGAGCCTCGAGGCCATGATGCAGGCCATCAGAGTAAACCACATGTTGGGACCAACCTGTGAAGGACAAAGGTCTATCTTCGCCAAATATTCGATGAAGAAGGGGTCTAAGGGATACCTTAGCCCCCAGTTCATGATCTCAGTATATACCACCAACTCGTTGTCCTTCACTGATAAAGGTGTCTCTCCTTCCGAGGGAAGTCTGATGGTAATATAGGAAAGGATGCACCATCGAGTCCTCAGCATCTCCTCTTCGTCTTTCGAAAAATACTTGTATCTGATGTTGGAAAGAGCCACCATATGTTTATTTTCGATGCCCCAAATATTGCGACCAGCAATACTGTCTAGCTCCAAGGGTAGCACGATGTCCCCTTTCGATTTTGGAGCAATTCGACGGGCTTGCTCTTCAGACATTGTTTGGGACGAGGAGGTTGCATTATTCGAAGAACCTAAAGAGGGGATCACATGCACTTTTGGTTCAAGGGGCGTTGTGGCAGGTTTTTTCCCTTTGGCATCTCGACTCTCATTTCGCCTGTTCAGCATATCCTCTTCGGTGATGAGCATTTTCGAAGGCGAAAATTGAGTCCCATGAATGGTCATGGATGGAGTAGAAGGCAGACTCGATTCATCTACGTCATTTCTTCGGGGAGGACTGTTAGAGGTCCGATGAGGGCTTGTGGATATTCGTGGAGGACTGGCAGAGGTTCGAGGAGGTCTGGTAGACGTTCGAAGAGGGCTAGCAGATGTTTGAGGGAGATTTTCGAAGGCTGTTGGTGAAGTAGGCTCCCGAATGACCAGGGGCGTCTCCCTGGAACGTTTTCGCTCATGAGAGCCTTTCCTATCCTTGTGAGATTTCTTTCTCTTCCCGGACGAGTGTTTGTGCTGCCTGTCTTTACCCATTTTCCGAGGGGGTTAGAATCACTATGAAGGCTTTGTCGAGAGACTTCGAGGGGGATAATTGCAGTCGAATCTGCTGAGGGAGGCCATGTAGCAAAGAAAGTAGTAGTCGATGGTGGGGGTTGAGGCCTCACGTCTTCACCAGCAGCAACTCTCTCTTCGAACCTCTTACTAATCAACAACCAATCAGGAATCCGACGGGGTCTGTTCGCCAGCTTTATCTCTCTAGAAATTTTTGAACAAAAGTTGAGTTAATGAGGAGAGAAGGTTAGTATTTATAGGTGAAGCTGGGCTTTCCTGACAGATCAGGCCCGGGGACTTTTTCTGTTGTTTGCCTAGGGACATTATGGTCCATATAGGTATGAATTATCCTGACACCAGCCACAAGGGAAGATGAAGAGTTTTCGTAGTCAGGAAATGTCAGGGGAAGATGAAGAGTTTTCGTAGTCAGGAAATGTCAGGGGAAGATGAAGAGTTTTCTGTTAGAAAATGTCAGGAGAATAGGGAACGTTTTCAAAAAAGATATGCTGACAGATGTGGTTGTTTAATGACGTCATGATAAAGATTAATCCTGGCACCCCTTTTAGCCTTGATTTGAAATCATTCGGGGCACTGATACAGCCAAAGTCGGGGGGCTTATATGGCTAAAATGGTGCAAGGATTGGGGGGGCTACTCGGTTATCAGGAGAAATTCGAAGAGCGATTTTTCGAGGAGCGATTTATGGCTTCGATTGATTTTTCGAGGAGCGATTTATGGCTTCGATTGTTCAAGGCAAACTGTGGAAATTCGAAGAAAGAAAATATTCGAGGAAAATGGTTTCTGCCTTTCAAAGGTAACTATTCGAGGGTGTGTGAAGTGAGCAATCAGAGAATTATTCAGTCCCAGTAAAAGAACTTTTACTATGACTGGGGGGCTACTGATAAGGAAGAATAAAAGACAAGGAGAAAACTGTGAAGAAGAAACATGACAGGAGAAAATAGCAAAGGAAAAGTATGATAGGAGGAAAACGCATAGAGAAAACTGTGTAAGGACTAAATTGTATAAGCTATATAAAGAAATAGCCAGAAAAGGAAGAAAGTAAAATGTAGGGACTAAAAGATGTAATTAACATGAGTTAAAGCGTGTGGGGTCCGCAATTTTACTATAAAAGGATCACACACGCTTCACAAATCTCATGATGAATAATATGATACTTTCTCTCTCTACTTAACCTAATACTCCCTCCGTTCCGCAATATAGGTCGTTTTAGAGAATACAAAAAATTCTTTTTTATTTGTCGTTTGGTAATATCAATGCAGCAATTAATGTTTTTTGACCAATAATATTTTATTGTTTGTTTCCTTTTATTAAATCAATAACTTTGACCCAATAGAATTAGATTGCTTCTTGTGTTTTATAGGAGAGAGAAATAATAATTGTATTTATTGGTTTCTACTCCAAAACCTTAAACGTCCTACATTATGGAACGGAGGGAGTAACTCTTACTTTCTCTCTCTAAAATTGACACTAAGAGATTTTTGTATCACCGAATTGTCACTAAGTAATCCTCGTATCGCATAATCACCCTTGGACTTTCTTGAAACTCTTCATAAATAACAATTTAAATTTTATTTTTTTTATAAAAAATATTTTTAATTAGAAATCTATTATGATTTGCATTTATAAAATAACTAATTTTATTTTTAATATGCTTACACACATGTTTGTTGAACAATATATACTGAAATATTTTTAATATTTTCTAATAAAATAATTTATTTATATTATAAATTATATTTTATACAAATTTGATTTGATTTCCATATATTTTTATAAAACAAATTTATTTTATTTACATATATTTTTTAAAAAATATCTTTTCCATAAAAAAAATTGATTTTATTGCATCTACTTTTACAAATATAAAATATATATTTTATATAATAAATTTAATCTTGTTATATTTTATATTTAAATATATTTAAAAATAATATATTATGAAATATTAAGATTTATTGTTAAACATTGTTTTTATATGTGATAAATAATATATTAAGATATATTAGAAATACCCTAAAGTAGTTGTATACAATGATAGAAACATTTTTTTAAAAAAATCATAATTAAAAATTGATAATGAAACCATACGAATGAATTGTGTAAAATGAGTTTTATAAAAAAAAAATAGCCCCCTTATTTTGATTCCTAGATCCGGCCACTCGAGTAAAGTATTTTCAGAATTCATCCCCAAAATGGGAGAGTCTCTTTATAAGCATAACTTCCTTCGAGCTTCATTTTTACTTTAAGGGAATCCATGGATGATTTCGCTAATAACAGAAAACTATCGAATTGTCACTTACATAATTGCATCGATAAAGAGAAAAAACTTTATCGCTTCTGTCAAAATCTCTTCTTTTCGATAGCAGCACAAGTGTTTGATAAATTTTATGGATCTTGAGTTGAATATCCAAGCTTCGATTTTTCTAATCTGATTCATGATGAATTTTGATTCATGATGAATTTAAATTCAAAAAAAATATATAAACCGTTGGCGCAAGTTATCAACTGCGGTAAACGCTCAATAATCTAGCTTCCTATCGTAGTAAAAATGAGATAAAGTCAATCTAAATTCCTTTGAGGTTGGGGCAAAAAATTTGTCCTAGTGTGTATTCAAACAATTTATTTAATATATAAATGTATCATCATCTTTGAATTTAATATAAAAGAAATTATTACTTAAAAAAAATTGACTAAAATTCAAAAAAATTAATCAATCTTAAATCTGATAACAATCTCAAAATAAAGTAGACTCAATGTCGTAATCGATTGGACACGGCTAATTGGGTGGGGAAGTCTCAACATAAAGTATATAATAAAATTTTGATACCTCCAAGGGGTAGCCGAGTTGGTTGAGTATGGCATTCTTATGACCAAAAGGTCACGAGTTCGAGTCCCTCTACATACGCTTTCTCGGCTGAGCCTGTCACCTTGTGTGGTTTACCTTCTGGCGTTGGTTTGCAGGCTATCGCGTCAGACTGAGGGTTTACCCTGTGTGCACTCATTGCACTCTGAGTAGCGGCTACGGGTTCCCTCCGGAAAAAAAAAAAAAAAAAAAGTTTTGCTGGTTTCAATTCAATTCTTTGAGTTCTGATGCAATGGAGGTTAGGAATATAAATTAACGAACACATTAAAATATACACGGACAAGAAAACTAAAATTATAAATCAAGCTCTTCCTCATTAAGGATCGATTTTCTATTGGTCGTAAGAAATTGCCAATTCTAAGTTTAGTGGTACAATAACAATAGTTAAAGTGATTAAAAGTCAATTAATATCTACATTTTAACAAAGTTGAAATCGCGATATTCCGAAAACGAAAACAAATTAATTTTGGAATTATTATCTCATATCTACCTAATCATAATTTGTACTAATCAAATAACAACAACAAAAAATCAAATCCTACACCAAGAATAACATCAAATCCAGATTTAAACGAATTAGAGTAATTTCATTACATCAATGGAAAATTGAAATTTCAACTCTGTATGTCATCTTATAGATGAACAAAAAAATAACAGAAAAAATCAAAAGATTACAAAAAAAATATACGAATAATTATATACATGAATCGGAAAAACCCTTATAAAATTTGTGCATGGATCTAACTAATAAAAAAAGAGGACGAAGCGTGTGCATCAATGTCCACGACCTTTCTTGCTTGGACCAGAAGCTAACCTAATCGCCAAGCTCCTCAGCAAAATACGATAGCTCGAATCATTAACAGCTGAAAAAGAGAAAGAAACAACACCACCATCGCCCGATTGATTTCCACCGTCCATTTCTTCACACCCTGTTTGATCAACAGCCACCGACCGGAGAGCTCTGCAATCGACACCGCCAAGTTGAGTCGAAACTAGTAGCAGAACGACAAAACCCAGCAAGAACAGAGAATTCGAAATATATTTGGCCATTTGGAAGAGTTTTGTTTAAAAAGATTTGATGAGATTTCAATATCGAGGATTGTGTATTGAGTAGTGGAGAAGTTATTATGGATATATAGAGCGTGTTTAGTTGACTTGGCCCTTTTCTACTATCGAGCGTGAGTGATACTCCTACTGATTTTTTATTTTTTATCATAGTTAACGTTTTGGACAACACGTTGCCATTTAGGACATGACATGTGTACAAGGTCGTGACATTGTTTCTAATTTTACGAGCATCGGTCAGGTAAAACATCTACACTGAAATACTCTTTCTAGCAGAATTATGATAAGAAAAAAGGAAGCTGCTATTTTTTTTTTCCAACATTTTTTGTTTTTTCCGTATTTACGAAAATATTTTGAAACTTAAATTTTTTATTTAAATTTATACTTTTAATTATTATTTTATCTAAAAAACTTATACCGTTATTTTTTTTAGATAAAATAATAATTAAAGATATAAATTTGAATAAAATCTTATTGAAGAATAAAAAGTTTTACAAAAGTTTAAGCATGTTAAACAATATATAAATCTTGAACAAAATAATAGATAGTTTCAGGTTGAAGGAAGCTTGAATTCAACTTCTAGAAGAAAGGTGTTTAATTTTTTGAAAAAAAAAACAGTAATATAGATATTTGGACTTTTTATTCTTTTTTGTATGGGTTCAATCTTCAACCTTGAAAGATTTGTATAAAATGACTTGTCTAAGTATTGATCCAAATTATATATGCAAGTTTGTATAGTTTTTTTTATAAGAATTAGTTTTTTTCTAATGAAACAATTATTCAAGGTTTAAATAGTTACAATTTAAATTTTCAAGTAAAATTATAGTATTTAATGGATTAGAAATTTGGTTGGCACTAAGATCTATTTTCATCTTACATTTCATAGTCTATTTAACAAGCCAATCGGCTGCTTGGTTTGGACTTTAGATATAAATTTGAAAGTCATTGAGAAAAGAGTTAAGTCTTTACAACATTTTGAAATTTGGTCAAGAAACCAAGAATCGGTGTCTTTGGCAAGCATTTCAACTAATAGAGCAAAATCGTCTCAATATCTACTTCTTTAAAGCCATCTAAAATAGCCTTACATTCAACAATCAGAGGAGATTACTTTCCGTAAAGCCTACAAAATGCATTAATTACATTTCCATCTGAGTCTCTTATAATGCTAGCACCGCTGCACTCCCCATTTAAGAGACATAAACCATCATGTTCAATTTAATTTTTCCGTTCTTAAGCTTAATCCATTTAATAACAGTTGGTTTACCATAAATGATGTGAAAGAAACGTCCTAGTTTATTGGCAATATGGTCATCAACGGACCATATTTTTTTATTAAACATCTTAGCATTGTCAAGGTTAGAAAGAATTTGATAGATTTTATCAAGAATATTTTTAAATGAAACTGGGACATTGTTATGATTTATTTGATTTCTAAATAACCATATAAACTAACAGATTGTTGTAGGATTAATATGTCTAATGTGTGTGGACTAAAACCATCATCTAATTAGATGGTGGATGGTCACATACTTACGGATTGAGACATTAAACAAAACAACAAAATGATTCCATATAGACCAAATTATGGGGCAATGAACAAAAACATGATTAGATGATTCACTGTCATTACATAATTGATATTTGGAGGCAATACATGAAAGTCTCTTTTGAAGGTTAGTATCCAGTGAAATCCTTCAAAAGTTTTCAAAGAAAAAGAGAGTATATGATTGGGGTTATATAATTCCAAATCTTTACAAAAAAGATTGGAAGTGGTGTCTTTATTTGTAATAGCAATTCCTCGTAGCCTTGGTATTAAATTTTACAGAGGAATCAAGATACCATAGGATTTCATCATCAATGTGATTATTAATTTTAAGTTTGATAATTTTATCGATCTTAGTTGGACTTACCATTGGTTTAAGAATATATAAGTTCCAATTGTTTTCAGACCATAAGTTTTAAACTTTTTAATGATGAAACCAATTATAGTCATTTCCAGAAAGCCTTATTAATGGTTTATTCTCAAGCCATTTGTCCAGCCATAAATCAATGTTTTCTTTACCTAATTCATTGAATAAATGTGTCAGCAGTATTCCAGGAAAAGATTAATCTCCTTCAAGTGTTGGAGCCTTTAGTGTTAGTGTTAATTTGTAATAGATTAAGATTTTTGGTATAAGTGGACTGCATATAATTAGGCCAAGTTGATTTATTGTCACGAAAGGTATACCAAAGCTTACAAGGAAAGATGGCTTGAAAGTGAGATTGTTTTCTAATATTTAAACCATCTTCTCTATAAGGCTTACAAAAGGATTGAAAATTAGTTCATATCAAGGCTTTAGATGTATCTTTTGAGCCCCATAAGAATCTGTTCATGAGTCTTTCTATTCTGTTAAATATTGTGTTAGGGCTTTTGCAACAGTGAATGTGATAAATTGGAATTGATATTAAAATATATTGAATTAAAGCAAGTATCACGAAATAAAAGGGTTTTTATATCTCATTCATTAATCTTAACTCTTACTTTGCTAAAAATATCATCATAAAGGCAAGGTTTAAGGCAAGGTTTATTGATGGTGTGGATAGAAACACCTAAATACTTAATAGGTAGATGCTTATTTTTGAAACCAGTGGTATCTTTAATTAGTTTAATTCTTGGATTATTAATTTCCGAAGAAACAATAAAATTAGATTTGTCTTTGTTAATGAATTGACCAAATAGTTTTTGGTACAGGTTTAAGAAGGTATTAAGTTTGTTGATGTTAATCCTGAATCCATTTGTATAGATGAAAACAATCATCAACAAATATCAGGTAGTTAATGTTGATATTACTTCTAGTTATGTACCTCACTTACTGGTATTTATTGAAGACCGAATTAATACCCCTAATGAGGTATTCTTCTGTAATTATAAATATGTTGGAAAATAACAGATTTCTCTGCCTAATGCCGTTAAGACTCTTAAAATAGCATTTGGTTTCACCATTAATGATAACGGAGAAGAAAATATAGTTTATACAATTGTTAATAATATTAATAAATTTATTTTGAAACCCAAAACCTTTAAGAACATTTGATATAAAACTATGGTTGATTTTGTCAAAAAAATTTGTCATGTCAATCTTTAAGAGAATCTTATTAACTCTAGATTTTTTGTTTATATCATAGATAAGCTCCTGAGAAAGAAGGATACGTTGATGTATATTTCTTCCATGAACAAATCTTCATTGTTCGGGCGAAATAAACTGAGGAAGAAGTTTCATCAGTCTGTTATTTGAGATTTTGGAGATAAGTCTGTTAAAGATAGTGCAAAACTAATAGACCTATAATCTTTCCACTGCCTTGGATTATCAGATTTTGGGATAAGCCAAATAATTGTAAAGTAGATGCCTTTAGGGAAATATTTACCATTGAAGTAATCTTTGATACAAAGACAAAGATCATTATTCATAATAAATAAACAATTTTGGTTAAAATATGCATTGAAGCCATCAGAACCAGCTACACTATTGGTTTTGATATTTTTAACAACATGATGAATCTCAATTTCATAGGGGGTCCCATTAGAAATTGATTATCATTTTGAGTGATAAGATTTGGAATAATGTTTGGAGAGTTATCAAATTGATTACTATGTTGAGAGTCGGTTAATAATTCTTTGAAATAAGTGATAGTTGATTCACTTATTTTAGTGTTATCTTCAATCCATATGTTGTCATGTAATATACCAGCTATTTTGTTTTTTTTTCCTTTTTAGAACAATAAACTATGAAACACAGTTGTGTTTTTTCTCCCCATTTTTTAATCCAAGTTAAACAACTCTTTTGCTCCCATAAATATTTTTCTCTTTTTAGAATAAGAGAGAGGTTAACATTAGCTTTGGATAAGTTAGACATATCCTCATCATTGTTAGAGACTTGGTAAATGTTTTCCAGATATGTAATTTCATCCTCTGATTTAGCAATAGCATATAAGATATTACCAAAAATATCATGGTTCCAAGTTTTAAGATGAGTTTTCAATCTTTTAAATGTTTTCCAAAAAACATGAAAGGGTTGCCCTCATAAAGGGGAACCCCGGGATTTTTCAATTATTTGGTGTAATTGAGGGTGAAGAGACCATATATTTAAAAATATAAAATAATTTTTTGGTTTCATAGAGTTAATAGAAATGGATATGGTAACAGGATAATGGTCAAAACAAGTTCTGGCTCAGTGCTTAACATAAATGTTATCAAAAGATTTATTCACTTGATTATTGATGAGCACTTTATCAAGTCTTTTATATTTTCTTTTGTTTAAAAGAGTAAAAGAAGATACAACAAAGCCAACATCATTAAGATTGTAGTCAAGGATTGTGTTATTGAAGTCATTAAGACTTATTAAACATAAAGTAGTGCAAGATAATTGTTTAGTAGTTTTAGTAATGCAATTAAAATCAGACATAAAAATCCACTATAATGGATTATTAAAGATGTTTCTCAATTGGTCTCAAATGGGAAGTCAGTTAATTCTGGTACACTTAGTATAGATTACAATAGTCATTAATTTTTTTATTTCTGTTTATATAGTGAATGTTCATGTGGATGAATTTCTCATGATTCTAACTAGCATCCACAATATAATTTTCTTTTCATAAGACCCATATTTTATTATTGAGATTAGAAAAACCATGATGAAATCTTATAGGTTTTAAGATTGGATTAAGTTTTTTTATCAAAAATCATAGGTTTCATGGCTACTTCAAGGTTACCTCTCCTCTCTTACATGAAATAACGAATTCAGATACTTCTATGACTTTCTTATCGACTCTCATTCCTTTTAATAACCAAAGGTTCATCCCTGTTCGAGAGCCATGCTACAAACTTTTTCCAACCTTGAATTATAAGCAAAATCATTATGCACACACGTAAACTTTTCTCGAAACCATTTGGAAAATATGGTTAAAGAGCCGGTTTCATATAAAAACGATGTTGCTGCAGAGAAAAAAATGAGAAAATTATTTGGCCAACAAATCCAGGATAAATTTCAAGTATTCCCGGTTAACAGACGCAATATATTCATGGAGCCATCTAACTCAAACGCCATCTATGTTCTGTCCATGATTAAAAAATAAAGAATTCAAGACTTCTTATAGCTGTGATAGATGATCTTAAGCCCAAACATGTTATGGAATTATCCGAGGAGCAACAAAAATAATCAACTCTTTAGGAATCTATAAATAAGAGTGAAGAAGAAAGAAAAAGCTGACAAATGATATAGTTTCTCTCAAGATGACACTTGAAAAAGAAAAAGAAGTCGTTGTGGAAGCTGCCAAAACTGAGTGTGGAAAAGACACACTAGCTGCAAACAATTAATTTGCTTCGTGAAATCCATGCAACATTCTCAAAGGTAAACTTGTCAAGCTTCTGGAAATTAATCCCTATAGATAACCATCCTAGCGAGGCCTTCGATCTTATCCCCACAGATTCCTCTAAAGAGACGAAGTCAGAAGAAAATGCTATTAAACAAGGAGAGTCTTTCGAAAAGAACTACGAAGAAAATTAACTTGTATTTCCCTCCTTTTTATCAAAGTTACAAAGTCATCTAATGTTTTGTGGTGACTTGCTTTTGTATGGTATTTGTCATATCTTTTGTAAGATCAAACTTTAACCTTCAATGAACAAATACCCTTTCTCTTTTTACATTTATTTTCCTTGTCATAAATATTTTTGATTTTATTAGCAAGTAACTCCCTTGAATTCCGACACATGTCATAGATAAATTTATAATTTGTTAAATAAAAAATAATACCTCGAATATAATTGATGTGTTTAATGAACGTTACTACCTCCAATAAACTTAGTGCATTTAAAGAACGTAGCACCTCAAATATAAATAATGTGTTTAGAGAGCGTAGCACCTCGAATATAAATAGGGCATTTAGAGAACGTAGCACTTCAAATATAAACATTGTATTTAGAGAGCGTAGCACTTCGAATATGGTTGTTTCTTTGAAAAGTGTTGATAATAAATATATAACACTTCAGATTAATTAGTATTAGTCAAGAATTTCAAAGATGATCAGTCTTTGACTAGTTACCAAAATTATTTAAATACTTGTGTTTAAAACAACCAACGGCCAAAAACGATTTTTATTAATATCTTTGAATATTTATATGACACCTCATTAAAACCTCCCTCGACCAACAAGGTAGGAAAGAGTATGCCAACTATAAAAAAATCCCAAATAAGAAAATCATTCCGAGTATAGCTTCATGTTTTCTATATTCCAAAGATGTTTAAGCATCATCCCCTGCCCATCACAAAGGGGATATGTACCCGACTTTATTCTCTTCATCACTATATAAGGACCCTCCCAATTTTGGGCCATCTTTCCAAGTCGTTTATCCTTTGTATGGAGGAATACCCTCGTTAAGACGTTGTCACCCACTTTAAAATCCCTTCTTTTCACCTTCAAATTATATCGACTCCTCATCAAGGTTTGATAATGAGTCATATTCAAATAAATTATAACTCTTTTTTTCTTCGATCAAGTCTAGTTCTGTTCTTGTTGCCTCTTAATTCATCTCTTCGTAATAATGAAGTATTCTATAAGAAGGTAAAGTAGACTCCATAAGACTAACATCATCCATACCATACACCAAGAAAAATGTGTTTCTTGAGTAGCGTCTCTAGGAGTTGTACGATAAGCCCACAACACCTATTGCAAATAGTTAGGCCATTTCCATACAACACCTGTTAAATTATTATTTAAACCCTCCAAAGTAGATCTATTGGTCATTTCTACTTGACCATTCACTTGAGAATGAAAAGGTGTAGAAAAACACGATTTTATCCCCACTCGAAACAGAAAAAGAATTCCTTTCCATATTATCTCCTCGATTAATATGTTTTATAATCAATTTGTCAAACATGAGAGCCAAATTTCGAAGCTCGCGGAGATACAATGTATAATGATCCTTTTTAGCCTTGGAAACACATGCCATATAATTTTACACTAATTATGAATATGTAGTTGCCCCACAAATATTTACAAGTCTTAAACCAAAAAATGCAGCTTCATATTCGATGCATGAAAACCAAATGAAATGGCTTCAAACATTTCCTCCCAGAAGGAGCAACCAACTGCACTCCTGCACTAGATCCCAAAATACTAGAACCGTAATCAGTTCGAACCACCCACATCGAATGTTTTGGCAAAACCTCTTTATCTGTCTCATCATCTGATATACTTGAATGAAATTCGATAAGAAAAACAACTAAGCTTGAGCCTTAATAGCTGTTCGAGGATCAAAATTGATATCAAAATCTCTCAACTCTACTGACCACTTGGTCATCCTACCAGAAATATCTGGGTGTTGTAACACATTCTATAGTGGAAAAGAAGTTCGAACCACAATAGTGTGAGTTTGAAAATAAGGACGCATCTTCCTAGCAGCCACCACTAAATCCAAAGTCAATTTTTCAAGTCTCAAATACCTTTTCTTTGAGGTGAACAAACGCTTACTAACATAGTAGTCTTGCTTCGAAACTCCCTTATCTTCACTTATCAAAACAACACTCACAGTGAATTCAGACACTTCTATGTATACAAATATATGCTCTCTAGTTCGAGGCTTAGACAATATATCTGGTGATAATAAAAGTTCCTTAATCCTTGAAAATGCTACTTCACCGTCCGATGTCTATTTAAAACTCTTTTGGTCTTCGTAACACTTGGAAAAAAAGGAAAACATTTGTCAGAAAACATTGAAATAAATTGATTAAGGGTAGCTAACCTTTGTGTCAGGATTTTCACCTCTTTAATAGCTCGAGGTGATTTCATTGATACTAAAGCCTTTAACTGCTCTGGATCAGCCTCTATCTCCTTTTCACTAATAATATACCCTAAGAATTTCCTTGATCGAACTCCAAAGGTACATTTCTCATGATTTAGCTTTAAATAAATAACCCTTAAATTTTAAAAAAGTCTCCTCTAAATCCTCCAAGTGTTTATCATCAGTTGGACTTTTGACCAACATATCATCAATATATACCTCAATATTTCTCCTAATCTGAGAAGCAAAATATTTATTCACCAACCTTCTGATATGTTGCTCCATCATTCTTCAACCCAAATGGAATAACCCTATAGCAATGTAAGCCTCAATCAGTAATGAACTTAGTGTTTTCTTGGTCTTTTAGGTCCATTTGAATCAGGTTATACCCTGCAATAGCATCCATAAAAGACAAAATTTTATTTGATAAAGTAGAATCAACCAACTGATCTATTTGTGGAACAACAAATAGATCTTTAGCGCAAACTTGATTCAAATCTGTGAAGTCGACACACATTCTCTGTTGCCCATTCTTCTTTTTAGCCAATACTGGGTTTGCTGTCCATAAAGGATCTAATATGCCCGACCCTAGACAAATGATCCACTTCTACCACAATGTCATTTGATTTTTCAAAAGAAAAAGCACGTCTTTTTTAATAACAGGCTTGATCCTCAGATTTATAGCTAAGCTGCGACATACTACATCCTCTGTTTTTCATGCAAAAACATCCAAATTAGAAAACATTAATTGTAACCATTGATGATGCAAAGTTGGAAACAACGTGCATATTCGAAGAGTCTTTCCATTGGAAAATGTATACTCCTTCATACTTTCACTCAGTGTTAAAGAACCCGGGGTCTCTCTCGAATCATCAATTCCCTATTTTTCTTCTGAGGTCAACCCCTTAATTATTATTCATCCATTCGATCTTCATAGTTAGGACCTCGGGTACGAAGTGATGTTGCATAACATTCTCTAGCTACCTTTTGATCACTTCGGACCACCCCAACACAGTCTCCGATGGCATACTTCAACCACTGATTAAATGTGGATACAATTTCATATATCATCGAAAGCCAAGATCTCCTAAAAATAACATTATAGCCGGTCGGACAATCCACTACCATGGATAAAACTTGAACCTTCTTTTTAAAAGGTTTCGCAAACACACTTCACCCTCGAATTCTCTAACCACCTGAGTTGTCACACCAGTAAATCCAATTATAATATGGTCCGATTGACAAATTTGAGGTGGATTACCAAACTATTTCTGCTCTAATAACCAATGTATCTTCATGAAGACCTGCAATACCTATCAAATCATCTTTATCGAAAAGAATAAAAGGAGTATCTTTATTTCCATACATGCGAGTAGACGTCCTTCCTTATATTTGAGTAGCTAAACTAACAACATATCTTTCCTTGGAGCTATTAGTCTTACCAGTCATAGAATCTCCTCCCAAAAATTTATAAGGACTCAAAATACTCACATAAGGTTTGAAGTCATCTTTGTTCTACCGGTTCATCCACAACTATCAAAATTAATCGATCTGGATCTGTATCCAAATATTTTGAGGTTGTGTCAAAATCATCGAACTTAGAGTTTAGAATCATCAGCGCACTTTCTTCATTCGAATTTGGATTTGCTGCTTGTGAAGTCGATGCACTTGGAACCTTTGATCCACTGTTTTTCCCTTTAACAAAAGCACCTAACTTGCCATTTTCTTCTAGTAATATGCACCTCCTTTTTCAAAGCTATACAATCTACAGTATCATGTCCAATATCATTGTGATACTTACAGAACATGTTGTTGCACTCTGCTTTTAGTCTACCTATCGGAGCTGGTTTTATAAAGCTTACATATCATTTGGCCTTTTCATAAATCACAACAACATTCTCAGTTAAATCAGCATAATACTTTGGCCTTATCCATTGATTAGGCCTTGGTCTTTGAAACTGATACCTTGTAGCTTGAGTTCAATACTCTCCAGTTCGAGGAGGCAAATTATTGTTATTCCTTGGACGAGGTGACTAATAATTCAAATAGTGTCCTTAATTATTTGACATCTGTCCTGAATTATTTTGATTAGGTCCAACCACTCCTTGAAACCTAGTTGATTCCTCCACTTTGATTTGATCCTCGACTTGAGCCATTAGTGCTCTAAAATTCAATGTTATCCTCTTTGTTGTTTTATTTTTTTAAATCACCTGGTAATAAACCTTGTCGAAATACAGCCATAGATACCAATTCTTCACAATTATCTAATCAAGAGTTTCATAACAAAAAACGCTTTGTATAATTATTCAACTTCTCTCCCACAACCTGGTTACACTATATTATAGTGTCATAATTTTCTCGTATTTCTTTACTTCCCACAAACTATAGTCGAAAAGCTTTATAGAAATCTCTAAAATTGGAAATAAATCCCTTCGAAATTTTAGTATACCATTTCAATTATGTGCCCTTAAACGTCTAAGAAAATGATGTGCATACCAGCATATCGTCATCTTCGAAGTCCATCATATAGTTCTTGAATTGTTCGATGTGATCATCGGGATCTTGTCTACTCCTTGTACATATTGGTCATCTCCTTTTGTTCCCATAACAACATACAAATTACGATCAGCTATACCTGTGTATTGATTCGATGTATTTTCTTCATATCATTATGTTATCTTTAAACAATGAGGCACATTATGTCTTTTTGGTGTATATTATTCATATGATTTTCAAGGCCGGCCGTTTTTTTTTTCTTTCGAAGATCCCCGATACCTCTTTTGTTTAGATGCCAAACTATCGAATTCATCAATACTGGACGTTACATACCTGTGTTTGTCTTTTTTCTCTTTTCATGAGGTACAACGCTCTATATCAGACTCAAAATGTGTTTTCCTTTGATCACTTCGAATCTGGAGAGCTGTATAAGATCGATTAGATTGACTTTCTATATCGTACTTTTCCTCCACTTGTCGCACCTCATATTTCAGCCAACCTGATTGAATATTTTGTTCTCTTCGAACATACTTCTCATTTAGAGATCTGATTTTATCTAGCAACTAACTCATTCGAGCTTCGATGTCTAAATGAGTCTGCTGAACTAGAATTTGATCATCTTCCTTACTTTCTCCTTTTTGCAAATCAGATCTCAACGTCTCGATTCCCTTTCGAACCAAAAGATCATTTTCATTTCTTGGCTCCATTATTGATCAAGAACATGTATAGCAAATTAAAAATTCAATTATCTATGGTTTATTATGAAATCAAGGTACCAATTGACTGTTTCTCCCACTGTGGCCGCTAATTTGAGGAGTATAAATCTAGTTCTTGAGATAGAAAGAGAGAGTTTGATTATAGATTGAAAAAGTAAAAGTAAAAGTGAGATTGAACTAATGAAAAATATCATCCCTTTTATTCACAGCCTTAGCCATCATTTATAGGCGTTCACACTTGGTGTAACATAATTAATTATACAAATAGTTTAACTGCATTTGAGTCATTCATATTTACCAATAGTCTAAATTCTATCCTTCAATTATAATATCTGTCATAAAAGACTTTAGGTTATTACATTTAAGTCTTCATTATTCTATATCCTTATTAGTATCAACACTATTTTCATTTTTATTATCAACAATTCTTGATTTTAACTTTTGAGTCCAAACAATCTTCTATTTTTCAGGTTGTTTTCTTATTTGAAAGTTAGGGTTTTCTTCATTTATCATAAAATTTAACAACTAAATTAATCTAAACATATTTAAAAAAATAAATTAATAACTCAAATGACATGATAAAAATAGACTAATCTTGAGACTATAGTACATGTGAAAAACTAAATTTGATTATATTTTTTAGTTTTTTTAAAACAAAATTTAAAAATTTAAAAGAATAGTTTGTATAAATTAAAAAAATAGTTAAGAAGAGATGAAAATTACATAGGCTTTAAATCACTATTTATCGAATAATAATATGGGCTAATGCTCTAATATCTCTAATGGACTTAACAACTCTAACACCCTCCCTCAAACTCACAATGGAGTAATAAACATTACGAGTTTGTCACCCATAAAAAAATCAAATACCAATATTAATCTAAACAACATAAAATCTCCAATCTCCAATCTCCAATCTCCAATCTCCAATCGTTAAGCTCCAATCATCAATCGACAATCTCCAATCGCCAATGTCCAATCTCCAACCTTCAATTGCCAAATTTCAAATCTGAAACAAAATCCAAACGTCAAATATCTAAACGAAATCCAAACAAAAAAAATATTCAAACAAAATCCAAATGAAAAACGTCAAACAAAATTCAAACGTCAAAACAAAATTCAAAGTCAAACAAAATCCAAACGACAAACGAAATCCAAATCGAATGAAATCCAAAATAATAAAATCTATATGTAATTCTCAATCTAAATCCAAATTTATATCAAAATCAAAATCGCTACATCAAATCCAAATTAGAATTATTATTACAAAATCCAAACTTAATCTAATGTTTTTTTTTCTTCTGATGGGCAGTTTCAAATAACTACACTTCCCCCTCTTACTAAGACTTCAAAATCATCCCCTCTTACTGAGACTATAAAATGTTTTTATGAATTTTAGTCAATATTAGATATATAAATAGTGATTTCGAATCCAAAAATAAATCATAAGAAAACAAACTAGAGTTTAATTATTATTTAAAAATATAAAAAATTACATAAACTTTAAACCACTATCGAATAACTCTAGTAAGCATAATAACCACAAAATGCCAAAGAAATTAAGATGGGTTGGGTTAAATTCGGGTCCAAAATATGTTAACCAGTCCCAAAAAACAAGCGTTTTTAAAGTTTTATAATTTTACCCTTATTCCGGTGGTTGAACCTTTCTCAACCGCCGGTTGAGACCCTCCCACCCGGCGGAAAAGCTGTTTCACCCGCCGGGGTAAGCTTCCCTGCCGGTTGAAACCCTCTCAACCGGCGGGGTAAAAGACGGCTAAAATTTTGGGGTTGGTTAACATATTTTGGGCCCGAATTTAGCCAAACCCAATTAAGATTTCACCAGAAATACGGACACTAGTATTGTACAAAACGTAGACTATAAATTAAAGGGTATGGCTAAATTAGGGCCCAAAAAATGTTAAGCATTCCCAAAATTTAGAGAATCGTTTTAATTCAATAGTCAAAGACGATTTTACCCTTTGACCAATAATCTTTATTTTTGTCTTGTAGTGGAATGTGGGTATGGTTAGCCAATTGTGGAAGAACACAAAATTTCTCCTCCAAACAACCCTCTTATACTCTAGTCTTAACAAAAATTTCAAAAACTCCCAAAAATTCAAAAACTCCTAAAATTTCAAAAACTTCAAAAACTCACAAATAAACACTTGAAGCTCCAAAAAATAATTACTTTTTTTTATAAATTCGGAATAATCGAAGGATGGACTCTGGATGTGAGAAGCTTGCTGAGGAGTATGGGACTCCAAATATGGTAGTTGTTCTAACAAACTTTTTTATAAAAGTTTCTATTTTGGTAGACCTTCTACATTTAGAAAGGTAGAACCCGAACTACCCCGCCGGTTTCAATCCTCCAAACCGGCAGGGATGAAGAACATTCATATGTAGAAGATGAAGCGTCCCCGCCGGGGCATGCCGTGTCCAACCGCCAGGGGACGCCATGTCCAACCGCCGGGTGGGACAGCCGTACCCGGCGGGGTTGTGCCCTTGCATACCGGCGGGGTACCTCCTTTTTTTTCCCATAATCCAATATTGAAGTTCAGTATTGTCCCCGCCGGGGTCTGAAACTTAAACCGGCGGGGTTGGCAACCTCAACCGCCGGGGTCAACCCATGTTTTTAAACTCCTTTGGAGTTTTTTTTAGACCCTGTCCCCCGGCGGGTGGGGAATTGTCAACCGGCCGTTGACTACATCCCCGCCGGTGTGGGAATTTTCAACCGCCGGTTGACAATGTCCCCGACGGTTCGGACCATGTACAACCGGCGGGGAGCGAACCTTCATTTTGTGTGACTTGTCTAACCGTTGGGTTGGGGTTTTGGCTTATTTTATCCATGCTCGTATTTGATGCTTCTTTTTTAACATGCATAGGGTGATGAGTCAAAGGATTATTTGACTAGTTCGTGCATGGCGAAGGGGGAGGAGGAGGAAATACCGGTGCCTTGCTCCATCGATTATAGCGAGTTGTTCAACACCAAATCACAGTACTACTCCTGGGCAGACCTTATTGAATGGGTTAAGGAAACCGCATCGGATAACGGGTTTGTGATTATTTTACGCCGATACGATAGACACGATCGTAAAACTCCTAGAGTAGAGTTTGTGTGCGAAAAATCTGGTGTTTACACAAAACTGGTAGACCCCAAGGATCTAAAGAGGAAGTCTACCGGAACGAAAAAATGCGGATGCCCGTTCGCCCTTAAAGGAAAGAAGATGGGTGATGATTTGTGGGGAATAGAGGTTGTGTGCGGCGTTCACAATCACAATACTACATCCTACAAAGAAGGTCATTCCTACGTGGGACGCTTTCAAAAAAAAGAGATGGATTTCGTGGTTAGTTCGAATAAAATGGGATCCCGTCCTTGTGATATTCTTGGTGGAGTGAAGAAATTGAAACCTAAGAATTCTTCTACAATCCCCACCGTGTACAACGCAATACTAAAACACCGGAAGCTCGAGAAAGGCGGTCGGTCGCAATTCCAATACTTGTTGGGTGAACTAAAGCGACTAAACTACTACGAATTCCATAGAAAGTCCGAAGACGGAAGCGATATCATAGGCGAGCTTTTTTTTGCGTATCCGGTTAGTTTGGATTTGTTACGGACATTTCCGAACGTTATTATAATGGATAACACGTACAAGGTGATCAAATACGGGATGCCGTTGTACGAGGTCGTGGGTGCGACTTGTACGGGGAAAACATTCTACATTGGATTTGCTTTTATGTCGAGTGAAAAAATCGAGGCCTACAAGTGGGTGTTAGGATGCTTACATTCGTTGATGGTAACTCACTCCATCGAATTACCATCCATTGTTTTGACGGATAGAGACTTGGCGCTAGTGAATGCGGTGGAGGAAGTGTTCCCCAATGCAATGCACATGTTGTGTCGATGGCACATCAACATGAACGTCCTAGCAAAAACAAAAAAGATCATAAAGGAGAAGGTAGTGTCCAATGCCTTTTTGAAAGTGTGGAACGGAATGATGTTGGAGGAAACAGAGTTAGCGTACGAGAACTACCGGTCGGAATTGCACCGCGACTTCAAAGAGTATCCGGAAGCGATTGAGTATACCGAAAGTTGGGTAGGGCCGTACGGTGACAAGTTTGTCACGTGGAGAACTAACAAGTGGATGCATTTTGGTAACCAAACCACAAACCGCATGGAGAGCGCTCATTCGAGCCTCAAGCGTTTCATCGGTACGAGCAAAGGTAACTTTGAATCTTTTTGGTTGAAGTTGCATACTTTGATCGAATTGTAACACGGGGACATCAAGGCTTCCTTTGAAAAGATCCGGTTGTTGGCCCTACATAAATTCACAAACATTGTGTACAGTCAACTAAAAAACAACATCTCCCACCATGCAATGGAAATTTTGGCCGACGAAGTCGAATGTGCCCGGAACATGACAATCGCACCGGATATGCCTTGCGGTTGTGCCATACGAACTACGCACGGCATGCCTTGCGCCCACGAAATCTGTGACTTCGTTGCGAAAGGGATAGAGGTGCCGCTTGAGTTGTTTCATGAACATTGGAAGAGGTTAGACATCCTAGTTCGTACCAACCTCTCGACGAATGAGCAACTTAAAGCCAAGCTTGACAAACTAGTATCCGATATCATGGCGTCCAATGACGAAGCACGGATGGAGCACATTTATAAACAATGGTTTGCCGTCGTCCATCCCGAAACAACTAACATTTTGGAGCCATTGGTTAAGCAAAAAGCGCGCGGTCGTCCACCTAACAAACGTAAGTTATCTATTGCCGCTGATGATACATCCACTAAACGCGACAAAAGTTGGCACGAACATGTGCTTAAGGAAGAACATGATAGTACGCCATCCTTACTTGGAGACTTCAAACTTCCAACCGAAACCTCGAGCAAAGGGAAAAAAAAGAAGGAGCCCAAACGTGGTTCGGGGACCACCCCCGCTCGTACGAAAAGTACCGCTATTCCAACGCAAGCAAGTGGTACAATGCTTAGTAGTGGAACGGTGGGTTGTAGGTCAAGCTCTACGATGCCGCTGAAGGCAAGTTTTGTAAACCCCAAAGGATACATGAACCAATTCCCGATATATTTTAGGCCTTTCGTAGAGTCCATTAGCGATGTTAAATCCGATGGGCATTGCGGGTACTGCTCGATAGCGTACGCCTTGAACGGGCAACAAGATGGGTGGAGGTTGATAAGGGATGCCCTTTACAACGAGCTTATGGATTATGCATCGGTCTACGTAAAGATTTTTACTAGCATGGAGGATTTGATTGATGTTGCGGAGCGTGTGAAATGTTCTAGCGATGTGGGAACTAAGGACCATTGGATGTCCATGCCCGAGATGGGAGTGGCAATTGCATCTGCGTTTAACTGCATACTCCATTTTGTTGGGGTATTCCGAAATATGGATGTCAGCTTCACTTTTCTTCCGCTAAGAGGTGCACCTCCTCCGATGCCAAACCGGTTGGAAATCGGATTGGGTTGGGTCAACACCAACCATTTCGTGAACGTAAGTATTCATACAAGGGTAATTTTAATTTCAAGAAATTTATTTTATCGTGTTTTCGTTTTGTAGCTTGGGATTAAGGCGGAGGCCCCATGTGCTAGGATACATCCTTGTTGGTTAAAGTTGCGTTCACCAGAAGCTGAAGGTTGGGCATTGTCGATTGCATCTCGTCGCAAGAAATACGAAGAGCTTAAAAATAATTACCCCGAAGTAACCGATTTATCCGCTTTTGCTTGATGACTGATTACTAGACGATTGTAACGAATGTAAACCCTGGATGGTTTTTATGCTTTTATGGTTTTTATGTGTGGATGTTTTTTATGTTGAAAACAATAACACTTTTCCATTCTTAAGTAGATCATTGCATTAAAACATTGAAAACATTGCATTAAAACATTACACTTTAATTTAAAGCATTGCATAATTAGAAATACATAAGCACATAACGTAAACCAAATGATAGATAAGCTAACTCCGGGTTAGCATTGCACGTTCAGTTTTACGGGTCGGATAGTTCATCCCGAATCCATCAGAGTCACTACTTCCCTCGGGAGTTGAGTACGTTTCAACGGCACTGGTTATTGCATCGGCTATTTCGTTCTCCACCCGCTCTATCGCTTCCGACACCATCTCCTGCGTAATTGTAGTCTGCAATCCCATGTCGAATACCCTTCGGACTTTGGTTCCTTCTTCCCAAGGAAGTGACTCGATATCGAAAGTCACTGTTTTAAGATAAGCTAACCTATCGGCGACTTCTTCGCGGGCACGTGGTCGGGGCATTAAACATCCTGCACACGATGCCTCCCTACCGTGGTTGAAGAATATTCTGCACAGAACCGCATCGACGAAACCAGGAAACTCCTCTTGCATCGTAGCTTTGACGAAGTCGAATGCGCATAGTAGGCTTGCATCTTCGTACATATTCCAGCCGGAATCATCCATTGTTTTAACTTAAGTGTTTAGTTTCATAGTCGGGTTTCAGTATGTATAGAGTTCATGCATGTGTCTCAATCATAAAAATAGTGAGCGGGAAATGGTGTTGTTTTCCCCGCTTATTATTTGTTTATTGGCGGGAGTATTATTAGGTAGGTGTTTGAATTTGGCGGGAAATTAAAAACGGCGGGACTTATTTTGGCGGGAGTTTATGTGGCAAAGTATTTGGCGGGAGTTTAATATCTATAAAATAAATGTCCTGCCCACACAACAAGATAAACCCTAAATTAATGTGTCTCTGGAACGAGTTAGAAGATCAATATCTGATTAAAGCATCAATCGAACTTGGTAACACTTACATAGAAGATGGGCGTAAAGCGTATTGGGAGGCATTGCTATGCCAAATGTACTTATTATACGGGAGGGATGGTGTCCAACCGCCAAAATTTTCAAGGCGTGTTGATGAGGTGAAGGCCAGGTGGTCAGTCATACTCACACACCGCCGCCATCCGGTTTCTGGCCTCACCGAATTAGAACGTCGTGTTGCGAGTAACTTGTTCAATTGTCAAGACACGGATTCGATAACGGAGGATCAACTGGATAGGGTTCGTTCTTACATTATAGACATCCGCATACAGGAAATGAGTGATTAACTTGATAGTGCCTGTTTGTATCGGTTTGTATTTCGGTTTAATTTTCTTTAGATGGATGTATGTTCAATTGTATGAGGTTTAGGTTTAATGAATGAATATCCTTACAAGAATGTATGCTCAGCTCGAATACGGTGCTATATAAAATACAGTAATATTGAACAACAACTAGAAACCCAAACATAAAAACTTAACATTACATAAACAACTTAACACATATAATAAAAACATAACAAGTTACAACAACATTACGCAACATAAATTATAAAAACACGTTCGAATACGACAGATTGCACTATTAGTAGTCGTAACGCAAGCTGTGTAAAACATCGTCGCCATCCTCCATTGCCATAACCATATCCTCCACATATGCTACCATATCCCTAGTGATATAGTCGCAGACGGTCATGTCCCAGACCTTTACCGCCTCCTCTTTAATTCTTCGCGGCATGAACAACAACTTCGTGAGGGGCTGCACAAAGAGGTACCGTGACTTGATTTCGTCACGGCTGCGCACAAAGACACCTCCAGTTTTTAAATAGCCGTAGTTGTAATACATATGACACAAAACCCTTTCAAAAAATGCATCACTCCTATCTTCACCCAACTCGGCCCGGGAATCCTTGACTGCTACAAGCATATATGTAGAAGATGAAGCGTCCCCGCCAGCGCCGAATTTTCACACCGGCGGGCCGGTGACCCATCCTCAAAAAACATTGAGGATGGGTTGAGGATGAGTCCCCCGCCGGTTGACATATATTCAACCGCCGGTTGACAATGTCCCCGGCGGTTGAATATTTGTCAACCGGCGGGGTGATCGAGTGGAAATTTCTGAATTTCCACTCGATGTCAACCGGCGGGGTTACAGACTATCCCCGCCGGTTGACAATTCCACCCGCCGGCGGAGTAATTTTCATCCGCCGGGGAAGTATTCACCCGGCGGGTGAAAATTTTTGACCCGGCGGGGAAGGGGTTATTTTTTCTTAAAAAAAAAGAGAAACTTATAACATGTTTTTTATTGGAACTTACTTTGGTTGAAACTATAACATGTTTTGCTTGTTTAAGACTAGAATGTGAGTGGGTATATTGAATTAGATAACTTAAATTGAACGACAAGAACGAACTTTAATTAAACAAACACAAAATTTTCTTAACTTCAAACTAAAATACAACAACAAAGTTACGGTTTTTAAAAAACAAAGCTAACCCAAATGTCAACAAGTTAAAACGTAAGGTAATGTTCACAACTAGAACAACAAGCATATCAAAAATCCAAGCATAATGATAAGAAGCCACGGTACGGTAAGCTCCATAACCTTCCTCCCAAAAGCCACTATCTCGTCATTCGAGTCGTCTAACGGACGAATACGATTAATCGTATTCACCACATCGACCGCCGACGTCTCCGTAAGAATCCGAGGTGTGATATTCAACCACCCATACTTCTTCACGTACGCCTTGTACTGGGGGGACGCGGTGTGAGTACTCCCTTCCAAAGGCCTCGAATACCTATCGATCACGTATAGGTGCTCCCTCCACTTTGTCCAATGCCTAACCTGAACCGGATACCGAAGATGGTCTCCTCTACCAAGACCGGTTCTAGCAACGAGGGGGTCGAGCGGCTTTTCTTGGATCCAACCGAACTGGCGCATCACTCGGTAGGGGTGATATGCCTCGCTCACCATCATTAAGCGAATAGGGTTTCGGTACAACCCTATTGCCTGCTCCGGCCATACCTCACGGACATCCTCGTAAGGTCGGAAAATAACCTACAAAAAAAATTATTTACTCGTCAAACATTTTATATAAAGTAGATGTATTTAAGTAAACGTAAAGAAGATAACTTACATCCCTTTCTCCTTGAGCCGCAAGGATGTCACGGTAGTACGGCTTCCCCCGAGCTAATGATACCGGGATCTTTTTCGGCAACCACGCCAGCATCTTCGGATCCGTCGGGCTATAACCACCGTTCACTGGCGCGCGGAAGACGGGGATGTGGTCATAGACCCAACACTCGAACAAGGCCGAGAAGCCGACCAAGGTCTTCAAGGAGTGCTTCGAGATGCCTCCCAAACTCTTGTACAGCCACACCAACGCACAAGTCCCCCATGCGTACTCACCAACCTTCTCTAAGTCCTCGAGGTGGTGGAGAAAATCGCACTGGATGTTCTTCTGGCTCGTGTTGGTGAAGATAGTACACCCGATGAAGAACAAGATATATGCCCGAGCTGCTGCCTCTTTCATCTCCGGAGTGCAGGCGGCGTTGGAATCTAAGTACGCTTCCCCTGAGAATGTGGTCCTAAGCCATCGGAGGCCGAATCCGCTCCCGTCATGCGCCTCCATTTCCCTACTGCACATCAGCAGCCGAAACTCCCAACAGCTCCCCATACCGTGCGTACGTCGCCTCTAGCGGATCAGGCCTATAGAGGTCAATAATTCTCCCCTCAACCGGGAGGCCCGTAATCACATACACGTCGTCCAGTGTCAGCGTCATCTCCCCAAAGGAGAACTGGAACGTGTTGGTCTCCTGGTGCCACCTCTCACCGAAGACCTCCGCCAACTGGACGTGGTTATTGAACCTCGGTAAATGCCGCATCAAGGGCCAAAATGGTGTCTCCTCCAGGTAAGCCCTAACCCCCAGTTGTTTGCTAAGGTCCCACTGACCAAGCAAACCATATTTCGACTGCACCGTAATGCCCTAGCGCGCCTGTAAAAAAATTCAAAAATAACTATAATGTTAAAAAATGAATTTAACTAATAAATTAATTAACTTACATCGTTATTGAAGGCGTAGTACGCCTCGTGCTGCGCATACTCGGGGAAGAGAAACACACTATTTTGGGATAGGAAAAGATTTTTCCATCCCTCCGCATCGGTTGGAGGCCCTTCGGCACGGACCTCTCTTCGAGGTGGTGGCAATGGGACCTCCGTTTTCTCCTCCTCCGTATCCTCCTCCTCCTCGTCCACTAGGGCACGGCACGGTCGGATGGGGAGCACCTCTCGTGGAGGAGAAGATCGTCGATGGGGGGCATCCCTTGTGGCATCGAATTTCCAATGCCGCAACGATCGCTCGGTCGGGTCCTCGCGCTCCTCGCGCACCTCGCGGTGGGGGCGAACACGCTCTGTCTGATCCCCACGTTCCGGCCTAGCGGCGACCACCGGCCGTCGGCTACTACCTTCACCCTTTCTTGCCGCCTTCTCCTTGGTTAGGCGAGGTGCTTCGTGTTGTCTGCAAAACATTAAGAGAAAAAAGTTAGAAGAACATAAAAAATATACATAAAAATATACACAAAAAGTTAGACGAACAGGTCTTCCCCGCATCACCCGGCGGGTGAAAACCAAAAATTAATTAGTTTAATTTTCACCCGCCGGGTGAATCGGGCTCCACCCGGTGGGGACCAAGAACACCTGGGTTTTCCCAGGTTCCTCCGCCGGGTGAATGGCCTAAAACCCGGCGGGGATTATGAACACCTCCAAAAAAATGGTTCCCCCGCCGGGTTACCACCAACTGACCCGGCGGGGGAACCACGATACTGCCATTGGCGACTTCTCAAAAGCTCCAAAATCTACCTAAATCAGCCACAAACAACCTAACCTAGCATACCCTAGCATAACTAGACAACTATAAACAACATGATAAGCAAATATAACACCAAATCAGCCACAAACAAACCTAACCTAGCATCAAAATCAAAAAACCTAACCTAAACCAAATATAGAAAGAAAGTACATTCAAGAGTAAAAACTTACTCTTTTCCTTTGCCCATTGTAGTTCTTGACTTGTTGTTGATGTGTAGAGATCTTCGGATTTGAATTTGGGACTGATTTTGCAAGATTGCAAAAGTTTGGAGTTTGGAGAGGTTTTAGGGTTTTGGGGCTGATTTTGGGTTGGAGCTGTTTTAGAAGTGGAAATGGTTAGTGTTTAGGGTTTTGACTTAGTAAAAAACTGAAGGGTTTTTTGGGTATTAGTTTGGGGCTACTTAAAGTTTTGATGGGTATGGTTAAAATTGGGGCTGGTTAGCCAATTGGGCCCCAATTTAGCCATACCCTAAATTAAATATATTAAAAATTAATAGCAGTTGCAATTTAATGGTAAATTTATTGCTTTACGTAGGCGCTGTATGTGTTGGATTAATATTTTACCAATATGTTAGGTTTTTAATTTAGAAAATGTATAACGATACTTTTTATTATTAAATATTAAAAAAGTAAATTCTATCAAATGTGTGACGAAATTTTATATATATATATATATATATATATATATATATATTTAATTAAAACTTTGGCCTTTTATTAATACTTTTAAAACATCATTATACACAGCCTAGCAGCTTCGCGAACTAGTTTAAAAGACCCAAATCCAAAAAAACCCTACTCCCTCTCCTCTTCACCTTCAACCTCCATCTTCGACAAAAACCAAAACCTTTCACCCAATTTTACATGCAGTTAACCCAATCTCTTCAGCCTTGCCCAAATTGTGTCTTGAATCAATCTTAGAGGAGGTTTACCAACGAGAGAATCCATAAATCCAAGCCTTGCGTGATTACAGAGAGCTATTCATGGAGAGGAACAAATTCTGCAACGAGGTACCTTCTTTGTACTGAAAATAAGCTTTACTGAGTAATTTTAAGATAGCCCACACCCATTCCTTCTAAAATGGTGATTGCACGAAGTCTATTAGGGATTTCAATTCCTTCCAGGAACAAATTCCTATTAGACTCATTAGTGTGCTTCACCATCCAATGTGCTGCTGCATTCTGTTTTCTGAAAACGTGGATTACCTTCATGTTTGAGGAGATAAGTTTGTAGCAGCAACCAATCAAGGGTTTAAGATACGAGGGGGCTCTTCGTGTGAGCAACATTTGAGTCAGAATACTAGAGTCTGTCTCAATGTCTAACAGGTTGATCCCTTTATCAAAACAGAGGTGAAGACTATCCAACAACACTATGGTCTCCGTAATTATGAGGCTACCCTTGCCATAGACCTTGCCATAACCAAATAGAACTTTCCCAAAATAATCCCTTACCAGACCTCCTCCAAAACACTCTCCAGACTCATCATATACCCCATCCAAATTTAGTTTATAGCGGCCTAGTTTTGGACATACCCAGCTAAGAGAAAGTGGGATGCTAGACCTTGTCAAATGGTTTATACAACCAATTAAAATGCCAACGTCTCTATTCCTATCATAGTGCTTCATTTTAAACAGATTAGCCCTGTCTAAGCTTGAGAATCTGTAAATTATGTGACCAATCCTATTCTCAGAGCTTATGACTTTACTTTTCATCTTCATTTTATTTCTTGCGTTCCAGATTACCCAAGCTAAGATTTTGGGTATGATGGTGCACAAATGGATCACTTTACCGGTCGACCAGAACCAGGATCTCACCATGTGAGAGAGAGACATGTTTCTTATGATATAGATGTTGAATAGGCAGCAAAGTAAGACCAAACTTCCCAGGCCTTTTGACACTCGATGAAGACATGATTATCTTTTCAGTGTTGCAGCAGTGTTGGCATTTTGATACTAATTGAATCGTCCTTCTTTGCAGAACATAACCACAGGAAGCCAACTTTTTAAGGATCTCCAGAGCAAAACAAAAACTTACAGGGCGTGACATCATTCCACAATCTTGCAAAAAGGTAAGACTTATGACCTTTTTCCCTTACTTCACACCAAGTAGTCTTAGAGTTAAACTGACCATCCTCACTGAGTGCCCAGTTGATGGCATCAGTGTTACTATTATTGATAGCCATCTTGAGAACTTTTTGGATTTGATTATGATCCAAAATGTTCTCAAGCATAGGAATATTCCACTTTCCAGAATCCCATTAGTCTTTGACCACAGTGTCATTGTAAAGACATCTTTCATCTTAACTAGAGAAAGTCTTGAAAGCCTCAGTATTACACACCTGTCAACCATTATGTCTATCTTACCATCATTTACTTGCCAAAGAATGTATCTCTCAGCCATGTCCCTCACTCTCCAAACTCTTTTCCATATGGAAGAGCTCTTAGAGTTAAGGATCACAGTGAGAGGGTGATTATTATTAAAGTAAATTGGTTTCATCAGCTTAGCCCAAATAGACTCCTGCTTTCTCAAGTTATACCATAGTTTGTAAGAAAAAACTTCTACCATATCATTGATTCTGCGAAGATTCAGCCCACCCTCTTTATAGCTTTTGCAAAGACCATATCACTTGCACCAGATAGTAGTAGCCTTATCTATTTTAGAACCCCATAAGAACTTGTTGTAGAGAGTCTCCAGCTTTTTTTATAGTAGATTTAGGAATTTCAGTATTTTTAGCCACAAATATAGGATAAGAAATCAGAACAGACTGAACAAGTATCATTCTTTCCCTGAATGACAAATTTTTTTGATCCCATTCATTAATCCTACTGACAATTTTTGCAATAAGATCATCGAAATTTCTCACACTTTTTTTGTTACTGATGACGCAACCCAAGTAATTTATAGGAAGGATACTTTGCTTGAAACCCAGCAAAGTTTCCAAGTATCTAGATTAACTGGTTGTGCTTCTACCAGAGGTAATAAATGTAGACTTTTTTTTATTTACAATCTGAGCAGAGACTTCTTCATAATGACTGACTAGCTTCATTATCTTTTTTACAGAACTTGAAGCCCCATTACAGAAGAGCAAGATATCATCAGCAAAGAACAGACTAGATAAGTTCACATTTCCTTTGTTCTTATAGTTGATTGTATAGAATTCAGGGTAAAGACTTTTTAAACCTCTTAGAAAGTACTATTGGCCTATTATGAAAAGACTGGGTGATAATGGATCACCCTATCTAAGGCCTTAATTTGACTTGAAAAACCCTTTTGATACTCCATTGACAACCACAGAGAACTGACAGTTCACTATATATCTTTCTATCAATCTTAGGAATTCATCCCTGAACCCAAAACCAACTAGAACACTTATAATAAATGTGTGGTCCATTTTATCGAAAGCCTTGTCTATGTCCAACTTCATCATAATGTTCCCACCTCTGACCTTGCTAGATATGTCAAAAACCAATTCCTGAGAAATTATGATATTATCATGAATGCTTCCACCCTTGACAAATGCCCCTTGCTCAACTGATATAAGCTTAGGAAGGATAGTAGAAAGCCTGTTGTTGATAGTTTTAGATATGATTCTGCTAAGACGAGTAGTCAAACTGATAGGACTGAAATCAGACCATCTTTTAGAAGCATCCTTCTTATGAATCAAGCATAGGACATTGGCATAGATTCCCATAGAAAAGTCACCCTCAGCATAGAAATTTCTTATTGCATTACATAAGTCCTATTTTATGATAGGCAAGCAACACTTATAGAATTTTCCATTATACCCATATGGGCCTGCTGTAATGTTAGAGTTCAGACCTTTAACCACCTCAGAAATTTTAGTATCCATACGGAGTCTCATCAACATATTGTTCTCTTTACTCGTTACCAATTTGGGGATATAATCTTTTAGAATGTTAGGGTACCAGGGATTAGGAATATCAGAAATGAGCTCTTTAAAATGAGCCACAATAGACTCTCTAATAGCTTCCTCATCCTCCTCCCATCTGTCACTAACCCAGATACGAGAGATTTTTGATCTCTTGTGCTTCTTTTCAACATAATTGTGAAAGAAAGCCGTATTATTTTCATCATCTCTAATCCAGTTGGTGTGAGACTTTTGGATCCAGTAGTCTTCTTCTCTTTGAAGTAGCAATATGTGATTTTGTTTGGCTTTTTAAGAGTTTATTTGGCCTACATTAATTTAGTAATTAGGACTTTGGCTTCAAGAGTATTAATCTCCTCTTCCAGTCTTCTTATGGAGTCAAACACATTACCAAGGACAGACTTGTTCCAGACCTTTAGATTAGCCTTTAAGTGTTTAAGCTTGAACCAGAATTTAAGTATAAGGGGACCACAATACTCCACAACCCAACATTTCTCCATAAAGCTATAGAACTCTTTGTGAAGACACCACATGTTTAAGAATTTAAACGTAGATTTTCTTTTATGAGTAGCAGTAGCAATATTGATTAGCAAAGGAGAATGGTCAGAGCATGTTTTAGGGAGGTGAATAACAGTAGTTTCATGCATATTATTGATCCAATTGCCATTAACCAATTCCCTATCAAGCCTTCTCCACTGGCTCCCATTAGACCAAGTGTACTTGTTTCCAGAAAACCCCACATCCATTAGATTGCAGTCTATGATGAAACTATTGAAGTCCTCCATACTTAGCAGTAGCATTTGTAGTGCAGTGTATCTGCTCCTCTGGGTTAGCAATGGTATTAAAGTCTCCAAACATAATCCAATATTTACCTTCATTGTCAATATTCCTAAGTCCAACCCAAAGATGACACCTTAAACTTCTAGTGCACTTTGCATATATAACAGTCACCAGAAACTCCTTGGCATCAAGACAATGCCTAAACTTTAGGTGAATAAACCGGTCCTCATTTACCAGACACTCTTCCACAAAATCTCCACTCCACATCACCCATACCTTATTTCTAATGTTACATGTAAAGCCATGAAACCCAAGCTTGACAGAAATAGATGAGAGCTTAGAAATACATACCATAGGTTCTTGAATAGCGAGAAAATTTAGCCTCCTAGCTCTCTTGATTGATCTTAATCTATCTTGAGTTTCCTTGTTGCCAATACCTCGAACATTACAACTTAGGATTGCAATAGTCATTTTGAAGTTTTAGAGTTTTTTGCAACATTTTTATGCTGCAAACATTTGGAGGAGATGATCCCCTTAGAATTTAACGTTCTGACCTTCTTGATCTTCTTCAGTTCTATTTTCTTATGAGTGATACATTTATTTATGAGAGATTGTTGAAGGCTTCCAATGGTTTCCTTAGTTGGACACAAGCTTCCAAATAGATTATTCAATGCCAAACTACTATGAGAGTCTCCCTGATTGTTTGTTTCCAGTTAAAGCATGTGGAGAGCCCCTATTATTTCATCGCTCTCCACCCCAATTGGAGGATAATGGTTTACAGGTAAGTATTTGTTCAAACTTGTTTCCTCATGATCTTTTTTAGTTTCATTTACAATAACTGACTTTATTTTATGCTCTTTCATCTCAATCTGAAATGCAGGAATACAACCATCCAACAACCTTGGACTGTATGATTTTGTCTGAGCAGCAACATTCCTTTGAACAACCTTTTTACAATCCTCTTCAGAGTGACTCAAATGAGCACAGACTTTATAATATTTAGGTAACTTTTCATACACCAACTCTTGCCAAAATGAATGATTTCTAAAATCAATCTTGACCTTCTTAGGTAGAGTTTTAGATACATCCAAGATAGCCCAGACTCTGCAGAAGTTATGTCTTGCCCAATTAGATGTAGGAATCCAAATATTAAGATGAACTCCAATACTTTTTGCCACTTCCCGAATTGTGTCCTCGCTGTACATATACTCAGGAAGATTAGGTAAATCTATGAACACATGGGTATCAGGGTTTTCTCTATTAGGGTTAAAATTAAGAGATCACTTGAACAACCTCATTATTTTGTCCCCTAGCTGCCATACATTCATGCACCACAATCTTTTTAAATCTTCAAGATAGGAGAACTCAATGAATATGTGCCTCTGATCCCAGCTTGATACATTGAAATCACTCTTAAAATTGAATTTATCAAGAAATTATTTAACTATAGAGTAGTTTGGTTTCTCGGTTGCAAACTTCTCCACTAGTGTATGAGTAGCTTTTTGTTTCAGCAATTCAAGGTCCTCAACTTCAGAGTTTATCTCCACATGATCTTTCTTCTTAATTATTTTCACATTTTTATGATCAAGATTGGTAGGCCTACACTTGATTAGGTCAACCAATGATTTCTTGTTCTCTGATGCATTTGCCTTACTTGATACAGATTCAAACATCGGGTTATTTCTGATCTTTGGCAGATTGGAATTGGATTTGGTCAGCCTGACTAGCATATCATGATCTTCCGATACATGATAAGATGAAGAGTCTTCTCTATTCTCCATAAGATGAAGAGATAAAGAAATCAAGGAAGAAGGAGCCTTAGATGTAAGGTTCATTCTTTGAGCTTTCTTGTTAGCTGTGTAACTAACTTTTTGATTTTCTACGAAATTACATACTTTGTTCGTCCATAAGTGACAGACAACGAATTTATATTTCACCACACGTCTGGCGAAAAATTATACTGGTTTGTTTTTTATATTCAAATTGGGATTGTTTTCATTGAAATTTTAACCGATTTGATTGTCAAAATCTGTTCAAATGAATTTTATTACGCATTAAAATTCTAACTTTTTTTAAAATCATAAATTTAAAATTATTTTTTCGGATTCAAAAAAATAATTAAGATCTATATTTAGGATCCGAAAATTTATGTTACTTTAGACTGGTGGGTGATAATATGCTTTTATAAAAAAATTTGATTTTTTTATTTTTGAATTTTAAAAATAGAATCAGAGAGAATAGATATATAAGAAACTCATGAAAGTATATTTTGGCAATTATTACTAGCAATTTCTTAAATATGATCATTTTTAGGTTAGAGGTAGAAGGATTTGAAATTTTCACTACGATGAGTAAAATTGGGTTTTTAGTATAAATACAAAGAAAACAACTACTATTTTGTTAGCAATTACAAATAAAAAAATATTTAAATTAAATGATTCGAAGTTTTTTAAATGAATATGGTTAAATTTAGTAAAAAAATATACTAAACATGAAGTAGTTATTTTTTAATGTTTTGGTCACAGTGAAACATGAAATCTCATATTATTTGTGTAACAGTACAACTTTAACTAATAGTTCATCTTTCATACTTTCAAATAAATATGGAGGCTACTCTCATATATACGCACACAACCCAAAATCAATTTTTTTTGTTAACATTTCTTCTCAACTTTACGGAAATTTTAAATTGAGTACAATATTTTCCTTTTAAGATAACCGACTACTAGTAAATGAAAACAAAATAAATGCTACTTATATTTGTATTTTTTTTCTTCGGTAAAATAAAGTTTTTTATCTTCAGTGCGTATGAACTTTAACCTCCAAGATGGTGAATTGTATAATCTTCAATAGAATTACATCAAATATAGACAAAAAATGTCTCGTCCAAATAAAAACACTTCAAGATTGTAAGGGATTGTCCATCTCATCAATATACAATAAAATTGTAGTAATTTTGTTAAGTAAATATATCATTCGGAAAATATGATGATTAAAATTGGAGATTGTTGGAGATTTCTCTATTATAATAGATCATCATATACTTAATGATGCATTGTTTATAGTTGATAAATGGCCCAATTAATAAGTACTCAGATAAAAATGATGAACATAAATTGGTTCAATAGATAAAAATCTCACTATGGAGGTAATTATGTATATACCACATAAAATTCGAGTTTTTTTAATGATTGAAAAATAAATATTGGCACTTAATAGTAAACAAAGCTCACGGGACAATTTTTAAATAAATAATTAGTGAGGTTATAATCTGTAATCACAACAACGAAACTTAAAAATAAAATTCAAATTAGATTTGTGTCGAAAAAAACTTTTATTATATATTTTACAGTAAAGGATAAATAAAATATTTCTTCGTACACTAGTATTCATGCTAATTAAAAACGTTTGATATAAAAAATTAGGATATTCAATAATAAATATAACACACATTTAATAAACAAAATAGAGAAATGAAACCAAAGGTACCTAGTCAAAAACTATACTGTCATCTAATGTCCAAAACTATCATTTATGTTTACTTAATACCCATTTTATCTAAATAACTCTCACTCAATACCTAATTTTTTTTAATACTCTAAATACCCTTTATCAACTATATAAGATTAATTGTTTTTATGAATATAATTTTATCATTTTTTTTTTACATTTTAAACACTTGAATTTGTTTGTAACCACTTCTCTCTTTCTTTTTATACCAAATTTTACCCTAAAAACTCGATTTTCGCAATACAAGTGATCGACAAAGGTTAATTGGATGTACAAAACACATCAGAGTTCGTATATCACGAGTCTAACTAGTGTTTATCAGTTCATCGACGAATAAATCGAGCGTGAACTGTTTTGAAGCATCATCGAAGTTTTTTGCTTTTGGGTTGTTTCATATGAGCATACAACCAGTTGGTAACGGGTGTTTGTACGAGTTTTTTCTTAATACGTGTGTTTTATCAGTCAGGTGAGGATTGTCGTACGATCTTTCTCTACTTCCTGTTCTTTTTTTTTAAAACAAAATGTAAGATAGTACGATTTCATGATTTTTGTTGGGTGATAAGTTATAAACTAGTTGTATTATGTATTTTATTTAGTTATTATATATGTTCGGGGTGTAAAGGAATAATGTAATCGATATTAGAGTTTCTTGTCATGTGTGGTTGACGATGCGAGTTCATTTATAGAAGATGCAAGATTTGTGCATTTCTTCATGATATATCATCGTACATGACAATGCGAGTTTAGTGGAAGATTGTTATGATGATCATGCGATTTATTTTGTAACTAACTGTGCGATACCTTTATGAACAGGTTGTACAATCGTGTTTAACAATTGACATGTTATTTCTTTGTATACTCAACCACACGAGTTTAGTACTTTTTTAACCATGCACGTTTATGTTTGTTAAACATGCGAGTTGTTATATAACAAACCATGCTCCTGACTGTTTCTGAATTGTTCAATGCAAGGTAATATATTTCTAAACCACGAGTTTGTATTTCAAACATGGTCACCAAAGTGCAATTGTTCCTTTTACCGAGTTTGAAAACTTTCAAAGTATTCAAGAGTATGTTGAAATCAAGATGAGATGAGTTGGACAGAGGTAAGTACATTATTAGCTACTCCTAAAATTATAACATGAATTATTTGTTTAATAATGAAAAGTTTTTGTCTGTTTAGATGTATATCTTGATGTGGAACATTTAAAAAATGTTGGTTTTGTTATAGAACAATAACTCGTTGATAAGGTTGTTGGTTAAAAGCATACACAGCCTAGCATAAGTTTGGAAGAACCCTCGACTAATCAAATAACTAGTAGGGAGAGTAGTAATGGTTTAGGGTTTTCTAAATCACAAAAAAAAAACTTGTCAATACTAGTTGGGTTGATGCTATCACATAGGTTGGTCAAGTTTTTTATGAAGGTGTTGCAGCTCTAAGGTTATTTTTATGCTGATATGCCTTGGAGCATGGTTTTTCTTTCAAATACATGCATAATACAATAAGTAAGATCACTGATTATTGTGAAAATAAATCTCAACATGGATGTAAATGGAGACTTTATGCATCAGTTGATTCCAGCATCGGCTTCATGATGGTTAAGCGGTTTTTTAAACAACATACTTGAAGCCTTGTTTTCTCCTAACAACATCAGAGGCATTTTACATATGATTCGATTGCAGAGGAAATTCATGATTCTATCAGGACATTCCATTCAGTGACAACCAAAGAGTATATAATCGTTTGTTAAACAAGACTATAGTTTATATATCTCTTACCGTCTATCATGGAATGCTTTAGAGAAGGCACTGAGGGTATTTTTTGGAGATACTTATAGTTCTTTTAGTTTACTAAAAGGATACTTCAAACGATTGACGAGTCGCGATATTACTACCGACTGCCATTTGTAATTACCTGCTGGAAACGTCTTCAAGCGTTATTTTATAGCATTTGGTTCATGTCTTCATGGTTTTCATTCATGTCGTCCGATGTTGTTTGTCGATTGAACCTTTTTAACCGGCAAGCATATGGGTGTATTGTTTTCTACCATAACAAAGAATGGTAACAACGATTAGTTTCATGCTTTTCTTATATTTTGATGTCGTACAAGTTTAGTTAAAATTAGAAACGATCACGTGATTCTAGTGTTGACGATATTAAGAGTTATGTTGTAACATGAACAATTTGAGTTCTTATATAGTTTCAACAATGAGAGTTGTCATCTAACAGAAAATTAAAAGCATGAGATTTCTTTTATATTTCAACCATAAGAGTTCTTGTATATTTCAACTATGATAGTTCTTTGTATATTTGAACATGCTAGACATGTAAAACCATTTTAATTATTTTGTTTTGCAGCTAGATTCCCTATTGCATTTGGTATTATTGGTAGTGAAGATGTTGACAATTGGTTATATTTTTTTGAGAATTTGAAACCTTGTTTGTTGGAGCGTTAAATTACATTTATTTTGGACCATCACTTAGATATCATTAATGTTGTTTATGTCTTCTATCCAAACTACTGTCATGCCTATTGTATTTTCCATCTTGTTTAGAATTTAAGATATGCTCTAGATCATACGAACATAGAGTTTAAATATATGATGCTGGGTTTGTTTAATAGATGTTCTTATGCTCCTACCATAGCTATTTTAATGGATATATTTCAAAATATCTATGTGAAGGTGTTGAGAGAATTTAAAGATATCTTGAAAATTTACCTCTAGAGAAGTATGCTTAGGATTTTGTTAAAGGGAAATGATATGGTGTTATGGCATCTACTCCGACTGAATTATTCAACAATCAGATTATAAAACTGTGCAGTCTACCCACTGTTTGAAGTAATTGACAATATTAGATTCTTACTTATGACTCAAATTTCACGACGTTATACCCTAAGTATGAAAAGAAGTTAGAGCAAAATGTCAAAAAATGTCATACATGGCTAGTCCGTAAGTCTTTCGTAGCCTTCTTTGAAGTTTATGAGATAATGATATGGTTATTAATATGTTGAATGTTCTTATGGAAACAAGATTGTTTTCCAAGTACTCACGCTTTAGCGGAAATACAATTGACTCAACAAGATCCTATGGTGTTGATAGAGCCATTCGACACGGTTAGCATTTACAAATTAACTTATTCTTTTTGCATACCGGCTATAATCAATTTTGGAGAAGGATAAAGATCTAATGATTTGGCCAAGCCAGAACGTTTTCCATTGAACATGAAAATACGAGCTGGAAGGCTTAAGAAGAAACGTATTCTGTCTAGAGGAGAATTAATAACCAAACAATTGAGGTGTGGCCATTGTCTAAAACGAGATCATAACAAGAGGACTTGTGAGGTCATAATTTAACGTGTGATTCTTTTCTTACACAGACAAGCGAGTTCTATATGTTTCCAACCATGAGAGTTATGAACCTTTTAACCGTACGATTTTAATGAATATTAAACATGTTACTTCTTCATTATTATCCAACAATGTGAGTTCTTTGTATATTAAACCATTCAATTTTTAAGTCTATTAGATGTTTTAGATGCTTATGTTTCCAAGCATGAGAGTTCAATACATTTTTAACTGTGTGATTTTATTTTAATATTAAACATGAGAGTTGTTCATTATAAGCCAATAACGCGAGTTTTTTGTATATTAAACCATTTTATTTTTAACTCTATTATATGTGCTAAATCCTTTATTTCTAACCATGAGAGTTATGTACATTTTTAACAATGCATGAAAATTTATTAAATAGTATACATGAGAGTTCTTCATTATAATCCAACAACACGAGTTCTTCTTATATCAAACCATTTAATCATGAGAGTTCTGTACTTTTTTAATCGTACGGTGTTATTGAAGATTAAACATGAGAGTTCATCATTATAATCCAACCGCGCGAGTTCTTTTATATTACATCATTCGATTTTAAGTCAATTAGCTGGCTAAGATCATTATGTTTCTAAGTATGAGAGTTTTATAATTTATAATTGTGCGATTTTATTGAATATTAAACATCAGAGTTATGCATTGTAATCCAACCGCGCGAGTTCCTCTACATTAAACCATTCAAAATTTTACATAAAAGTTTGAGATGATGTCATAAACTTGTTATATCTATTAAGAAGAGATTATAAGTTTCCTTGAATGAACCAAAAAAAGGCTATAACTATCTCCATAAACTCAACCCTAACAAAAAAATACTACCACAGTTTAGGGTTGGTCAGTTTACAACAAAATAAAAACATGCAAAAGAAAAACAATCTACCATGAGAAGAAAAGTCTTCTTCTTTAGGCTTCTCTTCATCTATCTCCTCATCCTCTTCCTCATCTTCAGTCTCTAAATATATCTCGTCTTCTTCCTCCATGTCTGTGTCCGTGACTTATTCAGACTCTTCTTCATGACTCATCTCCCAATAGTGCCCAAGAATCTACAGAGTAGTATTCATCGTGAAACGAGAAGATGGACTTGTCTCCTGAAGAGTCTGAGGAGTACTCGATGGTGGTCGTATTTTTGTAGTCCGAGAAGTGTTTGGATGAGTTAGAAAGACCATCATATGTAGATGATGAGTAGCCATAAGAGTTGGAAGAGGGATGGAAATGGTCTATGGTATTTGAAGATGAAGAGTTTATGAGTCTTTTGCTTTTAAGAGTTTATATATACTATCCTTTGGGTACTCTTATTTATAGGCATAACATTAAGTCAACTCTGCCTCAACTTCGATATTTTTTTTGTAGTTATTTCTTTAGTCATGATTAAATACCTACATTTTTTAAATCAAACAATAAATTAGCCAATAGAAATAACTATAAACTTAAATCTTGACATGATTAGATAGTCACTAGTTAAATTTCCTTTATTAATTACCATGCATGCTAAATGTAGAGAGCAATTACCAAAGCGTTTAAAAAATAGGAAAACACACGAGTTCTTTATAATTCAACCATATGAGATTCGTGGAAATATAATCCTAACATACAACACAACTTACATGACCGTGCAAGTTGCTTTATATAACAAACGTGCAATTTTAGGTATTTTGCAACTGTACTATTCATGTATTGTTACTAATTAAGCGAGATTAATGTTAGACAACACTGCAAGTTCAGACCTTACTCACTATTACATACCAAATTACTTACAAAATATGTTATATCACAAATTTGGTCACATTAGTAAAATCTCTATCAAGATAACTACCACTGAACGTTAGTGTTTATATTAATTAGGAAATAACAAAAGATTTGAGGTCTACTAGCTGGACCAATATCTTCGTTATAAGTTTTCAATACGAAGCCTTTCTGGAAAATGTCTTTGGTGTATTCACAATAAAAAAACACTGCAGTTGAGGATGTCTAGTTTTTTGTAGGATATTTCTTAACTATTTCATTCTATTCCCTTATTTACACTAGATACGTATCATTTTTCTATACAATATTCCAACTATTAAGAAGAGCTTAGAGTAGTTAGCAACTCAGATATGGCAATGTGTTTTCTTACAAAAACTAATCAGGCGAGTTATTTAACAAATTATAATGCAATATCTTTTAAAAAATAACCATGCGAGTTTTTTGAAGATCTTATAGTTTGATGTATTTGAAGCATAAGCATACGAGCTATTTTAAATCTAACAATGTAATGTATTTGAAAAAATAACCATGCGTTTGCTTTGAAAAATACTTACCAGTGGCTCAACAGTTTTTCTTGTGTAGTCTGGTGTGTATTTACTTACCATCATGAGTGGGATATAGTTTGTTGTCATTCCGTTTTCCATATCAATAACCATGAAGATCCAGTGGTTCATTGTATCATGGCTTATGTGGCACACTATAAGGAACGTAAGATATGTGTCGTGCCTCATAGTTTCGAATACTTCGTCATCAAGTTTTGACAAATCTCCCTTCTCGGCTAGTGTTTTTTGCCGATATGTTTTTTGAAAAATATTAACCATGTGTATAATTTCTGATATGTTCGGATTTTTTTGGGGAACAAAGGGTAAAGTGGTTCAGATTTCTCTTAGAGAGCAATTTAGGCTTATAATAAAATCAATGCAGAATAAGTTGTGTGTCTAATATAGTCAGCTGAGTGACTACTTTATTTAATATTGGGCCTCCAAGACCAAAAATATGAACCAAATGTATTAAATCATCCTGGTTGACCCAAGGATCTTTGTAATCTTATAAATAGAGCCAAAACAGTATTTAATAGGTTTTGACATTCTTTATCTACATATTAAATACTATCACCTCAATTATCTCTCTACCCTTTATCCAAAATTTAATTCTTAGTCCAAACATTTACCAAATATACCCTCCGATCATGTTAATATCACAATCAAATTGGCGACCATAGTGGGAGCGTGAGCTGCCCGAATAACGATATTCAAAACCTCACTTGTGAATTGTACTTTGGATTTCTTTGAGGCACGGATCTCGACATGAAAATTGATCCCCCATCTTGAGAATGAGGGGAAGAGAGGTGATAATGAGCACGCTAACACGTCTTATGTAAATCACAATACATAAGAAAGACTTTTTATGCAAGAAGAGTGTGATCAGGTGTGGGCATAAATTGAAGCTTTGTAAGCCCAAAGGCATGCTGAAAAATAGTTAAATTGGAAGAATCTATTAGGATGTCTCGCTTTCGATGAACCTGATAACAACAACAAACAAGATGAAAGTGAGTAGTCTCCAAAATCTCATATTAAAGGAACGAAAAAAAGAACATCGGGCAAAAAAATTGTCGAGCACATCATATTATGTTGGAAACTCAATAACAGAATCAGATTCTGATATCTCTTCTTCCTCGCCAAGTAGTGATCACGGTTGAAAATAGAAGAAAGAAATATTAACCAAAAAGAATTCTAAAAATATATCAAGTAAATGGGAATAAAATGGGAAGAAATTGGATATAAATGGCAAAAGGAAAAATAAAAGATATCAAGAAAAAGTGAAAAGATCCTGATAATCACCTCAAACAATCTAAAAAATTTATGATGAGTTTTAATAACGATTATAAGCTGTTCAGTAGGGCATTTTCGTAAACTTTTAAAGGAAGTGCCCTGAAATGGGATAACAGATTTCCACAAGGATCCATAAATATTTTATGTCATGTTTAGGATGGCGTTCTAAATGCACTTTGGAGGAAGTAAAGAGGTCAAAGGAAACGGTGGTAACATAATTCATTACGCACGAGAACTAAATTTTTTTTTAAGATTACATCAACCGTTTTTTGAAAACAAATGATGGACTGGCTGATTGTTTTAAGAAAGTAGCTATCACTTCTCTAAGATAAAGCTTAATTCCATGCGGTTTAGCTGATTCCATTACTCGGAATAAAGCGATGACTTGGGGAGGATTATTAAACCAAGTCGAAAAGCAAATCACAGTGGAGGAAACCAGAAGGTCAAGATTACTACGTCTGAATAAATCTATTCCGTCAACTTATATTCCACAAGCTAGTACTCAGTGTCAAGCTACGATCAACTACCGACCTAAGGAATCCGGACAAGGTTCGCATCGGTCTAGACAAATTCAGTGGAATCAGGGCCAATAGTCTAGACCAAGAGGGAATCAGTGGGTTCAGCTTGTATGGTTTGCATAAATAGTTGACAATGTAGCCACCATTTATGATAAAACCAAGAATTTTGTGCAATTTACAAGGCCAACGCCAATTTAATCCCCTAGAGAAAATCGATACACATGCTTTTGTAGGTACCACAATGATGTGGGCCATGATACCAAAGATTTCATTACCTTGAAGCAAGAGGTGAAAATGTTGATTCAAAGTGAGAAATTGTCCACTTTTGTTGAAAAACAGAAAGGTAACAAGCAAACTAACACACATGCTCAGCTTAGCGCAAGTACAGCCCCGATTACATCACCAAATGTTTAAAAAGAAAGTATGGAAACATCGAAACAAGAAAATGCGATGGACATTGTGGAACAATTCGACGTGGATTCAGAATACTTAGACCCCAGTCTAGATCAAAATCAAGTCGGTATGATAACAGAAAGAAGAACGAAAGTATCTTATCTATGTAGCTACTTCAAATCTTTAACTATTTTTGGAGGAGATAATGTAACTGCGCCATCAAGCTATTCCACCTAAAGTCATGTGAACAGTTTAACGAATCAGTTAGAAGGGAAAATGTTTACATACCTTTATCAGAACCCTGCTCCTTTCATTGTTTTTTACGAGGATGACCTAAGAGAAATTGATGGCCCCAGGAAGATGTTGTGGTGATAGTAGCATCGATTAAAGGAAATAAAATACAGAAAATCTTGATTGAGACAGGTAGTTCAGAAAATATTTCATTTTTATCTGCCTATAGACAAATAAAAAATCCTTCGATTAATATAACCATAGTGGGGTTTACGGGCAACTCTTCTAAGGTAATTTGGGATTTTGAAGGTGAGGCCTTGGTAAGAAAAAGGCCAATTAAGAAAATAATGACGGTATTAGTTAGTAATTATTGTCTGACATCTTCTAATGCGATATTTGGTATATATTGGTTATGTATGATGCATGAAGTAGCATCAATTGTTCACCAATATTTGAAATATGTTGTTGGAAGTCAAGTATGAGTGATCCAAAATAGCCAAAAGGTGGCAAGGGAATGTTATGTCACTGCTCGCGCTCCAAAATCATTGGAAGCAGTTGGAACTGGAAAAGAATAACAATTAGTAGATTTTTCTAGTGGAATCAAATGAGATAGATGATCCAAGGAAGGCTCTGAGTGTTGTTATAACAATAGAAGAGGTTGAAGTTCATCATCGGGCAGAAGGGAAAAGTGTCAGGGTCGGATCCTAATTACCATTAGGAAAAATTATTGTTCTTTTTATCAAATATTTTACATGTGTTTGCTTGGTGTAATGAGGATGTAACTAGAGTATTAGCAATTGTTATCAGCCACAATCGGTATGTAAGGCCCAATGCGGGTCCGGTGGTGCAAAGAAATAGATATTTTTCTAAAGAAAAAATAGAAGCTATAGTTCAAGAAGTGTTGCGGTTAACCAAGGTGAGGCACATTAAAGAATCCCAATATCCTCTTTGGACTGTCAATCCGGTCGTTGTCAAAAATAAAAATATTGAATGGCATATGTGTATTGATTTTACATATCTTAACAGATCTTGTCCAAAGGATCATTTTCTAGTACCCTAGATAGATCAGCTGTAGATGTCACGTATGGGAATAAGTTATTGTCCATCATGGATGCTTTTTTCGGGTATAATCATATACAAATGGATCTGAACGATCATGATCACACTACATTAATCACTGATATAGGGCTTCATTGTTACAAATTAATGCATTTTATGTTGAAGCATGTTGCAGCTACTTATCAACTTTTGGTTAATAAAGTATTTGTCAACCAAATTGGAAGAAATGTAGAAGTTTATATTGATGACATGATGGTTAAAAGCCCCAAAGACGAAACTCACATCTCTGAGCTCCATGAAACATTTTCTAACCTGGAAGCCATTAACCAGAAATTAAATCCTGAAAATTGTACTTTCGGTGTCCGATCCAGTAAATTTTTAGGCTACATCATAAGTGAAAAAGGGAGCCAAGTTGACCCTGACCAATTGAATGATATGTTGTCCATGGATCCACCTTGGGCTACTAAGGAAGTTCATATATTGACTGGGAGATTAGCAGTATCAAACAGGTTTATTTCGAGGTCATCAGATAAGTGTGCCTAGTTTTTTAAGTCTTAAGAAATGAAAAAGACTTTAAGTGGTCCCTAAATTGTGACAAAGCAAAATTAAGTGACACCTATCTTCACCCAAAACTTTATTCAAACTTGTTGTTGGAGATAGGCTTTATATGTACCTAGCAGTTTCAGATTATGTTTAGAGCGTAGTATTAGTACAAGAAGTTGATAACCATCTCCGTCGTGTTTACTATATTAGTAAGAGCTTGTTGGAAGCTGAGAAAAGATACTTAAAATTAGAAAAATTAGTTGTGGCATGGTAATTGATGAGGTCGGATTTCTTTGACACTGTCTATTGCATATATCTGAAGGGCAGTTCAGATATATCCAATACCATGTCCCCCCGAACTGTACAACCAAGTAAATTGTGACTCAGTTGGTTGCTAGTTATTTCGTGTCTTGGGCTTATGGATTTTTAAACTTGACCGAAGCCATGATCCGACCCGGAAGGCCCACAAGTCATTAAACAAGTATAAACACCCCGACTACTTTCATTTATGAGGGTGATAAAAAAACATTTGCTAGTACACACCTCTTTCATCTCTCTACATTTCACTCTAAATATTAAATTCCTAAAACTCTTTCCTAAAATATCCTTCGATAAAAAATTATCCACACCAAATTGGCAAACACAGTGGGAGGCGACGGTGCCTGATTTACGAATTCAAAACCAGTAATAAAAAACAAGTTCAGATGGATTCGAATGCACAAAATACTCCAACTCCAGAGGTGGAAAGAACGAAATAAAATAATAAATACAATATTGAGGAGCGCAATCAATTGAGGGCTGAAATTGAGGTGTTGAGAGCGCTAAAACAATCAGAAAAAATAAGTTAAAGAAAAATCTGGTGCGTCAGCACTCTACCATACTGATAATCCCGGTAAAAATGAGCATTCCTTGAAGACTCATCTCATCCCCAAGAAAACGCATCGATCCAAACCAATGGAGAGTTCCAAGTCAAAATCTTCTAGCAGTTCCTCTAATGATGTGAAGCTTGAAGAGTCAGTCTCATCTACTAGTGATGAAGGACTGATGAATCAGAAAATAAGGCTGACCAAGAAGCATTCGAGAAAAAGGGATAGGCATGGCAGGCTCAAAAAGTATCAAAGGAAAATGAAGGGTTCGGATGATCGTCATATTGACCGTTTGCTGATTGATCCATTTGCTTTCCAATCTGAACCAAGTATTTTTGCTACTCCAAATGAGGATACTGTGTTTAGTCATAGCCAAATTAGAGACAATCACTTATGTCCTCAAAAATACTTTCCACACATCTTCCTGAAAGATTTAATAGTTCCAAGATGGAAAAACATGGTGGGAGTAAGGATCCGGACAATCATCTTGAGCAATTTAAAACCTTTATGATGAACTTTGATGATGATGATGATGACATGCTGTTTTGTGGGGCTTTCTATCAAAGCTTAAGGGATGTTCCCTCAAATGGTATAATAGTCTCCCTCGAGTATCTATAAAAAAAATTGAATTTTTTTGGGTTTCTTTCTAGAGGAAATTTGTTAGAATCAATGAGCTAAAAGGTAATGGTGATACAATTATCCATTATGCTTAGAAACCGAATGAGTCGTTAAAATAATGCGTTAACAAATTTGTAATATACAAATAATGGGCTGCCTGATTGCTTTGAACAAGTTGCAATTGCCTCTCTCAGGCAGGGCTTGAGTCTGGGTAACTTGGCTGATTCTGTGACCCGAAAAAAAAAACTATAACATTTGGAGGATTGTTAAATCAAGTCGGGAAACAAATTAATGTTGAAGAAATCAAGATGTCCAGAGTACCTCGCCAGATCAGATACACAACTACAGCATCAACACCTCAAATAACTACCCAATCTGGTTACAGATCAAGGAAACTGGATAGGGATCGAATCGGCCCAAGAAGAATCAATCCAACCACAACGAGAACCAGCAAATTAGAAATAAAAGGGGACCTTCGTTTCAACCTGATAGGTTTGTTGAGTTGGGAGAAAGTGTGGCTACGATATATGACAAAACTAAAAATGATGTACATTTTAGAAAGCTGGACGCACTACAATATCCTAGAGAAAACCGGAGTACTCGTTTCTCTAAATATCATAATGATATTGGCCATGATACCCAAGATTGCATAGCACTGAAACAAGAGGTGAAGAATCTCATTGAAAGGGGTAAATTGGGGGCCTGTGTTAAAAAACAAAGGGAGAGCATACCGGATTGTATACCATCTAATGCTAATACTTCCCAAACTACTCCTTCGGTGACAGGAGGATGTTATGGTGATTATTGAAAGATTTGATGTGGATTATAAGTACCTTGATCCGGATCCAACTCGAAATTAGGTAGGGTTAATAGTGGACAAGACTCCGGCTATGTATCTGGTTAAATAGTTTGAGTCCTTAACCATATCCGGAGGAGATTGCATGACTGCGCCCTCAAATCATTCAAGAAAAAGGCATGGCAATATCTTGACTACTCAATTAGATGGGAAAATATCCACACATCTGTACCAAACTCAAGCTCTTTTCATATTGTTTGGTGAAGATGACCTAAGGGATATTGCTGGGCCTCATGAAGACGTCGTGGTGATAGGGGCTTCAATAGGAGGAAATTATATACGCTGAATCCTGATTGATACGGGCAGTTCGGCGAACATAGTTTTTTTGAATACCTATAGACATATAAAAATTCCATCAGTTATTCAATGATCGAACAAAACGATTATGGGATTCACTAGGAGTTGAGCAGACGTAATCGAAGAATTTTAGGAGGAGGTATTATTGAGCAAAGGGCGTTTCAAGAAAACAGTAAAGGTATTATTTGTTGTGGTTGATTGCCCAACATCTTATAAGGCTATATTTGGGAGATCTTGGCTCTTCATAATACATGTTGTAGCATGTGTTGTCTATCAGTGCTTAAAATATGTTGTGGGGGACAAGTGGGTGTTTTCCGAAGCAGTCAAAAGATAGCTAGATAATGTTATGTAATAGCTATTGCCTCAAAATATTTGGAGGTGGTTAAAGTTAATAAAAATAGCAACTATTGGAGCCTTCTATCGATGAAAACGAAATTGATGATCCGAGGGAGGATCCTAGTGTTATAATACATTTTAAAGAAGTTGAAATCCATTCTCTGGCCAATGGCAAGAATGTTAAAATTGGTACTAAGTTTCCACCAAGTTTGAAACAAAGGCTATTATATTTCTTATCGGATAAATTACATGCATTTGCATAGTGCAATGAGGATGTAACCAGAGGGCCTGCTGAAGTGATTTGTCATAAGTTGTTAGTACGAACTGATGTTGGACCGGTTGTACAAAGAAGAAGGTCATTCTCCAAAGAAAAAGCAGATGTAATTGTTTAAGAAGTTGATCGGTTGACCAAAATGGGCTATATCAAAAAATCTCAGTACACATTTTGGACTGCTAACCCTGTTTTTGGTCAAGAAATAGAATGGCTAGTGGCGTATGTGTATTGACTTCACTGATCTTAATAAGGCTTGTCCCAAAGACCTGTATCTTATTCCTCGGATAGATCAGTTAGTGGACTCCGCCTTTGGGAACAAGCTATTTTCTTTCATGGATGCATTTTCAGGGTACAATAAAATACAAGTAAGTCTGAATGATCAAGATCACACAACTTTTATTACAGATAGAGGACTTTATTGTTACAAAGTGATGCCATTTAGGTTGAAAAATGGTGGGGCCACTTATCAAAGGTTAGTAATAAAGCCTTTGCTAGTTAAATTGGCAGGAATATTGAGGTATATATAGATGACATGATGGTAAAGAACCTCGAGGAAGATGCGCACATATCCGATCTTCAAGAAATTGTTTCTAATTTAGAGGCTGTCAGTTTAAAATTAAACCCTCAAAAATGCATTTTTGAGGTCCGATCTGGGAAGTTCTTGGGTTATGTCATAAGCGAAAAAGGGATTCAGCCGGATTCGGATAAGCTAAATTCTTTATTAGCTACGGACCCTCCTCGGAGCACTAAAGAAGTTCAAAGATTAACCGGATGCTTGGCTGCGTTAAACAGTTTTATTTCAGGATCATCAGACAAGTGTGCTCAATATTTCCAAGTATTGAGGAATGCCAAAAACTTTAATTGGTCTCCGCAGTATGATTAAGCATTTTTTGAAATAAAAAAGCATTTGTCTTCGCCCAATAGGTTGTTCAAACATATTCAGAGGGAGAAACTTTATATATACTTAGTTGTATTAGAGTATGTAGTAAGCGTTGTGCTAGTAAGAGAGGTGGATAATTACTCCTGTCCAGTTTATTATATTAGCAAAAGTTTGTTGGATGCTGAAAATAAATATTTGAAGTTAGAAAAGTTGGCCTTAGCATTGGTAATAGCAGCTAGAAAAATGAGACAATTCTTCCAAGCTCATTAAATTACTGTTCATACATCTTTTTCTTGAAGAATGTTCTCCAAAAGGCTAATATATCAAGCAGGATGACCAAGTGGTTAGTTGAGCTGGGTGATTATGATATTAGCTTTGCGCCTCGAACTACAGTTAAGGCTCAATCATTGGGTGACTTCTTAGTAGAATTTCATGGTGGCGGGCCCTCTGGGAAAATACAAGAGAACTAGTCTAAAAAAGAATGGGTCGTCCGAACTGATGGCTGGTCTAGTACCATGGGTGTAGACTTAATAAGCTGATTAGCACATAGCTTAATCAAAAATGTGTTTAGCTATTTTATATTTTTGTCCTGTCCGGATAGTTCAGTGGGCAGTTTATGTCCGAATTTCCCTCGTTCGGAAATCTCAGCAAGAAGTGGTGGATTTATCCGGACTCATTAGTAGCCCCTTTTTTAGGCTTTGTCAAAAATCTTTGGCAGGACTAAAAAATTCACTTAGTCAGTAACGATATTTTCTGAGCCATTTGTGTGTCTGGTTTGAGGTTTGTCCGGACTAATTTATTCCGAAAATTCTAAGATTTTTCTTCGGATCGTGGGACACGTGTTGCAGTCTGATTCGACCTACCATACTTTTTTTACCTAGATCGGCGCTCCCACTAAACCTAAAAAGTAACCTATGCATTTAATATTTCCCACATCAGCGCCGTCTTCAATCATTACTCGAATCTCTTCGTCTTCTCCTAGGTATCAGTTGCTTTTTTCTACTAATATATAAACCATTTTTTTACTGTTTCATTATCTTCATCACTGTACAAATCTTTTACAGAGCTTTCACCCTTTCTTTCAAAAAAAATCTTGGTTAGTTTTATGTTCACGGCTAGAAACGCTCTTGTAAAAGGAAGCTGGTTGAATCTGCCCGAATTAGAGAGGGTAAAAAAATTGAACGAGAGAGGCGTATTGCTGCTGGGCTTCCAGTCTCCCCGGTCGACAAACCTGAGAAACCATCCCAAGAAGCTGATCAAGGATCATCTTCTACTAGGAATCCAACACCCAAACGAATGTTTAAACCCAATCTTTCTCCAATCCCATCAGACTCCTCTGTTCAGGAGTCCCAACCTTCTAGCACCCAAGAAAAAACAATATCGAGCGTTAGAAAACCCTCCCCTTTTATAGCCATGGGATCTGATGTTAAAAAATCCCCAGAGACATCGAATCCACGCCGGACAACTCCCTTGGTGAATGCCCAAGCAACTGTCTCACAACCAAAGCCCTCCAAACCGGAGGCCTCTAAATCAGCATCTAAAGATAAAGCCTCTGGATCAGAGATATCTATAAGAGCCTCAAGAGATAAGCCCTTCGGATCGGAGGCAACCAAAGTAGCTTATCAAACGAAGTCCTCCAGAACTGAGCCTCGACCGGACACCAGGCTTCTGGAAAAACCTAGCGCTCAACCGTCTGGTCAGACCATTGAGCCAGAAGCTAACACCCTTCCATCAAAAACGACTGATAAACCTTCCATAGTGATGGAATAAGTAATGGAAGATAGTATCGAAGAGGCACCCTTTGAAACAGAAGCCTCGGGGAAAACTGGGGATGTTGCCTATGACAGGAAAGGGAAAGGAAAAGTGAAAGTGAAAGTTGGAATGGCTTGTCTGGATCTTCCGGAGTGCTTCTAGGCCAAGGTAGGACCTTGCTTCCAGAAGGTCAACGTGAAGTATTTGTTGGCCATGCAGAACATCAATTATGTTTATACTCATACTGCCGAGCTGGGCCAGATCCGGACAAAGTGGGGGATCCTAGAGTGAGTGGAGATGAGGATTCCTGTCACTTCCGGAGACTCCAGTCGACTACAAACTTAATGATGTCTTCATCTACATTGAGTTGTTCAACTTGGGGCTCAAATTCCCCTTAGACCCAGAGATTGTTAGGTATATTCACCTAATTAAGCTTTGCCCAAGCCAATTAAATCCAAATGCTTGGTACTCCCTTATTGCCTGTATAATAGCATCGAAGCTCTCCGGAATCCCTCTCCCTATGGAGCAGTTTACCGTTGTGGCAAGCCTGTGCAAAAATCATCACATCATATTCTATCACCACAACATGGAAGACAATTTCAAAGTGGTAAATGACTTGTTAGAGTCAGAGAAGAATTGGAAAACTCAATTCTTATTCATCAGTGGGTCATGGGAAAATGAGTAGGTGGATGAGCTTGTGCATGCTCATCAGTAGGTGGAAGAGTGCAGGTAGGTTCTTCAATTTTGATTTTCATTTACTACTTTTCACTTTACAACTATTCTACTTTTGAATCATTCATTACTTTCTTTTCAGTATTACCGAAGGAGTACACCGGATACTTGGAGGAGGGGCAGACCACACGTGCCAAGTTAAATGCATGGGCCACAGAACACTGGGGGAACGCTTTCCACAACTGTTTTACTTCTGGCAATTTGGTGAGATCTCACCTGTGGAACATCACAGGCCGGAGAGATCTCTCATGGGAATAATTGACCACACCACCTCCCACAGGTGTCATCCTTAAACGCACAGAGGAAAAATACGGTAAACTGGTCTTGCCCTCTAGAGCCAAAGCTCCTAGCAAAATGAAGGGAAAAAAGAAGAAGGCTGCAGTAGAGGCAGTCCGGATTACTACTGAAGAGATCGGTCCAGTGAACCAAGGAGGGTAGAACCAAGGAGGGATTGATGCCTCCTTGCTCCAAGTAGTTGAAGATGCAACTGTCAAGGAAACATGAGAAAAATCAAACTCACCAAACCTTCCGAAGAAGGATCGAAAATAGGGAGCCAGTAGCGATGAAAGGGTTGCCAAGAAGAAGAAGGTCAAATTAGGGGGAGAAATAATTGTCCGGTCTTCAGAGCTTCTTTCTCCACCTTCCCCTCCGACCCTACCTTGGCAGAGAAAATTCCAACAGATATGCTATTAGGAGAGGGTATCGGAGAAGGGCTCGACATTAGAGCCCTTGAGGACATCGGTCTTTACTTCAACGACTCAGAGAAAGATGTCTTTGCTGGTCCTTTCCGCCCTACAGGCTCGTCTAACATGTTGACCTACAACGGTAAGTCTTTTTCCATTTCCGAAGACCAAGACATACTGGCCCATTCTCTTATAGGTCATATTCAACCAGTCCTTCATCTTGAGAGGCAGGTAAAAAGTTAGTCCACCCTCATCCAAACCCTACATACAGACAATGAGTCTCTGTCAACCAAACTTCTTAATGATAATCAGAGTATAGAGGCACTGAAGAAAGAGCTTGAAGAGTTGAAGAAAGACAAGAAAGATCTGTCAACCAGACTGGCTACTTCGGAGAATGCTAACATTGACCTCCAAGTTAAGTGTTTTGGTTTAGAGAAAGATCTTTCCACCTTGAAAGAAGATGTGAAGACCAAAGATAGTTCCATTCAGACCTTGTCCGGCAAAAGGATTTCCCTTGAAGAGGTTGTGTCTAAGGCAAATAAGGAGAAAGAAGATTTGGAGAAAGAGCAGGAACAAAAAATTCAGGCCAGCATTAATAAATATACTAACGAGGTGATAGATTCCCTGGAGAAAAGGTATGCCGGAGTAAATTTCTGATATGGTACTTCTTTTCCACAAAACGTTTCTGAGGAGGACGCTTGGTACCTTGTGGTCATATGTGGAGTATGAAGACATCTCGTTGCCTACCCTGGCTGATGGTGACAAAAAAAAGCTACTCCAGTGGGATCGATTCTACCGCCGATGAAGAGGAAGGAACCGGCGAGAGTTCAAGCGCTGAACTCAAAGGCCCTAAGAAAGGAGGTGACGAAGGACATCCGAAGGGAATATGCCCTAAGGTTTTTAATTGTTTTTTGTACTTTTTTAACCTTGCAGACTACTAAAGTCCTTCGATGGCCAAGGCGTTTTTGTAACTGTATTCGGACTGACATCCAAGGAATTTAAGTGTTGTGAAAGACTTATCCGGTTTATATCCAGACCATAGTTGTCAAATGGCGCTGTGGCGGTCGCCGCGGGGGTGTGGCGAGGCGTGGCGAGCCTCCGGCGCCACAGGATGGGACGTGGCGACGGTCTTAGTGTGGCGGTCGCCATGGCGCGCCACGGTCGCCATGGCGCGCCATGGTCGCCACAAATGGTGTGGTGAGGCGCTCGCCATGGCGCGCCACACTAAAACCCATATATATATTAAATAATAAAAACCTAATAACTTAATAGATTCACGTTCTCTTTTCTACTTCTAGCATCTTTCATTCGTCCCTCAATCAAGCAACCACAAACCCGATTACGACGTAAAGACCTCCGTTTCGGTCCTTTTTTTATGGTAATTTGTCCGAAACTATTCCATGTACACGTATTTGGAATGCTTTTGTTCTAAGGGTAAGCTCCATATCCTATCGTTCATATCATCACACTCGTTATATTAACTGTATCCCAGCTCCAAATATTTATTGAAATTAATACTGGGTTTTGTTAGTCTCTTAGGTAGATAAATATACAAACTGTCAAACAATATATGGAACTGTTTTAGGCTATAAAGTGAAAATTGTTTTCAAACGGAATATCAAAGAGGATGTTTTATTGACAAAAGGCTTAGAATGGGGTGTTACTATTTGGTTCCTACTAATGCATCACTATCTTCTGCATTTCAGTATTTTCAACGAGAAGATAATGCGTTGACTATAATATTATCTGCCGTGTACACAACCGGATGGGTTGGATGTGAAAATGTTGTCTCGGACGATGATGTGTTTTAGTCTATGTTTGTCATTTAACTCATATGCTTTAAGAATTATGTAATTTGATGTTTTATAATTTGATCTTTTAATCTATGTGTTTGTCATTTGACTCAGATGTTCTAAGAATATGCAATTGGATGTTTAAGTTATTATTGTTAGTTTAAATGTCTAAATAGTACTATTTAAATTACAGTTATGTGCTATAAAAAATTATTCAGGTAAGGGCTCGCCGCATGACATGTGGCCATCGCCGCGCGGCTCGCCTCGCCACTGTGGCTTTTTTAGGTCTCTTCGCCACGGACTGCCGCACACCACTGACAACTATGATCCAGACAGGCTTATTTATCAAATATTGTTTTATTCCATACTTAGTTTCATTTTTAATGGCTAATGTTTAAAGAGCCCTTCTTTACTTCAAAAATATTTAAAGTGTGAGTCTTTAATATCTCCGATGACATACGTTTAATCGTCATCATTCAACTAGATTAATCCGATCTGTCAAAGATCTTTAACATTAAATTGAATACTTGAAAATAATTGTAATCAAACCACATCGAATATTGCAAGAAGGCATCATTTTTTATTTGAAAAAACTGGACACCTCATTAAAACCTCCCCACACCACTAGGGTAGGAAAGAGTATGCCCCCTAATATTTACATTGAGCTTAAAAAAGTAAATATTTACACAACTTTCATTCTAGATATAACCTGAGGTGTTCAGTATTCCATGTGTGCTTCAAAACTCTTCTATATTTGTCTTGAAGCCTATATGTCCCAGGCTTAAGCTTTTCGGAGACCTCATAAGGGCCTTCTCAGTTCGGAACGAGTTTGTTAAACTGATTTTCCTTAGTATGCAAGAAAACCTTTCTTAACACTTTATCTCCTGATTGAAAATCCCTTCTCTTGATCTTAGAAGCAAATCTTCTCCTCATCAAGCCTTGGTAATTGGTGGTCTTAAGATGAGCCTGAACTCTTCTTTCGTTTATTAAATCCAACTGATTCCTAATTACCAATTCATTGGCCTGTTCGGAATAGTTGTGGACTCTGTATGATGGTAGGGTTGCTTTAATAGGAGTAATCGCATCCATCCCATATACCAAGGCAAAGGGAGACTCTTGAGTAGCAGCTGTAGGAGTAGTCCGATATGCCCACAATACTTCTTGCAAATAGCTTGGCCAATTCCCTGCAGTCTTTTCTAAATTCTTTTTCAGACCGGACAGAATGGTCCTGTTGGCCACTTTAACTTGGCCATTTGCTTGTCGGTGGAAAGGAGAAGAGAAGCAATGCTGAATGCCCCTAGAGACACAGAAATTCTCCATATCCTTGTTATCAAATTGTGGCCCGTTATCTGTGGTTATCTTTTGTGGAACTCCAAATCTGCAACAAATGTTAGACAATATAAACTTTATAACAGCTTTGGAAGTAGTTCCTTCCAGGGGGCTGATTCTATCCACTTTGAGAAATAATCAATGGCTACAATTATAGTCTTGCACCCTCCGGACGCCATTGGTAGAGGCCCAACTAAATCCAGTTCCCAACGAGCAAAAAGTACTAGCTCAGAAATTAACTCCATGGGAACTGCTGGGATATGAATTTCATTACCATACCTTTGGCATGGGTCACATTTCTTCACCAATTCTTTAGCATCTGTCATTATGGATGGCCAATAGTATCCGGCCAACGAAAATCTCTGGGTTAGAGCTCTATAGCCACAGTGTGCTGATCCCTCCCCATCATGTAGTTTGGATAAAACAATTTGGGACTCTTTAGCCCCCAAACAACATATGAGAGGTATGCTGAATGATTTCTTATAAAGAACCTCTCTTATGATTAAGAAACCATGAGCCTTGTGTTTCATTTTCCTTTCCATAGCCTTCTTCTGAGGCAAAATTCCATTAGAGATGTATGGAAGAAGGGGAAACCTCCAATCTTTGAATTGAACCACTTGTACACTTAAGCTCTCCTCCTCTTCCTTACTCTGATTTGATTGTATGGATGGGCATTCTTGTACATGAATCCATTGGTAGGACTCAGAGTATGCTATGGTTGCTAAGGACTCTGCCAACATGTTTTCCGATCTAGGAATATGCTCATAGCAAACATTTTTTAAGTTGGCTGCTACTTCTTTAAGAGTGAATAAATATTTAATCAACTGCTCCTTCTTGGCTTCGGATTGACCATGAGCGTGGTGGATAAGAAGTTGAGAATCACTCATTAATCTAACTCTTTTAGCCCCATGATAAGTGCATTTCATGTCACTTATTACGCTTCCATTATTCTTAAAATCATCGCTGGTTCTCAAGTATTCGTTGTGTTTTAACGTGTTCTTCATTCATTCTCGTAGGATGCTCGTCGATGGCATTTCACCAAACAAAACTCTACTTCACGATGGAGAGATCATGGACATGATGGAAGAGGGCCAGACACAACAAAGTCATGTAAATCGCAAGAACAGTATGACTTTGGCGGTCAAAGACCAAATTTGGTCACTTCAATTGATCATAATTTACGAAGTGGAAACAATACCAGAAACACCTTCACCGGATCCAATAGACAATTTCGCGTCATTAAAGACAACCAAACCAAATTGTTTGAATCTCTTACTATTTTAATGTTTCTCCTACTATTTTAAAGCGTGGGCCTGAATTGTTTGCAAGTTTTTGGAGGAAGAATAATTATAGGATAACATTATTTTTCATCTCTGGGCACATGAACACGCCTTTGCATTCATGCTCGTAGGCTGCTCTGTTAAAAAGCAATATGTAAACTATAATTTTACTAGTGTTGGCCCAGTGGAAGGAATTAGACAAGACGATAAATAGAGAGGAGACAAAACGAGATAAAAAGGGAAGAGAAAAGGAAATTGGTTTCTGTTTGGGTTTTTTGAACAGAAGATAAGAAAGCCCAGTAGAAAAGAAAAGGTAATGGGCTTATTTTAGGGTTTCGCCAGAAGTTCTAAATCGAACAGAACAAAGAAGAAAAATTACAATTGGCTACTGACTTAATATACAACAGAATACACGAGAAAATCAGATTATGAACTAATCGTTGCCATGGAACTCCAACGGATTTGTTTGAATAATACTTATGGTTTGATTGCTTGATTGATTTGTGAGATATGTTTATCGGTTACCTAGTATGGTTGTGGTTATCGTTAGATGCGTCGCGAACATCTAGTTTGTTAATCTTTAATGAATGCAAAAATGGATTTAAGGGTTTAGAACTTTCCATGCTAGCATAGGTTCTTGAATGATTCGTATTTTGATTGTTCATATCATATTACCCTATGTAATCGAAATAGATAACTTGCGCTTAAAACCAATTGTACCTCAATTCGTATAGATATATAGGATTTTCATGCTAGCGGTGTCTGCTTAACTGTTATCTTTTTGTGGTTGTTAAAGTGGTTTGGTTTACGTGTACTGAGAGGTAGCGTATACTGATTTCGTGTTATCTGATTAGTAATCGTTGATATCATACATATTGATTAAGTATATTAATACTCTGAGTAAAATAAACAATGAAGTTAGGGTTTCATGTTTTCTCTCGCATAAGTTAAACTCGTTAGTTAATCTCGTTAGTTAATTTGCTTAGTTATATTCATTCACACAACTTTATACTTGTTGAAGCATTAGTCTAATAATCATACATTGTTGCACAAGTGAATTCTTGTCATATACACCTGGTCTTTGTGGGAACGATCTTACTTACTTATTACTTGCTACTATTTGACCGCGTATACTTGCGTGAGAAAATGACTAACACCCCACACAAAAAAACTAACTTTAGACCAGCTATAGTTGCCTAATTCAGACTCATTGTTAGAAGTCCTAAAAGCAAAACATATAGCATGGTATAACTTATCACCATATGGAGAGGTTAAACAATTCCTAGCCCTACAAACCATTGTGCTTGATCCACCATATGTCCGGACAACCCACTCTTTTTTAGTTTTCTCTTCTGAAGCTTGTTTAGTACTTTTGTTCGAATGAAACTCTACCAAGAAATCAGCAATAGACTGAGCTTTAATTGTAGTACGTAGGCCAAAATCAATGTCATAATCGCCCAATTATATTGACCATTTGGTCATCCTACTTGATACATCTGCTTTCTGAAGCACATTCTTCAAAGGAAATATGTTCAGACAATGATGGAGTGAGACTAAAAATATGGCCTCATTTTTCCGGCAGCAATCACTAGAACTAGTGCCAGCTTTTCAAGTTTTAGGTACCTCTTCTCAGCATCTATCAGACTCTTGCTGATGTAGTACACCGGACGAGGATAATTGTCCACCTCTCTAACCAAAACCGCACTCATAGCACATTCTAACACAGCCAAGTACACATAAAGAGTCTCTCCTTCAACGGGTTTAACAAGGGTTTATGGTGAAGACAAGTGTTTCTTTATTTCATCAAAAGCCTGACTAAACTATGGAGATAAAGTTGGAAAAATGGAGCACATTTGTCCAAAGACCTTGAAATGAAACGATTCAAAGCAGCCAACCTTCCTGTTAGCCTATGCACTTCTTTAATATTTCGAGGAGGGTCCATTTTTAACAGAGCATGAAGCTGATCTGGATCAGGCTGTATCCCTTTTTCACTTATTACATAACCCAAGAATTTTCCAGACCGCACCCCAAACACACACTTTTCTGGATTCAATTTTAAATTAACCGTTGTCAAGTTGGCAAAAGTCTCTTGAAGATTAGTTAGGTGCAACTCTTCTTCTTAACTTTTAACCATCATGTCATCGATATATACTTCCATATTTCTTTCAACCTGATTAGCAAATGCTTTGTTCACCAATCTCTGATAAGTAGCCCCAGCATTTTTCAACCCAAAATTCATCACCTTGTAACAATGGAGACCCCTATCTATAACAAAGATAGTGTGTTACTGGTCTTTTGATCTACCTGTATCCGGTTATAACCGGAGAAGGCATCCATGAACAATAATAACTTGTTTCCAGATGTGGAGTACACCAACTTATCTATCCGGGGGACTGGATAGAGATCCTTTGGGCAAGCTCTGTTGAGGTCAGTGAAGTCAATACACATACGTCATTTCCCATTCTTTTTCTTAACCAGCACTGGATTGGCAGTCCATTACGTGCCCCATCTTGGTATGTCGGTCAACTTCTTGTACTATTACATCAGCCTTTTCCTTTGAAAAGGCGCTCATTTTCTGCACAACAGGTGACACATCTCTCCGGATAGACAGCTTGTGTGACATAACACTTGCTGGTACTCCGGTCACATCAATATTGCACCAAGCGAAAACATGTTAGTGATCTGCTAAAAGTAACAATTTTTTCTTTAATTTTGGTGCCATCTTGAAGCAAACTTTAACACTCCTTCCTTCAGCCAGAGAGTGAGTTTCAATTTCTTTAATCGGTATCAAAACACCAGGGGTCTCTCTAGGGTCACCAATTTCACCCTCACCCCCAGAGGGCCCCAACAACTGCTAATCTTCATTAATCCGAAATGCCCCCAGAGTTCTAGGAGCAAGTGCAGTTGCATAACATTCTCTTGTTATCTTTTGGCTACTCCGGACAACTCCCACTTGTCCTTGAACCGCACACTTTAAACATTGATGGACTGTTGAAGCCACATCATGCATCCTAGAGAGCAAGGACCTTCCAAAGATTTCATTGTAATATGTGGGGAAATCTACCACAACGAATAGTACACTGACCATCTTTTTGAAAGGGCATATGCCCAATAATACCTCCTCCTCAAACTCTCCGATTACATCCGCAGAGCTTCCTCTGAAGCCCACAATGGATCTGTTTGAATGTTGAATCATCGTTGGATTCTTCATCTATTTATCAGAACTTAAAAGGGGAATATTGGTTGAGCTACCAGTGTCAATCAGAATTCGCCTGATGTCTTTGCCCCCTATTGAAGCTCCTATAACCACAACATCCTCATGAGGCCCAGCTATATTTCTTAAATCATCATCATAAAAAACAATGAAAGGAAAAGGAATTTAGGACTAATAAGACGACATGCCGCCCTCTAACTGGGTAGCTAGAGTGTGAACATGCCTCTTCCATGAAGAAGGAGTCGGCCAAGCCATAGTGTCTCCCTCAAATATAGTAAGTGACTCAAAAAAACTTATGAGTCCGGACACTATCTTAGTTTGTTCTGTTATGACCCCCACTTTATTCCGGGTTAGATCAGGATCCAAATACTTTGATTCGACATCAAATATTTCAAGAATTACCATAGCCCCTTCTGGAGCAGATGTCCCTCAATTGTTCTTTGGGCCAGTTCGGGGAGCATTGTCAGCCATATTTCCACTCCTTCTCTTGACATAAGCTCCTAGTTTTCCCCTTTTAATAAGATTTTTTACTTCTTGTTTCAAGGCAATACAATCTTCAGTGTTGTGGCCAATATCATGATGATATTGGCAAAAATAAGTATTACGACTTTCCCTAGGAGATTGAAGCGCTGTCGGCTTCCTGAAATGCACCTCATCTTTAGTTTTGTTATAAATGGTTGCCACATTCTCTTTCACTTCAGAAAACCACTCCGGTTGGACCCAAGGTCCACATTTATTTCTGGACTGATGTCTCTGAGCTGGATTAGGATGGGATTGGGTCTGTTTGGCTCTATTAGACCCCTGTCCAGTTTCTTTGGCCTTGTATCCGGACTAATTCAGGTTTGGAACAGCTGGGGCAGACCTCACTTGTCTGTGTACCCTTGTCTTCTTTGTTTCATCTACGTTGATTTGTTTTCCCACCTGATTTAGCAAGCCACCCCAAGTCATGGCCTTCTTCCTTGTCACTAAATCAGCGAGATTCCCAGGGTTTAACCCTTGTCTCAAATAGGTTATTGTTACTTGCTCAAAGCAATCACCTAACCCATTCTTGGTATTAAAAAAACCGGCTTATATAGTCTTTTAGTGACTCATTTGGCTCTAGGGCACAATGGATAATAGTATCTCCATTACCCTTCACCTCCTTACTCCCCACAAACTGCCTTCGAAAGGCCACCCAAAACGTATCAAAGTTTCTGATATAACCTTGTGGCAAGCTCTTGTACCATTTCAAAGCACTTCCTGTAAAAGATTATGAGAAGGCTCTACAAAGAAGTTTGTCATCATCATCAAAATTCATCATAAATTTTTTAAACTGTTCGAGATGGTTCTCCGGATCTTTGCTCCCATCGTATTTCTCCATTTTAGTACTGTCAAAGCTCTTAGGAAGGTTTCCAGACAGGATCTTGGCAGACAATGGTGATTGTCTCCAATTCCTGCTACGACTAAAGACTGTGTCTTCATTTGGTGTTGCAAAAATACATGGCTCATCATGGAAAACAAAAGGATCCGTAAATAGCTTGTCCACATGCCTGTGACTGTGGTTGTGGGATGACCCTTTACCTAGATGCCTCTTTAATCTCACATGTCTATTTCTTTTTCTTGAATACTTTTTAACAAGCTTTTGATTCTTTCTGGACCTCCCCTCATCACTACTTGATGACAAGGACTCCTCAAGCTCATCCTCGTTCGAAGAGCTATTGGAGGACTCAGATTCTAAGCTCTCTACCGGCTTGGATCGGTGAGACTTCTTAAAACTGACATGGGTATTTTTCGTGCTCATATGAGTCTTTATTGATGGGTCGTTCTCTCTTGGGCTGTCAATATGGTGAATGGCTGACGGTTTTGACTTTTCCTTTAAACCCATCTCTGCCTTTCTAGCGGCCCTCAACGTTTCTATTTCAGCTTTCAACTTATCTCGCTCTTCGGTCGTGTACTCATTGTTTTCCCCCACCACCTCCACCAAAGGTGGTGGAATTTCTTGGTCGTCCGGATTCATCTGAACCAGTTTTTCTTGCTCGTTTTGAATGTTAGATTCAGGCATCTTCTCCTCCCACTATGGTTGCCAATTTGGTGAGGTTTATTTTAAACGGAGGGTAAATTTTTCAAGTGTTTTGGAAACGTTTTAGAGTATTTAATGCGTGGGTGTCTTTTAGTAAGTGATTTAAGCTGCCTGGTTGTATGAAATGTTCATTACCCTCATTATGAAAGTAGTTGGGGTACTCATACCCTTAATTATGGACCCATGGGCTTTCGGGTCAAATTATGGAACCGGGTCAAGTTTAAGTACCCTTTTACTTAATAAGCTGATTAGCACATAGCTTAGTCAAAAAAGTGTTCAGTTATTTTATACTTTTGTCTTGTCCATATAGTTCAGTGGGCAGTTTATGTCCGAATTTCCCTCGTCCGGAAATCTCAGCAAGCAGTGATGGATTTATCTGGACTCATCAAAATATAAAGCTCATGGTAACCTGTTATTAATAGAAGTTCTTTATACGAAACTTGCGTTGCTTAGGATTTGAAGAATCCCAAAATGTTTTATTTGAACTGCACGATGGCGAAGGCTCTGCACAATGTGGCTATAACACCTTAACTAGAAGAGTCTTGTTAGTAGGGTACTACTGGCCAACAATAATGGCAGATTCCAAAGATATGATCAAGATGTGTGATCCTTGCTAGAGGTGTGGAAATGAAATCCATGTGTCGGGACTTCCTATGGAGTCCATATCCGAACTAATACCTTTTGATAGGTGGGGGTTGGATTTCGTTGGACCTCTTCCCATGTCATCCGGTGGATATCGAACAATAAGAGTGGCAATTGACTATTTGTATAAATTGATAGAAGAAGCTCTCTTATTTGGAACCACTTCTAAGGCGGTTATAAAATTCATTATATCCAACATCTGTTTTGCACTTCGAGAGGGATTCAACACTGTTTTTCTTCTCCATTCCACCCTCAAGCTAATGGGGAAGTTGAAGTTGCTAATCGAACGATCTTGTCCGGGTTCAAAAAGAATCTAGAAAGAGCTGCAGGAAAGTGGCCAAGTTATTTCCAAGAAGTACTATGGGCTTACCGAACTACTCTCCGGATTGCTACACAAGAAACACCTTTTTCCCTCGTTTATGGGATGGATGCAATTACATCCATACAAGCTACTTAGCCATATTTTAGGATCCAAATCTATTCCGAATAGGCAAATGATATGGAAGTTAAGAATCAGTTGGTTTTGATTGAAGAGAGAAGAGTTAAAGCACATTTAAGCACATTTAATGAGAAGCAAATTTGCATCTAAGGTTAAAAGGAGAGATTTTCAATTTGGAGACAAAGTCTTGAGAAAAGTCTTTTTTCACACTAAAGAAAAGCAGTTCGAGAAGTTGGCTCCGGACTGGGATGGTCCCTATGTGGTATATGAAAACATCAAGCGAGGGACATATAAACTTCAAGACAAAGAGGGCAGAGTATTGAAGCACCTATGGAACATTGAGCATCTTAGGTTATATTTAGAGTAAAACTTTTTTGTTAATATTTACTTTCTCATATCTCAGTCTAAATATTCGGGGGGCATACTCTTTCCTACCTTGGTGGCGTGGGGAGGTTTTAATGAACTGTTCGGGTTTTTTAAATAATGTTTTATGCCTTCTACAAAATTATTGTGAATAATATGAGGAGATCAGATAAATTAAATACTTATTAAACACCCCGGCTCTCAAATGAAGTATGTTTGAGTTGACCGGATTTACTAAACACTTGCTCATATATATTAAACACTCGTGATTGGAGTCATTCAGTGCTTATTAAACAAGTCAGAATATTAAAAACTAATTAAAATGTTTATTATGAGAAGATAATGGAGTTCGTACAAAATAAAGATGTGATATTTAACTTAATCGGAACAGGTCCGACCCAAAATTCACAAAATTCCTTGACCATTCAAGGACTCTGGTTCATAAGACAAGAATTCAAATAACATAACAAAATTCCTTCGCCGTCGAAGGATTATAATTCTGAAACATAAAGTAACATTATAACCTTAGGGCTTGTTCCTTTCGGTTTCTTCATCACATTTGCCTTTTTCGGACTCTTGAGTTCAACGCTTGAACTCTCACCAGTTCCTTCATCGGAATCTTATCCACTCGAATAACCATGCTAATCACCATCCTCCATGGTATGGAAAGAAATCCCCTCGTATGGTACATATTTCCATAAAGCATTAAGGGTCCTCTTCGGAAACATTTCATAAAATAGCAAAACCATGTCTTATTTGACCCCCTCATCTCTTTTTCTCCAAAGAATCCACCACTCCGGCAGCGTACTTCTCTATTCCTGTAGCTATATCTTGGGCTTGTTTGTTTGTTAAATAAGCATTATCATCTTCTTTCTCTTTGAGAAGCTTGTATAAGTTAGCTTTTTCTTCGGATAAAGTATTGATAGTGCTGGCTTTGGTAGCTTGTTGGTCTTTCAAGGATTTGATCTTAGTAGAGGTGAAAGTTTTCAGTCCGGTATACTTAGTCTTGATATCATCATAGGCAGTCTTGGTTTGGGTAAGCTCAATATTCAACTCCTCTTTTTCTGTACCCAAAGCTTCCACTTTCTGTTGTGTGGAAGAAATAAAACTTTGCAAATTCTAATTTTCTGTCGTTAGGAAAGTTATGTTCGTTGCTTGTTCACTGACTTGCCTCTCTAGATCAACTATCAGATGGATATAACCCAAAAGGGCATGACTCAGAGCACCCTGCTCACTTGATATCTTGTATGACTCATCATTATAGGTTACAGCATTGCCACAGTCACATGAGGATAAGTTCGTTCGAAGTCATCTTTATCCAGATCACTGAAGTACATATTTTGAAATTCATCCAGATTGACATCTTCTTCAGCAGTTGATTGTTCGACTGGTAGGAATGTTAGAGAAAAAGGGTTAGGTGGAATCTCTTCTTATGTAGGAAGATCGGTAGGGATGGGAGGAGGAAATTCTGTAGAATATAGTACTATCTCTTATCCTAAGGTACTTTTCTTCTTCTTTACAACTCTTTGGTCACTGCCCTCATTGCACCTCTTATGATCTTTCTTTGTAATCTGGGGCGGATGATCTGATCCACCAGTTTCCTTCACTGTGACTTCAACTGCCTCAAACAGAGCGTCATTGAGTCCTCTTTGATTCTCTGAACCAACCGCTTTGGAGACTTGATAAGATGGGCCTACTTTAGTTTTCTCCAACTTCTTATTCTTGATCGTGTACAGGTGACTAGGGGTTTTATTTCGGCAAGGCAAGTGAAGTTTGTCATCCTTAGCCTCTGTCTTCTTTAGAATAACATCTGATGGAAAATGAGTGGTAAGTTGCTCCCAAGTAAGGTCTCTACTCCCCGTAGTATTCCATAGGTGAGACCTCACCATGTTTCCAGAGGTAAAACAATTTTGGAAACCCAATCCCTATTTCTTCGATGCCCATTCGTTCAACCTAGTGCAAGCAGCTTGGCCTGCCTCCAGGTGCTCTGGAAACATTTTTGAAAATACTACAAGAAGAGACAGCAATCAGTTCAAAATATCAACATAGCATTTAGAAACTGATAAAAATACGAACAAATATTACTTGAACTTTTCGAGCGGCTGATTAGCTGACTTAGATTGGTGGTGGATTTTATATTTCTTCCATTCTCCCATGCTCCACTGATAAAATAAATTGGGTCCTCCATTGTTTCTTGGACTCCAACAGATATTCACCACCTTGTAGTCATTTCCCATATTGAAGTGGTAAAAAGGGATATGTTGTTTTTTGCATAGATTCCCACGGCATTAAATTGCTCTATGGGTAAGGGAAATTTGGACAGTCTAGATGCCATTATTCCAGCCATCAAAGTATACCATGCATTTGGGTTTAGCTGAGTTGGGCATAACCTTATCAGATGAAAATACCTGAATATTTCTGGGTCCAAATAAAACCGAAGGCCCTAATTGAGCACTTCGGTATACACCAACAACTCATGGGACTTACAGTCCATGGAGGTTTCCGGAGTGATTGGAATTCTTACCTTAACGAAATCAGGAAAGCCCTATTTTGATAAGATCTGATCCATTTCAGCAGTATGGGTGTATACATAAGATATTTTCTGAAAAGCTAGTAAGTACTTCACATTAACCTTGCAAATGTTTAGCCCCACTTTCCTTTCCAGGCACTCCGGAAGTGACTCAGTGTTTGGTAACCCCACTTTCCCTTTGTTTCCCTAATCTGGAGCGACGTCTTTTATCTGTCCGGATGTCTCGAATTGGTTCCCTTCCATACAGTCCTCCATGATCTCCTCAATTATGTTGGACTGTTTTCGGACGATTTAGGATCTGCTGGGGGCTTTATCGTCTCCGAAGTAGCAGGTATTGAAGAGGGAGGAGTGCTTTTATCTTTTGAATGGCGGGTGACCCTTCAAGGGGTGGAGTTCTCAGTATCTGATCCCATAGCCAGAAAAGGTGAAGCTTTCCTAACAATGGAAACTGCTTTTTCTTTAGGCAGAGGTTTTTGAGACTCTTGAACTGAAGACCCTGACTCTAAAGGAGATAGGGTTAGTATAAAAGATAGTTTTCGAATTTTTGATGTTTTTGATGATGATGAACTCTTGTCTGCGTTTGGATTTGTTTGACTGATTTCTTTAGTAGGAGAGGCAGGGAGTCCAGCTGCGATTCTTGCTTCTCTTCTTGCTTTTTCCAAATCGGATAAGTTTAGCCAACCTTCTTTCACCAATGCGTTTATGGCTGTGAATATATAATCTACCCAGACACAATTTTAAATATTATCAAGTTTTCTCTGTCTAGAAGTTTTTTTTTCTCAGATAGATAAAACAGTAAAACTCGTTTATATAGAGATGAGAGATGTGGAATTTTCACCTAAGAGGAGATGAATCAATCAAAATAATGATTAGGGGCTAGGAAGCATAGGGACTACACCCTAAGTTACTTTTTAGCCAGTAGGTATATAAACCTAGGAGAAAAAACGGTTGAAAGGTCGAACCAAAACGCGACATGTGTCATACTTTTAAAATTCCTAATTGTGAATTAATCTCTTCAAATCCGATCAAGATTCAGTTCGAATACAACGTCAGATCAGACTTCACCTTGGATACATACTAAGTTTTATTTTTTATCATTTTTGAATTAGCTCTTCCAAAGTATCTTTGCAAGACCTAAAGGGGCTATTGATGAGGTCAAATTTCTTTGACACTCACAATTGCATATATCTGAAGGGCAGTTCGGACATATCCAGTACCATACCCCACCGAACTATACAACCAAATGTATTATGACTCAGTTGGTTGCTAGTCCTTTCCTCTCTTGGGCTTATGGTCTTTTAAACTTGACTCAAGCCATGATCCGACCCGGAAGGCCCACAAGTCATTAAACAAGTATAAATACTCCAACTAAGTTCATTTATGAGGGTGATAAAAATTTACTGCTAGTATACACCTCTTTCATCTCTCTAGATTTCACTCTAAATATTAAATTCCTATAACTCTTTCCCCAAAATGAATCCATATTTTCAAGGGTACTCTATTACAATTCGAATCTCCTTTCCCCTAAAGAATGTGTTTTAAAAGTCAGATATATCGGGTCGAATGACTAAATGGTTAGTTGAGTTTGTGGATTATGATATTGAATTTTCACCTCAGACTGCAATCAAAGCTCAACCCATGGCTGATTTTCTAGTTGAGTTTCACTCAAAAAGACCTCATGAGGAAGTTCAAGCGAGTAAGCATGAGAAAGAATGGGTGGTTCAAACTGATGGTGGATCTAGTACAATGGGATGTGGTACTGGAATTGTCCTAATTTCCCCCTTTGGGGATTCAATATACCAAGCTTGACCATTGTCCAAACTAGTATATCTCTTAAAACTAAGTAGAACAAGGTAGAGCAAAAAAATAAGATCAATAGTCAAGCAACGTCCTTTGCAGCATGCTCCCCGCCTTCCCCGATGGCTTTGACTATACCTTCTGGTAAAACACCGTACACCATGCTAGATTAGTGAAACTGAACATCCTACTTATAATAGACCTTAGATATAAAGGTACATTTATCATACCATTTTATATCGATTTGGTATTTGTCGGGCCGAGTTTTCTTAAAGTTCAAGGCAGGAAGTATGTTTGCATGATCCTGGGATCAGTTTCGGCACCTTCTACGAATCGAGTTAAAAATCTGCATGCATTGGTTAAAGACATTTCCTTTATGCTGTGTTTAAACCCGAAAATAGACTTTACATCGATCGTTAGCTTGACCAGTTTCGACCCAATTCGAAAAGCATCCTCCTCGACCGAAAATATCTTTATAATCTCCTCAATCAGCTGATAATAATTTTTTATCAAGAACCTCTCGTTACAGAGGTCGAATGAGGTTTTCAAAATCGTATAGAAGGGTATGTTTATTACAGCTTCGATGTGTTCGGTTGTAATAATATTAGTTTTCATCAGATATAGCATAGTTACTAATCTCGATCTGTAGAAGCATCCTTTCAGAGACATATTTCCTGTAAAATGTGAATCGGTACGGGGCGACTAAAGAGGAAATAAACATGCTACTTTTTTGAAACGTCAACGAGACAACTTGTTTGAAACTAACAATGTGATTTGTTTGGAAATCTAACCAAGCTACTTCTTCGGAAAATCAACCACATTAGCTTTTTGAAAATTTAAACATGCGAGTTTAGAGGAAAACATAATGCACAAACATAACCGTGTGGATTCTTTGAACTAACACATAATTCCCTACCTCAATACAACCATGCGAGTTCTTCGTACAACAACTAAAAAAGATGCGAGATTAATGTATTTTCAGAGGAACAATATACGAGATTAGTTTTATTTTCACATGCACGTTGACACAAAAAAGGAAAATCGAGTCACAACGACTAAATCCAGAAACAAGACAATACACTAGAACCTAGAAACAACACAACACATTAAAATGCAACACAATATATGAATCTAAGAACCCTAGAAAGTACCCTGAATCATAATGTTCAGCAAAATCAAAAGCTACCAGTGACGACGATATACGTATAAGAAATATGAGCTAAGCCTAGAACGTAGTTGTAATGAACCACCAAAATACACTAGGATTACAGTAGAAACCTACAAATACAGAAGCTAAGTGATTGTGAAATACAGTGCAAAACTTCTTACAGTTTCGATCTATGTACCAATTGGTAGTATGCTACTTTAGAATATTATGTGATGATGAGAAAATTGAGTGAGTATATATAGATAACTTTTTCAAAAGAAATATTCACTCAAAAAATAAAATTAAAATAAATTAATGTTTTCATCTTTCCGTAAATAATATTAAATATTTAATATATATAAACTTTACCAACTTAATCTCAAGCTCTTTTAATTCGTTGTCCGATTCGTAAAACCTAATAATTTTTTTACTCAAGTTTGAATACCTAAATCTCATTCATTCGATTTAGTTCAATAACATAGTAAACAAATATAAATACTTAAATGTTATTCATTAATAACACAAATGAGATGTGGAATTAAAACATAAAAAAAGTTTAAAAAATAAAGTTGATGTTAAAGGTATATTATTATTTAAATTAAATAATAACTAAATTTATATATTTGTAAATGATCTATAAATAATCATCCAATATTAAAACTATATATCAATAATCAACTAAGATTTTGAGAAAGTACGGTTAACCATTTAAAACAAAAATATCAATAATTATATGGATTTTTTTTGGAATCTAAATATATCTTTTAATTTTTTTCTTTTTTTTTCTTTTTTTAAATATTATATATTTTCAAAAAATTTAAAAATACAGTTGATTTTATTTTTTTAAGATGAATAAAATTATATCTATAAAAGATATTTAAAAAAAATAAACTGGACTGCATTTGGTTGCGAAAATACGTGTAATCGGTTCCAAAATTACTCTGAATAAAACAACTATATTTCATTTGTAAAATTACGTGTAATTTGGTTGAAAAAAATGTGTTATGTTGCCAAAATAATGTGTAATTTGGTTGCGAAAAAAACAATGTCCAACTACGTAATTATGTGTAAATGTGTTACAAATAAAAATTGTTATGTAAATAGGACATTAATTAGGTGTGAGACAATTAACTTTCTTGTAGTTGCGAAAATATGTGCATTTTTGTGTTGAAAAACAGTTTTTTAAATGGATTACAACTAGTTGAGAAAAGCAATTGTGTTTCATGTGTAATTACGTGCAAATTCAAATAAAACATAATGGTTAAGCAGATAGGATTTTTTGTTGCGAAATAAGTCTTAACCCAACTTGAAATACACAAAACATAAAAGATAAATTAGAATTTAAAATATATGACATTTTGAAATACACAAAACATAAAAGATAAATTTTTATAAAGATGTTCAAACTATGAGATGGTTATAAAAACTTTAATTAAAAACTAAACGATGACTGGTGTTTGATCAGATTTCGTATTAATAAAATAAATTTGATTCGAAACTTGAAAATTCTCAACATAATATACAGCAAAATGTTGCTGACTTGAACTAAACTTCTGACTTGAACTAATATTGTAAAGTTACACAAGTCAAACTCTTGCTTAGTAAGGATTGATTTTCCATTGGTTTATAAACAATGTCAGATCTATGTTTCCTTGAAAGCAATTACAATATTCAGAATCGATCCAAAGTCAATTTCTAAAAATCAATTAATATTATTACGTTTTCAAAAAATCAAAAGTCAATTTCAATGGTAGCTGAAAACAATTCAGAAAATTATGCGCCATCTCCAAATAACAACAAATCGGAAACGCGTTCACATATACTTTGGTAAGCAATTTTTTCTCCGGATAACATTTCTAATCACCGTAGTCAAAGTTGAAATCACAATATTCCAGAGGCGAAAATAATTAATTTCGTATTTTAAAAAAATAATAAAAAACATTTATAGGTAATAATATGTTCTTATTAGAAATAAATTTTTATTAAGTTAGAATAAATTTGATAATGTATAATCCCTCCTCATTACAGAAGATATTTTAATGAATCAATATTCATATTTTTTATTATTATTGTCTATTTAGGGTTATATTATGTTATTCAAACTGGATTTTGGAAATTTGAATATTTTTAAATTGAATTATATTTAAACTGGTGTCGTTTGTGAGAATAGGGTACCGAAATTTTTTTATCCAAAAACAAAAAAAAGTTAGAAAAAGAATCATAGCAAACTTTTTTTTCCCAATAATTACAAGGTTTATTGATGTTGACATGAAAACAATATTCTTGCATATTTTGTTCAACTTGTTATATTGTTTGATGAGTTGTCAATATTAGACATTATTCTAATGTCTTTCTTTGCGACATCTTAAGAATGAGTTTCCTTGCGACAGCTTCATCTTTATCCTTCTTTGCAGCACCTATTTATTTCATTTTGATTCTTGAAGTCTTCTTCCCTTTCTTCTGTTTCGCTCCCACCTCTTTAAGTATTCCTGTAACCTGAAAATAGGAAATTAGATATGCTAATGGTCAGGTTTTTAAGCTTGCCAAGTAGTTAGTGAACATCAAAAAAACCTAAAGTATCCAAGGTTCAATGGTTACAGCAAGAGAATGGCAGATGGTGCACTTGGAGGATGATTAGCAGTGATTATGAAGTCTGTTTGTTCTTGTAATGCAAGCTTAGCTAACCAGTCTGCAACAGTATTCTGCTCTCTATAAATATGTTTATGGGTCATTTGAGGCTTTCTCAAGTTTCCACAGCAGAATAGAATTTGTTCTAAATTCCATAGATACTTTCCTGAAGCTGACGTGTTAAACAGTCCTAAAGAATCTATTTCAATGTCAATCGTGTTTAGGTTTTTATCTTTACAACATAGTAAGCCATTCAATAGTGCATATATTTCAGCAACTAGTGGTGAGCATTTACCTATTACACTACATTTAGCTAGTAATAAATCACATTGTTTATCCCTTAATATAAAACCATAACTTGATTCACCATTAATTAAAGATGAACCATCGCAATTCAATTTAATACGATTAGGTGAAGGTAAATTCCATTTTACATAAATGAAAGGCTTGGAATATTTAAGATGATTAAAGAAGTTTAAGTCTTTAGCTATGTGTGAATCACCTATCCAGTGTTTTCGGTTAAGTGATAACAATGAATCTAAAGAAATAAACATGTAAGATATATGATTGATGATCTTTTTATGTGAGATAGTTATATCTTTGTGTTTACACTTGTTTCTGGCAGTCCATATAGACCAGATATCAATGAAGGTAAAATCGTACGAATATGGGATGTTTTAGGTGTTGATAGTAGCCATAACTTAATGATGTGATTGATTGTCATGTGTCTACTTATTCTAATGCTAAATTTTTTAGAAAAGAAAAACCAAACGCTCCAGGAATATTCACAAGTAATGAAGACATAATTTAAAGTTTCTAAGTTCTGACATCTGAAGCATTTAGAAGCAAGTTGAAAACCTTTTCTTTGTAATATATTCTTTACACTTATTAAGTTATTTAATACTCTCCAAAGAGTGAAGGAACACTTTTTGGAGAGGTATTGTTCCATATTTTTCCTTTAATTAATGAAATCGTGTTTTTGTGTCTTAATGAAGGCTCCATCAGTGGTTCTTAAGGATGTTCTTACGGATCAACATAGATCTTAGTTGAATCATCAACAAGCCCTAATAGCCCAACTAGGAATCCCACCGAACTTTGATTTTCTAACGGCTAAACCAGGTATTTATACAAAGTACCAACAATACCAAATACCCCTAATGTATCATCATTTCCAGCAAAATCATACAACTATACCATCCGTTCACCCTCATATATTTTAGGGATTTACATAGGATTCAACAAGAATGAAAAATAACCAGTACATGCCACCTCTGACGTTCATGGCTCAACAAAACCCTTCAGGTCCACACCTCATACTCAGTCGAATCATTATTATTCTACGACAATCGTGGGGCATTATCTTAACGGATTTTCACCAACTTTTCAAAAGGTTACAATACAAGCCTTCAGCCGAACAATCCTTTACGGGACATGCTAACCAACTATTTTTCTTGACATTAATGATGATTTACATAATGAATCGTCATATGTTCTAAACATTTGTACGGAAATTTATGCTAGATTTCAACAATCACAACATGAATAAACTTAGTGTCAATGAGCATACAGATCATCCTTTGAAACAATTTGAAAGTTACATGTTAACGTACCCGAGGATGGATGACACTGTGAAATGTATGACATTTGTCCTTGCATTCAAAGAAAATTCTTTGACATTGTATAATAACGTCTAGCAAGTTTTATCACAATCTTCAAAATATTACAGTCATTGTTCCAGAATCACTTTGTAGCATCCAAATCAATAAAATAAGATGGTGATTATATTATTCATTGTAAGTAAACGCTAAAGAGGATTTTCGAAGAATTATATTATTCATTGTAAGTAAAATAAGAGTAAAGTGGATGATTATCACGATTTAATAGTCATTAATGCGTATATGAATGGAATATTGCCATGATCTCTGACCAATAATATCATGAACAAAAAGGATATCATTTTTGGCGATATATTAACTCAAGTAGAGCGTTACATGAGGTAAATTGAAAAAGTAAGGCTTGATTGAGATATTACTATGCATAACGAATGAATAATTCATGAAACAACGAATCATACATAATCGCACAAGTTAATTCTAAGCCACATGGTGAAGTTTTAAAGAAAAATAACTACGAAAGATCATCTCCCCAAACCAATACAACCGAGGACAGAGCTCACAAGAAAGGTATATGATAAATTATAGCAACAATAAAAGCAACCAAAGATAAGAGCGCCCGACTAAAGGCTCATACTCCGAGTTGACCAAAAATCTATGAGTAATTTATGAAAAAACCAATGATGTTCTCAGATGTCAAATGTGGAAAACATTTACAAGCACACTGAAACCAAAGAGATCAAGGAAATATTGAAAGTTTCATGGCGATATAGGTCAATTCCAAAACATGATTGATGACAACAAGCTTTCACAGTTTGTAAAAAATAAGAGCAACACCAAGTCAAAGGATGATGAAAATAACTGAGGTCAATTAAAAATAAATGAGACGTCGAGACAAATATGAGAAGAATCCAGAGTTTTTAACGATAAAGCGATCTTTATAGAGAAGAAAGGGAAATATTTGGATTATGATTTGAATAAGATTGATTTTAGAGTTTGTAAAAAAATAAAAACAATGACAAAGATCGAGAACAATCATCAATAAATAAAAGACCATAATAAGAAATAGACAAAGAGCCAACATATAAAGACAATAATACGATCTATGTAGACGAAAAAGAGCAATATTTGGATTATAATTCAAATATGAAAAAATTATGTGTTAGTGCTTGAGGGGATCCATTTTCAAGGATCACCAATAATTCAATAAAAAAAAGTATATCGAAGATCTATACATCCAGCAACATGGCCAAATAATACCATATTTATATCAAAACCTATATCCAATAATATAATTTTCTGATGATGATCTAATATGAGCGATGAGACCTTACAGAGACATTGTATTATTCAATGTAGAGTTGGCTCGAGTAAAAGTCAAACGACTTATTATAGGTACGGGGAAGTTGGCCAATATCCTATACAAAAGTACATATGACAGAGTGAGAGGTGTTTCAAATTAATTATTTCACAGAGTATTTTAAGAGGATCTACAGGAGTAGATACACAAGCTTTAGGAAGCTTAACATAGACTTAGCCATCGCTAGAAAAGAATTCAGAAAAGAGGTATACTCTTATTTACGACTGTGAATATTCTTTCTTCCAACAATGTAATCATTAAAATATCGTGGTTGGATCAGATGTATATCGTAATATCTATGGTCCATAAGTTCCTCATGTACCCTATTAATATGAAGGTATAAGTATTCAGGGGAAACCAATAGACATCCAGAGCGTGGAACGCGACTTTTTTGGCTCACAAATAATAAGAAAAAAAACCATAGGGTACTCGATCATGAATGATCCCAGAGAACCCCCAATTTTAATAGACCTTAAAGTATAGGTAAAAAATATAAGAATTTAATTAGCACATATAATATGGTTCGGCCGAGATAATCCGATAGAAATGAAGGTATAAATCACTTGAACGAATAATCTTTGATATGGAAATGAGTTTTTAGGAATTCATTTGTAAACAATGTCAATTCAGGGACTTAATTGTAATTAGTATAAGTTTTGTCTTTAATTTATTAATGATGTAAGTTTTAGGAAGCTATTATGACTTTACATAATTTGTAAGGACTAAATAGCAATTAATCCATTTTTGTAACAGATTCAGTTATTCAACTAAGTCTTGGCTCCTCTATATAAAGGACCAGACATATCTAATAAAGGGGTTGAACACTTTTCACTTGAAGCTCATGTGTACTTGTGTTTTCTCTCTCTAAAATCTCTTAAGCATTTTCTCTCTCTAGAATTTTCCCTTAGCAATTTACTAAAGCAAAATCAAACCTTATCAATCTTGATTTGTTTTCTTGGAATACCCAAGATGTTACAGGGCTAAAGTCAAATTCATATGACATAGACTATCGATGAATAATAATTTTCGGCCATTAGAATACAAAAAATCATATACCCAAGAGATAATAGAAGTAATTATTAACGTGGTATACAAAATAACTATAGTAAGACATATTCGGAAAATCATATTATCTGGTGTGGATAGCTAACCAGTGTTGGTATAAAAGAATAAGAGCAAGTGTATAATGTACATAAACTTCTCAACAAGGTAAGCTTAAATAATCATTTCTTATTACTAATAATAGATCAACTGGTGGACGCTACATCAGTATATAAAATGCTATCTTTTATAAATGCTTATTATTGATATAATCAAATTCAAATACACAAGGATTACCATAATCATACCAAACTATTAATTTAGAGAAGAATTTATTGATATAAGGTAATATCATTAAGAATGAACAAATGTAAGATTCACATATCAAAAACTTTTAAACAAGATCTTTGCAAACTAACTCGGTCAAAGTCAGTAAGCATACATATATGACATGCTAGTCACGAGCAAGAAATATGGTGATCATATAGCTTATTTGACCAACACCTTCTCAAACCTCATAAAGGCAAATTTGAAGTGAAAATCAGTGAAGTGTACTTTCAGCGTAAAATCTGGTAATTTCTTATGTTACAGTTAGAGAGATAGACATTAAATCAGACTCATCTCAACTTTCAAACTTGGCAACAATGGATCATTAAAGAAACACCAAAGAAATACATATCCTAACATGAATATTTGAAGCTTTAAACAAAATTTATTTCTAAGTTCCAAATAATTTCAATTAATTTCAATGCTTTATTTTAAGTACTACGAGGTACATGAAAATTTAACTATACTATTGCATGCGATGAAGTATTTAATAATATTAATAAATTTATTTTTTATCTAGATATATTAACAAAGTCAAATCCATAAGAATCGATGTTCATATGCCTTGCAGTTTTAGATTACATTGTAAGCAATATATATATAAGAGAATACGGGGTCGAGTCCAAACTCATAAACTATGTAAGTAAATCCCTGTTAAGTTTTGAAATCATGTACTTTTAGCTCGAAAATATTTATCTTATATTAGTGATGATAGCAAGAAAGATATAGTCATACTTATAAACTTACACAACCATCGTTAGAAAACTATTTCCATTAATGAATGTTATACAAAAGTCATATGTATCTGGAAGACTCACCAAATAATCAAAGAAATTTGGGGATCATGACATCGAACGAATCCGCTTAGAAGATTAATATGGATACAGGAAGTAATAACCAAAGCTGAGGGAAAATGATTTAATTAATATCACAAACTAGATAAATACTTGCTTAATTCTTAAATTTTGGATTCCAAACGTCAAATAATGAAGCAGAATATGAAGTAGTCATAACAGCGCTTTGGTTAGCAAACATTTGAGGAGTCAAAAGATTTCAACTTTTCACGGATTCTCAATTGGTGGTCAATCAAGTAAAGTTCTATTCAAACCAAAGCAAAGAAGAAGAATATTATCAAATATCTAAAAGATCTTTAGTGACATGGGACTCTTTTTAAATAGGTGGAGCAAAAAATACTAACCCATATGCTCTAGTATCCTAAACTTTCACGACATCTAAATTATGAGTCATTTTCAAGGATAAACTTGCACGACATCTAATAATTTTTTAACCATAGTCTCAGCTTCGAGATTTATAAAGAATAAAAAGAAAATTAGAGAACCCCAATCATAAAACTTAATAAAGTACCACTTAAAACACAAGAACAAATATATTGATTTACTAAAATACTCTCTTTTCTCTTTTTATGTCTTATTAAAAGTTCATAAGATCCTCTCTGGTAATTCATTATCCTTTGATAATTATATCGAGTATAACTAGAAAGTTGTTTAAAGACTACACCTTATTGCATACCGGTCTCACTCTGTGACACAAATCGTTTATTTTCTTAAGTACTTCAATAGGATTCAAGATGCAGATTGGTTAGTTTTCTTTATCTTTTTTTTATCTCTTATTATAAGCATGAGTAGTTAGAATCATTGGGATTATTGAGGGTTTATGACCTTGGTGATTCAAAAATAGAATAAACAATTAGTATCAGAGGAATCTGATTACTGCATGTTTGAAGATAAAGACCCTATGACTGAGTCTCCCAATAAAGCAATTTTTAATCGATTCTGATGAGTCCGGATTTTGTTACCTCTTCGAACAGGGACAGTTCGGACAAAGACCACTTAACCAGATAGGGAAGTTCGAACATCTCATCCATTGAACTGTTCGAACAAGGACTAAAGTACTTAAAAACCTAATCACTTCTTGACTAAGCTGCCTGCTCTCCTACTAAGAGCTCATGGGTCCTTAACCTTGACCCGGGTCCATTAAACATGACCCGACAACCCATAAGGCCCAAACATAAAGGTATAAATACCCAACCACCAACATTAAATGGGGGTAATGAAAATTAAATACAACCATACTGCTTAATTCTCCCTTTACTCTCTACTCAAACATTAAATACTTACAAACTTCCACAAAACTCAAAATAAAAGTTACAATCTTACCCTCAGACGAAAGTTAACCACACCAAATTGGCGACCACAGTGGGAGCACGACGGTAGCTGAATCGAGCATTCAAAACCATCAAAAAAAGTCAGTCCGAATAAATCCGGACGCCCCGGAAGTACCACCAGCTTTGCTTGAAGTGGTGGGTGAAAACGATGAGTACACCATCGAGGAGCGTGATAGATTAAAGGGAAAGATAGAAGCTCTGAGTGCAGAAAAGGCTAAGATGGGCATGAAAGAAAAGTCAAAGGCATCAGTCGCTCATCATACCGACAACCCTAGAGAGCATAAGCCTTCGAAGACTCATGTGAGTACCAAGAAAACTCATGCTAGCTCCAAAAAGTCTCACGGGTCTAAACCAGTAGAGAGCTCTGACTCAGACTCAGAATCTTCTAGTAGCTCCTCGGATGAGGAAGGAATTGAAAAGTCCTTGTCCTCTAGCAGCGATGAGGGCCGAACCAAAAAGAAGCAAAAGTTGATCAAAAAATATTCGAGGAAAAGGGATAGACATGGGAAATTGAAGAAGAATATAGGCAAAGGGTTATCTCACAGCCAGAGGAATGTAGACCGGATGCTGATGGATCATTTTGCCTTCCACGATGAACCAGGTATTTTTGCAACTCCCAATGAGGATAATGTGTTCAGTCATGGCCGAAATTGGAGACAATCTCCATTGTCTTCCAAAATTCTGTCCGAAAACTTCCCTAAGAGGTTCGATAGCACTAAAATGGAGAAATATGATGGCAGTACTGATCCGGACAACCACTTGGAGCAATTTAAGAATTTCATGATGAATTTTGATGATGACGATAAGCTACTTTGTAGAGCATTCTCCCAATCCTTTACGGGGAGTGCTCTAAAATGGTATAACATCCTACCACAAGGCTGCATCAAGAATTTTGATACCTTTTGGGTGGCCTTTTGAAGGCAGTTTGTTGGGAGTAAAGAGTTGAAGGGCAACGGGGACACAATAATCCATTGTGCCCAAGAACCAAACGAATCATTGAAAGAATACATAAGTCTTTTTGTAAACACCAAAAAATGGGTTGGTTGATTGCTTCAAGCAAGTAACAATAGCATCCTTGAGACAGGGCTTAAACCCTGGGAATTTGGCTGATTCGGTGACCAGAAAGAAAGCCATGACTTGGGGAGGTTTGCTGAATCAGGTTGGAAATTAGATCAACGTTGATGAAACAAAGAAAACTAGGGTGCATATGCAGGTGAGGTCTGACCCGGTTGCACCAAACCCCAATCAAAATCAGTCCGGGAAAAGGCAAAGGAGACCGGACAGGGGCATAGCAGGGCTAAAGCTCAATCTCAGCCAGCTGCACCTGCTCAGAGTCAACAATCCAGAAATAAGAGAGGGCCTTGGGTTCAACCGGAGTGGTTTGCAGAATTGAAAGAAAGTGTGGCCACCATTTATAATAAAACAAAGGAAGAGGTACACTATAGAAGACCGGCCGCACTACAATCTCCTAGGGAACATCGTAACAACTCTTTCTGCCAGTACCATAATGATACTGGCCATACCACCGACGATTGTATAGCCTTGAAACAAGAAGTTCAGAACTTGATTGAAAGAGGAAAGCTGATGGCATATGTCAAAAGAAGAGGGGGTAATAGGCCTGACAATACTCACCGGGTTGGTCCGAGCAATGCTGCTCCGGAGGGAGCTATGGTTATAATCGAAAGATTTGATGTGGAATCAGAATACTTGGATCTTGATCCAACTCGAAATAGAGTGGGTGCCATTGAGGAATGTTGTAGAACAGTCTCCGGGCTCATTAAGTTTTTTGAGTCACTTACAATTTTCGGAGGGGATACCATGACAGCTACTACTGCTTCTTCAAGGAAGAGGCACGTTCATACTTTAGCTACCCAGCTAGAAGGAGGCATGACCTCCTATCAATCACAAATTCCATTTCCCTTCATTGTTTTTGATGAAGATGACTTAAGGGATATAGCTGGCCCTCATGAAGATGCTGTTGTCATAGGAGCATCCATTGGGGGCAATGACATAAGACGAATCTTGGTGGATACTGGAAGCTCAGCTAATATCCTATTCCTAACCACTTACAACAAGATGAAAAATCCAGCTGTAATTCAGCATTCGAACAGATCAATTGTAGGCTTTACTGGCAGCTTAGCAGATGTGATCGGGGAGTTCGAAGAGGAAGTTTTGTTGGGCAAGGGCCCTTTCAAGAACATGGTCAGGATATTTTTTATTGTGGTAGATTGTCCCACTTGCTATAATGCTATTTTAGGGAGGTCTTGGCTCTCTATGATGCATGCAGTGGCCTCGACAGTCCACCAATGTTTGAAATATGTTGTTCAAGGACAGGTGGGAGTTGTCCGAAGAAGCCAAAAGGTTGCAAGAGAATGTTATGCTACAGCACTGACTCCACGGACGTTGGGGGCAGTTCGTATCAACGAGGAATAGCAGTTTGAGGGGCTTTCTCGGGGTGAGGGTGAAATTGATGACCCCAGAGAGACCCCTGGAGTATTGATACCAGTTGAAGAAGTTGAAACACAATCTTTAGAAGAAGGAAAAAGTGTTAAGATAGGGTCTAAAATACCACCCGACCTGAAGAATAAGATGTTAAAGTTTTTGAAAAACCATCAGCATGTTTTTGCTTGGTGCAATGCTTATGTTGCTGGGGTTCCAGCAGATATTATATTACATCACCTATCTGTCCGGAGAGACATAGCACCAGTGGTACAAAAGAGAAGGGCTTTTTCCAAGGAAAATGCTGATGTTATTGTGCAAGAAGTTGACAGGCTCACAAAGATGGGGCATATCAAGGAATCTCAATATCCTTTGTGGACTGCCAATCCGGTCTTGGTGAAAAAGAAAAATGGCAAGTGGTGTATGTGCATTGACTTCACAGATCTCAATAGGGCTTGCCCAAAAGATTTGTTTCCAGTTCCCCGGATTGATCAGCTAGTAGACTCCACCTCTGGGAATAAGCTGCTATCCTTTATGGATGCTTTCTCCGGGTACAATCAGATTCAAGTAGATCTGAAGGATCAGGAGCATACCACGTTTGTCACTAACACGGGTCTTCATTGCTACAAGGTTATGCCATTTGGGTTGAAAAATGTTGGGGCTACTTATCAGAGATTGGTGAACAAAGCCTTTGCTGATCAAATTGGAAGGAATATGGAAGTATACATTGATGACATGATGGTGAAAAGTGTGGATGAGCAACTGCACTTAGCAGACCTCCAAGAAACTTTTGCCAACTTGATAAAAGTGAATTTGAAGCTAAATCCAGAAAAATGTGTGTTCGGAGTGCAATCCGGGAAGTTTCTAGGTTATATAATAAGTGAGCAAGGGATACAGCCCGATCCGGACCAGCTTAATGCTCTATTCCAAATGGAGCCTCCTCGGAATATTAAAGAAGTACAACGATTGACGAGGAGGTTAGCTGCTTTAAACCGATTTATCTCAAGGTCTTTGGACAGATGTGCCCCGTTTTTTCAAACTTTGAAGGGTGCGAAGGGATTTGACTGGACCTCACAGTGTAATGAGGCGTTCAATGAGATTAAGAGACATCTGTCATCCTCCCAAAACTTTATTTAAACCGGTTGATGGAGAGACACTCTTCGTATACTTGGCAGTTTCAAGTTGTGCCATCAGTGCTGTGTTGGTGAAAGAAGTGGATAATTACCCCCATCCAGTATACTACATCAGCAAGAGTTTGATAGATGCAGAAAGGCGTTATCTGAAACTTGAGAAGTTAGCATTAGCCCTGGTAATAGCTGCAAGAAAAATGAGGCCTTATTTCCAGGCTCATCCTATCATCGTCCGGACATCTTTTCCCTTGAAGAATGTCCTCCAAAAGGCAGACGTTTCAAGTAGGATGACAAAGTGGTCAGTAGAATTGGGGGATTTCGACATAGATTTTTCTCCTCCAACAGCAGTTAAGGCCCAAGATGTGGCTGATTTTTTGGTTGAATTTCACTCCGACAAAGATTCAGAGCAGGCTACTGACATGAAAGATAAAAAGGTCTTGATCGTCCGGACTGATGGTGGATCCAGCATTATGGGATGTGGTGCAGGGGTGTGCTTGACTTCTCCGTATGGTGACAAATGTACCAGGCTATATGTTTTGCTTTCAGGGCTTCCAATAATGAGTCCGAATACGAAGCAGCTATAGCTGGTTTAAAGTTAGCTTATCTTGTTGGGGCCAAAAGGGTCAAGCTGATGAGTGACTCCCAGCTTCTTATCCACCATGCCCAAGGTCAATCTGAGGCCAAAGAGGAGCAACTAGTGAAGTATTTACTTCTTCTTAAAAATGAAGCACTTAAGTTTAAAAGCATTGTTTATGAGCATATACCCCGGACAGAGAATGAATTAGCAGATTCATTGGCAACCATAGCTTACACTAAGTCATATCCATGGATCCATGTACTGGAGAGCCTTTCCATTCAACTTAATATGGGTAAAAAGGAAAAAAATTTCGAAGTATAGGTGAAGCAACCTCAAGATTGGAGATTTCCTCTCCTGCAGTACCTCTCCGATGGGATCTTGCCTCCGGATAAATCACTAGCGAGAAAAATGAAACACAAAGCTCGTGGTTTTATCATACTAAGAGACGTTCTGTATAAAAAGTCTTACAGTAAACCTCTTCTGCGGTGTTTGGGAGATGATGAGTCTCAAGTAGTCCTCTCCGAATTGCATGATGGTGAGGGATCAGCTCACTGTGGATTCAGGGCTCTAACAATGAGAGTTTTACTGGCCGGCTACTATTGGCCATCTATCATGCAGGATGCTAAAGAGATGGTAAGAAGGTGTGATCCATGCCAGAGATATAGCAATGAAATTCATGTCCCAGTCATCCCTTTAGAGTCAATTTCTGAGCCTATACCTTTTGCTCGATGGGGGTTGGATTTAGTGGGCCCTCTTCCTATGGCGTCCGGAGGGCGCAGAACTATAATTGTTGCTATAGATTACTTTTCGAAGTGGATTGAAGCAGCCCCCTGGCAGGAACAACATCAAAAGCTGTCATAAAATTCATTTTATCCAACATCTGTTGCAGATTTGGTGTTCCACAAAAGATAACGACAGACAACGGGCCACAGTTCGACAATAGGGAAATGGAGAGTTTCTGTGCCTCAAGGGGTATACAACATTGTTTCTCTTCACCTTTCCACCCACAAGCAAATGGACAAGTTTAAGTGGCTAACAGAACTATATTATCCGGTTTAAAGAAGAATTTGGAAGGGGTTGCTGGGAAGTGGCCTAGTTATTTACAAGAGGTCTTGTGGGCCTATCGGACTACACCTGGGGCTGCAACACAGGAGTCACCCTTTGCCTTGGTCTATGGGATGGATGCAATAGCTCCCATATAAGCAACTCTCCTATCATTTCGGGTTCATAACTTCTCCGAACACGCTAACAAAGTGGAAATTAGAGGTCAGCTTGACCTAATAGAGGAAAGACGAGTTAAGGCTCACCATAGAGCTGCACACTATCAAGGTTTGATGAGAAGCAGGTTTGCTTCTAAAGTTAAGAGAAGGGATTTCCAGCCGGGGGACAAGGTATTGAGGAAAGTCTTCTTACATACTAAAGAGAAGCTGCTCGGCAAACTGGCCCCAACTTGGGAAGGACCTTATATGGTCGTTGAAAGGATTAAACCTGGAACATATTGGCTAGAAGACAAGGATGAAAGGGTTTTAAATCACCCTTGGAATGTTGAGCATCTTCGAATGTACTTGGAGTAGAAGTTATGTAAATATTTACTTGTTTAAAAATCCATGTAAAAATTCGAAGTGTTCTTACTTTGTTTTTTGTCACACCATCCAGATTGAAGTAAAAGAATGATGACCACTTAAACATTTGTCATCGGAGAATTTAAACACTCTCACTTTAGACTATTTATGAAATAACTAAGGGCTATTTAAACACTATCCACCAAAATTGAAACAAACTATGAAAGGATGTGAGAATTGTGTAAAACAAGGATATTCATTGAAATAATTTAAGTGCCTTGGCCTTCCAAGGACTTTTAAATTGTCAAACAAAACAAAGGATCTATCCGGTCAAATACCGGACACAATAACAAAAAATTCCTTGGCCTTCCAAGGACTTTAGTTTAGGTAACATGAAAAGTGAAAATATAATTCATAATTCAAGACTGAGCCTTTAGAGATGGCTCAGCCTCACTTGTCTTCTTCTCTTTCTTGGGATCATCTTTCTCTTCGTAAGGCCCCTCCCCGGTATTTTCTTCTTCGTCAGAGGAGGAAGCACTGGAATAATCATGCAAGTCCCCATCAGCCATGGTGTGGAAGGGAAGGTCTTCGTACTCTACGTGAAGCCACAAATCTCCCAAGTTCCTCTTCGGGAACTTTTCATGGAAGAGCAGGACCATATCTGACCTCACCTTGTCATACATTTGCTCTTGAGTGTCTATCACGTTGTTGGCATAAGCATCGATCTTGGCCTGGATTTTGGCCTCCTGCTCCCTTAGCAGATCAGCTCTCTCCTTTGCAGCCTTGGACACTGTGTTCACAAGCGCAATCTTGTCACTTGTTAAGTTGTGGATGACTTGATCCTTGGCCTTGACCTTCTCTTTTGAAGAGGTGAGATATTTCTCTACTCCGGACAACTTCTCTCGGAGCTCCTTGATAGTAGTTTCTAGAGTAATAACTTTTGTGGTCCACCCCTCTTGGTTCTTCTTCAGCTCTTTGTTTCCTCCTTTAGAATGTCATCATGTTGAGTGGCAGTAAGAAGGTCATCGGACAGCCTCTCCTTGTTAGACTTGAGGTCTTTGATAGTATCTGCCCGACTTCAAACTTGTTTCTTCAACACAAGCACCGGCTGAACACTACTTAATATAGAGTGAGCTATAATGTGCCTTTCACTTGAAACAATAAAAGTCTTACCATTAAAAGTGACGGTGTTTGAAGTACTCGGAGGGAGGTAAGGCCCAGCAAAATCGTCTCTAGGGAGGTTGGCAAAGTAGTCACCAAGCCTATCAAGACCGGTGATGTCAACCCCATCAATGTTGAGGTCTCCTCCTCCGACCTCGTTGGTTTGAAAATCACAAGGGATATCCTCTGCTTGTGTTGGATCGGTAGGATCAACATGGGGGAGAGGCTTCGGAGGCCGGAGAGAAAGTTCATCACCCTTGGAGGTCTTTTTCTTCTTAGCCTCCCTGTCCTTGTCTTCAGCTCCCCGTTTTCAGTCTCTTTTGGGAGCCCTTGGGGGTTTGGGGGATTGAACCTCTTGCCTAACACTCTCCTACTCTACCACTTCTAAGAGAGCAGCATCAATCTGGCTTGGGACTGGCCCCTCCAGATTTGTTGAAACATCCTCCTCCACCTCAGCAGGGTTAGCTCCACCTATCACTTTCTTGCCCTTCTTCTTTTTTCCTTTCATCTTACTCGGGGCCTTGGCCCGGCCTGGCAAGTAAAGTGTCCCATCCGGTTCGTGTATCCTCTTGAGCACTACATCCGGAGGGGATTGAGTGGTGAGTTCTTCACAGGTTAAGTCCCTCCGGCCAGTAGTGTTCGAGAGGTGAGACCTTGCTAAGTTGCCTCATGTGAAAGCATCATGAAACCGGTTTCCCCACTTTTTAGCAGCCCAAGTGTTGATCTTGGTGCAAGTGTTCTGCCCGGATTTTAGGTGGTCATTGAAGTCCTTGGGCAGTTCTGCTAAAAAAAAGACAAGACCAATCAGTTTAAACAAATTTCATAAAAGAAGAAATAAGAATATAAAGTAGGATCCTTACGATCACTCCTCCATCTGCTGGTGAAGAGACTTGGGTTGACTCCGGCTTTGATTTTCCTCCCTTCTCCCAAGCACCACTTATGAACAGGAATTGAGTCCTCCAATTCCTCTCCGACTCTAGGAGGTCATCCACTGCTTTGTAGTTATCACCCATGTTGAAGTGATAGAAGGGAATGTGGTGGTTTCTGCAGAGACTGGCCACAGCTGCAAACTCATTCATTGGTAGAGGAATCCCGGAGATCCTAGAGGCCATAATGCAGGCTATGAGGGTGTACCAAGCATTGGGACTCAATTGGCTTGGACAGAGCTTTATCAGATGAAAGTATCTGACAATCTCTGGGTCCAAGGGAAATCCGAGCCCCCAGTTAAACAGCTCCGTAAAGATAACTATCTCGCTCAGCTTGCAGTCCATTGGGGTTTCGGGGTTTATGGGGATTCTTATCTTCACATTCTCCAGAATTCCCACTTCGTACGCATCCAGCCCAACTCAGCTGTATGGATGAAAGTGTAATTGATCTTTTGCAAGGCAAGAAGATACTTAACATTGACCTTGTGGAAACAAGGTCCCACTCTTCCTTCAAGACACTCCGGCAGATAGCTTCTCCTTGCCTTTATCCTTTTGGGAAGCAACAGCACCACTAGTCTGTCCAGAAGGTTCGGACTTGAAGGGAGCCTCTTCGATAGAGTCCTCCATCATTTCCTCCATGATTGAGGAAGGGTTTTCAGTTGTTTTGGTGAGAGGGAGGTTTGGAGTTGGTTCAGCCTGGCTTCCGGACTGATGACCTTCAGTACTCTCCTGGATCCTAGCATCCGGCTGGGGCTCTGATGTAGACGTTTCTCTTCGGGGGCTTGAGCCAGTGGCCTCCGGACCGGACAGCCTATCCCTGGGAGCTTTTATGGGTACTTCTGACCCTGTACTGCTGTCCTTGGCACCTAATTTCGAAGGGGTGCCCTTGGAAGCCTGCCCTTTGACCAGCCGGCCTTTTCTTGATCAACCAGCTTGTGAGGGGAAGTATCAGCATCTGACCCCATGGCTAAGAACGGGGAAGGTTTTTTTAAAACTGGTGACTGTTAAACCTGGCTCAACTGTGGGTTCTGACTCTTGAACCGAAGAACCTGAGATAATAGGGGAAGGACTGGTTTGAAACAATCTCTTCGGTTTGACACCCTTTGTGGAGGAAGAACCCTGGTCAGACTTTGTAACTGAGAATGCTGGTTTGTCGATGGGTGAAGTGGGTAAGCCTGCTGATATGCGCCTTTCCCTTTTGACTTTTTATGCTTTTTCTAATTCAGATAGGTTGAGCCACCCGCCTTTGATCAGAGCGTTCCTAGCCGTGAACATAAACGACCTAAGTAAGAATTTGTGTTTGAGAGAGAAAGCTTTGAAGATTAGGAGAGTGAAAATGAAAGTGTTAGTAAAATAGTAGACAAGTATCTTAATTTATTGTAAACCTCAAAAAGAAGTCTTGATTCCTAGGAGAATTCGAAAAGATTAGTAATGATTAAAAGACGGCGCTGATATCACCTTCATTAATGAAGAGGTTGTTTTTTAGAGAAGGTGGGTGCGAAATTCAAGGTGAAAAAATGGCTAAAGCAATGAACCAAAGAGAGACACGTGTCCCATGAACTTTGGCAAAAAACCGTTAAGATTCACAGAACTTTTTCAGTCCGGATAAAACCATAACACAATTCGAAGGACCTGTCCGGTTAAAACTGCCACTAACAACGGACTGTTTTTCAGGTTTTGACAAAGGTATTTGAACAAACACCTAAAAAAGGGGCTACTGATGAGTCCGGATTTTGTTACCTCTTCGGACAGGGACAGTTCGGACAAAGACCACTTAACCGGACAGGGCATTTCGAACACCTCATCCATTGAAATGTTCGAACAAGGAATAAAGTACTTAAAAACCTAATCACTTCTTGACTAAGCTGCCTGCTCTCCTACTAAGAGCTCATGGTCCTTAACCTTGACCCGGGTCCATTAAACATGATCCGACAGCCCATAAGGCCCAAACATAAAGGTATAAATACCCAACCACCAACATTAAATGGGGGTAATGAAAATTAAATACAACCAGGCTGCTTAATTCTCCCTCTACTGTCTACTCAAACATTAAATACTTACAAACTTCCACAAAACTCAAAATAAAAGTTACAATCTTACCCTCAGACGAAAATTAACCACACCAGATTCGGGTTGAAAACCCCCTTAGATATTATTTTCAAATTTTGAGATCTAATACAAGTTTAGGTGGTAGTGAACATAAGATCACATATTTAGGGTTGTATTATGTATGTTTAGCTGCATGATCGATTCTGGGATATTCAAGATAAAAATCTAATTCAAAAATTAGAGATTTCATCAAATTTCTCCAAAATTGTCAAGGTTCGGCTGGTCTAGCTAAATAGTTGTGAATCAAATTAAGAAGGTGATTCTTTCATGTGTTTCAAGTAGTTGTCGCGATCAGATGTTTAACTGGTCACGACAAACATGAACATTAGGAAAAAAATACTTTTATTGGTGTGTGACTTTGAAATTCCATAACTTGGCATTCGAACATCCAAATCAAGTGAATTTTTTTATTAAACCTAATTATATAGATCTACATGATCATTTAGTTACATTATTGAATACTTTATTAGTTTAGTCCCATAAATTCAGTGTATATAATATGTGTGTTTGTTTAGCATGTGGTTGGTTGCATTGAACCTCATTAAGTATGTCTTAGTACAACATGTTTAAAAAAATATATTGATTATGAATGAGTTTTTTTTTCATTGTAAAGCATGTATTGATTAAGCATATTTAGGAGATTGTTTGAAATAATGTATGTATGTCGTTATTGGGTATTGTGCTCTATTTAGGGGTTTGGATTTATATAACCCCATTATGTGCACATTGAGAATCATCTAGTGATGATGAATTTATGGCCTTATGAGGGATGTAATTACCAATCGTTACCAGCACTTGAATTCCGGGATGTACGGGGTGATATCTTGCATGTACAGGGATTGTTTTTTTTCGGGTTATTGAATTTCATTAGTATTCATCTTCCTTCACATCCCTGAACTGCTTCATATGATCATATAATATTGAGATACAACACAGTAATTTATGTTGTGTTACGAATAAATGATTCAGTAACATTTGTATAATTACAAAGCAAGCAAATCAGATGGTCCTTCTATGGAATTGATTGGCAGACTTGATATCCCACCTCCGTGAGTAATGTTAGGAGAGTTATAAAAGGAAATGAGTCTAGAGCCTCATAACTTACAGAACATTTCTGAGTGTAGATCATCCGCTATTGAAGACTACCTCACACATTTAGTAATAATGAGCACTATTTACAAAATATCATTTTTGTGTTTACACACGTCATAACTAATTTTTAAGAGTTTAGTAGCTCATCTACTTTAACATGAATTAGTCAATTTTGTCCCCAACGAAAGACTTGGTTGATTTTATATATACTCTAGAACCAACATTGTCTAAATTTAAAACACTAATTTAGAGATAATATATAACACATTGGCGCCAACCGGTTTATGCTAATGATTATGATTAGTGCATTACATATGAATGCCCAATTACAACCTTAAACCCACAAAATTCAGCCTGTATATCTTCTACATGCAATGATTAATATGTAGTGTTATATATTTAGATTCTCTTTATACCTAACATACTCTAAATTATTCATATATAATGGAAATCATAGTATGTTAATTTAGTAAAAATACCAGTATATTTGAAGACCAGAATTGGAGAAGTTGCAATGGTTTTAGATGACTATGAGTATGTTGATTCTTAATGCCTTCTTCCTCTTGTAGGTACAGTGACAAGTGGGTATGGATTCAGCTGCATCACATAGCTTCCAATAAATATTAGTTTGACGACCTAAGATTGTGTGATGGTGGAAAGATCATCTTAGGGATTGATGAATCATGTGTTATTAAATGAATAAGAACTCTTCGGCTCAAGTTATCTACATGACTTGAGAGAGTGATCAACAACCTGAGGTACATGCATGGAATTAAATGTAACCTTCTTTATGCTTGAATATTAAATGAGTAAGTGTTTACTTATAAGGATGGAGACGGTATACTTATAGTCTTGTAAGTTTCTCTTGTTGTTATGAAATTGTATATGAGTAATATTGTATTTGTTCTTAAGGGATATATAATAATAATGGGTTTCTCTAGTATGGAGAATAATTCAACTAAGTTATGACATCGAAGGCTTAGGCTTATGAGTTAGAAGATCCTTATTAAGCTGACTAAATAAATGTTTTTAGATGGTAGCATGATTCAAAAAACGAGTTTTTTTATAAAAACGATGTGTTGGGTAAGAGCAAGAGGGTAAAGTTTTTACATAGTATCTATACAACCAATTATGTACTTGAGTATATTCATTCATATCTTTAGGGTCCGACACGGGAACCTACTATAGGTGGTGCAACGTACTTCATGTCCTTTATTAATGAATATTTTAGAAAAGTATGAGTTATAATTTTTATGACTAGTGATGAAGTATTTTATACTTTTAGGAACTAGAATACTTTGGTGGAAAATTAGACAGATAAGATGCTTAAGAAGCTTTATTTTGATAATGGCTTGAAATATATGAATAATGAGTTTAATAACTATCATAGAAAGCTTAGAATTTACAGACATTTAACTGTGAATTGGAATCCCTAACAGAATAGGTTTATTAAGAGAATAAACTGAACCTTTCTTGAAAGAGTTAGGTGTATGCTTCAAACAGCCGGAAAAGTCTGAAGGTTTTCATAGAGAAGTCATGACTGCGAATTTATATATCATCAAAATGAGTCCATCTAAGATGGTGAAGTTTTTTTATCCTCAAGATGAATGAACTAGAAAAAACCTCAGTTGGAACTTTTGAGAGGATTCAGATGTGATGTCTACGCACATGTGAAGCAAGATAATGTTTGGTCCATAGAATTAATATGTTTATTCCTTAGTTATCCTGGAGGAGTAAAATGGTATAGGTTATGGTGCATTCAAAATGTATTTTAAATGACAATGATAAGTAGGTAAGTGGTTTCAATAAGGAGGATATGGTATTGAAGAAGGTGGTGAAGACCCAACCTAGTACTATCGAGAATAGATGTGAAGTTGATGATGCGTCTAATCTAATGAATAATAATGGTCGAATATGATATAGGATTTTATCCAAATCCGGCTCATGCAGAGGAAGTTCAACCATTTGATGAGTCAAAAGATGGTCGAAAGTATGGTGTTCCAAGGCCTTCGAATAATCAGGCTGGAAGGAAAAATGAGCTTGATAATTATCTAATGGCGAGAGATAGATCATGGAGACCAAGAAACATTCCACAACAGTATGGTTTTATTGATGTTATTTGTAATGCTTTGTCAATTAAAATGCAAGGAGTTGTTCTAGAACCTGAAAGATATCAAGAACATCGATAACGAGAAGTAACATACAAACTTGAAAAAAAATTAAAGTTTCTCAATAATATGAGAACCTAGGTTCTTGTGAAGCAACAGAAGGGTCTGAAGCTTGTTGGGAGTATATAGATATTAAAAAAAAGTAAGAAATTCTTGGGGTTCAGTTATCTAGATACGAGGTTAGGTTGGTGGCTAAAGGCTTCACGTAAAATAAGAGTGTTGATTTGAATGAAGTATTCTCGTCGGTTGTGAAATCTACATCAATTAGGGTTCTGTTGTCGATCGTTACTAGATTTAGTCTAAAGTTAGATCAAATATATGTTACAATTGTCTTACTACATGGTGAATTAGAAAAGAAAAGTTACATATGTCAGCCAAAAGAGTTTTAAAAAATGAAGGAATGATATATGTGTTTGTTTAAAATACCTTTACATGAGCTGAAACAGTTTGACGAGGTAGTAAAATAAAAAATAATTATTTTATGAGATCTATCAAGTATGTTTGAAGTTGCTATGATAAGTCATAAGTGTTTATAGTTTAATGGGAAAACATATGTGGAGAGATAAATCTTTTTTCCATTTCATATGGATGATTTAAGTGGATTATTGGTATTGAGATAAAAATGGACTGGTCGAAGGGGTTCTTATTGCAACAAGAGTACATAAATAAGGTTCTTGTGATGTTTAGTATGTCTTCATCCGAAATGGTTGGAAATCCTATTGGCTCCCATTTCAAATTTAGTGTCACTCAAGCACTAACAGAAGTAGTTGCTACGAGTATATTCAAGAGATACTTAATGTCAGTGTTATTGGTAGCATTATTTATGCTATGATTTGCACGAGACAAGATTTTGCCTATATTGTAAGTATTTTGAGCATATTCATGTCAAATCCGGGGAAGCCTCCATGCACTTAAGTGGCTCGTGAGATACCCTAAAGGTTTGGCTAAAGTTGGTATTTTTTTATAATAAGTATGATACAATTGATATAACAATAATAGAGTGTGTAGACTCTGATTATGCGGATTGCCTTGACATAAGGAAGTCTACTTTGGGTTATATGTCCCCTGTGTTTGGAGGAGTGGTTAGTTGGAGTATAAAAGCCTGTTGCATTATCATGTATGGAAGCCGAATATATGGCTGCTATGGACGCCATGAATGAATTTATTTGGATGAAGAGATTATTGAATGAGATCTATCGTATATAGCAAGATATGATTATGTTATGTGATGATAATAGTGATATTCATTTAATGAAGAATATGAAGTTCCATAAAATAACTAAACACATAGATGTCAAGTGGCACTACATCCAATACGTGGTAGAGAGAGAACAAGTGAAGGTGTTTAAGCTTGCTAGCAAGGAAAATCCTTCAGATACTCTGACTAAGGTATTATCAGTTTCAAAATTCAAGAACTAAATGAGACTTGTGCAAGTCTTTAAAGAGTAAAATATCGGTGCAACGGCTACTGTAGTTACTATAAATCTAGGTGGAGAATTGTTTGGTGTAGGTTGTAAGTAACTTGAGAACAAAAGTATTATCGAAGAATGTATGTACCCGAAAAGACATGTAGAATATAATATGTTTTGAATCTCTCTAAGAATAATTTGAGGCCAAGAAGTAGGTGAAAATAAATTAGGTGGAACCCTAAGGATAAGCTATGTCAAAGGAAATAAAAACGTCACTACCAAAGTAGAAAGATCATGCTGATCAAATGCAATGCCGAATGTGTAGTGCATGATTGTTGAAGGACTTCTAGAGATACCTAGTAGATTCCATAGGAAGTTAAATCATTAAGGGTCTGAATTGATATTGAATCCCAATATTTGATCATAAAGTCGTTAATCTAGGCGTGTTGTATGGACAAATAATACAATGAGGCCTCATTTCCCCATATCGTACGAATGTCAACGTCAACCTTGTATGTACATGTTGGTCTGTTTGGTTAAATGAGGAAATTGACTGTTAGGCTCTATTGTGAGTTAGAGAGTATTGTGCACCTAATTGATATTCTATAAATAGTTATAACTGGGTATGAAGTCATTTGTTGTGTTTGAAAACAGTTGAGGTAGAAGATAAATACTTGGATAGACATTATGAGATCCGTAGTTTCTTTATAAGCTAATAGTGTTTTGTAATAAATATGAGTGGTTGAGTGTTTAGTGTTTGAGAGGGTCCTTTTGTAACCTTCTATGTATAAAATTTGTGTATGTTGTGTGTGGATGTAATATTTCTTCACAATCCAAAATTTGTCTTGTGTGTGTACTTGGATTTACATTCTTGTTCTTCTCTTATTTTGTTATTTATGATACATATATAATTTTTGAGTACGAGCGCAGGGTGTGTGGCTCATTTGTTTCTTGTTACGCATTCAATATTATCACCAAACAGATTTTGTCTGAAACGGTTGAAATACGGCTAATATTGTCGAAATTTCAACTCTTGGTAAGATTTATATGTCGTTGATTATTCCAAAATAGAATAGTTTCTATAATATTTTTCCAATCATTTGATCTGATATATAATTTTCCAGTTAAACACTTATATTCTAAAATGTATAGTACTTAAAATTAAGCAGACCAAAATAAAACATTATAGAGTTACTTTATTTTAAGAATAAAAATCTTAAAATTTAAAAATACTGTAAAGCTGGACTAGATAAAATAAAAGATGGAGGATTTATTGAACTAGAATTAAGGATGGACATGTTCTCCTCTCTCAAGAACAGAGGCCATTCTTGAATTCATTTTCCGGTGAGGCTAATCGGAGGGGTCTGATGGAGGACGGAGAAGTTTCCTCAACCTTAAATCTCTTGTTTTCACCAAAGAACCAGACTACAATTCCTTTGATTGCTAAGAAAAAGAAACTTCTATCGACTGAAGAGTTTCATCTGCTTAGGAAACTTTGCTTTAATCCTCCCAATGTTGCTTGTTCATCTGATAATGGAAACCAATCTTGGGTAATTGGTGACAATCCTAACGTAATAAGTAATCCTACATTTGAAGAATCCAACAAACAAAAGATCAACTATGGTCTTCGCTCTGGTTCTTACGTTGATACTGTCAAACCTAGGAAAACAGATTTTAAACATGCCAATGTGACTGTAACTCACAAAGAAGGCCATCTAATTATTACCTTCGAAGAAAAAGATAAAGATTCGCTTCTAAACCTATCCAATCACGCACTTTTTTGCAAGTTTGCCACTGGTAAACCAACCATGGAAGTGTGAGGAACTTTCTGGAAAAATTTAAGTTTTCTAGCAATTGAAATATCTTTGTTTGGGATTACAGACACATTTTTATCGAATTTAATGATCTTGAAGATTTCGGGAAGCTGTGGTCTAGTAATGTATGGGTTCTTGGCAGTAAAACTATGCATCTACTAAAGTGGACTCCACAGTTCAATCCCAATTCTGAATGTCCTTTACACCAATCCGGGTTTCTTTTCCAAACTTGCATGAGTTCATGTTTAATGATGCTACTATAGGTGAAATTGTTGAAGTTATTGGCGCTCCGATAAGAATTTGGGTTCCTTCAATTAATCATGCGAGGTAGAATTGCTGTAGAATCTGGGTTGAGATAGACATCTCTAAGCCTCTGGTTCACAAACTTCAAATAAAGTTTGGTGAAGATGACAGTTACTGGGTTCACATTATCTATGATAAGCTGCCTTTCTACTATAAAAAGTGTTCTCATATTGGCCATTCGGATGAAAACTGTAAAAAATGAGTTTTAGAAACTGTGAAAACAAGAATCATTCCAAGCAGCAACCCTACCAAACAAGGTGAGATAAGTAACAAACTAAAATCGATCATTGTTAGTAAGGAAGCTACTATCAGTGTGGAAAATCTTAATGTTATCAAAAGCTCATATGAAATTGAAAGCATAAACCAGTCCTATATCAATCTAATCCAAGAAAATCAAGATGTTGATTCTACCAGATCTGTTTCCACTACTCTTCCCAAAGACTCAGAGATTATTGATGTTTTGAAAACTATTGAGAGGAGGACTCCTTATGAGCATGTTTCTGAAGAAGATCACTACTCTCTAGGAAATGTTGGCAGCCTGGGGAATTCTCCTGTCAAAGATCAAATTGAACCAGTCTTTAAGAAAAACTGAGAAAAAGAAGAATAAGAAAACAAAAATATGGAATACTAATAATCTAGTTTATTCAAAACTCATTAAGCTCAAAAGAGCGAATAAGACATCATCTAATCAATGACTATTACTATCTTGAGTTTGAATGCCAAAGTTCTTGGCAACAAACAAACAATTCAAAGGCTGAAATCCCTTATTGAATCTACCAAAGCTAATTTTGTTTCTATTCAGGAGCCTCTCATTAAGGCTGATAAGCTTCAGTCCATTTTTTAGTAAACTTAACTTCAGTGGATCCATATGTAACATCAACAATAAAATTTGGGTTTTCTGGAAAAACGATTACAAGATGGATGTTATTTCTGATGGAGAACAGATCCTTCACCTTAATGTTCACCACCCCACCCTTGATAAAGAATTTATGGTTTCTGTGATATACGCCAAGTGTAAGAGAGAGCTTAGATTATCTCTCTGGGATACTCTCAGATTCCTTGATAATCCTTTAAAAGAATGGATTATTTTTAGGGATTTTAACACTACTGTTAACCTCAAGGAGCAGTTATCTTGCTCTTCCAATAATCAGCGTGGGATGGACGAATTTAACAATCTGATTATGGATTGCAACCTTCAAGATGCAGGATTCACTGGTTGCATATTCACTTGGTCTAATGGTAAAAAATGGAAGCGACTTGATCGTGTTTTAATCAACAATCGTTGGATGAGTTACTTTGAGTCTACTTCGGTTAGTCATCTTGCAAGGAATTTCTCTGATTACTGTCCAATATCTATCAGAATTTCTTCTAGCCTTAAAAAGGTTAAGGATTCGTTTAAGTTCTTAAATATGTGGGTCACTCATCCCGGGTTTATGAATATTGTGGAGGACAGTTGGGCTGCTGACGCTGAAGGTACATATAGTAATCTTATTATGGTCTATTGGTTCAAGCAAAAAAGACTGAAGTCTGACCTGAGAGAGTGGAACAGAAAAATCTTTGGCAACATCTTTGACGCTATCAAGAACTCTAAGGAAGAAATCAAGTTAGAGAGATTAATCTTTAAACTTCTTCAACTGGAAAACAAAGCTTTACTTGAGGAGGCTAAAAATAATCACCTTGTACTGCTGGACATGGAAGAGCTCTACTGGAAGCAGAAATCTCATGCTGCTTGGCTTAAAGATAGAGATAGAAACACTGCAGCATATCATAGCTTTGTGAAGAAGAGGGTCAAAAGGAACAAAATTATAGATTTAAAGATGGCAATGTGTGGCTTACTTCAAGAGATGAAATCAGTTCATCGGCTATTAATTACTTCTAATCCCTTCTCGCTTCTTCTCTAAATGATGGAAATGATGCTGAGCTTATAGATGTTATCCCTAATCTTGTCAATGATGAGGGCAACAATAGCTTGTTGAGTATACCTGATATTAATAAAATTCTTTGTACTATTATCTCTCTCAGTTCTGTGTGTGTTGTGGGGCCAAATGGATTTAATAAAGAGTTTTATAAAAAGTGCTGGCCTATTATAAGCTCTGATCTTTGCAGTGCTATTCATAGTTTTTTCAAAGGTCACAATCTTCCTCATAGGATCAAAGCTACTGTAATATGCCTCATCCCCAAGGTGGATCATCCAAATGCCTGGCAATAATACAGGCCAATTAGCCTCACTACCATGATCAGTAGAATCATTGGCAAGTTAATCAACAATAGAATTTCAAAGATCTTACCTCAGCAGGGTGCTTTTGTTAAGGGTATGAGTATTCATGAAATCATTTTAATTGCTCTTCAAATGTGCTGTGATTTAAACTTTAAATGCAAAGGTGGGAATGTCATTCTAAAGACTGACATGACAAAAGCTTTTGACAAGTTTAACCACAGGTTTATCTTCAGAATCCTAAACTTATTTGGTTTAAATTCTAATGTGATCTCATTTCTCAGAAATTGTATCAGCAATGTTCATTCTTATATCTTAATCAATGGATAAATGAAGGGTTTTTTATCAACACTCAAGGCCTAAGACAATGAGACCCACCATCTCCTAGTCTCTTCATCTTGGTTGAAGAGTATCTTATCATAAGCATCAAGAAACTTTCACACGAGAATCCTAACCTCAGATTCAAAAACAGAGGTGATATCAGCATCTCATGTCTTGCTTTTGTTGATGACTTCATGGTTTTCAGCAATGGTGATGCTACTTCTATTCAAAATATCAAAAGTTGTTTTGATCATTATCAGCATGTTTCGGGCCAGCTAATCAACTCATCAAAATCCAAGATTATTGTGCCAAGTAACATGAAGAATCAGAGTATTGTCACCATGGAAAAAATTCTAAATATCAAGCACAAAATATTACCTTTCAAATACCTGGGTTCCACTATTGCTACCTTTACCAGAATTACTAATTTTAATGACTTGATTGACAAAACTATAAACAAAATCCTGGAATAGGACAAAGTTTCTCTTTCCTTCGTTGGTAGGATAACGTTAATTCAATCCGGTTTAGCAGCCTATCCTACTTATCTTCTTCATTATACGGTCTTCCCTAGCACCGTAATCAACAGATTGGAAGTTATTACAACAAGTTCTTATGGGGAAACAAAGAAAGTAAAAATGTTATCACTTGGTCCATATGGGATAGATTATGCAAAACAAATGATGAGGGTGGTCTCAATCTTAAAAATATAATGGATGTCCATCTAACCTACTCTATGAAGCTTTGGTTTAATTTCATAAATCAGAATTCTCTTTCGGCTAGGCTCACCGCTTCAATTTACTGCAGAAACAACACGCATCATGTTCTAGCCTTCTCTCCTATAAAAAAGTCAAAAACTTGGGACAGAATCATCAAAGTCAGAGATATTACTAAGAAGTATTTCTTCTATGATCCGGGTCATGGCAATATGGATTTCTGGCTCGACCGGTGGTGTTTTGAAAAAACCATTTATTCAGTTCAGAGACAACGATAACAGAAGCTTGTTATGGGATACTAATCATGATAGTGTCAACAGTGTTTAGGTAAATGGAACTTGGAATCTCGACAAACTTAGAACTCTTGTACCCGAAACTGATATTAACAAAATCAAAACAATTACCTTAACAGACAAGCCTGATAAGATGATCTGGTCCCTTTCAACTGATCGTGTTTTTAACTGCAAGGATACCTGGAACTTCATCAGGCAGAAAGGTAATAAATTAAATCTCTACTCTAAAACTTGGAATTCTGTCACTCTAAAGAAATTCTCTTTCCTTTTGTAGAGAGATTTCTACAATTGGATTCCAACGGATTCAGTCTTGTAAAGAAAGAGATTTCATTTTGCTTCGAAATGCTTATTTTGTAATAACACTGAAACCACTCAGCATGCCTTGGTTCAATGTTCGCAAGCTTCGCCAGTCTGGGTTTATTTCAGTTCCATTTTAAAGATCGAAATCCTCCCTTATATGACCCTTGTTCATATTGTTCACATGTGGTATCGGTCCACTCAAAAACAATATGACATTCGAACTATTCTCCTCACCTGGGTCATTTGGATGCTCGCAACAAGAAGAAACATCTTGATTACAATGTGAATTCTTCCACCATTATCAATCATGTCTTGTACATCCTTTATGGTCTTGATTATGCGAAAGTACTAAAGAATTATCACTCGGTAAGAGACATTAAGTCTGCTTTAGAACTAGGTTGTGTCAATCAAGTAAGAAACTTCACTAAGCCGCTTTTTCTTAGATGGGAAAATCCAAAAGTTAACAGATTCAAGTTAAACATTGATGGGTCTTGTAACTACAACAATGAAATCAGTGGAGGTATCTTAATTTGAAACAGAGAGGGAACCATCATCATTGGTCTAAGGAGGTTATATGGCAAAGGCACCCCTCTGATTGCTGAGTGCAGAGCGCTTCTCGACGGGCTCAAGCTTTGCAATCTGTTGGATATCGTCAATGTTGATATTGATATTGATTCTGAAATCCCCGTTAATCTTATGTTATATGGTAAATCGGTTTGGTATCTTGAACCCCTTCTCAACTGCTGCGGAAAGCTTATTCAACCTTCAATGAACATTAATCATATCTTTCATCAACAAAATTTTGGGGCTGATTGGATTGCAAAGGAAGCTATAAATGAGAATAAGGAAATTGATTTTAATGAAGACGATGCTACTACTACTCTGAAATCTATCACGTTTTTAGAAAGTCTGAATGTAAGGTATCTTCAAGTTTCAAACAATGGATAATTGATGGGTTTTAGGCGTTTATCGCCTCTCTGTTTCTTGAAGAAGAAGATGAATCCAACGGCTAATTCACTGTTCTTTTAAATTCTCGTAAAAATTGCTTAAAACTTTTGTATTTTCAATAGTTTTATTAATGGCAATCCAACTTTCAAAAAAATAGATAAAATAAAAGATTTTATAACAAATCTGTGTCGCTATTAAAATTCAAGAAAATCATTAACAATTTTATTATTTGTACCCTTTCTTTGATTCTATACGTGTATATTACAATTTGTATTGACCAAATAACAACTAAAAATAAACAAAAACATCAAAACCAGGTTTAAACGAATTAGAGTAATTTCATCACATTAATGGAAAACTCAAATTACAACTCTGTATGACTGTATGTCATCTTATGGATGAAATAAAATAAAATAAAGATTCAAAAGATTACAGAAAAAGTATATATAATTATATACATGAACCGGACAACTCCTATAAAATTTGTACATGGATCTAACTAATAAAAGAAGAAGAAGAAGCGTGTGTATCAATGTCCTGGACCTTTCTTGCTTGGACCAGAGGCTAACCTAATCGCCAAGCTCCTCAGCAAAATATGATAGCTCGAATCATTAACAGCTAAAACAGAGAAAGATACAACACCACCATGGCCCGATTGAATTCCACCGTCCATTTCGTCACACCCTGTTTTATGAGCAGCCACCGACCGGAGAGCTCTGCAATCGACACCACCAAGTTGAGTCGAAACAACTAGTAGAACAACAAAACCCAGCAACAACAGAGAATTCGAAATATATTTGGCCATTTGGAAGAGATTTGTTCAAAAAGATTTGATTTGATTAATGAGATTTGAATATTGACGATTGAGTGATGAAGAAGTTGGATGGATATATAGGGCGTGTTTGGTGGAAACCAGTGGGATGTCGTTTGAGTTTTTCCGAGTGGGACCTTTTCTACTATCGCGAGGCAGCGAGTAATACTCGGTCGTTGTTACTGATTTTTACTTTTTATAATAGTTCAATGTTTGTAGAGCACGTTGCCAATTAGGAAATGACATGTGTGTAAGGTTGTGACGTTGTTCCTACTTTTAGTAGCATCTATCAGGCAAAAAATCTAGTAGCATTTCAAATCCTTTTTGAAAAAGATTACGATAAAAAAATACATTCATTAAAACTTACCAATTAAATCTATTTACTTTTAATCTTTTACGAGAAAGAGAAGTCATATTACTCCCTCCATTTCGAAATATAAATCGTTCTAGAAATCTCTCCAAATTCCAAATTGAATGTCGTTTGACAAAACCAATAAAGTATTTATAGTTTTAAATTTTTTCTATTAATATTTATTATATTAAAAATATGTAACCATTACACTCATTAATTCCTGTGCAAATACCTTAAACGACTAATATAGTGGAACAGAGAGAAATATTCCTGTGCAAATACCTTAAACGACTAATATAGTGGAACAGAGAGAAATACCGTGTCCATACCTTAAACGTCCAATATTTCGGAATGGAGGAAATAGTATTTAGAGCGTCGGGTTTTGCTTTTCCTTTAAGGTTTCAACTAGATAATTTACCAGAATGGTCGTGGGATAATATTAACATTAATAAAAGAAATTATTAATTTAATAATAAAAAATATAAAAATATAACGGGTCTCTTTGAATATCCAAATAATGTTTTCCATCTTAGTCTATATTCGAAACATAAATTATATTTATAAAAAAAATTAAGATAATTAATTATCCCAAGTTTGATAAGAATATGCACATTTTATATTTGAAGTATCTTAGTACTATAACATCGTCATCGTATATATCATCTTCTTTGTTTGGAGCTGATTCAGTACAACCAAGACTAAGCATTTTATTCACAACAGTAAAATATTTTTTATTTCACCATAAAATAATATCAAAAAAATCGAGTGTGACACAAAAGTTACATTTGGTAGTAGGATTTGTTATAGATTTTACATTGTGTTTAATCTTGGACGCGCTTCAAAAACAAATAAATAGTATAGCGACCAGTTTGATTGAGCACAACTGCCTCATGTCAAAAACCTGTTCATTTTAAAAATATTATAAGATGGTTTGATTATAAACATGAAGGAAGCATTTCACCTTCACTAACGTTGAAAACATGAAGCAAGCATTTCACCTTCACTAATGTTGAATTTGTCAATCTTTTTCTCCTAACTTTGTAATTGAAATGTCTGTAGTAAAAGGTTCATAACTATGTTCGGCTCTCCATTCACAAAAGGCAAGAGCACTTGGTATAAAGCTCGTACAAACACCTCAATAATAATAAAGTTGAACACTTTTTATTAAATGATTATTAATTAGCACCCAATATACACGTGACCACAAAATCGGTAAATTTAGAACCCAAGATTCCTCTATATTGTGACCATAAAGATTGTACGAGTTTTAAATATATAGATTATAGTAACCATTAACACAACTACTTTAAGCCTATGAACGTTAGGTTAATCATGAATTTTATGATACATACTATAATTTTATCTAAACATATTAAATAAAGTCAAAGAATCACCAGTTTCAAGCTCTATTATATTACACTAATTTTTATTTCAAAGATTTATTTGGATTATAGACTATTTGACTCGTATACATAACTAAAAAAGAGTCCAAATGAATTTTACATGATCATAATTCAAAACCTCATCTGAAGCTTGGTTATAAGAAGCAATTGTACCATCTGGTCGGCCTCTAAAATATATCATAAAGAACTTAAAATCCTCTCGGGCCTTTGTCAAGATATGATTGTTGAGTGTAATGAATTTCTAATATAAGAGTTTGAATTATATTGTTAAATCAAGAGAGATCGTAAGTGATGAGATTATAGTGAGAGGAGCAAAAGATAACAACCAAATCAAGAAAGTATATTCAGATTTTTATTCATTATCACCAGCCCTATTTATCGGAACGCTATGAGATTAACTGAAACAGTTACACAAATGGGAAAATTGCATTCTAGTCCCTTATATTTACAATTAATATAAATCTCCTCTTAATAAATTTATAAAACCACTTATCACAATTTTTCTTTAATAGTACAAAGTATCTAATAATTCGTATCTTTATCAGTAGCCCCCCTAGTCCTTATGAAGAATGATGAATAAGGACTAGAAATATTCGAAGCTACTTCAAACCAACACAGCCAATCATTGTACTCTACATTGCCTCGAATATAAGTCACCCATCATTACCTCTTAAACCACATTACATCTGATAAGGAAAGATATTCCTCAAGGGCTTAAGTGCAAATTAGTAGGGACTAAAGTGATAAGTTATGTAAATATAGAGTTAAATTAGGCTTTAGGAGAAATGTAAGGGTTAAAATGCAATTATACCATTATGTAACCATTTCTCTAACTAACTCACTCAGTCTATTTAAAGAGGCTGAAGAAGTCAGTTACGCCTATGAAATAATCAGAAGCACTTTTCACTTCCAAAAATTCTCTAAGTAGATTTGTGTTCTTGATTTTGTCAATACAGCTTAAATTCTTACCAACATCAACATTACTTATTTCTATACTTATCGTATCAAATCAAAGTATATTTTCGTCTCAAATCAAACTATGAGGTCGCCTCGAATCTTTGTGCAATCTTTTAAAATTTACTTTGAATGTACACGTGGTCTTTCAATTATTTCTCTAACGACAACTAGAAACGCACGGAGTGCCCTATTGTGCGTGCATCTCACTATCAACTCTGACAATTTACATATGTCACTCTATTTTAGAATAGGCAACCGTTTGTCGGCTCATATTTCAACCAATAGTCGTTGTCAACCTTTCACCCTCTCTTCCCACTTTCTCATGTATTTACTCTTCTATAAATATTCTTCCCTTAGTCATTCTTACTTTACACACACACTTCATAAAGAGAGTAAGTAAAAATAGTCTGAAAACCTCATATCACCACCACCTTCATCTGAAAACTCATCTTTTCTAATTTATCATCAACTTTCTGCAGTCTAACTTGAAGATTTCTCTTTATTTTAGTTTATGAAAAAACAAAATCTACGAAAACTCCATTTTTTAAAATTTATGATTTTTTTTATATCAGTGAAAGAGATGATGCATATCGTGCGATGGGAGTAATAGACAACTCACTAAAGCTTTCAACTTACACCACAGTATGGAAATTTCATCCATGGCCAAAGTTTTTCTAAGTATAAAAATCCTTTAAACCCAGTTCTTAACACCTACTCTCCATAATCCCCTCAACAATCAAAACTCAAACCGCTTCGAAATCCTTCACAAGTATCTTATGGGACTGCGTCAACTCCTCCTTGAATCAATCGCAAAGAAACTCATGGTAAATATTCTCAAAAAACTTTAGAAATATTTCCTGTAGAAACCATTAATTCTCCTCACATTACTCGCTAAGAAACGCCTCAAATTCAATTAAAAATCACTTTTGTCAAAACTAACCTCCTCGGAAAAGTGCATTTGCAGCCATGGGAGACCTAACAATAAAACAAGACCACTGTAATCTCTAGCTCACAAGGTACCACTAGCAATAGAGCCCCTCCTCAACTATGAGATAAAGCCTTTGAAAAAAATGTTGAATCAGAATAGAGACAGAAATAGATTCTAATATTGAAAAAGCTGGAAGCGCTGCTACTTCAGAATCCAAGGATACCGTTTTGAAGAAACCGGCTCTAGATAAAAAAAGAAAAAAAAGAGCCCATCAAATTACCCGAAGACATTGCTGCAAAATATGCAATATGAATAATACATTCAATCATATGTATAAAGTTTGGAAAAACAATGTGGACTTTCAGAAAACAATGTACTTCATTTACCGGAAGTATGAGAGACTCCACTCTCTTGTAGAGCAAATGAACTTGTGGTCTACCCGAAATCATTAACTGGGGATTTCAATTTCCGCTGGACCCAATGATAGTTGATTATTTTGAACTCATCGACTTATGTCTGACGCAAGCAAGCCCAAACGTATGGTTCACCCCCATGTCCTCCAGACTTGGAAAAATTCCACTTTTTTATTAAAGATTTTATTGCAATTACTGGCCTTTCCAAAAATCTAATGCTACCATTCTACTATCTTACCCTCAGAGATTTCTTCCAGCTAATTGACGATCTCCTTGAAGCTGACAAGTTCTGGAAACAAATATTTTTCTTTAACTCTCGATCTTGGGAAAATGGCAAGTAAATTTCCAAAGAAAATCTATCAAGGATTAATCTTGAATGGAAAAGTACCAGTAAGTTAGTCAATTCTCATTTGCTTTCCTTATTTTGTATTTCAATTTATTTGTATTCACTGTTGTTGTATGTAGAAATTCTGAGGCGGTATGTGCGCAAAATGCATGGGATAACAAATTTCAAATCGCCCTTCACTTTGTGAATTTTATGAACATTTATCTATAGATGATCTCCCCGGATTCTATTGTCCTAGAAGAAGAGCTATTGGAGCCCCCAAACCCAGATGTTGTTGTGAAAATATTGGTAGAACATAACGAATGAATGATACTTAAAGTTCAAAATAGATAGCAAACCCACTTACCTGCGAAGAAGAAAGGAAAAAAAACAAAGCAGAGGCCAGCTCTTCCACAAAACCGAAGCCAAAGAAAACACAAAAGAAGCCCAAAAGAAAGGTGAGCGAAACTAATCTTCCAACCATCGAAGAAGGAACTGAGGCTGATCCTGCTAAGATAAGAAAAAATATTCTTGCTCCGAATAAAAAGAAAAGCTCTAGGAAAACTCGTCCAATAGAGAGGATGAAGAAAAATGTCAGATTTCCTCCATAAATCCGACTGCAGATGCCGAAGAGATACATTAAATCAAGAATTTATCGATTCAAACCAGCAAAGAGATGATAACTTAATGGATGATGAAGCAATTGGTAAAGAATAAATTCAAGACCTTTACAAGGACATGGATCCTGAAATTCAAGAAATCCAATAGCGAATTGCACAAATTGGCAATAAAATTACTGTGACCAACTTTCCTCAAGGTGCAAGTTCAAATCCCTCACAAGCTTCCTCATCAGTTTCTCTTGTTGTTTATTTAAATCATCTATCTCTTCCTGTTGGGGGTCCTTATGAAGAAGTATTACATGCACTCCAACCATTTTCTAACCTAAACATATAGCAAAGCATTTATGCGCAAAAGTTAAATTTGCTCGAAGTAAACTAGAGGAGATGGCTAAAGATGTGATCCAGTGGAGAAAATAATTTGATGGTAATAAGAAGATGATACATATTTTCGGCAGATACATCCTCAAACGATTCAATGTCTTCCAAGTTGATAGATCAAACTTTCTAAAAAGAGTCGTCCAGATAAAACATCGTTTTAGAGAAATTAATGAACAAAAAAATGGAGTTTAAGTCCTCCCATCAACGTGAGTTCGATGAATTCAAAACGAAGCTTGAAAATGACATGGGCGAAGAACAAAAGAAGTATTCCTCTTTACAAGAGTCATTTAACAAAAGTGAAGAGGAGAAAAAGAAAAAAGTTGACAAGATGGAATCACTCAAGACAAAATTCGAAAAAGAAAAATGCCTTGCTGTAAAAACCTACTAAAACCCAATGCGGACAAGAAAGTATTGAAGCTATCAACAATTCAGAAGAGTAAAAAACAATCACTTTACTCCGCGATTTCCATGTGGCGTTTCCAAAAGCATATTTATCGGGCTTCTAGAATATAATTCCTATAGCAAAATGCCCCAACGAAACTTTCAAACCTCTGAAGAAACTGAATCCTCTGAAGAAACTGAATCAGAGGAAGATAAAGACACACATGATCAAGAAATAAGTACCTCTGAAGGATGTTCAGATAGGTCTCCCAATGAATACCAAGAGGATTAAAAATGTATTTTTTGTGTTGTTTTTTGTTATGTTCGTACTATCCTTCGTAAGTTCTTAAACATTTGGCACTTGAACTTCTATTTTTGTATGGCTTTAAACTGAATTTTGTTTATTTAAGGAATGACGCATATGTTTATTGCATATCTTATCTCCCATTACGCAATTTATCCTTTATGGACAATGTGTTAGTACTTCGAACAATAACTCCCATCTAACTAATGCTTTTTATGAGCACTCATACCTTCAACATCAACATTATCATTACTTGAAATAGTGTTTTTAATGAACGTTAGCACCATGAATATTAACATTCCTTGCAATAATTTTTTCAATGAATGTTTATTATCATTATGTGAAATCGTGTGTTTGACGAACGTTAGCACCTCGAATATTAACATCACTTCGAACAGTTCTTTAAATGGACGTGTATCACTTTGAATATTACTATCTCATCGAATCAGTGCTTTAAATGAACAAATAACACCTCGAATATTAACATCACTTTGAACAATGCTTTAATTAGATGTGTAGCACTTCGAATATTTATGTTAACTAAATTATTTTTTGGTAACTACTTCAAAGATGATTAGTCTTTGCGTAAATTCCAAAATAATTTAAGTGTTTTAATTCTAAGATAATAATTGGCCAAGAAAAATAATTTTATTGATATATGTGAATGTAAATGTGGCACATTGTTAAAACCTTCACAAGCCAACAGGATATGAAATAGCATGCCACATATACCAACAAACAATAAAATAATGTAAAATGTTTGAAAAGAGAAAAAATCACTCCCGCTATAGTTTGAAATTTTCAATATACTAGGGGTGTTATAGAAGTCTCCTTTCTCCATCATGGAGAAGATATATACCTGGCTTGACTCGTTCTATCACCACATAGGGACCTTTCTATTTCGGAGCCATCTTCCCAAGACGCTTATCTTTTGTATGCAGAAATAATTTCCTCCAGACTTTAGCACCCACCTTAAAATGTCTCTGCTTTACCTTCGAATTATAACGAATCCTCATCAAAGTTTGATAATGAGTCAAATTCAAATGCACTCTAATCCTTTTCTCTTCGATCAAGTCATGGTCATTCCTCTTTGCTTCATCATTTGTCTCCTTGTAATAATGAAGTATTCTATAGGAAGGTAAAGTTGATTCTGAAAGGCTCATAGCATATATTTCATACACTAAAGAAAAATGAGTTTCATGAGTAGCTACCATAGGAGTCGTTTTATAAGACCATAACACCTCTTGCAAATAATATGGCCATTTTCCAATAACACTTGTCAAAAACAATTTAACCCTTCTAAAATAGACCTATTAGTTACTTCCACTTGATTGTTTGCTTGAGGATAAAAAATGTGTCGAAAAACACTGTTTAATACCCCTCGAATTGCAAAAAAAAAAAAAATTCTCTTTTGTTAAATTGAGGACCATTATATGTGGTAATCTTCCGATGAACTTTAAAACGACAACAAATATTATTCACAATATATTGATAACATCCTTGGCTCTTGTACCAAATAATGGTTCAGCTTCAGCCCACTTCAAAAAATAGTCTACTGCTACGATAATCATTTGTCATCCTTCCGGAGCCATAGGTAATGGCCCTACTACTTCTATTCCCCATATATCAAAGGGAATCACTTCGGATATAGAAGTAAGTGGTATTATTATTTTATGAATAGAACTAACAAAATGTTGACAAGTATCACAACCTCGTACCAAATTCTTAACATCATTCATTATCGAAGACCAGTAATAACTTGCCAACAAAAACCTTCGACTCAAAGACTTGAATCCATAATGAGTTGATCTTTCCCCATCATGTAATTCAAATAAAATTGCTTGAGATTCTTGTTTTTCCAAACACCGTAATAGCGGTTTACTTGTTGACTTCTTGTACAACACCCCATCTAACACTGTATAACAATGAGCCATGTACTTCAATCTTTGATTTAACTTAACATCTTGAGGCAACGGTCATCTAAGCAAAAAATCTATTATGTCAAACCATCAGTCGCCTCGAACTAATTCTGGAGTGACAAATACCTCCTCGATATACCTACACCATTCTGATCTGGTTAAAATTAAAGGACTTTCTTGTAGTAATATCCATGGAATGTTTTATGTGTATGCAATAGTTTCTAGGTAACCAGGACTTGTATTATCTCCACGATTAATATGCTACACAATCACTTCATCGAATAAAAAATTTAACCCTCGAATTTCACGAAGATACAAAACTAACTGATCTTTCTTAGCCTCAGATATTCCTGTCATATAATTTTCCACCAGCTATGAATGTGTCTCTAATCGAACTCATTTCGCCCCACAAATATTTGCAAGCCTTAAACTAGCTAATGCAACCTCGTATTGAGCCTTAATATTCGAAGTGTGGAATCCAAATCGAATAGCCTGGTACATAGCTTCTCCAGAAGGAGCAATCAATTGAACACTCGTGCTTGATCCCAATATGCTAGAACCATTATCAATTCGAACCGCCCATGTTGAAACTTTTGGCAGTAATTCTTTAAATGTCCCCTCATCTGATCGACTTGAATGAAACTCGACCAAAAAATCTGCCAAGGCTTGAGCCTTAATTGTTGTTCGAGAAGAAAAATTTATATTAAAGTCCCCCAATTCTACTGACCATTTAGTCATTCTACTAGAAATATCTGGTCTTTTTAGCACATTCTTCAATGGAAAAGAAGTTTGAACAACAATTGAATGAGCTTGAAAATAAGGAGGCATCTTTCTAGCATCCACCACTAAAACCAGAGCCAATATTGCAAGCCTCAAATCGTTTCTCTAATGCTAATAATTTTTTGCTCACATAATAATTGGCTTAGAAATTCCCCTTTCATCTTTTATCAAAACAATGCTAACATAAAAATTTGACACCGCTATATATAAAAACAATTGTTATCATATTCAACGCTTGAACAAAGTTTCAGGCGACAACACATGTTCTTTAACCTTCAAAAATATCGTTTCATACTCTGGTATCCACATAAATTATTTTGTCCTTCGTAAGACTTGGAAAAAAAAGAACACACTTATTAGAAAATCGTTAGAGATTTGAAATATTCACACAAATTTTGAACATGTCCCTGAACAACTGGTTCATCCACTGATAACAGAACCACACAATCTGGGTCGGAATCCCATTATTTCGATGTTGCATCAAACGTTTCAAACTTCGAATCCATGATCATTAACATATTATCTGGCTTCAGATTTGTATTGACAACCTATTGTGCTGACGTTGTTGGAGGTTTCTGCCCACTGCTTTGGCCTCAACGCGTCTAGCTTCACCGTGTCTAGCCTCGCTTCATTTCCTCTTATTCGTCCCAAGGACTTTGATACTATGGTGCATAATAGGAAGATGCTCTCTTCTTGGAATCTTTGACTCAGATAAATTGGTCTAATCTCGCAAGGATGTCGTCCATGATGTTCACTAAGAATTGAGCAAGATCATTATACATTCGTTCATCCACATCTACACCTCTTTGGAAATATGCCACTACTACGTCCTCTTTATATGTAGACAACATGTTTATCGTATGCACAAACCTTTTGTCATAACTTTTAATCTTCTTTCCATGTCTTTGATACATATTCATGATGAACAAGCCATTCTTTTTTTTCCTTGTTCCCAATGAACCGGGACCTGAAAACGCCTCATAAACCTTTGAAATCCTTGATTGTTCCCTTTGGTAGGTTGTTGGACCAGTTTAGGGTGTTTCTTTTGAATTTCATGAAGAAAGCCATACAGAGTAAAACGCCGTCTATATTGAATACCATCAGCATGTTTCTAAATTTATTTAGGTGTTGCTCGAGGTATCCAGAGCCGTTTTAAGAGTCCAAATGGTATGGTTTGAATTTTCTCGGGAGCTTGCCTTCGAAAATTTTATTCATAAAGGAACATTTTTGTAGTACATATACTGTCATCTTTGGTCCTTCGACATTGTATTTAGTCTCCCCATATGATGATGGCGTTTCTCGACTATTCTTTATACTCGGTTCCCCTAAATTTATTATTTATCTGTTAGTTGCCTCCACTCTCGCCCTCATGCTCGTTGTTATCATGTTCTTCACTTTCTCTAGCCATGCGTCTTTACTTACGAACCTTCACATCTTTTTTTTGTAATCTGATAAGATTTTATTCAGTTAATAGTCTTAATGTCTTGGTCATTTGTTTCATTCTCGCATTGGCCTTATGATCACTTTCGATTTATAGTTGGTCGACCTTGACCATCTCCCGCGTTATTTCTTCTATGTGCATTTCTAAAAGTTGAATATTAGATGACGTAACCGACATACCTTGTATATGGGGTTTTCTTTTGAACTGATGTGAAATTGTTATGTGTGGTGGTGATTAGAATGACTGAGTCCTTTTGGAGTTGATTTTTCCTATGTTCTGCCCCGAAGATCGTCCCGACCGATGGACAATCGATATTGATCCTTCCTGCCTTAGTTACCACCTGATGTTGCCCCTGTATGGTGCCCAATGGATGGGCTACAATAGGGTTGGTCCCATCGACTAACGATCTTGATTGCATTCCCAGAATGATGGTTGGGCTTGCTTGATTCAGATGGGTATCCAGGTTTCCCTTTTTGATTTATGATCCCCAGGTTACCAAATTTGTTAAGGGAATTCCTTCTCACACGAAATACGAAGATAACGAATTTAAATTAAGGAAATAATTAGAATTTTGAGAATAATATAATACTTCTAATATTAATTTTGTCTGATCCATAAATTAAAAGTTCTTCCTAAATTTTATATATTTGAGAGAGTCTTATTATAACCTTCTATATATATAAAATTTTGTATGTTGCTCGTGGATGTAGGATTTCTTCATAATCAGAACCACATTAAATATATCTTGTGTGTGTTTTGTTTAACATTCTTGTCCTAATAATTTTCTTTGTTTTTTGGGTACATATCTGAAGCTTTGAGTATGATCCAATGCTGTGTGGATCCCTTTTTCTTGTTAGATGATGTACTCAATAAACAAACAAGTTTCGGTTGAATAACAGTTGGGCTTCGACTAACAATATTCTTGTTTAAGATGTTAAAACTTTATATTGTTGATTATTTTGATGTGGGTTTATCTCGAAAATAGTTTCCTTAAAAAGTTGTATCATGAGGGTGGATAATAAGGAATAATATCGTTTGTCGGGTTGTTACAAAGCTAGAAGGACAAAGTTTATTTCAGATATGAGGTTATAGAGAAGGTATGTGAATATCCTATGGCATTGGGGACTGTATCTCAAGAAAACATTGCACGCGATGTCAATAGATGGTAGAAAATAGACCCAAAGACACTTGGATTATTCAATAAAATCATTTTTGATTTGAATGCAATTGAGATCAAGGCAGAAAGCAAGGATCACGCAATAATCCTCAGTTCTTTTCCGATTGTGTATGAACATTTTGTTGATCATATGCTCAATTGCAATGAGTCATTTATGATGACCGAAGTTAAAAATGCATTACACTCAAAGGATTTTCAAAAGAAAAGAATTTTAAATCTGAGTTCGAATATCTCAAGCTGAATGTGAAGGGTGGGACTGGAAAATTAGATTTAAAAAAAAAGGATTTCCTAGGCCCCATTTCAAAATTAGATTCATAAAAAATTTATCAGATGTTTATTAAGTTCTCTTAATTATTAATAATTTTTATTTTTATGTCGAATGTGTTGTAGAAAAACAAACCAAAGTGAGAATATCATATGAAGATACTGCAAAATAGATGGCGTGCTAAAGCCTTGCACATTTATCGATAATAAACAATTTTTCAGTAACAAGTATTCATATTAAAATTTACAACATAGACCATTAACAAGTTCAAAATTTTTAATATCCAGGTTGTAATTTTTTTTATAAAAGCATCAAGTGGGCGAGGTCTTACCATGATTGTGAAAACTATCGCATATATGAAAGTTCGGTGACCATTGTCATAATTAGTTTGCAAAGTTCCTAAAAAAGTGTGAAATAATTCTTCAGTACACAATACTCAGGTTCATCTAGTCTAATGGGGCATGTGAGAGATAAAACTTTACTTTAAAAATTAAATATATGATGACAAGTAAGAGCAGTCATTCAACTTTACTAATATTAATGTTAAAAGAAACAATAAAAAAGTATGGTATATTTTGAATGGAGTTTTAACGAGAAATGATTACTAAAATGTTGTATGAGCTTTAGTAGATGCATAGCTTAAAAATCTATATGTTTACGAATGTGGAACCTATGTAAAATTTATGAACTGAGAAAATATAATCTACCGTCCAAAATATGTAACAATTATTTTATTAGATACTTAGATCATTCAAAAGATTTTATGTTTTATGATCCTTCTATGATAAATAATGTCAAGATGAAAACATCAAAATAGTCTAAAATAATTGGGTTTGTAAGGTTAATTGATTAATAAGTATCCATTTTGATAAATAATCTTTAAGGGCTTATAAGGGTTTCAACAATTGTGCTCAAGTATCAAACGATCTCTTGTTAATGCCAATCATCCCCGAACGGTTAAAAAAAATGTATATTTGAGATGATGTTCATTTTTTACTTATTGAAATTATACATGACAAACATATTGAAATTGTTCAATTTTATACCAAATTTAATTAGTTTTCATAAAAATGAATGTCTACCTCTTTAAAAAAGTGTAAATTGAAGTAATTGTACAATTTTAAGGTTTGCTAGATATAGAATAATCGTACTATATCCAAATTATATATTGTATGTTTAAGACGAAGAAAATTTAAATTATAGAGTAATAAAATACCTTAAGCTTTTGTTAAAAAAATAATTAATTTGTAGCTGTAGATTAACGTATGAACGAAAATCATAAATTTGTACAAGATAATAAATTTAAAAACTCTCCCATAATTAGAAGGAAAAAATCAATTGTTTATAAATGGTTCTTTTTACCAAAGAGGATTTCATAGTAATAAAAAATTCATAAAGTACAACTTGTGGTAAAATATTTTACTAAATCTAAAAGAACTCACTTGAAATATAAATTATCTCAAGTATCATTGAATGATTATATTTGAAAAAATATGACATCCGTTGCATGTTTCGACATAGAGCTTCATCAAATGACTATGAAGCACGTTTTTTTTAATAGTGGCACTAAAAAACAAGTATATAACGTAACCAAAGTCTTTATATCAATGAACTTAAAGAAATGGTATACAAACTAAAAAAACTATGTATGAATGCAAACAAATTTTGCGTTAGTGGTACCATAAATTTCTCAAAATTATTATATTTTTTTATTGCAAGATGAAGTTGGTAAAGGAAGGCGTATATCTGAATTTCATTAAAAGTAAGGTCATATTATTTATATTATATGTTTATAATATGTTATTGGCCATGGATGATAAAAATTAATTACATTGTACTAATAAATATTTTTGAAGAAATTCAATATGCACGATGTTGGTGATACATTTTTTGTGTGAGGAGTCTCGATTCATTGAGATATTCCTTCTGGAATGTTGATTTTATCACATAATGACAACAAACCAAATGATAGTCTTGTTTTAAAAAGAAACAAGTTAAATCTTAGTCAATATCGAAAGATAGACTTGGAGATTAAGAAAAAATAAAAGATTTCATATTATTAAAACTTTAGGTTTTAGGAGTGTAACGTACGCTTAAGTTTGCACGAGATACAATTTTTTTTTAAGATATTAGGTATATATGTAAATAATATTACGATATTAGAAAGGTAATAAAATAATTTGGTGGAAAAAGATAATAAAGAGAATTAGGTGGAAAATATTTTCATGTTTTTTAATTCTTAATTATGTATATAAGGCTAATATTTTATAATACATTAGTATGAAATAATTATTATTTTGACATTGATGATATGTTGAATCTCTTAATCTTGTTAATGATATATCTCGCGCACAATATATACTATTTATGCAGACAAGGTATGCTCGTACAAAGGACTATAAAAAGTAAATATAAGGGTATGAAATATAAGCATATGATAAAACCGAGAAGGATAGCAATCAACATCAGAAAAATATAATAAAGATACGCGCTAAAAAGAGGATGATGAGCATATCAAATATAAGGTGCAGTTATGAGCTGAGGGTCGCGAACAATACGTACGAGGATCAACATGTTAGGATAAGGAGAACAAACGACTCCAAAACGAAATGACACATCTTGCCGGGGGTCATGAGCAATACATACGAGGATCAACCCAGACACAAGACGAGTGAACAAAACCTCTGAAAATTTAAAAAGGTTCAACAAATATCGTCAAGCAATGTATAACATACCCAAGTATTTATTATGAGTCACAACCAGCTTTAAAGTAGTTTTGACATTATTCAAACATGAAGTAGATATAAATTTAAGAGAGAAAGTAAGCGAAGTATATAAAATATAGGAAGAACTTCTAATTTATGGATCAAACAAAATTAATATTCAAAGTATTATGTTATTCTTAAAATCCTAATTATTTCTTGAATTTAAATTCGTTATCTTGGTATTTTGTTTGAGAAGGAATGCCCTTAACAAATTTGGTAACCCGCATATCATAAATCAAAAAGGAAAACCCAGATACCCATCTGAATCAAGGAAGCCCAACCGTCATTCTGAGAATGCAAGCAAGATCATTAGTCGATGGGGCCAACCCTATTCTAGAACAACCATTGGGCACTATACACGGGCAACATCAGGTGGTAACTAAGGCAAGAAGGATCAATATTGATTGTCCATCAGTCGGGACGGTCTTCCAGGCGCAACATAGGAAAAATCAACTCCAAAAGGACTCAGCCATTCTAATCACCACCAACATAACAATTTCACATCAGTTCAAAAGAAACTCCTATAAGTTATGTCATCTAATATTCCAATGTTAGAAATGCACATGGAAGAAATAAGGCGGGAGCAGGTCAAGGTCGACCATTATAAATCGAATGGGATCATAAGGCCAATGCGAGAATGAAACAAATGACTGAGGCATTAAGACTATTAACTTAATAAAATCTTATCAAATTACAAAAAAAGATATGAAGGTTTGTGAGGAAAGAGACATGGCTAGAGCAAGTGAAGAACAAGATAACAACTAGCACGAGGGTGAGAGCGAAGGTAACTAACAGATTAATAATAAAATTGGGGGCACCAAGTATGAAAAACAGTCGAGCAACGCGATCATCAGATGGGGAAAATAGAAGAATGAGACTGAATACAATGTCGAACGACCAAAGATGACAGTATATGTACTACAAAAGTCTTCTTTTATGAATAAAGTTTTTGAAGGAAAGCTCTCATAAAAATTCGAACCATACCATTTGAACTCCTAAAACGCCTCCGTATACCTCGAGCACCACCTAAAGAAATTCGGAAACATGCTAATGGCATTCAATTTAGAAAACATTCTACTCTGTAGGGTTTTTTTCATGAAATTCCAAGAAAATACCCTCAACTAGTCCAACAACCTACCAAAGGGAACGATCAAGGATTTGAAAGGTTTATGAAGAATTTTGAGGTCCCGGTTCATGGGGAGCAAGCAAAAAAATAAGGATGGTTTGTTCATCATGAATATGTATCAAAGACATAGAAAGACGATTAAATTTATGACAAAATGTTTGCGCATACGATAAACACGTTGTCTACATATAAAGAGGACATAATAGTGACATATTTCCAAAGAGGTCTAGATGTGGATGGACGTATGTATATTGAGCTTGTTCTATTCTCAGTGAACATCATAGATGACATCCTTGCGAGATTAGACCAATTTATCTGAGTCGAAGATTCCAAGAAGGGAGCATCTTCCCATTATGCACCATATTATCAAAGTCCTTGGGCCGAATAAGAGGAAATGAAACGAGGTTAGATGGGGTGAGGCTAGACGCGACGAGGCCTGGCGCAAAAAGCCTCCCGTATTCCACCAAGCAGGTGGATAGCCTCCTACTACAATAAGTCAACCCGAAGTTTCATGCCTCTGATTGAAACATATCCGTCATATACGGCATAACTAAGGGAAATACAAGATACTTACCTCCTCTTAATATGATTTCCTCTAGCAACGAACGATCTCACATGTACATTTGCATGTACCACAACGACCATGGATATTTCACCGCTCACTGTTAGCAGTTACAAGAAGATATTTAGTGATTGATCGATATTAGAGAGTTGGTCGAATTCATAAAATGTAAGAAATGTGAGCGTTGTAAAGATAGGAATACTGAAGAACCAAGAAACATATGGGGAAGGGCGAGATCAGCTACACAATAGCCAAGGTAAGTAATAATGACTAGGTACCACTTATGGAGGAGACATATCTTCTGGATCAACATCAAACGCCTAGAAAAAGCACAAGAGAGATTTAGAGGTCCACATGGTAGACAAAAAATCGTACCATCATTATAGGAAACTGGTCACCGACCTAATTTTTAATGGTGATGACTTAAAAGGTGTGGTCATCCTCCACAACAACGCTTTAACCATCAATTTGGACATAAGAATAGGGATGGTGACCTGATTTCTAGTTGATGATGGCAGTTCCCAAACGTAATCTTTAAGTCCAGCTAAGATATGATGCTTACGGGTACCCCTATAGAAGTCAACCAAAAAATAATAGGTCAGTTATGAAAGAAAGTCGTCTACCTGTGTGGGCGAGATCCAACTCTCAGTAACCATTGGCTGTTGAGATACATAGAGATTTGTGTGAACGCTCTTCAAGATAGCTGACACATCTGACACCTATAACATGATCGTTAGGAAATCATGGTTGTACAAAATAGAAGGCGAGGCCTCTTCTTACCGAAAATATCTGAAATACCCTATCGAATATCAAGTTTAATTAGAGGAAGCTAGAGAATGACCAAAAGGTTCAGCTGATTAAACTGATGCATAGGCATAACAGAAAGATGATTATATGTTTTCTGTTCATCCATTGAGATAATATATGATGACCAACATTTCATTTTATTTTCTTACGTTGGATGAGGCTTATATTCACGCGATCGTTTTCTTCTCACTCTGTGATGACGATAAGAAGTTGTCATTCTCCTCTTACCTGGTCGAGAACGGCGATGACAGTGGCAACGCCTTTTAGATCTCTTGGATAACTCACAATCAGAGTGCTTCTTGAAGTTTTTTTTAAATTTGAATGTTGAGAACACAAGATGACTTTGTGCCTCAATGAGCATGTAAGTAGTAGCATCGTCTCTTTATTCTGAATTATTGGCCTTTTTAACGCATTAACAAAAAGAGGCATTATATTTTCCTCAAAATTATTGGCCTATTCAAGGCGTTGAAGGACAAAACACAAAGTTTCCCAACGTTCCGGATTGATATCCACTACCAGATTGCGAATTATCCTTAGTTGAACCATGTAACTCTCTCTCATGGTGTTCATTTAAGGCGTAATCTCTACGGCATTGGCAAAAAGGTCTTCATGCGCAAATATTGACTTCGAGCTTACATAAGTGAATAACATTGCTGTTATTTTTAGGGTTTATATTTTTTTTCGTTTAAAAAAAAGACTGGTAGAGTCTATGAAAAGTGTTTAAGATATATTTTTAAAAATCTGTTTTGTTCGGACCTCAATTTTTCACGAACAACGTCAATTTGGTGATGGGTTTTTATGAGACAAAATTTTGAACCGACGAAATAATAGTTGGTTGAAAGAGAATTACGAGAAAATGATATAAAAAAGAGCGGTTAAAGGATTGGTCGGTTCTGTTGGCCATAACATTTCCAGTGACTAATAATAGTGTAGAAAGTGAGGAAACATAATTAAAAATTAATTGGAAAAAATAAGAAAAATGAGGCTAGTTTTCCAAAAGATTGGAGAGTTAGCTAATTGGCTAAATGCTAAGTGAAAAAGAGTTGATAAGGCATAAAATAAAAAAACAAAAAACCTTCATCACTAACTCATACTCTATTCTCATTGGCGGAACCTTAATCCAATAGTGTTTTCCAATTATTTTTACTTTAAATAATGTTTACATAACGTAAATCTTATAAGTTCATTACCCGATTTATTTTCATTTTTGTTTATTTACCTATTTAACCTAAAAATTTAATACAAAATTTTAAAATTATATATTCAAAACCAAAGAAAAAGAATAAATCAATCATTTATAATTTGGACGGTCACTATATAAATCAGCGGTTCACCATTCAAAACCATAAAAACCATATAAAATTAATAATGATTGGAATCGTTACAAATTTGTAAATTCATAAATTTTTAATAGAATTTGATTTAAAGTTTCATTTAAATTAATGTAAAAAATTGTTATAAGATTTTCTACAAATGTTTTTTTTGGCAGAACCTGTCAATCTATTCACACTTGTTGAATAGTGGACGCGAGTTTTTTTTAAAAAAATTGTTATAAAATTATAAACTACAAATTTAATAAAAATGACTTATTTAGAGTTATTTACAAATTTTATAAATTTATAAATTTTCAAAAATAATTAATGACTAAACTTTTTCAAATCATCTAAATAATTAAATTAACGAGAGAAATACCAGTAAATACCCAGTCAACTACCTAATTACCCACTAGTATCCGAAATTAGGATAGTGTCACTTTATTCCTCAATCTAAAATTTAGACAAAAATACCCCCGACTATATATACCCGATGGTACCTTCACCCGTACTAACCTAAGAGTTGTTTGAAAATCTAACATGCGAGTTGTTTGAAAACCTAACATGAGAGTTGTTTGGAACTCTCTCGATTTCCTGAGAATTGTTTGCAACTCTCTCTATTTCCTGAGAGTTGTTACTAGTGAAATTTTACTTTTTTTAAAAAATAAAAAATATATCATCAATAGATCTAGTTTTGTTCATCTTAAAATAACAAAAGTGATGGTACTTTCATATATTTTTTCCGAGCTCCGGTTTGAAAGATAGATCTCTTAAAAAATAAAATAAAAAAAAGAGTAAAAAAGAAATTTTTTGGTTAGTCATTGTCGATGAAGGATGAAGATAGTTAAAGTATTAAAATAATGTTAGATATTAAAAGAGAGTTTAATAGTTGAAATGAATATTAAAAAATAATAAAACCAAAATAATAGTCGGGTGGATATTTAAATAATATTCAATATAATAGTCGGATGGATATTTAAAAGAGTAATTTCTCATAATTAAAGAGATTACATCCCGTCTTTCTAAATAGGGCAGGAAAAGATAAATCGCCAAAATAATTCTCAACAAAAAATAGGGTTTGGCTAAATTAGGGTCCAAAAGGATAACCAGCCCCAATTTTAACTATACCCAAACAAATTTTAAGTAGCCCCAACATTATACCCAAAACACCCTTTCATTTTTTACTAACTCAAAACCCTAAACACTAACCATTCCCAAATCTAAACCAGCCACAATCCAGCTTTCCCTCTCATTTCCAAAGTTCTACAACCTTGCAAAATCAGCCCCAAAATCAGATTCGAAGAACTATACTACATCAATACCAAGCCAAAAACTACTATGGGAAAGGGAAAAGAGTAAGTTTTTACTCTTAAATGTAGTTTTTTGTATATTCGGTTTTGCTTAAGTTTTGTTGATTTTGATATGCATTGGGTGTTAGATTAGGCGAAGCAAGGTTATGTAGTTGTTTATAGTTGTATATTGATGCTATGGTAGATTTAGTGTGGCTGATTTGGTTGTTTTAGGAAGATTTAGGAGTTTTTTTTCAGGTCGTTAATGGCGGTTTCAAGCCTTCCCCGCCGGTTGAGTGTTTGGATACCCGGCGGGGGACATTTTTTTCTCCAGAAATTCATCTTTCCCCGTCGAGTATCAGGGTTTAGACCGGCGGTGAACATATATTTTTCCAGATATTTATCCATCCCCGCCGGTGCTGGGCCGATTGACCCGGCGGGGAAGGATGAACTATCTGACCCTTGTTTATGTTCCCCGCCGGGTGAAAATTGGTCACCTGGCGGGGAGACTTGTTATTTTTCTAAAACTACTAATTTTTTTTTGCTTCGTTCTAACTTATTTTAATGTGATTGTTCTTGCAGACACGATGCACCTCGCGCGAAGGAGAAGACGACCAAAGCGGCGAAGAAAGGCGAAGGTAGCCGACGGCCGGTGGTCGATAGGCCCGAACGTGGGGAGCGGACCGAGCGTGGTAGGACCGAGCACGAGGTGCGCGAGGGCCACACGGAACGATCCTTGCGTCATAGGAAATATGACGCCACAAGAGGTTGCAGTGCCACAAGGGAGGCCGTAGAACAATCTTCTCCTCCACGAGAGGTGCTCCCCATTCGACGGCGGCGTGCCCTAGTAGACGAGGAGGACACGGAGGAGGAAACGGAGGTCCCTATGCCACCACCTCGAACAGAGGTCCGTGCGGAAGGGCGTCCAACCGATCCGGAGGGATGGAAAAATCTATTTCTATCCCAAAACAACGTCCTTCTCTTCCCCGACTATGCCCAACATGAGGCGTACTACGCCTTCAAAAACGACGTAAGTTATCGATTTAATTATATGTTTGATTAGTTAATTGTTGTTTTAACATTATATATATTTTTGAATTTTTTTACAAGCGCGCTCGGGTATCACGGTCCAGTCCAAGTACGGTTTGCTTGGTCAGTGGGACCTTAGCAAACAAATGGGGGTTAGGGCTTACCTCGAAGAGACACCATTTTGGCCGTTGATGCGACATCTACCAAAGTTCAACAACCACGTGCAGTTGGCTGAGGTGTTCAGTGAGAGGTGCACCAAGAGACTAACACGTTCCAGTTTTCCTTTGGGGAGATGACCTTGACACTCGATGATGTCTACGTGATTATTGGCCTCCCGGGTGAGGGGAGAATCCTCGATGTCTATAGGCCGGATCCGGTAGAGGTGACGTACGCACGCTATGCAGAGTTGCTGGGAGTTTCGGCTGCTGATGTGCAGCAGGAAATGGAGGCGCACGACGGGAGTGGATTCGGCCTCCGATGGCTTAGGACCACATTCTCCGGGGACGAGTACTTAGATTCCAATGTCGCCCTGACTACGGATATGAAGAAGGCAGCAGCTAGGGCATACATCTTGCTCTTCCTCGGGTGTACTATCTTCACCAACACGAGCCAGAAGAACATCTAGTGCATTTTTCTCCATCACCTTGAGGACTTGACGAAGGTAGGTGAGTACGCATGGGGTACTTGTGCACTGGTGTGGTTGTACAAGAGCTTGGGAGGCATTTCGAAGCACTCCTTGAAGATCTTGGTCGGGTTCTCGGCCTTGTTTGAGTGTTGGGTCTATGACCACTTCCCTATTTTCCGCGCGTCAGTGAATAGTGGTTATAGCCCAACGGATCCGAAAATGCTGGCATGGTTGCCCAAAAAGATCCCGGTATCATTAGCTCGCGGGAAGCCGTACTACCGTGACATCCTCGTGGCTCAAGGAGAAAGAGATGTAAGTTAGCTTCTTTACTTTATTAATATACATCTATTCTATATAAAATGTAGTACGAGTAATTGATTTTTTTGTAGGTTATATTCCGACCCTACGAGGATGTCCGTGAGGTGTGGCCGGAGCAGGCAATAGGGTTGTACCGAAACCCTATTCGGCTTATGTTCGTGAGTGAGACATATCACCCGGACCGAGTGATGCGCCAGTTTGGTTGGATCCAAGAGAAGCCGCTGGACCCCCTTGTTGCTAGAACCGGTCTTGGTATAGGAGACCATTTTCGCTATGCGCTTCAGGATAGACATTGGACTAACTGGAGGGAGCACGTATACGTGATTGATAGGTATTCGAGGCCCTTGGAAGGGATTACTCACACGTCACCCCCCTGTACAAGGCATATGTGAAGATGTACGGGTGGTTTAACATCACACCTCAGATTCTTACGGAAGCATCCGCGATCAATGTGGTGAACACGATTAATCGTGTTCGGCCGTTAGACGATTCGACTGACGAGATGGTGTCGTTTTCGAGGAAGGTGATTGAGATCACCGGTCTGTGGCTTTTGATTATCATGGTTGGCTTTTTTACATGTATGTTATTCTAGTTGTTGACATTTGGGCTGTTTCTAGTTGTTGACATTTGGGGTGTTTCTAGTTGTTGACATTTGGGCTGTTTTGTTATTCTAAACCTTAAGTTTGTTGATCTAATTCAATTTTAATACGCATTTGTTGTTCGTTTAATTTAAGTTTGTTGTTGTGGTTTCCGTTTGCGAATTTGATATTTCACTCACACTCTTGTTTTAAAAACGTAATAGCTGAGATAGTTTTCCCCCCAGAGTAAGTTCCAAATTAAGTTCCCACGTTGTTTTTTTTCAATATTACCCTTTCCCCGCCGGTGTGATAATTTTCAACCGTCGGTTGACAACTTCCTCGACGGTTGAAAATACCTCCCATGCCGGGGTAGGTTCGTTGTACCGCCGGTTGATGTCGAGTGGAAAATTAAATTTTTCCACTTGACATCCTCATCGGTTGGAAAATACTCAACCGCCGGGTACATTGTTACCCGACGGTTGAGAATTGTGTGGCCGGCGGGGAACTCTTCGACAATTACTGAACCGGCGGGGACCTAGACAAAATTATTCCCCCGCCAAAAATCAATTCCCACCATATGACTCTCCCGCCAACAAAAGAATACCATTATAAATATACAAGTGTTAACGAGCAACATGGCATCCATCAAAAACTCAGAAACAAATGGAGTTTACCGCTAATGAAGACTACTATATGCTTGTAGCAGTGAAGGATTCCCGGGCCGAGTTGGGTGAAGATAAGAGTGATGCATTTTTTGAAAGGGTTTTATGTCATATGTATTACAACTACGGTTATTTAGAAACTGGAAGTGTCGTTGTGCGCAGCCGTGACGAAATCAAGAGACGGTACCTTTTTGTCTAGCCCATCACGAAGTTGTTGTTCATGCCGCGAAGAATAAAATAGGAGGCGGTAAAGGTCTGGGACATGACCGTCTGCGACTATATCTCTAGGGATATGGTAGCATATGTGGAGGATATGGTTATGGCAAAGGAGGATGGCGACGATGTTTTACGCAGCTTGCGTTACGACTACTAATAGTGCAATCTGTCATATTCGAACGTGTTTTTATTATTTATGTTGCGTAATGTTTTTATAAGTTGTTATGTTTTTATTATTTATGTTGCGTATTGTCCTCGTTTCTTATGTAATGCTAAGTTGTTATGTTTGGGTTTCTAGTTGTTGTTCAATATTAATGTATTTTACATATCACCGCATTCCAAGAAGATACATTCATCTAAGGAGATACATTCATTAAACCCCAACCTCATACAATAAAACATACATTCATCTAAAGAAAATTAAACCGAAATACAAACTGATACAAACAGGTACTATCCAGTTAATCACTCATTTTCTGTAAGCGGATGTCGATAATGTCAGAACGAACCCTATCCAGTTGATCCTCCGTTATCGAATCCGTGTCTTAACATTTGAACAAGTTACTCACAACACGACGTTCTAATTCGGTGAGGCCAGAAACTGGATGAAGGCGGAGTGTGAGTAGGACTGACCACCTAGCCTTCACCTCATCAACACGCCTTTAAATTTTTGGCGCTTGGACACCATCCCTTCCGTATAATAAGTACATCTGGCATAGCAATGCCTCCCAGTACGCTTTACGCCCCTCTTCCATGTGAGTGTTACCAAGTTCGATTGATGCTTTAATTAGATATTGATCTTCTAACTCGTTCCAGAGACACATTATTTTAGGGTTTTTCTTGTTGTTTACCCTTCAATGTGTGGGCAGAACATTTATTTTATAGACATTAAACACCCGCCAAATACTTTGCCACATAAACTCCCACCAAAATAAGTCCCGCCAAATTCAAATTCCCGCCAAATTTGACGTCCCGCCAAATTCAAACTCCAACCAAATGAGACTCCCGCCAATAAACAAATAATAAGCGGGGAAAATAACACCCTTTCCCGCTCATTATTTGAGAATTGAACCACATACATCTACTCTATAAATATTGTAATCCGACTATGAAACTAAACACTTAAGTTATAACAATGGGTGATTCTGGCTGGAATGTGCACGAAGATGCAAGCCTCCTAACCGCATTTGACTTCGTCAGAGGTACGATGCAGGAGGAGATTCCTGGTTTCGTCGATGCGGTTTTGTGCTGAATGTTCTTCAACCACGGTAGGGATGCATCGTGTCCAAGATGTTTAATGCCCCGACCACGTGGACGCAAAGAAGTCGCTGATAGGCTAGGTTATCTTAAAACAGTGACTATACATATCGAGTCACTTCCTTGGGAAGTCCGAACCAAATTCCGAAAGGTATTCGACATGGGATTGCAAAGTACAATTACGCAGGAGATGGTGTCATATGCGATACAACGAATGGAGCAAGAAATAACCGACGCAATAGCCAGCGTCGTTGAAACGTACTCAACTCCCGAAGGAAGTAGTGATGAAGATGAATATTCATTCGAGAAACACTTTGAGTATGGAATGAACTATCCGACTCCGTAAAACTAAGTGTACAGTGCTAACTCAGGGTTAGCTTATCTATCATTTGGTTTATGTTATGTGCTTATGTATTTCTAATTATGCAATGCTTTTGATTAAAGTGTAATGTATTAATGCAATCGGCATATTAAGAAGCTTAAGTGTTATTGTTTTTAACATAAAAACCATCCAAACATAAAAACCATAAAAACATAAAAACCATCCAAAGTTTACATTCATTACAATCGTCTAGTCATCAAGCAAAAGCGGATAAATTGGTTACTTCTGGGTAATTATTTTTAAGCTCTTCGTATTTCTTGCAACGAGATGCAATCGGCAATGCCCAAGCTTCTACTTCTGGTGAATGCAACTTTAAGCAACAATGATGTATCCCAACACATGGAGCCTCCGCCTTAATCCCAAGCTACAAAAAGAAAACACGATAAAATAAATTTCTTGATATTAAAATTACTATTAACATACCCCTTGTATGAATACTTACGTTCACAAAATGGTTGGAGTTGACCCAACTTAATCCGATTTCCAACCGGTTTGGGATCTGAGGAGGTGCACCTCTTAGCGGAAGAAAAGTGAACCGACATCCATATTTCGGAATAGCCCAATAAAATGGAGTATACAGTTAAACGCAGATGCAATTGCCACTCCCATCTCGGGCATGGACATCCAATGATCCTTAGTTCCCACATCACTAGAACATTTCACACGCTCCACAACATCAATCAAATCCTCCATGCTAGTAAATATCTTAACGTAGACGGATGCGTAATCCATCAGCTCGTTGTAAAGGGCATCCCTTATCAACCTCCACCCATCTTGTTGCTCGTTCAAGGCGTACGCTATCGAGCGGTACCCGCAATGGCCATCGGATTTAACATTGCTAATGGACTCTACGAAAGGCCTAAAATAAATGGGGAATTGGTTCATGTATCCTTTGGGGTCTACAAAACTAGCATTCACCGGCATCGTAGAGCTTGACCTACAACCCACCGTTCCACTACAAAACATTGTCCCACTTGCTTGCGTTGGAATATCGCTACCTTTTGTACGAGCGGGGGCGCTTTCCAAACCACGTTTAGGCCCCGATATTTTTTCCCCTTTACTTGAGGTTGTGTTGAAAGTTTGAAGTCTCCAAGTAAGGATGGCGTACTAGCATTTTCTGATTGAAGCACATACTCTTGTGCACTTTTGTCGCGTTTAGTGGATGTATCATCAGCGGCAATAGATAACTTACGTTTGTTAGGTGGACGACCGCACGCTTTTTGCTTAACCAATGGCTCCAAAATGTTAGTTGTTTCGAGATGGACGAAGACAAACCATTGTTTATAAACGTGCTCTATGCGTGTTTCGTCATTGGACGCCATGACATCGCATACTAGTTTGTCAAGTTTGGATTTAAGATGCTCGATTGTCGAGAGGTTGGTACGAACTAGGATGTCTAACCTCTTCCAATGTTCATAAAATAACTCTAGCGGCACCTCTAAGCCTTTTGCAACAAACTCATAGATTTCGTGGACGCAAGGCATACCGTGCGTAGTTTGTATGGCACAACCGCAAGGCATATCCGGCGCGATTGTCATGTTGCTAGCACATTCGACTTCGTCGGCCAAAAGTTCCATAACATAGTGGGAGATGTTGCTTTTTATTTTACCGTACATAATGTTTGTGAATTTATGTAGGGCCAACAACCGGCTCTTTTCAAAAGAAGCCTTGATGTCTCCGTGTTGCAATTCGATCAAAGTATGCAACTTCAACCAAAAAGATTCAAAGTTACCTTTGTTTGTATCGATGAAACGCTTGAGGCTCGAATGAGCGCTCTCCACGCAGTTTGTGGTTTGGTTACCAAAATGCATCCACTTGTTAGTTCTCCACATTACAAACTTGTCATCGTACGGCTCTACCCAACTTTCGGTATACTCAATTGCTTCCGGATACTCTTTGAAGTCGCGGTGCAATTCCGACCGGTAGTTCTCGTAGGCTAATTCCATTTCCGCCAACATCATTTGATTCCACACTTTCAAAAAGGCGTTGGACACTTTCTTCTCCTTTATGATCTTTTTCGTTTTTCCTAGGACGTTCATGTTGATGTGCCATCGACACAACATGTTCGTTGCATTGGAGAACACTTCCTCCACCTCCTTCACAAGCGCCAAGTCTCTATCCGTCAAAACAATGGATGGTAATTCGATGGAGTAAGTTACCATCAACGAATGTAAGCACCCTAACACCCATTTGTAGGTCTCGATTTTTTTATTGGATATAAACGCAAATCCAATGTAGAATGTTTTCCCCCTACAAGTCGCACCCACGAGCTCGTACAACGGCATCCCGTATTTGATCACCTTGTACGTGTTATCCATTAAAATGACGTTTGGAAATGTCCGTAACAAATCCAAACTAACCGGGTGCGCAAAAAAAAGCTCGTCTATGATATCGCTTCCGTCTTTCGACTTTCTATGGAATTCGTAGTAGTTTAGTCGCTTTAGTTCACCCAACAAGTATTAGAATTGCAACCGACCGCCTTTCTCGAGCTTGTGGTGTTTTAGTAATGCGTTGTACACGGTGCGCATTGTAGAAGAATTCTTAGGGTTCAATTTCTTCACTCCATCAAGAATATCACGAGGACAGGATCCTATTTCCGTACAACTAACCACGAAATTCATCTCTATTTTTTGAAAGCGTCCCACGTAGGAATGACCTTCTTTGTAGGATGTAGTATTGTGATTGTGAAGGCCGCACTCAACCTCTATTCCCCACAAATCATCACCCATCTTCTTTCCTTTAAGTGCAAACGGGCATCCACATTTTTTCGTTCCGGTAGACTTCCTCTTTAGATCCTTCGGATCTACCAGTTTTGTGTAAACTCCTGATCTTTCACACACAAACTCTACTCTCGGAGTTTTACGATCATGTCTGTCGCATCGACGTAAAATAATCACAAAACCGTTATTTAATACGGTTTCCTTAACCCATTCAATCAAGTCTGCCTAGGAGTAGTAGTGAGATTTGGTGTTGAACAACTCGCCATAATCGACGGAGCAAGGCACCGGTATTTCCTCCTCCTCCACCTTCGCCATGCACGAACTAGACAAATCATCATTTGACTCATCTTTTAACTCTTCATATCCAGTCTTTAACTCTTCACCCTGTGTAAAAAACCATAAATTATGAGCATGGACAAAATAAGCCAACCCCAACGGTTAGAAAATTCACACATTGAAGGAGGTTGCCCCGCCGGTTCTAGATGGTTACAACCGGCTGGGACATTTTTACACCGGCGATTAAAAATTCTCGAACCGGCGGGGATATTGCCAACCGGCGGTTGACAATACAACACCCGCCGGGGGTCTAGCTCAAAATCAAACTTCTATTGTGCATAAAACACAGGGGTTTACCCCGGTAGTTAAATAATCCCACACCGGCGGGGGAACAATCCTTCCCCGGCGGGTGACAATACTATACCCGGCGGGGACCAAACAAAAAATGAAATTCAAAATGTGCACAAAACAAAGGAGTTGGCCCCGCCGTGTACAGAGTAGCAACCCCGCCGGGTAAGGGTGTCCCAACCGCCGGGTGGGACTCGATGAACCCGCCGGGTGAACTTGATGTGCCCCGGCGGGGAACCTTCATAGAAAATATTATGAATGTTCATAGTCCCCACCGGTTGAGATGGGTGAAACCGACGGGGCACTTCGGGTTCTACCTTTCTAAATCTAGAAGGTCTACCAAAATGGAAACTTTTCTAAATAGATTGGTTAGAACAACTACCATATTTGGAGTCCTATGCTCCTCAGCAAGCTTCTCACATTCCGAGTCCATCCTTCGATTATTTCGAATTTACAAAAAAAATTATTGATTTTTGGCGGTTCAAGTGTTTATTTGTGAGTTTTTGAAGTTTTTGAAATTTTTGGAGTTTTTGAATTTTTTGGAGTTTTTGAAATTTTTGTTAAGTGTTAAGTATAAGAGGGTTGTAAGGATTAAATTTTAATTTTGAAAGCTTTATGAAAAATCTTTAAGAAACAGGGTGGTCTTCAGCTCTTTAGGAGGATTAATCAACATCTTGTTGATTAATATTCTCTCTTTTTCTTCTTCGATTAAGTGAATTCTTTTTTCCTCATCTGGTTGATTGGAAGAGTCTCTGTTTTTCGGTTTCGAATTCTGGGTTCTCTGTTTGGCTCTGTTTCTTGCAGAGGCTGGTTGTTTTCTGGGTATGGCAAAGGTTGCTCTTAATAAGGATGATTTTCCTCCTCTGGTTGATAGTATGGAGAAGAGCTCTTCTCCTCAGAAGAAAACGTTTGCAGAAATCTTGAAGATTAATACCGAAAGTCATGAATTTGATCCAGACTCTGTTAGAGTCTACGATGATCACAATGTGATTCAGTACTCGAGAATGATTAAAACAAATCTTTTGAAAGATTCAAGATCCACTATTATCGGCAAATTTTCTCAGGGGATTCCTAAACGAGCCGTTTTTCAATATTTTTTGGATTCCTTCAGATTTAAAGGAGTGTTTGCTTATGTTACTTTGGATTCTAGACAAATTCTTATTGAGTTTTCTCTGCTGGAGGACGTGGATAGAATTTGGTCAAGAAGTATATGGAGTGTAGATGGAAAAATAATGAGGATTGTCAAATGGTGTCCTCAAAATAGTATGAGTTTTGAAAGCCCTGTTTCTCTGTTATGGGTGCGTTTCGAAAATCTTCCTGAGTTTTTATACAACAGAACCATAATTAAGGACATGGCTGATTCTTTGGGTCTTGTTCATCAAATTGTGGTTCCAAATTATAATAGGGCCTCGGTGAACACCTGTTATGCTTTGATTGAGGTTGATGTTTCCAGAGCTCTGAAAAGAAAGATATGGTTAGGTTTTGGAGATCAAGATGGCTGTTGGGTGGGTGTCAGTTTCAAGAATGCTCCATATTACTGTCATAAGTGCCATCACTTGGGTCATAAGTATGATGATTGTAAAAGGATTGTTGGCAAAGTTAATTTGAACAAATCTGATAGTGGTGATGATAAGACTCAGTTAGTTAAAGATGGTGTTAGGGGTTTGCAAGTTTCTGTTGATAAGGTTTCTGCTGATAATCTTGAGGAAAAGGTTGTCAGGGGGAAACTGAAATCTATTATCTCTAAGGAAAATTTTATGGAGTTGCAGAACAATAATACTGTTATAAGCTCGGGAAAGGAAGTTGAAAGGAAGCTGTTAGTGCTTCAAGATAATGGAAGGAAGGATGGCTGTTCTTGTGAAGAACTGGAGATCATCGATGCTATAAAGAATCTTGATCAGGGTTGTTCTCAAAGGGGATCTCCTGATTTCGAAGGCCCAAATGATATGGAAACTGAAAACAGTGACTGCAGCACTCCAGAGGATCAGATTATGAATCAAAGTTCTCCTGTTTTTAAAGAGATTTTACTTAAGAAACTGAAAACTAATAAGAAATAGTTGAAACGAAATAAAAAGATTGTTAAGTCCTTGCGTTTTAAGGACACTCGTAAAAAATCTTATTCAGATAATGATAAATCTGATTAGTTGGAACCTTCGTGGTATCAACAATAATCCTACCATTTTGAGGTTAAAGGACATGATAAAATCTAATAGAATTCAAATTCTTGTTGTGCAGGAACCTATGGTGAGAGTGGAGAAGATTAACGAGATTGCTGTGAAGCTTGGTTTCAGCAAGTTTGCAGCTAATCGTTCTAATAAAGTTTGGTGTTTCTGGAGAGATGATATAGAGATTGATTTATTGGTTGATCATGATCAGTGCTTGCATCTGGGTGTTCTCATTCCTGATTCTGATATTGAGTTTAATCTTTCTATTGTTTACGCTAAGTGCAATAGATGTGATAGAAGGCATCTTTGGACTCTGTTGAATTCTGTCTCTGATACCAGTAAGGCTTGGTTGGTGGTTGGAGATTTCAACGTTATCTCTTCTTCTGATGACCAGATTGGGTGCTCTTCCCTTTGTGTTAACAGCATGGAAGAGTTTAATGATTGTATTAAAGATTGCTTATTAGAGGATACTGGTTATAGAGGTTCTCGTTATACTTAGAATAGGGGTTCGAGGTGGAAGCGTTTGGACAGGGCTTTAGTTAATAGCAAGTGGAATGATAGCTTTAAGAGTACTAGGGTGCAACATATGATTAGGACTTGCTCAGATCATTCGCCTCTGTTAATCAAAGCTGACAATGCCTTAAATGATCATCTTAAGAAAGGTTTTAAATACATGAATCCGTGGTCTCATGAAGACTCTTTCTTGGGTATTGTTGAGTCTAACTGGAGGCTTCCTTTGGGTGGTTTTCCCAATCAGATTTTTTGGCAGAAGTTAAAGAGACTCAAAATTTGTTTAAAAGACTGGAATAAGAACAGTTTTGGAAACGTTTTTAACAATCTTAAAGATGCTGAAAGTTGTGTTAAGAAGCTGGAGGATTCGTTAGCTATATGTTTTAACATAAATGTTAAAACTGAGTTAGAGAAAGCCAATAGTCTTTATATCAAGAATTTGAAAATGGAATCTGAATATTGGAAGCAACAATGTTACAGTGACTGGTTAAAGGATGGTGATAGGAATTCCAAGTTGTTTCATTCTTTCGTGAATAAGAAAAGACGTAAGAGTAGGATAAAAAGCATCAAGGATGGGGACTGTTGGTTATTTGATGAGGAGGGTATTGGTCTTTCTGCAGAGAAGTACTTTAAAGAGGCTCTCACTTCTGATCCTTATAGGAATTCTGCTGATGAGTCTTCTCTTTTGGATGATGGCATTTTTAATTCTATTCTTCTTTAATTTCTGTGGAGGATAATTCCTTTTTGTTGAAGCCTATCTCTGAGGAGGAGATTTGGAGTGTGATCTCTAATATGAAGGCTGATAGTGCTGCGGGGGTCGATGGTTTTAATCTCCATTTCTACAAGTTTTGTTGGAGGATTATTAAGAAGGACCTGTGTAGTTCTTTTAATTCTTTTATCAATGGAGACTACATTCCTAAAGGCATGTTTGCTACTGGTATTTGCTTGGTGCCTAAGTCTAAGAATCCTACTAGCTGGAATGAGTACAGACCTATTGGGTTATGTACTATGATGAATAAAATCTTTGCTAAAATTATTAATTCTAGGCTGGATTTTCTTCTTCCTAAGATCATTTCTAGTTGTCAGGGGGCTTTTGTTAAAGGGCGTAGTATCCATGACAATATTCTGGTGGCCAAAGAGATGATCTATGATATAAAGCGTAAACCTAAAACTGGAAATGTTCTTATTCAGCTAGACATGTCGAAGGCGTTTGATAAGATGTCTTTCCCTTTTATCCTTAAAGTTCTTTCTAAGTTTGGTTTTTCTGATCCTTTTTTGAGTCTTATTAACAGATTAATTTCTAATGTCAGTATTTCTATTCTGATTAATGGTGATTCTGTTGGTTATTTCAGAACCAAAAGAGGTTTGAGACAGGGGGATCCTCTGTCTCCTAGTCTGTTCATTATTGGAGAAGAAGTTCTGATTAGGGGAATGCATTATCTATTTGAAAATAATAGAAAAATGAAGTATAATACAAGATCTAATCTGTTGTTGCCTTGTCTGGCTTTTTCCGACGACCTTCTCATTTTTACTAATAGTTTACATGTTTCTATTACTAAATTGAGCTGCTTCCTTGATAAATATAAGCTGGTTTCAGGTCAGTTGATAAATAAGCAGAAGACCAAGTTACTTACTTCTTCTTCCCTCATTCAGTCAAGGATATCAAGCCTGGAATCCTATACTGGTTTCAAAGTTGAGAGTCTTCCTTCAAGTTACCTTGGCGTGATTCTGAGTAACAGCAACAAATCCTGCAATTTTGTAAAAATCATCGACAAGATTAACGATAAGCTCTCTGTCTGGGATTCTAAATATTTATCGTTTGGTGGAAGATTAGTTTTAATAACTAGTGTGATTATGCCTTATCTTACTTTTTGGCTGCAGAATAGTTTGCTTCCTAAAAATATTATCAGCAAGATTGAGAATATGCTTAACAGATTCTTGTGGAGATCTAAGCTTGGGGAGCTTACCATTCACTGGGCAAAATGGAAGTCTATTTGTAAACCCTTTGAAGAGGGTGGTCTCAATATCAGAAGCATTTCTGATATTCAATTCACCTATTCTTTAAAGTTGTGGTTTATGTTTAGGAAGAATGAAACTTTATGGGCTAGGTTAATGCATGATATCTACTCTAATAATGTGCATCCTTTGTATACTAAGTTTAACAGGTTTGGAGAAGAATGGTTAACATAAAGGATGATGCTGAAAAGCACATCAGATGGATTCTGGGCTCTGGTGACATTGACTATTGGAGAGATAACTGGCATGATTTGGGTCCTATTTATGATGCTCAAAATGAAGTCAATTACCTGCAAGCGAAAGTGAATTCTTTTTGGAAGAATAGCTGTTGGGACTCTGCTTCCATGATCTCTTTCATCTCTCCTGAAAGATGGAGCAAAATTCAGAATCTTAAAGTGGATTATACCAAGCAAGATATTATGATATGGAAATGTTTAAATGATATTAATTTCAACAGCAAGAAAACTTGGGAATCTATCAGTCATAAGTATAACTATTCTAGGCTTTTCAAAACAATCTGGAGCCACATCATTCCAAGGAAGTTCTCTTTCCTTCTCTGGAAAGTGTTTATGCGTTATATTCCTATTGATAATGTTCTTCAAAAGAGGCATTTACAGTTGGTCTCTAAGTGTCAATTTTGTAGGAATAGTGAAGACATTTCTCATGTGTTTGTTAACTGCTCTCAAGCCTGGCAGATTTGGAGTCACTATGGTCTTATTTTCAAAATTAATCTAAAGAGGTGTATGACTCTGGCTCACATTATCAAAGTTTGGCATGATTTTAGCAGATGTAAAGATGCCAGCAATCATTTGCTGGACGCTTTGGCAAAATCGTAACAATTCTAAATTTAAGGGAGTGTCCTATAACTTTAGCTCGACTATAATCTATATTGATCGAATTATTCTTTCTTTAAATGCTTCTGTTCTTTTGAAAAAACATTGGTCTAATACTAAGAAAGTTAGTCTTCAATTAGGTTGTCAGATTTCTAGTCCTAAGCCTATCTATAGTACCTGGAAACACCCGGTGGAAGGCAGGATTAAGCTAAATATCGATGCCTCTGTCCTGAATAATGGGGAGGCCTGTGGGGCTGGTATTTTCAGAAATCATTCTGGCCAGGTTCTTCAATGCTTTGGTAATACCTATGGGAAGATGTCGCCCTTGTTGGCTGAATCCCGAGCCCTTCTGGATGGGCTGCTTATTTGTAAGCAGAATCAGTGGCTTTGTGTTGACATCGAATCGGATTGTCAGATTCTGGTCAACTTCATTGCCTCTGGTATCTCTCCTTGGTTTCTCAATCCTGTCATCAAGATTTGTAGGATGGCATTTTCTTCTTCTATGGTCTTTAAATACATCTCGAGAGTTCAGAATCAGGCTACTGATTGGCTAGCCAGATGGACTCTCAGATGCAATCTAAAGCCATCTTTTAACCCTTTCAGTATCCCTCCTCCTTTAAAGGCTATTCTTCTTCTTGAAGAGCTTGGCTTGGGATACATTTCATAGCATCAGTGATCTGGTTCCAGTTTTCTTTTTTCAGGAATAGGGCTTCATGGTGGTTAGGATCTGCGATTTGGCTGCTGGCGATTTTGCAGGAATAGGGCTTCATGGTGGTTAGGATCTGCGATTTGGATTTGGCTGTTGGTGATTCGTCGAGGGATCGAAGCTTGGTTACGGTGGTTAGGACGACTCAGGCGACGATCTCGGCGACATTTACGGAGGAGTAGCAGCTGAAGCTGGGAGAGCTTCTGGGCAAGAGAGAGTTTAAGCGACTTTCTTGCATTTTGAAGATGATAAATTTGTTTTAGAGTGAGAAGATATAAAGAGAGAAAAGATTGGAGGTGTTAATCTTGGCTGAAGTTTGGTGATTTAGGGCTGAAGTTTTCTCTGTTTCTTAGGGTTCTTCTCAGATCCCGATTTGGGATTCTATGGCTCGTTTTAGGATCGATTTTGGTTACTTTACCAATTTCAGTTTCTTTTTCTATTGTTGGTTTTATTTTCCAATAAAACCTTGTGTTTCTTGTAAAACTCTATTTGAGTCCTTTAATAAATTTGGTTTTTCTGATTAAAAAAAAAAGTATAAGAGGGTTGTTTGGAGGAGTAATTTTGTATTCTTCTACATTTGGTTAACCATACCCACATTCTACTACAAAAATAAAAATTCTTGGTCAAAGGGTAAAACCGTCTTTGACTATTGAATTAAAAAAATTCTCTATATTTTGGGAATGGTTAACAAAAATTAGACTATAATTTAACCAAACCCAAAAAATATCTATAACTTAGGATCAATTGTACATAACATCACTAAGTTAGATCTTTAGTTGCTTGCTGATCTGTAAATACCAAGTCAAAAGTATCGAATACCCCACATATGTATTACGTGTCTTAAAAGTAATTAAGAAAATATTTGAATAATACGATAAACAAAATCTCCGATTAATTTATTAGATACGCGTCGACCGATAATACTCCGCACTTACCCGTAAGATAAGACTTTAACCTCCGTAGTCAACGGACACCCTAAATCCTGTCGCCCAAAATCGAACGGAGATTGCGACTTCAAGACTAATTTATGGGAATTGCTAAAAAAACGGCTAAAATTACTTCGTGAAGTTGCGTAAAAAATAAATGATTATTTTCTAAAGATTTTTAAAAGTTTTTTAATGAATACAAATTTTGTATAATATGTAAATAAATTGAATAAATAAAATTTAAGGTTTTTGAAATTTATTTTAATCAATAACAATTTTATAAATATTTAAAAAAATTAAAATACAACTTCACGGAGTAGTTTTGGCTATTTTTTTAGCAATTCCCCTAATTTATTTCCATGCATAACTTTTATAGCAACCTTTAGGACTAAATATAAAAGAAATTGTTCAACTGTTACTTATTGGATTTTTTTTTAATCTCTTAAAATATTCGTTTTGCATCCACTATTAACTTTTGAAGTACATTTTGTGTTTTTTTTTTCGTTTTTATCTTATTTATTTATTGGGACATATATGTTTAAGAGTTCAATATAATTCTTTGTGATTTTTTTTAAAAATGTCATCGAACGTTGATGCAGTGAATTAAGATTTATAATATATATATATATTTATAAATATAATTTAGGGTAATATTATCAGATATAAAAAACATCAGTTTGGTATGGACATTCCGATTGGGTTTGCCATGGTTTTGTATATATGTTTTTTTAGTTCTTATGAATGGATAATTATTTTAAAATTTTGATTTGTTTTTCGCTAGACAATCCAAGCCCTAAATCTGGGCCTATAATCCTTGTCCAAACTTAATTTTTAATAAAAAAATAGTCTTTATTATTAACTCCTATGTAATAATTTGGACCAATTGGAACTCTATAAATAAACCTTACGATAAAGGTGGCATGAACATTATGAAGCTTAGTGACTTTTAAGACACATATTCAAGTCTATTATTGTTTAAGTATGGCGAAAATTAAAAAAAATTGGGCTAAATACATGCGATCTATTTACTAAAAATTCTCACCCTCTACTTAACTCAAATCTAAAAGGTTCAAAGATATGGAAGAGATTAATTTCTATAAAATATATTGGTGGGCCTTTTATTAATTGGAAATAAAGTAAAGGTAATATGGAATTTTGGATTGGAAATAGTATAAAGATAAACCTTTAATAGATATTACTCATGAAAGAAACCATGAGTGGTATATTATAGAGAAAGTTAAATATTTATGGTCTAATAAAAGTTGAGATTTAGCTAAGCTAAAGAAAAATATTATCACATCTAATATAAATATAATTCTTATCCTCGCATTTTATAATGATTAAAAGAACAAACCAATATGGACATAATAAATATGAGATTTCAACACAAAAACAACATGGAATAAAATAAGAAATAAAAGTAATCACTCAAACCTATTTGATAAAATATATGAATAACATCATCCCAACCAAATTTTCTTTATTATTTAGAATATTATGAAAAGGATGGATCTCACTAGATAATAATTTCCAAAAAAGAAACATTCTTCTTGCATCAAACTCAAAGTGTCACTTCTGCCATAGCATAGAAACTATAAACCATATTTTTGCTAATTGTTCTATTGCTTGGACTGTCTGGTCAGAAATAGTTGGGCTCTTAAAGATCAATTTTGGTAGATATATGACAATCCAACAACTAATCAGATGTTGGTTTTTGTCAACAAACAAAACTATACACATTATAACCAGGACTCCATTTATTGTCTGATGGACTATCAAACACTTTAGGAATAAAGCCAAATTTGAGAACAAAACAATAACCTTTAATCTTATTTTAGATACAATTCAATTTATCTTGACTAGATTAGACAATGCAAATGTACTAAAGAAGAAAATTTGGATTTGTGATATTCATATTACTAATAATCTAGGATGTTATTTCCATATTAATAATATTAGTAAAGTGAATACTTTGAAATGGATACACGTGGTATGGTTTATTTTTGTCTGAGGGTAAGTTTGTAATTTCTGTTTAGAGTTTTGTGGAGTTTTGTGAGTATTTAATGTTTGGGTAGAATGTAGAGGGAGAATTGAGCTGCCTGGTTGTATTTAATTTTCATTACCCTTATTTAATGTTGGTGGTTGGGTATTTATACCCTTATATTTGGGCCACATGGGCTTTCGGGTCGTGTTTAATGGATTCAGGTCGAGTTTAAGGACCCATTAGTTTTAAGTAAGTGAACAGGAAGCTTAGTCAAAAAGTGATTAGGTTTTTAAGTACTTTAGTTCTGTTCGGATAGTTCAATGGATGATGGTACCCGAACTAACCCTGTCCGGTAAGGTGGACATTGTCCGAATTGACCCTGTCCGGTTCTCATAAAATGTGGTGACAAAATCCGGACTCATCAGTAGCCCCTTTTTAGGTGGTATTCAAAAAACCTTTGGTAAGATCTAAAAAACAGTCTGTTGCTGGTGATAGTTACATCCGGACAGGTCCTTCGAACTGTGTTATAGCTTTATCCGGACTGAAAAAAGTTCTTGAGACTACACGGTTTTTTGTCAGAGTTCGTGGGACACGTGTCTCTCTCTCGTTCGTTATTTCAGCCGTTTTTTCACCTAGAATTTTGCTCCCACCTTCTCTAAAAAGTAACCTCTTTATTTAATGAAGATGACGTCAGCGTCGTTCCCTAATCATTGCAATCCTTTCGTATTCTCCTAGGTATCAAAACATCTTTTTGTGTGTTTACTATAAATTAAGCATTTCTTTACTATTTTACCATCATCTTCATACTTACTTTGCTAAATCTCAGAGCTTTCTCTCTCAAACAAAAATTCTTCTTTTTGGTTGTGAGTTTATGTTCACAGCTAGGAATGTTTTAATCAAAGGCGGGTGACTCAACCTATCAGAGTTAGAAAGGGCTCAAAAAGTCGAAAGAGAAAGGCACATTGCTGCAGGCCTTCATACTTCCCCTGTCGACAAACCAGAAATTCCAAGCCCAGAGCCTGACCAGGGCTCTTCTTCAACCAGGAGTGTTAAACCGAGGAGATTGTTTCAAACCAATCTTTCGCCGATTGTTTCAGGCTCGTCGGTTCAGGAATCGGAGCCCACTGTTGAACCAGGACAAGCAGTTACCAGTTTCAAGAAGCCTTCCCCATTTATCGCCATGGGATCAGATGCAGATGTCTCTCCCAATAAACTAGTTGATCGGAGAAGAGGTCTCATGGTAAAAGGGCAGACTTCAAAAGGTACACCTTCAAAATCAGGGGCCAAAGACAGCAACACGGGGTCAAAGGCACCCATAAAAGTTCCTAAGGACAAGCTGTTCGGACCGGAGGCCTCTAGCTCAAGCCTCCGAAAAGAAATCACCACACCTGAGCCCCAGCCGGAGGTCAGAGTTCAGGAAAGCATTGAAGCCCAACGGTCCGGAGGTCAGACTGAACCAACTCCTAACTCCCCTCACCCAAAAACAACTGAAAACCCTTCATCGGTAATGGAGGAAGTAATGGAGGATTCTATCGAAGAGGCTCCGTTTGAGTCTGAAGTCTCCGGACAAACAAGCAACGCTGGTGCTGCCAAGAAGGATAAAGGAAAAGAAAAGTTATGCCTAAGGCATCCGGATCTGCCAGAGATCCTTAAGGGAAAAGTTGGACCTTGTTTCCACAAGGTCAATGTTAAGTATTTACTTGCTTTGCAAAAAATTAATTATGCCTTCATCCACACAGCCGAACTGGGTCTGATGCGAACGAAGTGGGGGATTCCATAGAATGTAAAAATAAGGATCCCAATAGACCCTGAAACGCCGATGGACTGTAAGCTTAGTGAAGTGGTCATCTTCACTGAACTTCTTAACTGGGATTAAGGTTTCCCTTAGATCCGGAGATAGTCAAATATTTCCACCTCATCAAGCTCTGCCCAAGTCAACTGAGCCCTTATGCCTGGTACACTATCATGGCCTGTATCATGGCTTCCAGGCTCTCTGGAAGAAGATCAAATCCGGAGTCAACCCGAGTCTCCTCACCAGCAGGTGGCGAAGTGATAGTAAGAATCCCACCTTACAATCTCATTTTTATTTTTATCAAATTTGTTTAACTGACTTGCCTTGTCTTTTTTTTTTTATATTTCTTGACAGTGCTGCCCAAAGACTTCAATGATTACTTAAAGGCCGAGCAGATTACTTGCACCAAGATAAACACTTGGGCTGCTAAAAAGTGGGATAATCGCTTCCACAATGCCTTTACTGAAGGCAATGTTGCAAGGTCTTACCTCTGGAACACTACTGACCGGAGGGACTTAACTCGGGAGGAACTTACCACTCCACCCCTCCGGATGTAGTCCTTAAAAGAACACACGCACCGGACGGGTCACTGTACTTGCCTGGTCGAGCCAAGGCCCCAAGTAAGATAAAAGGCAAAATAGGGAAGGGCAAGAAGAATGTGGTCGAAACTAATCCGACAGAAGCGGAGGAAACTGCTCCAACAAACCAAGAGGGGCCAGTTTCAAGACAAATTGATGTTGCTCTTCTAGAATTTGTGGAGCACGAGAGCACTATGGAAGAGGCAGGATCTCCAAAGCCTCCAAGGGTTCCTAAGAGAGACAGGAAACGGGGAGCAGAAAACAAGGACAGGAAGGCCAAGAAGAAAAAGACCTCCAGGGGTGATGAACTTTCTCTCCGGCCTCCGGAGCCCCTCCCTCCTGTTGACCCTACTGATCCAACAAGAGCAGAAGAGATCCCCGGCGACTTTCAAACTGATGAGGTTGGAGGAGGAGACATCAGTATCGATGGTGTCGACATTACAGGGCTTGAGGGACTTGGTGACTATTTTGAAAACCTCCCCAAAGATGACTTTGCTGGGCCCTACCTCCCTCCGAGCACTTCGAACATCGTTACCTTCAGTGGTAAAAATTTCACCGTTTCAAGTGAAAGAGATGTTATAACTCACTCTATACTGAGCAATATTCAGCCAGTGCTGGTTCTGGAGAAATAGGTGCGAGGTCATTCATCAATTATTACTGCCCTTAACTCTGACAAGGGGACATTGTCCAACGACCTCCTCACTGCCACCCAAAATGCTGATGTTTTGAAGAGAGAAAATGAGGAGTTAAAGAAGAATCAGGAGGGTTGGGCCACAAAGGTAGCTACCTTAGAAGATACTATCAAAGATCTCCGGGTGAAGCAGTCCGGGTTGGAGAAGGATCTCTCCTCTTTGAAAGAGGAGATAAAGGCCAAGAACCAAGTCATTCATACTTTGACCAATGACAAGATCGCACTCGAGGACTCGGTGTCCAAGGCTGCAGAGGAAAAAGCTAATCTCCTAAGGGAGCAAGAGGAAAAAATCCAAGCCAAGATTGATGCTTATGCCAACAATGTGATAGACACTCAGGGGGAAATGTATGCCAAGGTGAAGTCGGACATGGTTCTACTCTTTCATGAGAAGTTTCCGAAGAGGAATCTGGGGGACTTATGGACTTTTGTAGAGTATCCAGAACTTCCCTTTCATACAATGGCTGAGGGTAACAGGTTTGATTTCTCCAGTGCATCCTCATCCGATGAAGAAGAGAACACCGGGGAGAGTCCATGTGAGGAGAATGATGACCTCAAGAAGAAGAAAACGAGTGAGGCTGAGCCGTCTTCCAAAGCTCAGTCTTAAAATATCAATTATCTTTTACCTTTTGTTTTGATTGAACTAAAGTCTTTGGAAGGCCACGACATTTTTGTAACTGTGTCTGATGTTTGACTGGACAGATATTTTTTCTTTAATTGACAATTTAAAGTCATTGGATGGCTAAGGCACTTCGGTCGTTTTAATGCGTATGTTTATTTTGCACAATTCTTGCATTCTTTCATAGTTTCTCAATTTTGGTGGCTAATATTTAGACAGCCCTTAGTTATTTCATAAACATCTTAAAGTGAGAGTGTTTAAATTCTCCGATGACAAATGTTTAAGTAGTCATCACACCTTTAATTCAATCCGGCCGGTGTTTAAACAAAAATTTGACAAGAAACAAAATAAGAACACTCCGAATTTTTAAGAAGGCATCAAATTTTATAAAAGAGCCCAGACACCTCATTAAAACCTCCCGTGCCACCAGGGTAGGAAAGACTATGCCCCCAAATATTTACATGGATGCCACCAGGGTAGGAAAGAGTATGCCCCCAAATATTTACATGGATTTTTAAAAAAGTAAATATTTACATAGTTTATACTCCAAGTACATCCAGAGGTGCTCAATATTACAAGGGTGATTCAAAACCTTTCCATCCTTGTCTTCTAGCCAGTATCTCCCAGGTTTAAGCCTTTCAATGACCATATAGGGTCCTTCCCAAGTTGGGGCTAGTTTGTCGAGTAGCTTCTCTTTAGTGTGTAAGAAGACTTTCCTTAACACCTTATCCCCCGGCTGAAAATCTCTTCTTTGAACTCTGGAAGCAAACCTACTTCTCATCAAACCCTGATAGTGTGCAACTCTAAGGTGAGCCTTAACTCTTTTTTCTTCTATTAAGTCAAGCTGACCTCTGATTGTCACTTCGTTAGCGTGTTCGGAGAAATTATGAACTCGAAAAGAAGGGAGAATTGCTTCTATAGGAGCTATGGTATCCATCCCATAGACTAAGGCAAAAGGTGACTCTTGTGTTGCTGCCCCAGGTGTAGTCCGGTAGACCCACAAAACCTCTTGTAAATAACTAGGCCATTTTCCAGCAGCCCCTTCTAAATTTTTCTTCAAACTGGACAGTATAGTTCTGTTAGCCACTTCATCCTGACTATTTTCTTGTGGGTGGAAAGGTGAAGAGAAACAATGTTGTATACCTCTAGAGGCACATAAACTCTCCATTTCCTTGTTGTCGAACTGTGGCCCATTGTCTGTTGTTATCTTCTGTGGAATGCCAAATCTGCAACAGATATTGGATAAAATGAATTTTATGACAGCTTTTGATGTTGTACCTGCCAGTGGGGCTGCTTCGATCCACTTCGAAAAATAATCAATAGCAACAATTATTGTCCTGCGTCCTCCGGATGCCATAGGTAGAGGTCTCACCAAATCCAACCCCCATCGAGCAAAAGGTATAGGCTCAGAAATTGACTCTGAAGGGATGGTTGGGATATGAATTTCATTGCTATATCTCTGGCATGGGTCACACCTCCTCACCAACTCCTTAGCATCTTGCATTATAGAGGGCCAATAATAACCAGCCAATAAAACTCTCATTGTTAGAGCCCTGAATCCACAGTGAGCTGATCCCTCACCATCATATAATTCGGAGAGGACTATTTGAGATTCATCAACCCCCAAACATCTTAAGAGGGGTTTACTGTAAGACTTCTTATAAAGAACATCTCTTAGTATGATAAAAACACGAGCCTTGTACTTTACTTTTCTTGCTATTAACTTATCCGTAGGCAAGATGCCATCAGAGAGATATTGAAGGAGAGGAAACCTCCAATCTTGGGGCTGTCCCATCTTTATATCGAATATTTCTTCCTCCTTACCCATATTGAGTTGAATGGAAGGGCACTCCAGCACATGGATCCAAGGGTATGATTCAGTATAGGCTATGGTTGCCAAGGAGTCTGCTAGTTCATTTTCTGTTCGGGGTATGTGCTCATAAACGATGCTCTTGAACTTAAGTGTCTCATTTTTAAGAAGAAGTAAGTACTTTACCAATTTCTCCTTTTATGCTTCAGATTGACCTTGCGCATGATGGATAAGAAGCTGGGAATCACTCATCAACTTGACCCTTTTGGCTCCACAAATAAGAACTAACTTTAAACCGGCTATAGCAGCTTCATATTCGGACTCATTGTTAGAAGCCCTAAAAGCAAAACATATAGCTTGGTACATTTTGTCACCATACGGAGAGGTCAAGCATACCCCTGCACCACATCCCATAGTACTTGATTCACCATCCGTCCGGACAACCCAGACCATTTTATCTTTTATCTCAGTTGTTTGCTCTGTATCCCTATCTGAGTGGAATTCAACTAAGAAATCAGCCACAGTTTGGGCTTTGATTGTTGTTCGAGGAGCAAAATCAATATCGAAGTCCCCCAGTTCCACTGACCATTTAGTCATTCTACTCGAAATATCTTCTTTTTGTAGAACGTTTTTCAGGGGATAGGACGTCCGAACAATAATAGGATGAGCCTGAAAATAAGGCCTCATCTTCCTAGCAGCAATTACCAGGGCTAGTACTAACTTTTCAAGATTTAGATAGCGTTTTTCTACATCTATCAAGCTCTTGCTGATGTAATACACTAGACGAGGATAACTATCCACCTCTCTCACCAACACAGCACTTATGGCACAACCGGAAACTGCCAAGTATATGAAAAGAGTCTTTCCGTCAACAGGTTTATATAAAGTCTTGGGGGAGGACAGATGTTTTTTAATTTCATTAAAAGCCCCATCACACTGCGAAGTCCAGTCGAATCCCTTTGCACCTTTTAAAGTTTGAAAGAACGGGGGACACCTGTCCGAAGACCTTGAAATGAATCGATTTAACGCTGCCAACCTCCCGGTCAATCTTTGTACTTCTTTAATATTTCCAGGAGGATCCATTTGGAATAAAGCATTAAGCTGGTCCAGATCGGGTTGTATCCCTTGCTCACTTATTATATACCCTAGGAATTTTCTGGACTGCACTCCTAACACACACTTCTCTGGATTTAGTATCAAATTTACTTTTACTAAGCTAGCAAACGTTTCTTGTAGATCTGCCAAGTATAGCTCTTCGTCCACACTTTTTACCATCATGTCGTCAATATATACTTCCATATTTCTTCCAATTTGATCAACAAAGGCTTTGTTTACTAACCTCTGATAGGTAGCCCCAGCATTTTTTAACCCAAATGGCATCACCTTGTAACAATGAAGGCCCTATCAGTGATAAACGTAGTATGCTCCTGATCCTTCGGATCTACTTGAATCTGGTTATACCCGGAGAAGGCATCCATGAAAGATAGTAGCTTATTCCCATATGTAGAATCTACCAGCTGATCAATCCGGGGGACAGGATACAAATCCTTTGGGCAATCCCGGATTGGCTGTCCATAAAGGATACTGAGACTCCTTTATATGCCACATTTTAGTAAGCCTGTCGACTTCTTGAACGATGACATCAACCATTTTTCTTTGGAAAAATCTCTTCTTTTTTGTACACATACGCTACTTGCCATTTTTCTTTTTCACCAAGACCGGATTGGCTGTCCATAAAGGATACTGAGACTCCTTTATATGCCCCATTTTAGTAAGCCTGTCGACTTCTTGAACGATGGCATCAGCCTTTTCTTTGGAAAAAGCTCTTCTTTTTTGTACCACAGGCGCTATGTCTCTTCGGATAGACAAGTGGTGTGATCTACACCAAGCATTGCACCAAGCAAAAACATTTTTTCCCTTCAGTTCCAGATGCCATTTTGGACCCTATCTTAACATTTTTTCCCTCTTCCAAAGAATGTGTTTCAACTTCTTCAACCGGTATTAAAACTCCAGGGGTCTCTATGGGGTCATCAATTTCACCCTCACCCCTAGAAAGCCCCTCAAACTGCTATTCTTCATTGATACGAACTGCCCCTAACGTCCGAGGGGCCAGTGCTGTTGCATAACGCTCTCTTGCAATCTTTTGGCTGCTCCGAATAACTCCCACTTGTCCTTGCACATCATATTTTCAACATTGGTAGACTGCTGAGGCCACTGCATGCATCCTAGAGAGCCAAGACCTCCCTAGAATAGCGTTATAACAGGTGGGACAATCTACTACAACAAACAATATTCTAACCACATTCTTAAAAGGGCCCTTTCCCAACAAAACTTCCTCTTCGAACTCCCCGGTCACATCTGCAGAGCTTCCAGTGAAACCCACAATTGACCTGTTCAAACACTGAATTACCGCAGGATTTTTCATCTTTTTGTAGGAAGTTAAAAAGAGGATATTGGTTGAACTCCCAGTATCCACCAAAATTCATCTTACGTCATTGCCCCTAATGGATGCTCCTATGACAACAACATCTTCATGAGGACATGCTATATCCCTCAAGTCATCCTCATCGAACACAATGAAGGGAAATGGAATCTGCGATTGATAGGAAGTCATGCCTCCCTCCAGTTGGGTAGCTAAAGTATGAACATGCCTCTTCCTTGAGGAAGCAGTGGGTGCTGTCATGGTATCCCCTCCGTAAATTGTGAGTGACTCAAAAAAGTTAATAAGCCCGGACACTGTTTTACAACGTTCCTCAATAGCACCCACTCTGTTTCGAGTTGGATCAGGGTCCAAGTACTCTGACTCTACATCGAACCTTTCGATTATTACCATAGCTCCCTCCGGAGCGGATGTGCCTGCATTGTTTGGACCAGTCCGATGAGCATTATCAGGCCTATTTCCTCCTCTTCTTTTAACATATGCTCCCAACTTTCCTCTTTCAATCAAATTCTGGACTTCTTGTTTTAAAGCAATGCAATCGTCAGTGGTATGGCCAGTATCATTATGGTACTGACAGAAGGAATTGTTACGATGCTCCCTAGGAGATTGTAGTGCAGCCGACCTTCTATAGTGTACTTCTTCCTTTGTTTTGTCAAAAATGGTGGCCATACTTTCTTTTAACTCAGCAAACCACTCCGGTTGAACCCAAGACCCTCTCTTATTTCTAGATTGCTGCCTCTGGGCAGGCACAGCTGGCTAAGACTGAGCTTTAGCTCTATTATGACCATGCCCGACCTCCCTTGCCTTGTTCCCGGACTGATTTTGGTTGGGGTTTGGTGCAACCGGGGCAGACCTCACCTGCATGTGCACCCTAGTTTTCTTTGTTTCATCCACGTTAATTTGCTTTCCGACCTGATTCAGTAAACCTCCCCATGTCATGGCCTTTTTTCTGGTCACTGAATCAGCCAAATTTACAGGGTTTAAGCCCTGCCTCAGAGAAGCTATTGGTACTTGCTCGAAGCAATCAGCCAACCCATTTTCGGTATTTCAAAGCGACTTATATATTCCTTCAGAGATTTATTCGGTTCTTGAGCACAATGGATAATTGTATCTCCATTACCCTTCACCTCCTTACTTCCAACAAACTGCCTCCAGAAGGCCACCCAAAAGGTATCGAAATTTCTGATGCACCCATATGGTAGGCTTTTATACCACTTCAGGGCACTCCCTGTAAAATACTGGGAGAATGCTCTACAAAGAAACTTATCGTCGTCATCGAAATTCATCATAATTTTTTTGAATTGTTCCAAGTGATTGTCCGGGTCTTTACTGCCATCATATTTTTCCATCTTCGTGCTATCGAACCTCTTGGGGAGGTTCCCGGACAGGATCTTGGAAGACAATGGATATTGTCTCCAATTCCGGCCACGACTGAAAACGGTATCCTCGTTAGGAGTTGCAAAGATACCTGGCTCATCATGGAAGGCAAAAGGATCCACTAGCATCCGGTCTATGTGTCTCTGGCTATGAGATGATCGTTTGCCTATATGCCTCTTTAACTTTTCATGCCTATCCCTTTTTCTTGAATACTTTTTAACCAACTTTTGTTTCTTTTTAGATCGGCCCTCGTCACTGCTGGAGGACAATGATTCTTCAATTCCATCTTCGTCCGAGGAGCTACTGGAAGATTCTGAGTCTGAATCAGAGCTCTCCACACCGGTGAGACTTTTTGGAGCTAGCATGATTCTTCTTCGTACTCACATGGGTCTTCGAAGGCTCATGCTCTCTAGGGTTGTCAGTATGATGAGCACCTGATGCCTTTGATTTCTCTTTTATGCCCAACTTTGCCTTCTCTGCCCTCAGAGCTTCTATTTCGCCATTTAATCTATCACGCTCCTCGATGGTATATTCATCATTTTCCCCCACCACTTCAAGAAAAGCTGGTGGTACTTCTGGTACGTCCGGATTCATTCGGACTGATTTTTCTGATGGTTTTGAATGCTAGATTCAGGCACCGTCGTGCTCCCACTGTGGTCGCCAATTTGGTATGGTTTATTTTTGTCTGAGGGTAAGTTTGTAATTTCTGTTTAGAGTTTTGTGGAGTTTTATGAGTATTTAATGTTTGGGTAGAATGTAGAGGGAGAATTGAGTTGCCTGGTTGTATTTAATTTTCATTAACCTTATTTCATGTTGGTTGTAAAAACAAGTACTGTCATGAATAAAATATCAACTTCAAGTGGATCCATTGTACAGAGTAAACTGTGTAGGAGGAAATACAAGGTTGATAAGGGTAGAAAATATACGATCCATGTGTGTGACCAGTTTGTTAAAGGGAATATATTTAAGTTGTGAAGTAGTCCCAACAAATATGTAATATTGAGAGTATTTTATGTAATAAAGAGCCAACATGTGTTATTTAGTAGAATAACATGGGTGGAATAACCATTGGACTAACCATGTGGCCTTTGGGACCACCACCATTACTATATACAGAAATATGTCTTTTTTGGTAAGGGTGAACAATTATTACTTTAAGATTACTTTTGGCAACTTCCCTGTCTAGAATTCTCGAGTTTCTCTTTCTAGAATCGGACTCATGCAAAACATTTAGGCCTAACATCCCCTCGGATATTTTTGGAACTATTATTGGCGACCACAGTGGGAGTGAATTAGTACCCAAATTTAATTTCTGAAACCACACAAAACAATTTAGCATATTCAAGAATTTTTTAGGAGAGATGAATACCAAAATTCAAGAAGATCCCACAATCAAAGTTGAAATAATAATGATTAGAGTGGTGTCCGAAGAACAACAATTTGAAGAACAATAATTCGATGATTAATTTTCCAAAGAATAACTCGAGCACTCTACTTTGGTAGCGCAACGAAAGAAGTTGTCCGAGGACATTGCAAATCTTAATGCCGAAAAAATATGTTATGACAGCTGCTAGGAAGGTCCGACTAGAGGTTAGAAGAGGGCATTACTCTGAAAATAATAAAACCAAATACGGTCATTAGTTAAATAAGAGAATGAAGGAGACGCCCCAAAGTGATTATACTTCGAGAAGAGAAAGTAAAATAAGGTTTCACTATGATTCTTCAGAGTCGGGTGACTATTCCCTTTGCAAGTCAGAAATATCTTCTTCTCCGAAGAGAGAGCGTCATCACAAGACAATCCTTAAGAAAATGAGATTTACGAGGCCTTCAATTATCACTGGTCGTCTGGGCGGGGGAAGGATCTAAGAAGACGCATGGTAGTTAAGATAATAAAACACCAATTTCTTATGCAATGGATAGGACGAACGCACGTTTAGTTTCCCTCAAGAAGGAAAAGTTTTTATTAGAGTGAGTAATCAGTTTGTAAATCCTTCCGATGAGGGTCTCTATACAATGGTTAACCGGAGGGTCTTTACCCGTACAAACCAACATATAATTGGAGAGCATCTTCTTTACTTATGGATATTATGGCCGGACGTATGCTAACATGTTTTGATATATCAAATATGGGAAAGGTCGACGAGTCCCAAGACCCGGATATCCAAATTGAAAAGTTCAACTACTTTATAATAAATTTTGAGGATGATTACAAACTCATGTGTCGTTCTTTCTCTCAAACTTTCAAGAATATCGTATCAAAGTGGTATAACCGATTACAAGAGAGATCAAAGATACAATCATTAGTTGCCGATAAAAGGTCGAAAAGAGCCTGATGGAGTATACCATGGATTTTTTTCAAACCAAAAATCGATCAGGATTAATGTGAGAAGTTGGTCGATGGCGCTGTGTATAGGTAAGGTCTTCTCCGTGGAATTTTAAGGGACAACATTTCTAAGAACCAGGCCTCAACCCCCGGCTCTTTAGTAACACAGGTTGAGAAGCGGATAATCATAGAAGAGACCTATGTAGCGAACCTTGCCTCTATGTCCCAATAGGGGCAGCAGAATTTGTAATCATCTATGGTTTTCTATCAAAACTCACCCTCTTCGGTTTATCGGCCACAATCGATCCATATTTTTTTGATAAGGCTCATAATCACGTGCAGCTCAGAAAGATTTTTCTAATTCAGACTTCAAGAGGTGGAACGAGCAGCATGTATTGCAAGTACCACAAGGAATCCAGTCACAATACAAATGACTACATATCTTTGAAAAACGAAATTCAAATGTTGATTGGAAATAGAAAATTAACAAGTTTTGTTAAAAGAAATGTCAAGGCTCAGCAAAATTCGACGGGAAAATATTTTAATGATCATAGATTCAGTTGATTCATTTGATATGTCTTCGGAATATTTGGATCCATACCATGACCAGAAGATTGTTATGGTGGTTGAGGAATCAAGGATTGAGGGGAGGTTAATAATTTGTGTGTAATGTTTTAAATCTCTAACTATTTTTTATAGAGATATTATTTTAGAGACTACTATATTTTCTCAAAAAATGCACATAGTGAGTTTGGTAACCCAATTGGAAGCAACCGCTTCGACTCACTTATACATAAAAATATCTTCGTTTTTTATTTTGATGATGATGATATGAGAGAGGTGGCTGGACCATACAAAAATGTTGTGGTAATATCAGCTTCCACTGTGGGGAGTGAAATCTGAAAAATTCTGATTGACACTCGTAGTTCTGCCATCATATTGTACACTACCACTTATGAGTAGATGAGAAATCCTTCTAGTACTCTCTGATCGGATAAAAAAATAGCAGGCTTTACCGGGGTTACCACTGAGGTGGTCAGAGAGTTCGAGGGAGTGATAGAGCTAAACCACGAGTCATTTATAAAAGAAGTAACAATTTTATTCATATATTTCAATTCACCAACGACGTATAACGTGACCTTTGGCAGATCTTGGTTATCAAGGATGCATGTTGTTGCCTTTGAAATTTAACCAGTGTTTAAAGTACGTGGTTGGAAGCCACATTAGGACAGTCCGAAGCAGCCAGAAAGTGGCTAGTGAATGTTACAAAATAGCTTTAGCCCCTAAGCAGATTAGAAGCATTTAGGATAAGAAGGATTAACAGTTATAGGGGTTAACTTTGGAGTCCAATATTATGGATGATCCGAGGGAGAACCCCGAGTTTTGTTTATACCCGAAGAGAATTTTGAAAACTATGCATTTCCTAGCCGTCAAAGCTTGAAGATCGACATTATGTTATCACCATAAATAAGAGAAATACTGATTCTCTTCTTATCAGGAAAATTTCATACGTTCGCGTGGCATATCGAGGATGTAAGAGGGGTACCAATGGATATTATTTTTCACAAGTTGGTCGCCCGACTAAACATCCGACCAATTATACAGAAAAAAGAAGAATATATTTTTCTTATGAGAAATCTTAGGCAATCATTCCCGAGGTTGACCGATAGTTCACATTAGAGAATCTTCATATCCTTTATGGAATTCCAACCCAGTCCTTTTGGAAAATAAGAATGGAAAGTGGAGAATATGTGTCGAGTTTACCGATTTAAACGAAACATGACTGCATGACCTTTTCCAAATTCTAAGAACAGACCAGGTTGTAGATTCAACTGCATGAAATAAGATTTTTTAATTCATGGATATCTATGCAAGGTATAACCAAATAAATATGGATATGAAGGATCAATAAAGCACTTTGTTCAAAACGGATAGGGAATACAACGTTTCAAAGTTTTGCCTTCCGGGTTAAAGAATACTAGAACCATTTATCAACGATTGGTGAACAAGGCATTTGAGAATCAGATCAGATGATAGGTTGGTGAATATGACTTCCAATCTGGAAGAAACATTTTACAAATTGAAGGTTATAAACTTGAAACAAATCTAGAGAAATGTATATTAGGGGTGCGGTCTGAGAATGTTTTGGGTTATATAGTAAATGAGAAGGGGATCGAAGCCGACCCAATACAGTTAAAAGCTTTAAAAACCATAGATCCACCCAGATCTATTAAGGAAGTTCAAATATTGACTTGAATTGGCTGCCATCAAGAGATTTATATTCAGATATTTAGATAAATGTGATATTTTCTTTTGAGTTTTGAGGCATTCAAATTGTTTTAATTGATCCATAGAGTGTAACAAAGCTTTTATCCAAATAAAATAATAGTTATCTTCTCCAGAGATCTTAACAAAGCCAAACACATGAGAGAAATTATTAATTTATATAGTAGTATCGAATTATGCAGTGAGTGCGGTTTTAATACGAGAAGTAGATAATTTTCTTCAACCCGTATACTATGTAAGTAAAAGGTTGTTACACACTGAAAAAAATACGTGAAATTAAAAAAATCTCACTCTCCCTCTAGTAACTGCAACCTGAATTCAAAACCTTATTTCCAAGCACACTCAATCATAGTCCAAACTTATTTTCCTCTGAAAAATGTGTTTCAAAATTCTAGCGTGTCATAGCAAATGACAAAGTGGTATGTTAAAATATGGGATTACAGTATTAATTTTAAGCCTTGAACGATAATCAAGACCCAAGCCTTTGCAAGTTTTTGGTTGAGTTTTATTCGGAACGGTCAGATATGGAAACAAATCACGAAGACTTGAAAACTTAGTGGATTATTTGGACCGATAGGGGATCAAACGCTTAAAGTTGTAGGGTAGAGGTCCAGTTCATAGCTCTAAAATAAGAATAAATGTATTAAGCAATTCGTTTTTTGCTTCAAAGCATCCAACAACGAGCCAAAGTATAAGGAAAGTTTGGCAGGATTAAGACTTGCACAAATTTGCAGTGCAGAAAGAGTTCGCTTCATAAGTGACTCACAATTCTTACTGAATCATGTTTTGGGGCAGTCTGAGGCTAGAAAAGACCACATGGTGAAGTACTTGAAGTCTCTAAGAGGGTTGACAACATTTTTTGAGAATGTCAAATACTAGCATGTTCACATGGATGGAAATTATATTACTGATTCTTTAGTAACCACGGTGTATTCTGAAGGCTACGAGTGAATACTGACACAAGAGAGTCCTTCGATAATAAAAAATTATGAGTAAAATATGAATTCAGACGAAACCTTGAAAAGTTTAACAAATAAAGAGATATTTGAGGCAAGACATTAAATAATGTTTTATTAATGAGGTTCTTCGATTTATAAAGCGCATCCTGAGCATGGGTTTACAGTCCTTGGGAACATCCTGAACAAGAAACTGTTGAGTAAACCCTTTCTATGTTATCTTAAGGCAAAATAATCACAAATGATACTATCCGAGCTGTATGACAGGGAAGGACCAACACACTATGGGTAACGTTAATAAGAAGAGTTTTATTGGTAGGTTATTATTGACCTTCAATTATAATTAATGCTAAAAGGTTGGTCAAGAGATGCGATACGTGACTTGAATCCATATTTGAGGCATTATATTTTGATCGATGAGGTATAGATTTAGTCGGCCATTACCAATGGAATCCCGGTGGATGATAAACCATTATAGTTGCAATGGATTACTTCTCAAAATGGGTAGAAGCCAAACCATTGTCCGGGACAAAATGGAAGGATATGATCTAACATATGTCAAATTTATCTTGTCTAACATATGTTATCATTTTGGTGTTCCGAGTACACTAACAATAGATAAAAAAAAACAATAGACAAAATGGAAGGATATGATCAACTTTCATGTTGGTTAATGGGAATGATGCGGTAACGTCATCCAAAGCGACTTGGAGGGTGTATCGTGTTGAATTTATTTAAAAAAAAACAATAGAGAAAGGAGACGAGTCAAAATAGATTAAATTGAGGAAAGAATAATGCGAGCACATCTAAACTCTATATATTATGAAACGTTGATGAGAGGACCGTAGGTATCTAGTGTCAGACAAAGAAATTCTAAGGTAGGAGAAAAAGTTTTAAAGAAATTTTTCTTGCATACTAAGGAAAATGGCTTGGAAAGTTGAGATTAAACTGGGAAGACTTATATACAATAACTGAAAAAGTGAGCCATAAACTTATCAGTTACAACATCAAGAGGGAAAACCATTTTTATCTTCTGTGGAATATAGAACATTTAAATAATAATTAGAGTTAACGTAAACAAATTTTATAGGTTCTATTTCAATTTATGTAATGATCGGTGGCATGCTATTTCTTACCATTTTGGCGCATAAAAGTTTTCAAGAGGTGCATACATAGCCGACTAGTAAATATAAATCCTTTTTTCCTTTTTATATCTTTTGCAGGACTAAGGGCAAGATCTTAATATTTTCGATCTTAGGGGTCTTTTAACAAAATTTGCTCAACATTATGTAATTTTTATAGTTTGGATCTGAAGGATCTTCCAACAAAATCTCGTCATCATTATGCAATTTTTATATTTTGGATATACGGGATCTTCCAATGAAAGTTGGTCAACATTAAGTAATTTTTATATTTTGGATCTGAGAGATCACTTAAGAGAATAGTTGGAGGCTGATCACCTCCAACTAGGGAAAAACCAAAGACACTATTTTTTTACTTAGGAATAAATACAAAACAAAGAAAGTGAACGAAAAGTTATAATTGATAAACATCTAATGAACAAAATACTCTCGCCATACAGGGATTATTCCAAAATAATGTGCAACTATGAGAAAATTACAATTAAAACAAAAAAGGTAACCATTGCAATTAGATAGAGTCAGGTCTTTTATTATCCAGGAGCCTCATCGGACCCTGCTTCATAGGAGTCATCCGAGGAACTTCCCGCATCCTTAGATTCCTCATATGATTTTCCACTACATAACTCTTCGTTATCTTCAGTGGCGACGCCCACAAGGAAATATGTTTCACGAATAAGATCTTAATAACTTCCTCATTTCAAATCCGAGAAATGTTCATATATATCAAGAATCAAATCCGACTTCACCCTGGTTTCTAGGATTTCCAACTTGCTAGTGCGTATGACAACGTAGGCATATATTGTACCTTTCACTTCCGTTTTGACATGTTTTTTCACCTCTTCCAAATTTTTGATGGCCTGCGAATGAGTTGTTTTCTCTTTTTCGAATCTTTGTTTGAGGTTGTAACAAAATGAATCTTTCTCCAACAGAACTTTATGATATTAGTCTGATTGTTATCAAAGGATGCATGCTCGGTCTCTATCCACTTTTCTAAGGCATCACCCAAGTTTAGCTGATCGGCGTCCGTCTTTTCAAGTTTGGTAATATCCTTATTCAACCTGTCAACCTTATCATATAACCTACAAGCTTCCTTCTTACACAAATATTTCCATCTTACGCACATCCCTCTTGAGTTATGCGACATAAGAAATCAGTCTGTTAAGGCGTAAGGAGAGTACATTGTCTTCAAAGAGATCAACGGGTTGGTTAGAATGGTTGGGGGATGCTCGCTGACTTCCCAAGTGATGGTCCAATTGACTATATCTAGAGATTTGATCGTATGTCCCTTGGTTGTTTTGGAATAATTCTTCATATTCTCTCGGGGGAACAAGTTCTTGGTTCTATACAATAGAGGGCTAGACAGAATATCCAATCATTAATCATAACCCACTATGAGTAAGGCAGATTACCCTAATTGGTTTCAAGATCCACTTGAGGAAAATTCTCTTCCTCCATCTCATCATTCTTTATGGGCAACTGTGCGTGCTTCCTCTTTGAATAATTATATTTTGATGACCTTTTCGAACCACCAACCTCAATGACCACATCATGAACTGTTGGGTTAGTGGAGGAAACTTCAATCAATACTTTTCTCTTTTTCAATGCATCGCTATCAATATTTTTCTTCTTTAGATCTTCAGTATTACCTTTAGGGACTTGATGGATCGGATCCCTAGTCCTAGCAACAAGGAAAACTGACACATTGATCATCTCTAACCTCTTTATCAACTCAGTTTTGTTAGGATGCATCATAAGCTGGTCTAAGGATAGAGTCTTTTCGGATCCACCCTTTCCAAAAGTGTATCTTAACCAGGTTAGTAGGGGTGAAGCACCAGTGGAACTCGTTAGACCAAGCAGTTTTGGCCCAATCATTCAATCTGGTAAAAATCCCCTCGACAGCTTCTTTGTGCTCCTCGAAGGATCAAATTATTCATATTTTTAAAGAACAAAAGGGGATGTGAAAAATACAAGTCATAAGACATATCATTAAAAAACAATTCGGAAAAGAGAGATATGTTACTTGTGCTCTTCCATTTTAAGGAAAGACGACGGGGATTATTATCCGAAGGCTCCGTCCCGTTCTTCCATAGACCCGAGATGAAGAATAAAAAAATTCCATTTCTTATCTACCTCCAGGAGATAATTCATAACTTTGAATTTGTTTCTCAATATGAGATAGTAGACGAGATCATAAGGATTATTTGAAACAATTGTAAAGTAAATAAACATGCTCCATTGTAAATCTGATTCCAGAGAGCGTCGAGGCCATACTACAGGATCTTAATGTGAACCACAACTTCGGAGTGGTTTGGCTGGGACATAGATCTACCAGTTGAAGAATCTCACAATGGAAAGTTTCATAGAGAACCGGAGCCCGCAGTTCAATATTTCAAATAAGACAACCAACTTATGGTCTTCAGCTTGAAAAATGGGTCTTTCCCACTTTGGAGAACCGAATAGTGACAGTGCAGGGAATTCCTTATCGGTCATTCTCCTTTTTAGTTTCTAAGAAGTATCGATAATTCACCTTAAAGAGAGAAATGAGATCCTCATTCTCAACCTCATGAAGATTTTCCTCGAGGACATTGGCTATTTCCGAGGGAAGTTTGACTTTGGATATATATTTTTTCTCTTGGATTTGGAAGTTTTTCTTACTTGGGTTTCACCCTTATGAGATAACTCTCGTTTTTTCTTCAAAACAACATCGTGGTGAGTATTTAACTCACCCGGGTTAGGATGATTAGTATTTTGGTCTTTATTTTTTAATTTGCTCATCCGCCAGCTGTACTTGTCCTTTCTCCCCGACTGGTCTGACAGGATGCGATTCGGTAGGCCTTCAGAAACCCAACATGGTACAAAGTGGCCTCTTCAGGGATTTTTGGATCTGATTTCTCCGTCTTTGAAGTGTTTTCTACGAGAACATTCTTCCTTGAAGAAACCTTAGTTTTCTTATACACTTTATCCATTGGACGAGGATAGCATTTTATTTTGGGTGTCATTTCCTTTGGATTGTCCGATTTTATGTTCTCATCAGTGTAACCTATCGGTAGATAGCTAGTTCGAGGGACCAATTTGTTTAGTGTGTCAAGTTCAACCTCATCTGTTTGAGGACAAGTTTGACCGAGAGAGCTGAGATTGGGGCACTGTGGAACTACGCAAGTTTTCTTTGTGACAGTGAAAAGTTTCTTGTATTTCTCTCTCTAAAATTGCTTCGCTTTCTCTCTCTAAAAATTCTTGCATTTGAAAATTTTGAGAGACATATATCATATTTATACAGAGGTTGTTGAAAGCCCAACACTTGGTCTAGGAAAGTGGAAAGGTTTCATATGTCATTTCATAATTTTTTATTGGCATGCACATATGGAAGTGGAATGGTTTTTACTTAATAATTATCCATATTTTATCATTAAATACCCATGGCATACGTCGAGTTATTAGGTGACAGATGTATGAGAGAAGGCCACACGTGATGCACATGCACCAAACTAATGATTCTTATGTTAAATTCTACCAAATGCGATATCGTCTGAACAATATTTTAGATCATAAAAGCGTTTGCAAGATAAATCAACTTCTAAATAAAAGTCAAAGTTGATCCGATCAACCAATCTTATTCATTTCGAGTTATAGAGCTCATTACAGTTCAGATGGTTCTGAAGCCGCACCCGGGATAGTCTGTCCTCAAATGTTTTTGCAAAGACTATGTGGCTATTAATAAAGGTAGGAAATATATAATCGACGTGTGAGACCGGTTAGTTAAAGGGTCAATTATGACGTAAGCATAATAAATTTGTAACATTGAGGGTATTTTATGTAATAAAGAACAAATATGTGTTACTTAGTATAATTATATGGTGGAATAACTATAAATTAACCAACCATGTGGCCTATAGGCCCACAACCAATACTATATAAAGCAATATATCCCGTTTTAGGAAGAGTGAACAAATATTACTTTATTCTACTTTTGACAGCTTCTCTCTAGAATTCTCGTGGTTCTCTTTCGAGTTACGGACTCCGACAAATAACTTAGACCTAACATCCTCTCGAATATTTCTAGAACTATAAAAAAGGTAACATCATCGACAATGGAATTCATATTTAGAGTAAGCTAAGGAGAAAATGGGTACGCCTAAATATTGTTTGACTAAATGCGTAGTTCATAATTGTTAAGTAGAAAATCTTATTCTCCCTTACATTTTTAAATGTAGAGACATAATTAAAATACTTATGTCCATAAATACAGAACAACGTTCTAAGAAAAGAAATTATGTGAGTGTTAACATAAATATTTCTATGTGAGTTGAATTAGGTGTTGTAGATTCAATCAAATTACAAGAAATTCCAATCTTAACAAAAGTGAAATTGTAAAAAATATGGAAAAATAAGTTTTAAAAATGGCGACAAACGTCAAAATTATGGAAGACAAATATTTTAACCGGTGGTATGATACATGTGCATTGGTGCATGTTGCTCATGATCGAGATCTATTCAAATTATTTGAAATGTGTAGTGATGCATGTGAGGTACAAATGGCTAACACCAAGAAATCAAAAGTAGAAGGACGTGGAAACGTCGAGTTAACGTTTACAAATATGAAAATTATAATTCTTACTAAGGTTTTATATACCGGAATTGAACAAAAAACTTGGTTTCGAGTCATTGTTTAGCTAATGCGGGAATTCATTATATATTCAGATCCAATAAAATAATTCTAACCAAAATGATATATTTATTAGGAAAGGATACTCGAGTAATAGAGTGGTTAAACTATGTACTATTATCCAATTAGTAGAATAAAAAATTATATTTATGTTTGTTCTAGTAATAAATATTTATTATGGCATAGTAGACTTGCTCATACAGAACATAACATGATAAGTTATTTTGTTAAAACTGAACATATAAAGTGTGATATAGATTAGTATGAAAAATATAAATTGTGTAAAAATAAAAAAATGATTAAAAAGCCTTACAAATCTGTTGAAAGATGCATAAAAACTTTAGACTTAATTCACACCAATGTGAGTTAAACAGTGTCTTGACGAGTGAGGGTAAAAGATAATTTATAACTTTTATTGATGACTGCTTACTTTTGTCTATTTATTTAAATATAAGGATGACACCTTTGGTATGTTTAAGATATTCAAAGCGGAAGTAGAAAATCAATTAGACAGTAATATTAAAATATTATATAATCATAAAGGTATGGAATATTTCTTGGAAGAATTTTCTAGTTTTTGTGAAGAGTATGGGATAATTCATCAATGTTTGTCATCTTACACACCCGAACAAAATGAATTGGCTGAGCACAAAATTAAAATATGTATGTCAAATATGTAATTGTATTCCTCTTAAGAAGATTGGAATACTTTTATATGAGTTATGAAAAGGAAAAAAATAAAACATAGATTGTTTTAAAGTGTAGTGGTGTTTAGTTTTTTGCAATAACATGAATGTAAGAAAATTAACTTAGGTCCTATAGCTATAAGACTTGTGTTCATTGGTTGTGCGGCCAATAACAAAGCTTATACGTTATTGGATTTGGAATCTAATATGGTATTTGAATTAAGAGAAGTATATTTCTTTGAATCCAAATTACATGATGATAATATGATACAAACATTTTACAAAACAAGGAAATAACTTTGAGAAAAACACCTTTCATTGATGAGCAACCACGAGAACCTCATAGGAGTTAAAGGGAAAACTGACCTAAAATTTTAGGATCCAACGAGATAAAGTCTAAAAGGATTTCATATAATCTAGTATAAGTAAGTTATGAATAAATCACTTAGAATATATTGATAGTGCTTTCTTTGAAAGACAAACCCAAATAATATAATGAAGTAATATAATCCCCAGATTCTGTATTTTGGCATGAGGCCATAAATGATGGGATGGATACAATAATATCAAATAAAACTTGGGATTCAGTAGACTTACCTTCGGGTTTAAGACCAATTGGTTGCAAATGATTGTTTAGATATAAATACCATATAAATCAAACCATTTAAGCTCTCAAGGCAAGATTAGTAACAAAGGATTTTCGATAAAAAAAAAGAATATATTATTTTGACACATCTACCCCAGTAGCAAGAATAACAAGCATTAGAATTGTTTTTACAATTGCATCCGTATACATTTTTAAAATTCACCAAATGGATGTCAAAATAGAATTCTTAATTGAAGACCTCGATCATGAGGTCTATATGGAGCAGCCCGAGAGTTTTTTACTTTTGGAGAATAACTAAGGTATGTAAGCTTGTTAATTTATTATATAATCTTAAATAAGCACTTAGAAGTGGCATGAAAAGTTTAATTATGTTAGTATATCCGATGGTTTTAGACACAGTACGGCGGACAAATGTTTATACACAAAAGTTTGTGGTGATGTGATAGTCATTATATGTCTATATGTAGATGATTTCCTTATATTAAGTAATGAAACAAGAAGTTTATATTTACTTTTAAAATGAAGGATCTTAAGGGAGTAGACATAATTTTAGGGATTAAGGTATTCAAATATAGTGGGGTTTATGCCCTAAGTCAATCTCATTACATTGATAAGGTACTTAATAAGTTCAAACATCTAAAATTCAAAGAATCACAAACACCATTTGATCATAGTTTAAAACTTAGAAAATGAGGGGAAAGCAGTGGCTAAATTAGAACATGTTAGTGTTACAAGAAGCTTAATATATATAATCTTATGCATTAGGGTAGATATATCTTTTGTGGTGAGTAAATTGAGTTAATTTTGAGTAATCTAAGTAAGAAAATGCATTGGAATGGTCTTTAGGTACTTTAAAAATACTAATATAATTTGTCTCCAATATTCTAATTTTTCAGGGGTATTTGAGGGATACACAAATGCAAGTTGGATCATTAATCTAGCCGATAACAAATCGACTATGAGATGAGTGTTTACATTTGCAGGTGGTGTTGTTTCTTAGGGTTTAAAGAAACACATGTGTATATCCCACTTAACTATGGATTCTGAGTTCATAACGTTGAACGTAATACATAATGAGGCTGAATGGTTAAGTGATCTCTTATTGGAGATACCTTTCTCTTTAGAAGGAAATATGACAATATAAATACATTGGGATAATCAAGTAACATTATATAGAGCATACAACGACATTTAGAATAGGAAGTCTAGGTATATATGTCTAAGACATGAGTATGTTATACTACTAATTCAGAGTAGAATTATATTGGTCTTATACGTACGTTCTTTTGAGAACTTAGCGGATCCGTTTACCAAACCATTAGCTGGATAACTGGTAAACTCTACATCTAGAGGGATGAGACTAAGACACTTGAAATAATTATTTTGAAAATAATGGAAATCCAATTCGACTATAGAGAACCTAAAGAACAAATTTGCAATGGGTAACAACAAGTTATTTCTGAAAGGTTCAACCTATAAATAAATAAGAGTCTCATATGTGATGAGTGTGAGATATGTTGGTCGTTACCGTGGAAGGATAAGTTCAAAGGATTTTTTTAATACAATTCAGTTGAAGTGTGACATGCATTTTTAAAAGTAACCAAAACATTGTAAGATTTATACCATGAGAATTTATAGGTGGGGTCGCCTCTAATGATATAATGAGTTCCTCTCAAGTTATGATTCTTGAAATGGATAGAGTACACAACCAAAATAATGCTAAAGTGTAACGTGGATAAATGTTTGATAAAAACAATTACGTGTGTGAGATTTTCAGTTAGGTGACATGGAAGATTGGCTCAAAGTTACCACTACCAATGTTTTCACACTTAACTTTGTTATCTTTACACTAAAGTAAAATTTAAATCAAAATATATTTTATTATATGCGCAAGAGTTATCTATAAAAGAAAGAACATTTAATAAAGTGTGGGATTGTTGAAAATATTGATTAAATGTGGATAATGGGAAGAAGAGTTTCGGTCACCGAAGTTGGTAAAGCAAACAAAATAATAAAAGCTGCTGGAAGTCTCGAGTGAAGGTTTGTTGTGTTCAGGACGAGGTTGGTCGCTACAAAAATGCAAAAACATGTTTAAATCAGAATTTTCTCCACTAGCTCAAGAGAGTATCAATTATTCATCGAATAATAGATGTTTGCCGCGACCAGAACAGAGTTGGTCACGACAAAGGTCCCAAATAAAAAAAGTATAGTTTTCAAGAAAAATCGTTTTCCCTAAATAGATGTGTATTGAAAGGTTGTGACCTAACTTATATATTTTCGAAAAATTATAATCATTTTCAAGGGTTTACTCAACTCTACAAATAGAAAATCTATTTAAAAGCAAAACCATAGTCTTCACAAAATTGCTCAATGGGTTTACTCAACTCTACAAATAGAAAATCTATTTAAAAGCAAAATCATAGTGTTCACAAAATTGCTCCTAGGTGATTATTTTGATATTCAAACAATATCATCTTGATTTAGACTCTCTTGTTGATTGTAATCCGAATTTAAATGTTTGTTACATCCCAAAAAAATTTCTACAAATATCTAAATAATAATAAAGATTAAAATTCATTTGAAAAAACATATTTATACTTGTGCCAAGTTTTCATTCTTTCTTAGGGCATTTTGAGAATTTCCAACAATTTTATGTAGATCAAAATATTCTTGTTAGTATTTTGGATCTCTAATCTATAAAAAAAATCTGTTCTTTCTAATACTTATAATACTTGAAAAAGTCTACAAAATTATTAGGTAACAAGCATTTATAAATTATTAGTTAACTAAAAAATATTATGAATTTTAACACACCATTAACTTATATAAATTTAGCTGTATTTATAAATTATGTTTGTCATCCATCCAATAATTAACAAGAAATCGTACCAAAATTAGATCCAGTCGACGAGCCATAGTAATTTCATTACATCAGCAAAATATATAGTCAGAATTACAATTTAAGATTGCACTTTCCAAATGAAAAGAAAAAATCCCTAAACATATTAAAAAATATAATAAATTATATACTATGTAAATTATATGAGAAAACCTATAAAGTTTGTGCAGGCAGGAAACATAAAACAGAGTACTAGTGTCCACGGCCTCTTTTGCTTGGACCGGAGGCTAACCTAAACGCCAAACTCCTTAACAAAGGACGATAACTCGAAACTGTATAATTATTAGCCGAATTATTATTTGCAGAAACGGAGAAAGCAACACCACCAGCACCACCGACCGATTGATCTCCACCGTCCATTTCGTCACACCCTGTTGTTGTTGTATTAACCGCTACTGACCGGAGAGCTCTGCCATGAACAACACTAAGTTGCGTCGAAACAAGTAGTAGAACAATGAAACCCAGCAAAAACCAAGAGTTTGAATTGTTTATGGCCATTTGAATAGTTTTATGGATTTGATCTTGTGTGTTTAGTAAAGATTTGTTGATGAGTTTGAGCAAGTTTTGTATTGGTATGAGTACGAGTCATGAAGTCGTGTGTGTATATATAGTGGGTGTTTGGTGGAAGCCGGTGAGACGATGTTTGGCTTTTAAGAAGTGGGACCTTGACAGGTTTATTTGACTCGGCCTTTTTATTTTATTTTTCGACCGCAAACGAGTCATAGTCGTACTGAGTTGTTTCTAATAGATTAATAATAAAATTTAATGTTTTGCGTATTCTTACTTGTAGAACAAACCACCAGCGAGGAAACGACATGTGTACAATGCTGTGTATGCCTCGTCATCTATGACGCTGAATATCTAGTCTTGAAAATTCTGAACTCTTTAACAATAAATAGAGAAACTGTTCACGAATTTTGAAATAAAGTGTACGAAGTCAAGTGGTTGATTAATTCTGTCACTCCTCTCCATAGATAGACATTTCTAAGTGATAAGTATTTTTAAGTGATGTTATATTAAATATTATACATTCTTCTTCCAGTCTTGCACTCAAGGCTATGCACCTAGTTTCTCTTAACCATGAATTTTAAAAAATCTTAGTAGTATCTTGAATGGAAGGCCCAAATAAATCACAAGTTGATTCTCTTTGATTTCTCTCTCAAATCGAAAATCGAAGAATAAAATATATCTTTTGAAGATTCGTAGAAAGCACATAAACCAGCAACAATTCAAATAGCAAAAAATTAAGAAAGAACGAGAAATATTTAGGTATCAGTTTCCATCATTGTTTGAGAGGACTAGTAGGGAGCATTTTATACAGAATAAGTTTCAAACAACCTAACCAAACGCATGAGAAAAAAAATCACAAAATCAAAAGTAAGGAAATCCCTTGAGCAAAAATAATCTCACAAAAAATGATCGTTCGTGGATGTAAGCAGACTTAAGAACAAGAGTTTCAAACACTTGTCTGGACAAAATAAAATAACAACACAATCATATTCTAGGAGCAAGATAAGTCCAATTTTGTGTCATTTTCAAAATTCACTTTGATTGCAAATTATCATTCGATAAACCTAGTTAGAACATATTCATATTTTTCTATATAACTTCAATTTTTTTGACCAGTATAGTGTCTCCCAATGAGATTATAAACACTCATTAATTGAACTGAATTGTAAAAACATGTAAACAAAATCCGGAAAAGAAATGTTTAGACAATTGGCCAGCATTACTTAAGATTACTCAAATGGTACCATGGATTCAATCCAAATATTGAATCCCATATAACCCTTATATGGGTTTCATTTCTCATCCTCCCTGAATATATATACAATCATGACACGATTTTACATTTGGCTAAAATATTAGGAAAACCCCTCTCAATCTGGATTCCCTCAAAAAACAGGGTCAGATTTAATAGTTGTATAGGTATGGTTGGAACTTGATGTTCCCTAACCACTCCCTAAAAATTATGGATTGGATTTGGGAAAGAGAACGGTTATGAAAACATATTTCATATGGTGAAAGGCCCTTCCAATGTACAAAATATAAACATTTAGGTCACCAAATAAAAACTGTAAAAAAATCATTAATAAACAAAGAAAAAACAGTTGGAACAACATTAAAAAATCTCAAAACAAAGTGGACAATATAAGTTTAAATCCAACGTCTCAAAATGAAACCTAGATCCCTAACCAATACCAAAAAATAAAATAGTCAAAACAATGCAACAAAGAGGAAAATATAATCCAATATAATCAAGATAACTCTCACTTAAAGGAAGAAGCTATAACAAATAATGTTAACAAGCCACCAATGGAAGGACCAAAATTTTAAACATAGATATCTCTTATCTAAACAAATAAAATATTGGAAACACGTTAGTAGTAGCCCCGAAAATACGAAATGAGGAAATAATTGAAGCTCTCAACACATTAGAGATAGGTTATATGTTTAATTATTTAAATGAGTACGAGAACCTGGATTCTAGATCAGAATCCTTAATTTCAAAGAATCATAAACCCTTGCATTTATCCCTAAATACAAAAAGGAAAAGGAGATCACTTATTCAAAAGACAACATAAAGAAAATGACTAAAAACATAAAACATAAAACTTATAGAGGTTTATTAAATGCAAAGATGATCCAATCAAAATGATCATCTAGTCACTCTACCGCAAATTTTAAATGACATTAAAAGTCCTCAATTGGAATGATAGGGGGATAGGTAACAAGGCCACAATTCGCAGAATTAAATGAGTTATCAAATCTAAAAGAATTGATTTCATTGCTCTCCAAGATCCAACGATCAATTCTGACAGATTTGATCATATTACCAAATCATTTTGATTTCATTATGGATGTCTTATTAGAAGTAACAATATTTCGTTATTCTGGAAGGAGGACTTCGGAATTAATACTTTACTTGCCCTTGATCAAGTCTTGCATTTATATGTTAAGCATCCTCTATTAAACATTGGGCTCAATAGTTTATACCAAATGTACTAGATCACTAAGGTTTTAATTGTGGGAAAAATTAAAAGAAATTTCAATCACTAATCAATAGTGATTAGTGATTGGAGATTTTAATGTAATGACATCATGTGATGATCAATTGTCTTGTTCATCTTTGTGTCAAAACAGTATGAATGATTTCAATGAAACCAGCATGACATGCAAACTTGAAGATAATGGCTTTCATAAATCAAAGTTCACATGGTCAAACAATAGAGTCTTGAAAATATTGTCGAGGGCATTATATAATGCTTTTTGGAGTGAGTATTTCGATATGAAAGTGGTGAAATATCTGGCGAGAACTGGCTCAAATCACTCACCATTGTGTATAACTATAACTAATAACTCAAACAAACCAAAATCTAGTTTAAAATTCCTTAACATATGGATTCTCCACACAAAATATTTAAAAACTGTTGAAGAAAATTGGCCAGTTAACATTAATGGAACACCTTTACAGGTGTTCTGTGTAACACTTAAAAGGCTCAAACTCAAACTTAAATAGTTGAACTAGGAAACCTTTAGAAATATTTTTGATAGTTTAGAAAATTTTCAAGAAGAAGTAAAATACTTTTAATCGTGATTTGAAAATTCAAAAAACTTGGAAGATAAAATTAGTCTCTCAAAAGCAAAAGCTAACCACCATAATCTTTTGGCCAAGGAAGAAGCTTTCTATAAACGAAAATCTATCACCTCATGGGAACAAAATAGATACATATATACATCATGTTTATATAACTATGTAAACAAAAGAAGAGTTAAAACAGAATCCATGCAATCTGGAATGTAGATTCCTGGATTGTTGATCAATCCTCACTTTATAATTTAGTTGTAGATCACTTCAAAACTATCCTAAACTCTAAGACAACTCAAAACTCTATTGAAGATTTCCAAAAATTTATACCTAATCTAATCACAAACCAAGATAATCAGTAATTAACATTTTCTCCTACAAAAGATGAAATCTTTAAAACTATTCATTATTTCAGCCGCAATAGTGCGGCTGACATTTATAGGTTTAATTCAAAGTTCTACACAACATGTTGGACTATTATTAAAAAACTTGATGTGATGTAATTGTAAATTATTTTAATGGTAACTCTTCTCCCATGGGAGTATATGCTAGTTTCGTTTTTTAATTCCCACGAAAGACTCTCCTAGGACCCGGAGTGACTTCAAGCCTATTAGTCTTTGCAATATTTTGAACAAAATAACATCTAAGGTGATAAATAAGATGTTGCCAACCTTACTTGCGAATATCTTTTCAGATGATCATGAAAGTTTTGTAACAAACAAAAACATTCATGATCATATCTTAATTTCTCATGAATCAACTCATGATCTTACCAAAAACATTTAGAGGTGATAATATAATCTTTAAGCTTGATATGGATAAATATTTTATAGGATATCAATTAAATTCATTCGTAAGACAATGGAATGCTTTGGATTTAGTAACCATTTCATGTATCTAATAAAAAAGGTCGTGTTACTCCTCATTTTTTTGTCATAATAAGTCGAACCCTTCATGGATTCTTCAACTGTTCCAATGACATGATGTAGAGTGACCCTTTTGTCACACCCAGAATCTTAATATCGTTGAAGAACATTTTATTAAGGGTATTAAAAAATTATTTCTTGAAAACCAAGCAATGAAATACCATTATAGAAGTAACATTCCAATCTCATACCTTGCCCATACAGATGACATAATAATTTTCATGAATAGATCAATAAACAATGTAACAAAACATTGAAATTTCTAACCCTTTATCAAAACATTTTTGGCCAATTAATTAACAAAAATAAATCTATTTTCCTTATATCTCTAAACAGAGAAAGAAACTCTAATATAATTTTTTATTAGATTCAAGTATGATTATCTCCCCATTAAATATTTAGGTATAACGATTCATCCAAGTAACAAAATTTGTTAATTTGATGATATTATCTCCAAAATTAGAAATAAAATTTTAGAATGAGACTGCAAAACCCTATCTTTTGGAAGCATAATGGTCTTGATACATAATGTATTCATGGTTATTCCCTCTTACTACATTCAAAACTACAATCTTCCTAAAACTATTATAGATAGAGTATATAGATTACTCAACGAATTTCTTTGGGGGTGCAAAAAAAATATAAATGTTATTATATTGGTCTAACGGGATTAAAATTTGCAGCACTTATGATGAGAAAACTTTAAACTTAAGGAAAATAAATGACCTTCAAAAATACTTACTCATGTAAAATTTGGTTTACAATAAGAAATCGTAAAACTTTATAGTATAAGCTGATGCAATCAATATATATTGCCCAAATAACCATCCCTTAGAGATCATCCTAAACCTAAAAGATTTTAAAAATTTGAAGCGTCTCATCAACATTAGAGAGTTAGTTGAAAATTTTATTTACTGACATATATGCAAAGGTAATATAGATTTTCGGCTTTGAGAGATGGTGTAACACACACCCTCTCATTAAGATAATATATGGTGAATATAATCTTTGGTATAACTGTGGAAAAAATTATCAATTCTAGGAAAACAACACATGGAATTTGAACAAACTTACATAAAACGTTACCTCCTTAGACACTGGCAGAATAATAAAGTTTAAACTTTATGAAGACAAATATAATACTATAAAATGGAATGCATCTCCAACTAGTTACTTCAATTTTAAAGATACTTTCGATAAAATAAGACCAAAGAGCCACAATCAAACATATACAACAAGATATGGAACTCTAGAAAAACTTTAACTTAGCTTCAAAACGTTAAGTTTGCAATCATACTGAATCCATAGAGCATCTTTTTGGTCAACGTTAAACAACCTGGGAAGTATGGAAATACTTCGTATGTTTGTTTGGCATTTTAATGTCCAATCACATAAGCATCATAAACTTAGTTAGTTTATGGTTTCTATCTACTAACAAATTAACCCATATAAGAACCATCATACCATCAATAATGTTTTGGTGTATCTAGTATGCCAGAAAAAAAAATTAAGTATAAAATATTCCAATTACATTAAACGACATTAAGGAAAAGATTCATCATATGATATTTACGTTGAATTATTTTTTAACTAAGAGAATATGGACTAAAGAACAAAAAAAATATTCATCTAAACTGTTTCACCATATACAAACAATATGAAAGCCCTATATATCAATATAATCCGCTATTCGAAATAGATTATTAAATTATGATGGTTCTTGCTCACGCACGGATGAGTCAAGTGGGGTGTTATAATCAGAAACTCTCATGGTAACATGATATCATCAAGCAGTAAGCTGTATGGAAAATAAAATTCAATAATTGCTGAAACCAGGGAACTCCTGGATGGGCTAACATTATACAAAAACTTAGGTTATACCGAAGTTGATATTGAAACTGATTCAAATAAACTGTTTGATTTAAAAATTCATTTCATTTAGATTCTTGTCTGCTAAGAGGATAGATTTGAAATACTTTTCAGCAAAATTACCCAAATCTGCTTGATCTTTAATCCAAGAATTGCCATTTAATATGTTATTGATCTTGTTCTTTTTTCTTCTTTTTTTATAAAATTGTGAATTTTTTTATTATTCTTATTAGTAACACTAATTGGCTAAAAAATTATAACACAATTCCAAATCTTATTACATAATCAGATATTAAAAACTTAATGAATTTACCTGCAAAATAAGAAATTTACATTGCTATAAAGTTTATGAACTTAAATATTGCTTCTTGCTTGATGATTTTAATGAAAAATTCTACCCAAGTGTGTTGGCCTAATATATTTAATGAATTATGTAATGCAATTGAGGATTTATTTTGAAGTTACCTTGTGCCTCAGGGTATATATGCAACCTTATCCTGCCTCATTCCTAAATTCAACGTTCCTCAAACCTCGAGTTAATTCAGGCTAATAAGCTTGTGCATTGTATTATATATGCTAATTTCTGAGATCATAAATAATAGACTTTCTTTATTTCTTTCTAAGATCATATCTGAATAGTAAGTCAATTTTGTGAAAGGTGTGAAGGTTAGTTAGGGGGTGTAATGTAACTTTGGTGATTTTAATACAAAGGCAACTTGAAATCATATTAAAGTCAAGGGTTTCAAATCTAGTATTTGAAAGAGAATTTGGAAAATACCACTAAAAAAATACTCATTCCTTCTTTGGAGACTATTCTACAATCGGATCGCTGTTGAAACTATCCTACAAAATATGAACTTTTCACTAGCTTCTAAATGTGTATGTTGTAATCAAGTTGAGTCATAAAATCACTTATTTTTTCAATGTGAATTAACTTGGGAAATATGAAATACTTCATAGGTTTATTTGGCATTCTTATAGGAATATATATAATTATTTCTCAGCTTATTCTTTCCTGGTATGGGTCCACTAGCAAAGAAGTACATATAAGAACAATAATTCATCAAATTATTTATTGGGTTATCTGGATTTCTAGGAGTAAAGTGAAGCATAATGAGGAACATATTATACTAAATCGATGATTGAATATATTAAACATATCATTACTGGTATAGATTATGGTAAGCTCATTAAAAAATCTTACGAGATTAAGTATACTAAGACTGCTATGAAACTTGGGTGTGTCCAGTACTAAACAAAAGAAGTACGATAACTAAACTTAAATGAAAACCTCATTTAGGCAATAGAATGAAGCTCAATTCTGATGGTTCTTGTAACCTATTTGGTGGGTCTACTGATGGTGGACTACGAAAGGACAGTCATGGTAATATTTTATCTGGCTGAGTGTAAGGCACTCTTAGATGGTTTAATTATTTATAAAATAAATAAATTACATCAGGTAGACATAGAGATCAATTAATTGGCCAGTATTGAAATGTTTTTAACAACAAAAGCTCTTTTGTATTTGGCTTATTTAATTGATTGTTTTTGAAAGCTCATTACCACAAGAATGTCTATTGTATATATATATAGAATATCACATAGCACGTGAATGGATGTCCAAATGGACTCTTACTAGTAAAAATAACTTAGACTATAACCTCAACCAAGCCCTTGCTCAACTAAGAGAAATTATCCTACTAAAGACTTTAAACTTGTTGAATAAGTATTATCATTAAATTATTCAAGGCAATATTAGATTATCTCAATTTTATTACTTTTATTTTATCACAATTACTTCTACTCAAGGTAATATTAGATTGGTATAAATACTTTTCTCAATAAATTACTGATGTTTATATAGATGATTCTCTATCTCTTATTTACTTTCAAGTTCTGGATCTTCAAACTATAATATGATAATGGATCTTTATATTATGATATATAATAGAGTTTTCTAATACTAGAAATCTCTTTAAGGAGGTTTATTATCTGATTTTCTTGTTATTAAAACTTAATACTTTCCACTTTAGATTACGAGCTTGTTAAAAAAAATTGGGAATCAGAAGATCGATTTTGCGCAACACTACATCTGAAGAAATCAATCTACCGGAATTGGTTCAAGAAATAAATTTCTTAAATATAAGAACTCAACCATTTCTATGATTAGGCAATCAAATACGTGATTTTTCTTCTTATTCAAACAAACCATCTCATGAACAACAAGTAATCAATCTTGGAATAGATGCTTTAACTTGGCATCTATAAGAGGATAAGGATATAAAAAAGCCTTGATGGGCATAATAAGATTCAGGTGGCCTTCTTCCAAGCAATATCTCAATTGTTTCCTCAATTTCATTCTTATATTTAAAAAACATGTGATTTTGTGTCTATTCTTTTTCAATTTTATTATAGCTAAATGGGAACTCGTTTAGTGTAAGCCCATGAAATCCAATCAAACATTTAGACTGTTCGATCCAATTAATAATAAATAAGTTTATTATATATATATATATATATATGTATTTATGTATTTATGTATGTATATGTGTGTATTTTTGTATCATTTGTAATGTTAATATCACTTTCTTGCTAAAAAATAAATCATAAATTAGAAATGATTGTTTGTAAATTTGACATATAAATTGATGGATTTTTATTAAAAGTTGTAAATTAAAATTTTATTTTTATTCGAAGAGTATATAATTAAATGATGTAAGTTCTTTAAGTATTGTATCAAAAAACACCAATGACAAACTGTCATCTAATATCTCAAGTATCACTGAGGAATATTTAGTAACTAACCACTTCCATAATATTTTAACTACGTTTGTTTGATCACCAACCATGTAATACTTTTTCCTTTTTTTGAACAAAACTATCCATTTCCTATAAAAAAAATATTTTTAGTTTAAAATACTTATCTTTCAAACCATAATTCAGAAAATAAATCAGAAAGTGTCATCGACTTTATTTTTTTAAGATAAAGAAAACTGGATCCATGAATCATATTTTTTTATTTTATCTTTTTGCCAGACCTAGTATCCTTGGTCTCACATCTTGTACTTCCTTTTGCCATGGTCTCGCATGATGTAATATAAAGATGTGAGACTATGCATGATGAAATAGAGATATGTAAGACCATGCATGATAAAATAGAGAAACCATACATGATGTAGACCAGTCTCGATGGAAATGGAATGATCATGCATTATGGAAGTAAAGAGATCATACATGATGGAAGAAGAGATACTGTACATGATGACAGTAGAGAGATCATAAATAATGGGAGTAGAGAGAACATGCATGATGAAAATGGAGAGATCATGCATGATGAAGTGAAAAGAGCACGTATGATAAAGTGGAGAGATGCGAGACTAGACATGATGAAGTGAAAAGAGCACGTATGATAAAGTGGAAAGATGAAAGACCATGTATGATAAAATGGAGAGATTCCAGACCATAAATGATAAAGTAGAGAGATAATGCATAATGGAATTGGAGAGACCATGCATTGTGAAAGTGGAGAGACCATATATGATAGAAATGGAGAAACCATGCATGATAGAATTAGAGAGACCAGACATGATTGAAGTTGAGAGACCAAACATGATGGAAGTGGAGAGACCAGACTTGATGGAAAAAATAATACCAATCATGATGAAAGTGGAGAGACCAGTTATGATGGAAGTTGAGAGACCATATATGATGGAAGTGGAGAGACGAGTTATAATGGAAATGGAGAGACCAAACATAAATGAATTGGAGAGACTAGGCATAATGAACTAGAGAGACCAAACATGATGAAGCAAAGAGACATACATGATGGAAGTGGAAATATCAAACATGATGAAGTGGAAATATGCAAGATATGTACTACTCGATGATAAGAGATGTGAGATGAGGGTTACTAGATCTGGCAAAAAAAATCATCCATGGAACTAGTTTTGTTCATCATAAAAAAAACAAAATCTATAATACTTTCAATTTTTTTTCCGAGCTATAGTTTAAAAGATATAGATTTTAAAAATAAAAATAAAAAGTAAGAAAATGGAAGGGTTGGTTCAAAGAAAGATAAGAGGGTTACTTTTAGTTTTCTCCTTGGTTGAGATACCTATTGGTAGTTTACCAATTTTAGGTATTATGTGGTAATGAGATATTTGGTTGAGTATTATGGATAACTCGTCTTTTAAAATAAATTAACCAATATATTATATTATCTTCGAGTAATATAAAACTGAGTTGTTACATTATAGACTATACATATAACTATATAACCATTGTTTGAATACATTTTATTTTCAAATTTATAATATTTATCATTTTAATCATAATTTAAAGTTTATAAAGAATAAGCCATCTAAATTATATGGTAATCTACTAATAACCCTCTAACATCAAACTTATTTACCAATAATCACTCAAGGTTTGATAAAGTACGTATAACCATCTCGTGATAAATGAGTATTTTAAAATAACCATATGGTAGTCCGAAATAACCCTTAAATATTTTTATATCTCATGTTTTTTTAAAATAACCATACATGCAAATGAGTTGCGTAAATAAGTATTTGGTTGCTAAATAAGTTTGATTATGTGAAAAAATAAAATAAAAACTTGTTTTGTGAAAACAAATGTTAAATGAGTTTGAAACAACTAAGTTTTCTTGTAGCTGCGAAGATATGTGCATTTTTGCGTTAAAAAAACTGGATTGTGTTCTAATTGCATAAATACACGCAACTTGGTTGTGAAAAAACAAAACAATTATGTTTAAGTTACAAAATTATGTGTAAATATGTTACGTACATAAGAATATCTTAGTTGCGTAAATAGAGCTTTTATTATAAAATAAGTCTGAAAAAATCAATGGTTTCCTAGTTGCCGAATTACGTGTAATTTGGTGGTAAAAAACAACTGCATTCTAGTTGTGTGTAATTAAGTATAATTTGATTGCGAGTATATATATATATATATATGATTATTTATATAAATAAAACTTAAAAAAATTGAAATTTAAAAATTAAAAATATTTTTAAAAACAATATTTCTTTGTGTATTTAAAAATATTGCTGAAGATATAATTTTTTATAAATTTTAAAATTTAAATAATTATCGATTTTTTAAAAATAAGTATAGATATCTCTCCCTAAACAATATTATAATCCTAACTTTGTTTCTAAATAGCCGAATAGTAAGACATTATCATATGGTTGAATTTGGGTACCGGTCTTCTTTAAAACAAAACTTACACTTGATAATGCCAAACTGCATAAAAAGAACTCAATAAAAATAATTACTATTTCGTAATATATTCAACACCATTGTCTAATATTTTTCACAAAAGATAAATAAAAAACTCATAAAATTATCACAAAGAGATAAAATATTTATGAACCAAAAGGATAACAGAGTGCCGAGTAAGTTCTGAAAAGATTTTGGTAGGAGGTGAGCCGGTGGAGAGTATCTTTCACTTTTTGGAGGAATAGTGCAATGTGTGTCTCTTTGTGTGCTGTTTCGGTTTGACTTTTGGATCACCTCTTATCATAAAGTTGCATTTCAAACCGCCAAGCTTCTCCTTTTGTTTTAGTATTTGCATGTGTGTTCGACCCGAACTCGTTTCACACGGTTTTGGGTCGTTGCAACACCTGTGTTTACATCTGTACTACTTCAAATTTATTCAGATAATATTAATTTTATTCAAATGTTATTATTAAAGTTCTAAGTTATACTTAGTATAAGAATAATGGCTAATATGTAACAACATTTGTATATATCAAACAAAATCAGAGTTGAGATATTTACATCCAAATTTAAGTAGTATTTTTATAAATATATTTTCAAATTTGAATTTTATTATATTTGAATTTAGAATATTTTACTCATATATATATATATATATTTCAATTTGAAGTTAAATATAATATAATTGATAAAATTATTATTAATTAGTTATCTAAAATAACACAATAGTATTTTTTTACGTACATATCACTTGGATTAATATATATTGCGAGAAAAAGTTTTCTCGGCTGAGCCTGTCACCTTATGTGGTTTACCTTCTGGCGTTGGTTCGCAGGCTATCGCGTCAGACTGAGGGTTTACCCTGTGCGCACTCATTGCACTTCGAATAACGGCTACAGGTTCCCTCCGAAAAAAAAAATTGCGAGAAAAAGTTTTACTGTCCAAAATTTAGGTCATTATATTTTATAAATATAAAAACACAAGATCATCGAATATTATTGTTCTTAATTTTCATAGGTCGAAGTGGAAATATAGACCATACATGTAGTCCTGATTCATGAATTTCATTCACTAAATATTTTATAGTTATAATCGTGAGAGAAAGAAAATAAAACATATCTTCTTCTCTTTGCTTACTTATGTTTCCTTCCAGAAGTATCGTAGTACAGATGTCTGTGAACTCTCAAAAGATTCATAATTGAGTAATCAGAATATCAACGCCTTCAATTAAGATGAATTAAGGTAATCCATAAACTTATCCTGAATAGATTAGTTTATTTAAAATCTAAAGTGATTTACGTATATATTAGGGATTAAGGAATGAATCCTCAATTGTTTTGAATTCTACAATTTGTATTATAGCATATTGTTTTTTTGTATTTTAAAGAACTCATACAAGTTTCCTAAAATCCGATTATATCTCAAACTTTAAAATTGCATGAATTAAAGATTTAAATTTTTTGAGTTACCGACTTAATTACATGTGTATATGTTTGATGTGAAGATTAATTGAAGTATGACTCTATTTTTTCCAGACATAACTTTATGGATTTGATAAACTACTAATTAGAAGTAAACTAGGATTTTTTCGATTCTAAAAAGTGTCGAGTCACCACAATGATTATGGGATACTGTAGTATGACGGAAGTACAACCGCATCACCATGTAGATCACCGCAATGATCAAACCTTATGTTTTGAATACCACAACAAGCCATGTTACTTTATGCTCTACCATCGATGACCCTTTAGTAAATTTTCCTTGTATTTTTCATGTTTTTCTTTTGCTGCCCCAAACCACTTCCAACTGCAGCGAATATTTTTAAAAAAGGATGAAAAGACCGCATGAGAGGCTACTTACAAAGATATGTGCATCACCTAACCACCTCAAAATCATTAAAGTCTGATTCATCACTGCCTCAGAACCGTCTCTCTCAAGATAATATGTATTAGGTGCCAAGCGACATTGGATCCACCTCATGTTTCTTAAAACCTTGATTGCGACATACGATTCAGATGTCATAATTAAAATTACTTGTATGTTTAGATATATAGAATTACATGATTAAGATAAACATGAAAATCTATATACATATTCTAGTGATTAGGGGATTTATTGTTTTTCCCTAACTATACGTGTTTGAAAATGCATGTTAATGTGAAAAAATTTATGATCTTGATGATACATAAGTAATGAACTACAAATGTTGAGAACTTGAACCTTTGGATATATGGGTTGATATTTTGTGTGTCTAGTGATATTTTGTTTCATTTTGAAGTTTGAATGACATTAATCTACCTTTATATATTTGAGTCTTTGATGAATACTTTATATCCCGAGGAGTGCTATAAGTGTTCATATTGTGACGAAATGTGACATAGAATTTATTTTTATATATGATACATTATTCAACATGAATCATAATGAGTTAATATTTTTCTTTAGTAAATTGTTAAGAGAGAAATCTAGAGAGAGAAAGAGTTAGAGAGCTTTTAGAGATAAAAAGTTCAAGTACAAATAAGTTCCAGAGAAAAAGTGTCCAACCCCTTTATTAACGTAACCTTGCTTTTTATATAGAGGAGCCAAGACTTAGTCTTAAACTGAAATCTGTTACAAAAGAGGACAAATTGTTGTTTAGTCTTTAACAATTATACATAGTTGCAAATACTCTCTAAAACTTACATCAATTACAATTTAAGGACAAAACTTACATTACTTATAATTAAATCCTTAAATTTATATTATTTACAACTTAGTCCTCAAAATCCTACTTCCATATCAGAAGCCCCCTAGTTCTCATGTTAGTAAATGAATGAGAACAAAATATCTTTGAATTCTTCCATATGTTATGTAAGCTGTTATAAAATAACTCAAAGCAGTCATTCGAAGCGACCACTAGAAGGAACCATTTGAAACAATCATTCGAAGCGTACATGAAGAGAAATCATTCGAAACGTCAACTAGGAGCGATCATTCGAAGCGTGATAAAAACAAATACCAATTATTAGTAGCGCTGAAATCTGATAACCTTTCAAAGACAAAAAATCTCTTCAAAACACTGGAAATAAAACTGCCAGAAAATATCTTCGAAATACTATGGAAATAAAACCTCCTCGGATCCTTGTGGAAGTGAAACTTTCAAAAGTACTCATCGGCTTTTATCCAAACAACATACAAAAGTAACCGTTTCATATAACCGTTCAATCCATTACAACTCTATAGCTTTTAGATCCATAGCTAGATATCTAGCCTGACAGATGTCGAGCATATAATCATCTTACTGCTTTGTATTCTAACCTATCACCATCAAAGTCTTTCAAACTTCACACGTTTTCATTTCTTTGTATAAATTCAACCAACATCCTCATTTTTTCATTCTCACTACGCAAATCATTTCAGAGAGAAATACACATCACTTGGCTACCTTCATTGTGTTCTTTTTTTTCCAGTATTTTTATCAGAAAAAACTCAACTTTCCGATCAACCTTCATCTTCTCCGATCAACCTTTATATGGTTTATGAGAAAAAATTCTAAAACTAAAAAATCCAAGGCTAACATACCCAAGACACCGGAATCTCCATAATCTGATAACAACTTAGTCTTCAGATCGTACGACTACTTCTGCATTACTCAAAAGGCGGAAGAATATAGGGCTTCTAGATTAATCAATAGCCTTCCAATTGGAACAACCACTAAAACAATTTATTACAGTAATTTTGATCCAACCAAAGTTCATATTCTTTTTCTTTCCCTTATAATCGAAGAACGTTCCTCATCCAAAATCCCAAAAACATCTCGAGCCTCTAAATCTTAAAGTAATATTTCTCCTTTGATTAGTGAAGAATATCTTTTAAAAAAAAGTAAAAACCTCCCTCTTCGAATCACTCTTCAATAACCAGAAGAAGAAGAAGAACTTTTATTGTCATGGGAGACGAATAAAAAATTATCCCAACTCTTCCCCCTTTGAATCCAGATACTGAAACTCCTCCTCAGAGAAAATTAACTGAGGAAACTCCTCGAACAAGTAACCCTTTACCATAAGCTGTTAATCCAACACCTCAAGAATGTCGAGAAGAAACATCGAAGGCCAACAAAGCTGCTTCCAAGGCTACCAAAACCGATCTTGAAGCTGAATCCGATGATGGGAACTCTGCAACTACCCATAAGCCTCAGGAAGAAATAAACACTTGCTTTGTTTCGGAAGAAAGAGCTAAGATTGGCAGAAACTTGAGGAATCTTGAGGCTAAGTACATCATTGCTCTGAAAAACGTTCGCTATATATATTACAAGGATAGCCAAGAATCGGCTCTAAAAAACAATGGGGAATGGGAGATAACATAACTCTTCGACTTCATAAAGAAGGAGAAAATCCCTTAGACTGTAAAGATGATGAGGTAATAGTCTACCCCGAAATCATCAATTGGGGTCTTCGGTTTCCACTGGATCCTGTGATCGTGGAATACTTCAAACTCTTTAGCTTATGTCCTACTTAAGTGACACCGAATCAATGGTTCACCCTTATGCAAGTGATTATGGCATCTCGATTGTCTCAATCCCAATCAACATTAAAGACTTCATCTCATTGACTCAATTATCAAAAGGTCTGAAGCTTCCCTTTTATTACCTCACCCTGATGGATGACTTCAAAATCATCGATGATATCTAAGAAGCTCACAAATTCTGGAAGCAGAAATTCATTTTTATATCACAAGCGTAGGAGAATGACAAATAAATTTCCGATGCTAATCCTTCAAACTTAAATCTTGTATGGAGAAGCAATCGTAAGCACTTCGAAAATTTTACATTTTGAAATAAATTTTATCTTTTGCCTTTCTTTTCCTTAATTTTCTGCTTGCATAATGACTTCAGAAATTTCGAGGCGTTATTCATCACGTCGACCAGTTGTTAAGAAGATTTTCCAAAAACTTGTTGCTTGGGTTGAGAAGGAATATAATAACGCGTTTCACACTGTCTTCCAACCCATCAATTTCCTTATCTACCACATGTTTCCAATATGAGAAGGTGCCTTGCCACCTCAAAAATCTGATGTCAGAACCCGATCCGAAGATAATCTGCAAACAAATAGTTCAACCCGATTGTAAAGTCTTATTTCCCATTCGCACCAGATCAGAGAGTCATTTGCCAAAAAAGAAGAAAAAAAAAGCTATCAAAGAGAAAAAAGGTAAAAATACAACTAGCACATCTGGTGCTAGCCCTTCAAATCCATCGAAACCAAAGCCTCGAAAAAGAAAAACTGCAGAACAAACTCTCTCACCCCTCGAAGAGGGAAAAGATCAAGAATTGTCTTCAAATAAAAATAAAACTTCTTCCGGTTCCCATGGAAAGAAAAAGAAACAAACGAGAATCACTTCGTATACATTGGTTGATGAAGATGAAAACACTGTTGCTAGGAACCAACAAAACCCACAAAACCCTTTGGTCGAAGAACAGCCAACCGGAGACAACATTGTGATTGTCATCGAAGATAGTGCTACCAACAAAAATCAGGTTACTGCAAATTTCGATCCTGATATGTTCATTAATTTTGAGAACACTAAAGCGCTTACTGGTGAAGACGATCCTGTTCTTCAAGTCATCTAAAATCACATGCTTAACTTTGGAAGACCAACAATAACCAAGGTGTCTCTAGAAATTATTTTTCCTCCCGCTCCTATCACTACTTTAGATATGATTCAACGTCCTAGCTCAACAAAATTTCCTCTTCCTCCTCCAAATCCTGCAATTACTGTTGCACTTCAACCATTTATCGATCTTGATATTGCAGGAAAGGAACTTTCTTCTCAAGTTGAAGCTTCTCAAAACCATCTAAAGCAATTGGCTAAAGATATGGTTTATTACAAAGAATCTTACGAGGGTGAGAAAAAACTTAGAGAAGACTTGCACCACAAAGTGATTGAGAAATTTCACATGTATGAAGTAGCAAGGTCCGAACTCATAAAATGTACTATTTGCATGAAAAATCATATACGAATCACACACATAGTTGAGACAAAATTACTGACAAACTCTCATGAGAAGGAAATGAATAAGCTCATGACTGATCATGCTACTGAACTGGCCACCGAAATCTCCAACTCCAATGAGCTACAAAATTCTCTTACTCTTTGTGAGACAAAAAAATAAAGAACTAATCGAGGAGATAGCTAAAATGAAGAAGGATTTTGAAGTGCAAAAAACTGTTGTTGTAGATGCTGCCGAGGTTGAACTTTCAAAAGACATGTTAACTGCTATTAACATCGGAAAATAAGATGCAACCATAATCCTTCTTCGAGAAATTCATGCTACTTATCCAAAAATCGACCTCATAAGTTTTTGGAACGACATTCCTATGGAGAAACGTCCAAGTGAAGCTTTCGATCATATCCCCGATTCGTCATTCGAAGATGAAGATGAAGAAGAATTGTCCAAAGTGGAAGAGTCATCTAATTAACTTTATCATATTTTTGTTTTTGTCGGGTTAAAAAATTGTTTTTTGTACCTCAACAAATTAATCTAATTGACAAACAGTTTCCTTATTTTATTATTCTCATCACATTTTATTCGATGCTAAATTTTAAAAACAAATATAATTATAAACTGTAAACTTACCACCTCAAATACCTTAACATAGTATCTCTTCAAACTATTCCCAGTGTGCTATTAAGCTTTCTCGTCGAAAAAATTGTATTCGGTTGTTTCTTTGAAAAGTGTTACAAACACTTTAGAACATTATACTCTTAATCAATCTCAAAGATGATCAGTCTCTGATGATTTGTTAAGATAGTTTTCGAACATGTGTAAACAATCATTGGCAAAAAATGAACTGAATACGTACACGACGCCTCGTTAAAACCTTCCTGGGCCAACAGGATAGGAAAGAGTGCGGCATTCAAAAGTAAAAATTCAAAAGTACAAAAACATATCTACTCCCAATAAAGAATTAAGTGTTGTATATTCTATGGATTTTTAAGTATCCTCCACTCGAAATCATAACGATGATAGGACCTTGGCTTTATCCTTTCAACAACCACATAAGACCCTTCCCAGTTCGGAGCCATTTTTCCGAGGTTCTTCTCCTTTGTGTGCAAGAAAACTTTTCTCAACACCTTATCACCTTCTTTAAAATATCTTCTCTTCACCTTTGAATCATATCTATTTCTCATGAGAGTTTGATAGTGAATTGCATTCAAATGGGCTCGAACTTGTTTTTCCTCTATCAGATCCAAATTCGCCCTTCGAACTTCATCATTAGACCTTTCAGAATATTGAGCTATTCTAAAAGATGACATCGTAGATTCTACAGGGCTGACTGCATCCATTCCATATGCCAAAGAAAAATGAGTCTCTTTTGTAGCCTCTTTAGGAGTTGTTCTATAAGCCCAAAGTACCTCTTGCAAATAGTTTGGCCATTTTCCTGTTGCCCCCGTCAAATTCTTCTTCAAGCCTCTAAAATTGTTCTATTTGTCACTTCCACTTGCCCATTAGCTTGAGGATGAAAATGCGTCAAAAAGCATTGCTGAATTGTTTTAGAAGTATAAAATAAAGCCATCTCCCTGTTATTAAACTGAGGCCATTATCTGTTGTAATCCTCCGAGGAAATCCAAAACGACAACAGATGCTGTTCACAATAAATCTGATCACGTCTTTTGCTTTTGTCCTTGATAACGGTTCTGCCTCTGCCCACTTTGTAAAAGATGACATCGTAGATTCTACAGGGCTGACTGCATCCATTCCATAAGCCAAAGCAAAATGAGTCTCTTTTGTAGCCTCTCTAGGAGTTGTTCGATAAGCCCAAAGTACCTCTTGCAAATAGTTTGGCCATTTTCCTGTTGCCCCCGTCAAATTCTTCTTCAAGCCTCTAAAATTGTTCTATTTGTCACGTCCACTTGCCCATTAGCTTGAGGATGAAAATGCGTCGAAAAGCATTGCTGAATTTTTTTAGAAGTAAAAAATGAAGCCATCTCCCTGTTATTAAACTGAGGGCCATTATGTGTTGTAATCCTCAGAGGAACTCCAAAACGACAACAGATGCTGTTCACAATAAATCTGATCACGTCTTTTGCTTTTGTCCCTGATAACGGTTCTGCCTCTGCTTTTGTAAAAGATAACGGTTCTTCCTCTGCCCACTTTGTCCCTGATAATGGGCTCGAACTTTTTTTTCCTCTATCAGATCCAAATTCGCCCTTCGAACTTCATTATTAGACCTTTCAGAATATTGAGCTATTCTAAAAGATGAAATCGTAGATTCTACAGGGCTGAATGCATCCATTCCATATGCCAAAAGCAAAATGAGTCTCTTTTGTAGCCTCTCTAGGAGTTGTTCGATAAGCCCAAAGTACCTCTTGCAAATAGTTTGGCCATTTTCCTGTTGCCCCCGTCAAATTCTTCTTCAAGCCTCTAAAATTGTTCTATTTGTCACTTCCACTTGCCCATTAGCTTGAGGATGAAAATGCGTCAAAAAGCATTGCTGAATTGTTTTAGAAGTATAAAATAAAGCCATCTCCCTGTTATTAAACTGAGGCCATTATCTGTTGTAATCCTCCGAGGAAATCCAAAACGACAACAGATGCTGTTCACAATAAATCTGATCACGTCTTTTGCTTTTGTCCTTGATAACGGTTCTGCCTCTGCCCACTTTTTAAAAGATGACATCGTAGATTCTACAGGGCTGACTGCATCCATTCCATATGCCAAAGCAAAATGAGTCTCTTTTGTAGCCTCTCTAGGAGTTGTTCGATAAGCCCAAAGTACCTCTTGCAAATAGTTTGGCCATTTTCCTGTTTCCACCGTCAAATTCTTCTTCAAGCCTCTAAAATTGTTCTATTTGTCACGTCCACTTGCCCATTAGCTTGAGGATAAAAATGCGTCGAAAAGCATTGCCGAATTTTTTTAGAAGTACAAAATGAAGCCATCTCCCTGTTATTAAACTGAGGGCCATTATCTGTTGTAATCCTCCGAGGAACTCCAAAACGACAACATATGCTGTTCACAATAAATCTGATCACGTCTTTTGATTTTGTCCCTGATAACGGTTCTGCCTCTGTCCACTTTGTAAAATAATCTACCGCTACAGTTTCATTTGTCTTCCTCCAGAAGCGATTGACAAAGGTCCCACCAGATCAATCCCCCATCTATCAAATGGTATTACATTGGATATAGACATAACCGGTACTGCTGGTCTGTGAATCGCATTGGCAAATCTATGACAAGTATCACAACTTAGAACTAAATTCTTAGCATCATTCATGATTGTAAGCCAATGGAACCCTGCAAGTAAAACTCGATGTGAGAGAGAGCTTTGAACCCGCAATGAGCTAACCCTTCACCATCATGCAACTCTGATAATACTTCTTGTGATTCTTGTTTGCTTAAATATCATAGCAATGACCCGATCAATGTTTTTTATACAATATTCCATCAGTACTATATATCCGAAGGCTTTACTTCTCAATGTTTTGGCCAATTTTAAATCATCTGGTAGTATTTATTGAGTCAAAAAGCTAAGAATATCTGATCGTCAATCGCCTCAGATTTCATCAGTCGTAATAAAAACTTCCTCTATACATTCACATTGGCTAGATTGAGTAACAATTGAGGGATTTTCTTGTAGCAAAATCCAAGGATATTCTTCCTTATATGCAATGTTAGCTAAAAAATCAGTCACCATGTTACTTCCTCGCCCAATATATTCCACAACAACGTTGTCAAACAGAAGCATTAAATTCAGAAGTTCCCGAAGATATAAAATCAAACGATCCTTTCTTGCTTCGGAAAATCTGGATACCTGATTTGCTATTGATAATCCGTTTCCAAGCGCACTAAAGTTGCCCCACAAATTTTTGCCAATCTTAAACCTGCCAAAACAGCTTCATATTCAGCTTCATTATTTGAAGCATGAAAACAAAATTTAATAGATTGAATCATTGTCTCTCTCATTGGAGCTATTAACTGAACCCCAACACTGCACCCTGAAAAAATAGATCCTCCATCTGTTCGGAAAACCCACCTCGAATTTACTGGAGTATCCTCTTTATTTTTTTCCTCATTCGATCGGCTTGAATGTAATTCAACAAAAAAATCTGCCAATGCTTACGCCTTTATTGCTGTTCGAGGTGTAAACAAAATGTCATAGTCCCCCAACTCCACTGACCACTTGGTCATTCTTCCTGTAATATCAGACCGTTGTAAAACATTTTTCAAAGGGAATGAAGTTCGGACTTCAATAGTATGAGTTTGAAAATATGGACGCATCTTCCTAGCAGCAATCACCAACGCTAATACCATTTTTTTAATTTTATATATCTCTTTTCTGCTGCCACCAAAATTTTACTAATGTAATACACCGGCTTCAGAACTCCCGAATCTTCACTGATTAACACTATGCTTAGTGCAAAATCCGATACCCCACTGTACAAAAATAACTTCTCCCCATTTCGAGGCTTTGACAAAATCTCTGGTGATGAAAGCAAATTTTTAATGTTTGTGAAAGCTGCTTCACATTCCGATGTCCATTCAAACATGCTAGGTCCTTGTAACACTTGAAAGAAAAGAAAGCATTTGTCAGAACATCTAGAAATAAATCGATTAAGTGTTGATAACCTTCTTGTCATAATTTTCACTTTTATTGATAGTCCGAGGAGATTTCATTGTTATCAAAGCTTTCAATTGTTAGAGGTCAGCTTCTATTCCTTTTTCACTGATGACAAAACCCAAAAACTTCGCCGATCGAACTATAAAGGTGCACTTCTCAGGATTTAATTTTAACCTGATTGCTCTTAAATTCAAAAAAGCTTCCTCTAAATCATCAAGATGCACTTCATCCTTTGAGCTTTTTACTACCATATCATCTATATATACCTCTATATTTCTTCCGATCTGAGTAGCAAAAGCTTTATTCATCAATCTCTGATAAGTGGCTCCAGTATTTTTCAATCCGAAGGGCATTACCCTATAACAGTGTAGGCCCCTATTAGTTATAAAAGTTGTGCATTCTTGATCTTTTGGATCCATTTGGATTTGATTATATCCTGTAAAAGCATCCATGAAAGTTAAAATTTTGTTGCCTAAATTAGAGTCAATCAACTGATCTATTCGAGGAACAGGAAATGGATCTTTGGGACAAGCTCTATTCAAATCTGTAAAATCATCAAACATTCTCCATTTCTCATTCTTCTTTTTGACCACTACCGGATTTGCCGTCCACAAAGGATACTGTGAGTCCCTTATGTGTTCGACCTTAGATAATCAATCCACTTCAGCAACAAGATTCTACTTTTTCCGAGGAAAACACTCTTCTTTTTGAAATGCTATGGAAATAAAACCTCATCGGATCCTTGTGAAAGTTCTTCTTTTCTGAATAACCGGTTTGACCTTTGGATCTATAGCCAAGCTGTGACGAATTACCTCAATTGGTACTCTTGTTACATCCTCTGTCCTCCGAGAGAAGATATCCAAATTTTGGGATAAAAAATCCAGCAGTTGTTGACGTAGAAGCGGGGTCAATAAAGTTCCAATTCGAAGTACCTTCTATTCCGAAAAATTAAACTCCTCAATCTCTTCACTCACCATTAAATAGCCTGGGGTTTGCCTCGCATCGTCAACCCTTTCTTCCAAATTCGAGGGTACCCCTTCGAACTTCTATTCACGCATTAAATCTCCACTACTGGATCCTCAGATCCGAAATGTAGTGGCATAACATTCCTTCGCAATATTCTGATCACCTCGAACGACCCCAACTCTATATCCAACCACATATTTAAAACAGTGATGAACTGTAGACACAACCCCATACATTCTTGAAAGCCATGATCTTCCAAAAAAAATTATAACTTGTGGGACAGTCCACCACCAAAAAAAGTACCTGGACTTTTTTCTTAAATGGTCTTTTTCCCAAACTCACTTCGCCCTCGAAATCTCCAACAACACGAGCTATTACACCCGTGAATCCAATAATTGTTCGATCCAATTGAGAAATCCGATGTGGATTTGTCATTCTATCATAGGTGGATTTAAAAAGGACATTAGCAGAACTACTAGTGTCAATCAGCACACGTCGAATTTCAACGCCAGCCACCTTTGCTCCAATAACCACAACATCTTCATGTGGTACTACGGTACCTCACAGATCATCTTCATCAAACAAAATGAAGGGAATATATTTCTTTCCATACAAAAGTGTAAACAGTTTCCCTTCAATTTGAGTTGCCAAGTTGACAACATGCCTCTTCCTCGAACTATCCGATTTACCAGTCATCAAAATTCCTCCAAAAATGGCTAACGATTCAAAAAACTTGCACAGCTCCCGCACACGTCCCTCTTCTATGGGATATTCGACCATCATTAGAAGAAATATGTTAGGATCGTTTTCCACATACTCAGAAGAAGCATAAAAAGGCTTGGTATGTGAATAAAATCATCAAATTATCAGCTGGTGCAGCTTTCGAAGTTGATGCAATATTGTTTTTCGATGTGTTCCCTTGAGACTTCACATAAGTCAGGAGATTTCCATTTTTAATCAAAATTTTTATCTCTTTCTTAACAACAATACAGGCATTTGTATCATGCCCAATATCTTCATGACATCTGCAGAACTTGTTATTCATTTCCTACATTGGCCTACTAATTGGGGCTGGCTTCCTAAAATTCACAAAGCTCTTAGACTTATCCCAGATTACAGAGACATTCTCTGTTAGATCACTATAATATTCTGGTTTGACCCATTGATTTGATTTAGGCCTGTTGTAAGTGTTGGATGAAGCATGATTTGAATAACCACCACTATAAGGAGTAGATTGTTGTTCTTTTGTCTCGACTACTGATTACCATTTCCATTTCCATTCGAAGGATGCCCCTGATTATTGGCTGCCTGTCCAAAATTATTTGGAGTACTGACTGGTCCACCTCGGACTCTAGTCGACTCCTCAACTTGAGCCATCAGAGCTCCAAAAGTTAAGGCTCTTCTCTTCGTCGTCTCATTGGCCAAATCCCCTGCAACAACCCTTGGCGAAAATTTGCCATCGCCACATTTTCCTCACAGTTGTCCAAACTAGCGTTTGTCAAAACAAATCTCTTTGTATAATCCTTCAACTTTTCTCGAGGTGCCTGTTTGCACTGAATAATGGTATCACCATCTTCTCTCATCTCTTTGCTTCCCATAAACTGCCTTCGAAATGCAGTATAAAAATCTCTAAAATTTGAAATGGACCCCATCGAAATCCGATTGTACCACTTAAGAGCTGATCCCTTAAAAGTCTGTGAAAATGCACGACACACCACACGGTCGTCATCTTCGAAGTTCATCATATAGTTCTTGAACAGTTCGTTGTGATCATCGGGATCTTGCATCCCATCAAACTTCTCAACCTTCAAAATGTAAAAACGATTCGGAATCGTCATGGAATGAATTTCATTTGTCAACGGAGAATTTTCCCAATCGACACCTTGAACAAACTAATCATCTGTTCCCATTGTAACATATAAATTTTGATCAGTTTGAGCATACTGATTCGAAGTGTTTCCTTCGCATCATGTAGAACGAGGAACATTATCCCTTTTAGATTTACTCTCCTTTTTATATTTCCTCGAATGATCTCTATCTGATTCCTCTTTCGAAGAACCTCTATATCTCTTAAAACCTGAAGCTGAGCTTTCTACCTGATCGTCACTAGAGGTCACATATTTCTGCTTATATTTTTCCCTTTACAAGATGAATATCGCTCATTAGGAGACGCAAAACACAATTGTTTGTGCTCAGATTTAGCTCGTCGATCATCAAAGGATCGATCTAACTGACCTCCCATTTCAGTCTTTTCTGTTTCTTATCTAACCTCAGATTTAAGCTTCGCCTAGTGTATCTCTTGTTCCCTTCGTTCATACTTCTCATTTAAAGCATTAATCTTGTCCAAAAGCTGGTTCATTCGGACCTCAATATCAGATTGAGTTTGGATCGGAGATGATCCACCAGGTCTACTTCCATCTCTCTGCAAATCATCTTTTATAGTTATTATTGCTGACCAAAGCGTAGGATTGTTCTCAGGGTTCATCGTATCGATTTTGAACAAAAAATACAACATGATTGTATCAATTTCGAACAGAATAAGCCACTGATTTTTCTTATTCAGTCCCCAATGGAGTCGCCAATTTGATGGGTTAATATTTCGCCTTAGTAAATTGTTAAGAGAGAAATCTAGAGAGAAAAATATTTAGAGAGTTTTTAGAGAGAGAAAGTTCAAGTACAAATGAGTTCCAGAGAAAAAGTGTTCAACCCCTTTATTAGAGTAGCCTTGCCCTTTATATAGTGGAGCCAAGACTTAGTCTTAAACTGAAATCTGTTTCAAAAGATGACTAATTGCTGTTTACTCCTTAACAATTATACATAGTTGCAAATACTCTCTAAAACTTACATCAATTACAATTTAAGGACAAAACTTACATTACTTATAATTAAATCCTTAAATTTACATTATTTACAACTTAGTATTCAAAATCCTACTTCCATATCAAATCACACATTGATATTTGAACTTAAATCAATAATCCTTTAACTATCCTATTTTACTTCATTTTGTCATTTGACTTCAAAACACCTAGGCTGGATCCATGGATGTGGCAAAATCTATAAATTTAGTCCCTAACGTGTGGTCCTTTATTGTTCAGCCATGTGAAACCAAAGTCATTTTGGAACCAATGTCATGCATAGTCTTTCGACTTTAAGTCAACCATGATTTATGGTCTATATGTATTAAATGACATTTTTACCCTTACTACTAACCTATGTGGCACCTAGCTGTAAAATTTATGTTATATGGACGAATTAGTCTGATTGAAAATATCTAAACCTCGTCTTATTGATGAGTTATAAAATAAAATGGTTTATTACAATAATATGTTTTTATTGTTATTTCATCATAACCCTAATTCCCAATTTAATTTTACTCTTCCCCCTTCGTGACATTCAACTTTCAACATTAAAAACCTTTCAACTGTGACTTTAATTTCACTCAATCTTAAAATCCTTTCACTCTCAACTTTGATCTCATTGAACCATACAATCCTTTTACTCACGATTTTGATTTTATTACATCTTTAGATTAATATGCCAATATAATGAAGCATTCAAGAAAACAAAATCCAAGGTTAAAATGGAGTATGATTTGTCCGAAGAGTATAAACGTAAAGTTTTGTGTTTGTTTTGTTCAAATGTTTTGTATGTTTCGTTCAAATGTTTCGTCTTTTGTTCAAATATTATTTAGTTCGTTAAAATATGTCCAAATATTTCAAAATATTTTCAAATGTGTTGAAAGTGTTTCAACCTCTTTCAAATACATCAGGTTATCAAATGGGTTAGATTATAAAATATGTTTCATGTGTTCAAATTCGGTTAAATACGTTCAAATGGGTAATTGTTTGTTTGAGAGTCAACTTTTGATAGCATTGATGAAATAATGGTGTTTTTGGATAGTATTCAATTCGTGTGTTATTATTTTCTTAAAGTGTATACTGCTAGTACCATTGTTGGAAGTATTCTATTTTTTGTAGGGTAACTACTCATAGCGAATGGATGTTATTTTGGATATTAATTTATGAATTTATTTTGCAGATATAAATTCTCACTTATTTACCCATATTGTGAGATACAGAGGTGAATTTATGAAGAAAGATGATATCTTATGCTACTATGATAGGAAGGAAAGTTTGGTGGATAACCCAAATCTGGATAAAAATTTTCTCATATCTCTGACTGATGTTATGTGAGCCATTCGAAAAATCTAATGTCTTGACATTTACATATCAAATGATTGATTGTTAAATATGACAACAACCTAACTCACGTTCTTATTGATAAAGAGGCGATACAGATGCCAGTTAGTTGATAGGTAAAGATAGTTGAAGATATAATTGAGAATGTCTATGCTCTTAAATTTATATTTATCTCATCCACAAAATCTACTATGAGATGTACGCAGTGAAAATGTCCTTAGATTTATAATCCCAAAATGATGGGGATGAGGGGATGATGGGTTGGTACGCGGTGTTAGTGTTGGAACAAATAATGTTGGTGGTAATTGAACATATGGTGATGGTAGTGTTAGGACAGATGATGTGGGTATTCTTAGCACAAATGATATTGGTTGTGTTATAAAAGACGATATTGGTTATGTTAGAACATATGATGTTGGTAATGAGAGTGATGTGGTTGATGATGCTGGTGATAGTGTTCACAATGAGAATAATGAGGTTGACGGTGTTGTTGATAATTCTAGTTTTGGGAAATTTATGGATCATAATGCTAGTGTTAAATGTGATAGTAATGGTGTTGGAGAAGGTTGTGCTGGTGCTGATCTTATTTAAATTCCTTTTTAAATGAGTTGGGGCCTGATTATATTTGGGATGATGTTCAATCAGATGAACCAAAAACAATTGTGATGGAACAATAGGAAAATTATTATGCTGATAATAATACTAGAAAAAAAGGTTTCCTTTCAAGAAGAAAAAATGGCATAACTAACATGTGCTGAGCATGAGGTAGGTGTTCAGCATTAGATATATGCTAATCATGAGACCAATTTTGAAAACAAGGCATGAGCTGACCATGAGGCAGCAGTTCCACCATTTACAACCCAAGAAGAAGGGGAATATGTGGAAATAGACTATAGAGCTAGTGATGTTCTCATCACACCTCTAAAATCAAATATGAAGGTTGATGATCCTGATTAGTGACACTATTTTGAAGAAATTAACCCTACTGTGCCATTAGCTTTTGCTGAACTCTAGGTGGGGTATAATTTTATTACAACAACAAAGTGCAAAAAGGATATAAATAACTATGTAATCAAACTATGAAGATAGATCGTTATGAAAAAGAATGATATATACATGATTATTTTTGTATGTTCATTAGTGAGTTGCTTATGGAAAATGTATTGTATCTCCTAGAGAAGCAGTGGTATGTAGTTTTTTAAGATATTTGTAAACAACTACATATGTACATCCAAAAATGAGAATATAAATATAACTGATATTTGGATTACAAGATACTATATGCCCTAGGGGGGGGCAGCTATCAATTCGTCTGTGACATTGCTTGTTGTATCCCTTAGTAGGGAATTCTGTATAAAGATAAACATGAGTAAGACATATATGGAAACGGTTCTAGTGATTGATTTGATTTTAAGAAAAGATAAACAAAATTTTTATACGTTGTTAGGTTATTATGGTAAAATTACAAGAACAATCCTGGTTTAACCTGCATCATTGAGCATCAATATGTTGTTTTTGAAAAACTATGTACGTGTTTTGGGGTTGTTAAGAGAGTGTTTAAGTTATGGTGCATGGTCGTACTGTTGTTAAATGGTTATTTTATTAATTGTTCATTTGGAAGCCAAATGTTAGTGGTTTTTGGTGTTGATGCCATCAACCAAATATTTCCCATAACATAGACAGTGGTTGAGAATAAGAATAGAGAAAGTTGGAGCTGGTTTTTAAATCTGTTGGGTGAAAACCTATAAATCCATAATCAAAGTTCATGGTTGTGGATAAGTGACAAACATAAAATCTTGGTGAAGGCACTTATGGACAACTACCCTAACACGAAACACACATTTTGTTGTAGGAATCTTTATGCCAATTTAAAAAAGAGTTTTCTTGGTATACTAGAGAAAATACTTTTTTAGAAAGTTGCTAGAGAAAAATTCAAAGAACATTTTACAACTCATATGGAATAAATAAGAAGGTTTAACGAAAATTTTATAATTGGTTAAATGAAAAACCATAATGGTAGTGGTCTAGGTCACACTATAATATTGATACACATTGTAACATTCAAACAAGCAACCATGCCGAAACATTTGATATGGTTATCCTATATTTTCGGGAGAATGTATCATTAACCTCATGGATGGTATCATGCGATAAAAATTTAAAAAGTAGTATAAAAAAGTAAGTGATGTTTGGTAGGAAAATTGCATTTTGTAATCCAAAAAAGTTGGATGCGAATTTTCTTGCTACTGGTGGGTGATTGGTTGAGGAATTGGGAGGGCCTAAGTATGAGATGTTATATGGTAATAGATAATATATTTTATAGTTGAATGAGAGGACTTGTGATTGCAGCAAATGACAACTCAGTGGTATACCATGTGATCACATTGCCACGTGGGCACTATATAAACAACTTGATGATTTTATTTTACCTTGTTTCAACGTGGCAACAAATCGATCTATATATGCACATATTTTAAATCCTATCAACGACCAATTTTTTTGGGATAAATCAATATTTCCTCGAGTAAAACCACCACCAATGGAAGCAAATCGGAATGCAAAAGTGACAAAGACAAATAAAGATGAGAGTGTTAGAACTACCCCCGATTGGAGGAGAAATACTGAACATAAAGTATATAAAACCAAATTTTTCTAAATGTAAACCAACCGAACACAATATAAAGAGTTGTAGAGTTGTGGTTGAAAATAATCAATATGTTATAGCTAGTGTGGATAAATACACACAATATACTAGAGCTGGTGTGGCTGAACACACTCCTGTTGGTGGATTTTTTTAGCCTGAAAACACTAATAATTATCGAGCCACTGAGCCTTTAAACACTCATACAGGTGATGTTTTTATAAAACCTTATTACACGTATACTGGTTGTGCTTATATGAGGTCTGAAAACATAAACACTCGTGGTGGTGCTTCTGTGGTACCTAAAAACACAAATACTCTCGCGGCTAATCGGTTAACTGTGCCCGATAACTCTTTTGCTGCAAAATGATAAAGCAATAAATTTATCTTCAAGAATTATAAAAATTCGAGTAAATATTTTCTTATAAATTTATCATTTTTCAATGTTATTGGTTATATTAATATTATTTTATGGCTGGTATGATACAAAATGAGTAGTGGTGCATAAAACACAATTGCAGATGTAAGTTCAATTGGTTAAAGTATTTATTTATTAATTTTAATTTTTTTATTATTACAAAAAACTATGGTTTATTGTGTTGAACAATGATAAATTGGTGGACCAAGGCCAATACAATATGAAGGACCGATGTCAACACAGAGTTGATGACATGAAGATTATTCTATTTCCTAAGCCTAATTGTTTTTCTTTTTTGGCCTTTATTTTCGTTAAAGTTATGATTTATTGAAATTATTATTTGATATGCATTGAATTATTGGTTTATTGATCGTGAAAGTAGTTATGGCCTTGTTAGTGGTGAATATTTCTAGACTTTGCTTTCTGGACTCCCACAAGTGATACGGACAATATCAAGAAGTTGCAAGTGTGGCAAGAAAAACAATAACGAAAAAAGACCATGATACACTTCAAAAAAAATAGTCTTTAAGAACACTGGTCAAAGTCAGAAGGTCATTTTTTGGTTGAATTGGAAGGTTGGTTGAAGTCGAAATCTATTTTTGGTAAAGTCTATTTTGTGTTTACTACGACTCTATTTCTTTGTAAAATAGTATTTTGGTAATACTTGTATGTTAAATTGTAGGGTTAAATGTAACCCCAAAATAGTTGTAACTTATTAAATGAGTTTGTTAGTTCAAATGTTACAAAAACTTATTGTGATAATCTATGGTAAGCCTTTTGGGGGGTGTAATTTAACCAATTGTATTTCAAATATTTGTAACTGGTCAATAGTAAGCCTTTAACTAAGTTATCTCCATTCAAATTAGTGTTAACTTATCTCCATAAATTGTAAATATTACAGGTAACGGATTACCGTAATCATAATGACAAATTTATCAGTCATAATTGATTAAAACTAATGGTTTACAACTATTAGCGTAATAAGTTAATATTCTTTCACAACTTAATACCAAAATTTTCAATCATAATTACCATTTGTTCATAACTTAATTATACCTATAGTTTTTTAAGAATTTCAATATTAGGCAAAACAATAAACTTGAAGATTCATATTCATCTTAATAATTTTCTTATATATTTTTTAAATTCAATAATAATATATTTTGATCTGTCAGTGGTGAACTGAATCATTTAGAGAAGCCATAAGTTCCATCAATTGTCTGGTAAAAGGGATAAAATTAATTCAAAAATAGGTTTTTGTTCAAGGTTTAGAAAATTAACTAATTTATTTGAAGAATCGAGCTCAATAAAGCTAACACGGTAATTCTTGTATCCACAAATTACCTATCTGGGTTTAAACCGCTTCACGCAGTTCGAACATTAAGTTGTTTCATGTAATAACAATTTGATTCCTTTTGAATTTTTTTTTGGATATAAACATACAAACTACCATATGGAATTTTTAGATAATAATAAGAAAAAATAAAGATAGAGTAATGAAAACTCATGAAGGAATAAGGACAGAAGAGGAAACTCGGGAAGGAAGAAAGAGAAAACATGTGTATAGAGTAATTAGAGATAACGAATGAAGATATGATATACAAAAGAAGAATGAAATATAATATAGAGGCATATTAGGTTTGAATGTAGGGAAACTTAATTTGTAATAAAATACAGGAGTTAAAAAGACACATCACACAATCTAATTAGATTATTGGTGCCACCTAATCGAATGAATCCAACTCGGAGAGATAAGATGCTACGTTTTTTAAATCAAAGGCAAAACGTTCATAAAAGTCGAAAGACTATGTGTGACACATGTTCCAAATTGACTACAACTCCACATGGATAAAACACAAAAAACAACCACGCGCTAGGAACTAAATTTATAGATTTTGCTAAGTCCATAGACCCAGACTAGATATTTTGAAGCCACATGAATAAATGAAATAAAATGGTATAGTTGAAGGACTATTTAGTGATTTACGCATTGACACTTCATATGTTCATTTTGTGGAATCATATAAACTAATAAGGCCATATGAGTTGAATATGATCCTATAATGACAAGTGAAGATACAATAAATAAATTATATATGAGATAGTTTTCATGTAGTACAAAACCATTTGGTTAACCGATGACCAACATTAAGATGAGACAAACAGATCAATAACGAGACGAGACAACCGCCTCGGTAAGACAAACATTGACGAAATGGGTGAAATAATAATAACCTAATAAGAGCATCAATTTTCGAGACAATATCTATCATTTACCTGAGAGGAGTAATAACCGATAACCTTAGCTTGAAACCGAATTGATAACATTCTACGGGATAGTGACGCCATGAAGCGGCACATGTAATGACGCCTACAAACATACTCATGTATAACTATGAATGTGCATGATAGTAAACACACGTTATACATAATTTTAAGAGTAGCAAACTAATATAATGAGATGAGTGGGTGAATGATATAAATAGGAGAAAAAATCACAATATAAAGAAATAATTTTTGAGAAATAAGAAAAGATATATTAGACATTTCCCGTTAATCTCTTTTGAGTGTTTATCATTGCTTTGGCTACATATCTGAGAATGATTTGTTCCCATCAAAACTTTATATTTTCAAAGAAAAACAGATCGAGCTGTAAAATCCAATGGTGATAGCTAGGACAAGAGTTAATGGATAACTCTAGAGTCCATCCCACGAGGAATGATTCGGTAATTATTCGCTAAGATGCAACACTTTATCTAGTGTGTCAATGCAGTTTGAACCATAAACACACAGCTTAGGCGAAATTAGTAGTGGTAGATCATCAGGTCACCATAGTGGTATAAGAATTATAGTATATGTGTGGGCTTTGAACAGTACATCGTCCCTCGACTATCGCATTTGGTGGCAGATAGTCCCTTGACTTTCAAATGTTCGTTGACAGTCCCTGGACTATCGCGTTTAGATAAGATTAGTCCACCAGCTCCTCTGATCCATGAGAGGCTGTCACCTGTCGCCATAGTCCCCAGATTTTTGTATCACCACTAGTCCCTTGAGTTTAGTTATCCGTAATATTCTACATTTTGGATTTGACCTAAACTCAAGGGACTAGTGGTGATACAAAAATTTGGGGACTATGGTGACAGGCGGCAACCTCTCATGGATCAAACGATCTGGTGGATTAACTTTATCCAAACGCAATAGTCCAGGGACTGTCAACGGACATTTGAAAGTCAAGGGACTATCTGTCACCAAACGCGATAGTCGAGGGACGATGTACTGTTCAATACATATATGTGTGTACATGCTGATGATGCCTCCGTAAACATGGAAACTCAAGAAAATAGAAATACCACCCAGGCTCAAGAAGAAAACCCTTCTAAAAAATGTAAGCCCCTACCCCATCTAACATGCAACTCTTAAAAATACAGATCAAGGAATTGAGACATGGGAAAATTAAAGTCGCTCAGTTGTAATTCGAGAGGGAACACAAGGCTAAGACATGGATGAAAAAACTGACTGAGGTGTTGCATATGTTGACCGAAAAGGTAATATCATATAACAAGGAAAAACAAGAGGTAAAAAAGGAAGTAAGGAAGACAAGCTGCACATATAAGGCTAAGGCTATGGAGAAATTGGGAGTAATAAAGGCGGCATATGGATGTGTTGGGAAACAAATAAAATAAAAAAAAACATAATTTAACGTCGATTCTTATCGCGAGAATATTAAAACAAGCGTTGGAACCATATGCAAGATACCAACATATATGAACCAAGAATGTTTGTTCGTCAAGAAGATCTTGGAAGGCAACCTCCCCTACAATTTCGACCTCCAAAAAGTGGATTCCAATGACGGTTGAGGTGACCTAGAGTATTACCTTGAACCGTTCAGAAACATGATGATGGATTCGAACCCCAGAGATAAACGAATTTGCATAGCGTTCTTAACGACTTTCAAAGGCAACACCTTCTACTAGTTCAATAGTTTGCTAAAAGGTACAATTCTTCAATTTGAGGGACTATGTAGTGATTTCAGAAACTATTTTGTGGGCAACAAGGTACATAAAAAGAGGGTGATTCCATCATTAACTTGTATCAATGAAGGGTAGAAACTATAAAGAGTTACGTCCAAAGATTTATCTATAAAATAAATACTATCTCAAAGTATAAAAATTTATATTGTGGGCGGCGTGTTTAAGAAGGGTCTGGATAGAAAATGAGAGCTATATACCAATCTCATAAGATTCCCCGTAGATAGTATGTGGGATATCTTAGGGATGACTGGCTAATTCATTAGAATAGAATACGCTAAAAGATGAGATTATTCCTGTATGCCCTTGGCAAATTGTAGGAAGTGAAGTTTCTAGTACTGGATAAAAAAAACGGCGAGGATACCAAACGAGAGGATATTTCAAAGGGTCCCATAAATAGGTCCAAATGATCGTATTTTGAGAACCCGACACAAAGATTCACACCAGTGACTGGGAGTATAACGGTAATCTTTAAGGAAACTGAGGGTAGGACGAAGTACCATTCTTCGAGAGCATGCTCACCTCTAGGTATGAAAGGTCTCGTAAACACGTGCGTTAGTGTTAGTTTGTGGTAGTAGTTTGGCCAACATCATTTTCAAGGTCAACTACGAGAAAATAATTAGAATACCAACATATAAGCCCACAGATAGGCAATTGGTGACTTATGAAGGAAAATCATCCGATTGCGTGGGGGAAATACCGAGAAAGCTGTTAGATTTTTTTTTTTTAGTATAGCTGATGCCCCCTGTTCGTACATGTCATTGTATGGAGATTGTGGATTCATAAACTTGAGGCGACCTCATGTAACTTTAGATAATTCTTAAAATACTTGGTTGGTAACTTTCTTAGAATTATCAGAGGTAATCAAAGGACTGCAAAAAGCTGTTATGTGATTTTAATGAAAATTTAAATGGTTGGTGAGAAGTCAACCAAGATTGGAAATAAACTAGACCTATATTTCAGGTATAAGATGGTAACGCTATTATAGGAACATGCTGATTTTTTTTCATGGAGCACGGATGGAGTCTCTAGAGTAAGATCAACCATTATTTTCCATGAGCTCTCCATTGACAATCAAGTGATGTCAGTTCGAAAAAAGCGACATGCATTTTCCGCCGCGAAGTCTGAGGCTATTATCATAGAAGAGAAATTTATAAAACTTCATAACATCAGAGAAGCCTAATACCCGAATTAGGTGGCCAACTCTGTTCTCTTCAAGAAAAATAATAGGCGATGAGGGATGTACATAGATTTCACCAACCTCAAGAAAACGTGTTTCAAGAATGCTTTCCCACTACCTTTGATTGACCAGTTAGTCGATACTACTTTGGGTAACGAATTTTTATCCTTCATGGAAACCTATTAAAGGTATACTCAAATCCAAATGCACCCGCACTGCAAGAAATATACCAATGTTCGAATGGAAAAAGGATTGTACTACTACAGAGTCATTCCATTCAGATTGAAAAACACAAATTCAACATATCAACAGATCACCTACAATATATTTGAAAATTTTATGAGATGTAATATGGAAGCATACATTGACGACATGATCGTTGAAAGCAACACTGAGGATCACCGCATCGTAATCTTCTCCGACATCTTCAAAATATTATACAGATATAATCTAAAGCCTAACCCCACAAAATTCTTGTTCGGTGTATACAATGAAAACTTATTGGGTTACACTATAAATAAAAATAAAATTTAATCCATGGAGTCGTCCAATAATATCAAGTAGGTTCAAAGGTTGACGAGTCGACTAACATAATTTTCACAGTTTATCTATAGGGCCTCAAATACGAGTTATCCATTTTTTGAAGCCCTAAAAGACATTAAAAAATTTCTTTATACAAAAAATGTGATGTCACATTTCGTACAGTAAAAGAATGTATGGTTTCCCCCGAGATCTTGTTTTCTTTAACCTGAGACAAGGGACTTTACTTACACTTATCGGTCTCCAAGTTTGCAGTTAGTATGGTTCTTGTCAGAGAATAGGAGAGCGTTTAGAGACCCATTTATTACGCAAGTAAGAGCCTGATCGATGCTGAAACGTGATATCATAATTTAGAAATGTTAGCATTATGACTAATGGCTACCCGCAAAATAAGGCCATATTTCTAAAATCAAGTTATTATTAAATAAATGTCTTTTCGTCTTAAAATGGTAGTCCAGAAGTCTGACATCTTGGGGAGTCTCACGAGATGGTCCGTTTAGCTAAGGAAACATGAAATTGTGTATGGGCCCTGCACAACCATCAAAGGCTAAACCCTTGTTGATTGTGGCTCTCCTTAATAACTCTATGGAAGATTTCTTAGCCCAATTAGCGGTAACTAGTGATCACCCAAGTGTCATCCAATAAGAGCGACGAACGTAAGAGATAGCACACCAATTGATGAGGCCATGACCACTAAGATCATCAACATATGGTAAAATGAATATAAACCGTATATATGTGATCAGATATTTCCTGAAGGGAAACCCGAGGTGCAATCAATTGGATTATGAGCCGCCAAAAGCACTGTTTTAGATAATGTACTCTAACAAAAAAGTGCTACATGACCCATGTTACATTACTTAACTAAAGAAGAGGTCCATCTCATACTTAAAGTTCTGTATAAAGGGATCAATGGGGCACATTACGGACACCAAAACCTAATCAAACAATTCCTTGTAGCAGGATTCTACTAGTATACGTTAACAGCCGATGTTGAAGTTATCACGTAATACTTCCATGCGTATCACCAGTATGCTAATACGAGCCAATTACCTAGTGAACCAATGAGTATCACCCTTGTTTATTGTACTTTCGAAAAATGGGGAATCAACCTTGTAGGCCCTCTTCCAATAGATACAAAAAGATGACAATTCTCGGTGGTAGTCGTCGATTGTTTCACAACGTGGGTTGAGGAAAATGCACTATGCAGAACAAGGGATCATGATATCTGTAATTTTCATAAAGCTAAATTTTATCAAGATTCGTCTTCCTACACATCTTATTGACGGATAATGGGCCACGATTCCAAATCGAGATAATGACAAAAATGTGTCAAATGCATGAAGTGAAACAACGCTTTTCAATTCTCGATTACCCGCAAGCTAATGGTAAGGTAAAGGTGACCAAATACACTATCTTGAATTAGATAAAAAACATGATTGAGGGTCATAAAGGAAAGTTTCCTTATAAGCTCGCCGAGGTACTCTAGGCTTACCGAACAATATCTAGATTAGCAACAAACGAAACCCCATTCTCTCTAGTATACATAATGCAAAATATTGTTCTTGCTAAGATAATTATCCTTAGTCACCAGTTAGATACTATTCCGAGGAGAATAATCTTGCTGAGTGACAAGTAGTAATCGACTTAACAGAATAACGTCACGATCAGGCCCAAATTCAGGTAGAGCACTATTGAGGTTTGATGAAAACTCGGTTCAACTCTAACCTCTGATCTTAAATTTTTTAACCACTGATATGAAAATGCGGAAAATTTTATAAGGAGCACACGATTGAATCGTAGGAAAATTAGAACCTAGGGATGGACCATACAAAGTAGTCTCCAATGAATATCACACAACATATTATTTGAAAGACTTGGAAGGTAGCATCTTAAAGCATTCACGGAACATCAACTATATGAACTCGTATCATTAATAAAAGTAAGCTGATTGTGCACTCTTTTTCCATTTTAGTTGCGCGAAAGAGGTTTTTTAATGAGGCACAATGTAAACATTTGCATTAATGTTTTTATACGATAAAAATACTTAAAATATCCATTATCTCCCATACCTTTTCAATATAAATTTCCTCCAATTTCTTAGTCGGCTAAGATAAAGTGGGGGGGAGGGGGAGGGGAGGAGTCGCGTTCAATGAGTGAGTAACAAACTGGCCAACTAAACTTTTAAGGTCATGCACGACGTCGTACTAAGCATTGATATTATATATTAAACTAGAGAGTTGGTTAAATAACCAAGCCTACCCGGCCACACGAGGGGCCATACTGAGCCCACACTTTATAAGTCAATATTACGAACTGGCAAACATCCCAAGCCTTCAAAGCCACATAAACTGCCTACTAAGGCTAGACTAGTAAAATAAAAATAGAGAAATGGTTAATAAACCGAGCCTACGGGGCCATGCAAGAGGTCATATTGTACCTTGATTTATAGATTTTCCAAGTCTAGAGATCTAGACTAGGCGTATTAAAGTCGAAGGACTATATGAAAAAAATGATATAGTTGAAGAATTATTGAGTGATTTAAGCCTTGATACTTTATATGTTAATTCTCTAGAATTTTGTTAATTACTAATATATATCACAATTATGATCTCTAATATTGTATAGAAAATACGTTTGTATGTATACACTAAATACCATAGTTGGGTGCATAAATTGGCCTAGAGAAACATTTTGCACACATTTGTCTGAGGGTGAAAAAACCAATACATGATGTCATTGTTGCGTTCACATTTAACGTGATCAAGCCCTACCAAAATTAATACTTGAAAACTTCAAGTTATATGTCATAAGTTTTTTTTTTATTTTAATGAACTTTTTCATTAATTAATGGTTTAATTTGATTGTCTTTTCTTTATTTAGTTTTAAAAAAAATAAAAACATTATTGATATTTCTCATCTTTCGAACGGAACTCTTAAGGAATCTAAGTGTGACATCATGGTCTTTTTGGAACTCAATAATGCAGATCATTAGACTAATGAAGACCAACCTATATTTCTTATAAATAAGAACACTCATAAAAATATTATGTGGTCCAATATGTGGGAGTATTCAAACCAAATTAGTCTATTTATGCTACAAAAATAGTCCATCTATTTTAAATTTCATTACCCACTAAGATAAAATATACCAGTGATATGTTAGCTCATATTAAAAATAATTTTGTTAAGTCTTCATAAGTTCAAATTAAAGACCTAATAGGGAAAGTTTCCATCCTAAAATACAAAAAGGAAGATAAGGTCCGAGATCATATCATCTAGATGGCCTCTCTACATAATAAGTTGAACATTGAGATCTCAAATGCTATTTTAGTGTATACAGTATTTATGTAACTCTCTTTCTCTCTCTCAGTATTTACTATTTTTAGAAGACCTATGACTAGCAGGTGACGAAATATGACTTTAATACTCTCGTTACCAACATTTTGCATGAGGAAGAAAAATAGAAACATGGGGAAAATAAGCTAACATGGTAACTACACCTCAAAATTGTTACAAAAATAAACATAACCAGAAAGCTAGTACGGTTACACAACATAAAGGTTCTTGCTCCAGCTATCAGTGTAGTGAGCCTAAAAAAATGATGGAACTGGAAAAATAAAGGAATATTTTTCAAGTAAGAGACCATATTAAATGTGGCAATATTGTGAGGCTCATAAATCATGGATGGCTAAGAAAAATAAACTCAATTTCACATGGTGGGTTGAACAGTATCCTCAACTCATATGTTTGCATGATACACTATAAAACCAAGTCTGAGTGATGAAGTGATTTAATATTTAAAACTAAATGATATGCATGCCTTGTAAAGGCCATTTATAGTTTAAATATGGTTTTGACTATTGGACACACGCTGTTTTGGATGATATTTATATGTTTAAATTGGTGCATTGTTTTTCAACTATAACATTTCGTTCCATTTAATTTTTGGATTTCAAAATGTTCGGTCAAGTCCTTCGAGTTGAATAAAACCTTATCAAGTGTTTTCCACTTAGACTTATTGGTCCAAGTGTACTTGGAACCAGAGTATCCTGCGACTTCAAGATTTCAGTCCCTTATCATCTTATTAAATTCATCAGAGTTATTCATACAGAAAGTAATACAACTAATTTGTTCATCTGGAGAAGAGACTACATTGAAATCATCTATTATCAACCACTCCTTGTCAGCCACATAGTTGATATGTTTCTCAACGTATTCTAGAGATCCATCCTACAGTTTCTTTGACCCTTTGCATACACAATGGTTAGATAAAAGGTTATATTCTGATTAGCTAAACCAATTTCAGTATGCATGCATTAAGGATGGTTTAAAATAACTTTAACATTAACATCATTATTTTAATAAAACCAAATTTTGTTAGATGAGTTAGAAGTAAAGTTATTCAAACCGATCTTAGTTGCAGTAGATAACATATTATCCTCATTGATAAGAGGTTCTTGAACACCTACAGGATTATTTTTCTCTTTAAAAATGATGGATTTGAGTATTCTAACAGTATATTTATTACGATTTCCTCTTATATTCTAGTTCAAAATATTTATCATCTCGAAATGGATTTATTATTCTTGTTAGTCCCAGAAAACCTTAGAGATTTTATTGCTATAATGTTAGTCTTTATCATTCACCTGACATCTTTGAGTTTCTTGTTCAAAAATTTCTGGAATTCAATATCAATTTCCATGTTATTATGTGTTGGAGTAACTCGCATACTATCCTATGCTGTCTTTGTTTAGAGTGATAATTTTAGAGATGACGTTTTCATACTCTAATTGGTAGCCATTTTCAAGAGACTGAATAGCCTCAATTATCTTTTGCTGTTATTAGCGTTCTTTTTGTTGAAGATCTGATTTGAAATTGTTTTAGTTTTCTTGTTTCTTGAATATTGGAATTCTTTTCTTGATTAGGATCCACAATTATTGATTTTAGATTTTATTCTTCTTCTCTATGTATTTTTTACTAACTATCTCATCTTTAACAATGCCAACAGTTGAGATGTGAGTATTGCTCTTATTCTGACTTTCAACTTTTGCTTTAGACTTTTTGCAGGTACTAGTTACATGACCAATGTGATAACAGATGTTGCAGTACTTTGGGAGATCCTTATAACTGACATTTATCCAGCAACCATAGTTTTCACCAAAACCAACCCATATATTGTGATGTATCTTCTGTATTAGGTCCATCTCTACTAAGGCTAAGCAAGAATTATGAAAAGCCCAATTATTTTATGGAACTTTAATTTTCAACGGGATGCTAGTTGATACCACTATAAATAATATAATACTTTCATTAAATAAGAATTCTGGAATTCTTTCCAGTTTGATCCACAACCTGTTGGAGAAGGATACCATATTCTTAGCCCATATTTTGCGTAAGTCATCTTTTGGTAACAATTCCAGAAGCATGTGACGTGAGTCCCAGACTGATACATTACACTCGTTTTTCAGCTTGATTTTCTGTATGGAATCACTGATACATTGTTTCTTTCTTAGGAATTCCTTGATTAAATTTACCAATCAAGGTGTATTTTTTATTAGCCAACAACGATTCTTTTACACTTTGCGAGAATTGCACGGCAATATGATCTGCTTTATTTCACGTGTACAGAAGCTTGTAATCAACACTTTCATGTTTTTTACAAAGAATATCAACATAAGATTTCTTTTGATGGAAGAATTTATCATTTGAAAAATGGTTTCTAGCAACTTATCTTGATTCTGTTGTATGATGCAGGTTGTTGATCGATGCCCGAAGATCTGAGAATTCTTCCATTGACAAAAACAGGGAGAAGAAACGAAACGAAAGATTTTAGATTAGAAAAAAAAAATAGATTTCACACTATGAAATCATAGATCCACTATCAAATGGATTGAAGCAACATAAGAAATGAGCAAATGATTGATCCATTAACAACGCAAGAAGATCAACTGATTCAACCAAGAACCCTATTCTTGGAGAAAACAGAGTCCATTTTTAAATTCTTCAATGCATATCTACCTCAATCGTATTATGAAACAACTTAGTTTTTTATACTCCGAACTTGCTTATCAAATTGCTGTCCAATAAATTCTATATTCTAATAAATCGGATACCGGACGAATCTCACTTTTTACCCTTATTATTATTATTTTTTCTCATAGTTATTGAATTGATTCTAATTTTTTTAATTTTTAAAAATAATCTAGCAATTTATTACTAACTTATCTATTATTAAAGTTAAGACCCCCCGTAACATGATCTGTTAGAAAAAATTATAAAATATCTGTACTGTATTTAAATACCTTAGAACAACCCATAAAGCTTTTCAATAGAGAGCTTGATCTGTTGACGGTGTCAATAAAAACATAGGCAAAGAAAAGCAGGCGTCCATGTCCATGGCCAAGATATTCAACACCAACTTTTCCAACAACACGCTCATGTGTGTGTTTGCTGTGACATTAAATTTTGGAGATCCTCATACATTTTACAGATACTACTAGGTCAAGTCGTACCACGGAGTAAAAGCGTGTTAAATCCCTTTTAGATGTGTTTGAAATAGAATCATATTTCATGACGGACCATGGAATATATCTTAAGCTATACAAAATTTTAGAAAATAAATTTCAAATGTTTAATATATAATAATCAAAAGTCATAAAGTTGATTTTTAATTGTTTAAATAAATGTTATAGTGATATATTCTTCTTAATGTCAACAGAGATGCGAAATTAGGGAGGTTGATCGTAGTTAGCGTTGAAAATATTCAATTATGATTAAATCAGCTACGACCATATGCCATTTTATGGTTTAGCGCTCCGTACGAAATGAAATTAGTCAACTGGACCACAGCTACTGCGTAACAACTGAGCCTGAGCCAGTTCAAATCTATCGGTTTAGGATTCATAAACGGATCGAATCGGATGTAATTTTTTAATTTCTTCAGTTTTATAGGGTCCACAAATATAAATTATATTATTATTATTATTATTACTATTATTATTATTTTGTAAATATAGAAAAATATTTACTAATTATTTAAAACTTACAATTTCTTCCAATAATATTGATTTCGATATTCGTAGTTATTAGATATTCGTAGTTATTAGTTAGATTTTTCTGTAAATAATATATCTACGAATTAGATTATATCGATAAACCTAATTTCTAATAATATATAAGCATGATTTTTAGCTTCGAATGAACAAATTATTGACGATGATGGTTAGCGATATTGGAAACTAATTTATTTTTGTAAAAATATTTTTTTATGTATGTTTTAGTGTTTTATTTTACACTATTTTGGACATTTTTTAGATTACTTATTTTGTTAACATTTATGTTTATTTTTTAATAATTATTTTATTATTATTTCGAACTAGTCTATGTTATTTTTTTAATTAAAAGAAACTTTATTACTTTGAGTAAATGTACAATGAAGCATGTTTTCTATTCAGCTTGAATTGCAATATAGAGACTAATATATTAATGACGAGTAATGGTGAATATTAAAAAGGGGCAGAGTTTGTTTTTTTAACTCCCATCTTGATAAAAACGTTTTAGAGCTCTGATAATTGGTCAAATGGTGAGAAATCTTTGTAGAGTAATTTGAAAACTTATTGGATTGAATTAAGCTTTTGACTACTGATAATACTTTCATTCATGAGACTATAAAGAAAAAAGGCGACAAAGATCCATTGGAAAGGATAAGCGCTTCTATGAATGAAGTGAATCAACTAGAGGTAAGTTTTTAACATTTTCTTTATGGTTGGGTCTTTGAATGATTCTACATCTTGGATAAATGTCTACTAAGTTTAGTTTCCTTGCTTTCATGTTGCTTCTTGCAGGTCCAGATGTGCAGATTTTCTTGATTATAGTTGTTAGTTTCATAAAGTTTTGGTGACGTAAAGTTGGAAGTAGAAATGATATTAGCAGCGCTTGAAAATGTCTTGTTATTTCTAGTGTAGATATCAAATGAATCCAGTTCCTACGCTATCCAATAAAGTGATAACTCTGAGTTGATTGGGATTTGAGATGCATTTAGGTATAACTTTCACTTGCATTTGTGTGTCCACTTTGTGAGCCAATCTGCATCTGCTTTTATTCTCTGAATATACGAGAGATAAACATGTTTGATGATAATAATTTTATGCAATATGTAGTAAAGATGTTAGAAACTAATGAGCTTTTTGATTTAATATCATTGCTAATAATAACATAAAGTCAGTATTTATGTCAAGGTTAGTGATTTTCAATTTGCAACATAGGATGAGGCTGTCGAGGAGTGCCCTGCATTCAGCTTTGATATGAGTCTGTTTACCATAGATCATACCAATAAATATAATTATTTACCCTATAGAATTCCTTATAATAGCCGCACGAGTAGCTTCTCTTGACTGAGAACATGATACATCAGTTTTGAGTTTAAGTCTTGTGTCACTTGGTGGTTTCCAGTTGATAACAATGACCTTCTAAGGCTGGCTTAGATGATTGAAACAGTCCAGTTCATAAGAAATGTATGTGTATTTGAACCAATAGTCTCTCTTGAGAATATTTTTAACACCGATCTTGACAATTACGTTCTTTACTTGATGAATCATTGAATTAGCAAATACACTAGATAACTAGATTACCTAACATATAATTACAGGAAGGCTAGTTGAATATGTACTTTGATGAGGACCATAACCAACTCCATATGATATATTTTAGTGTCATATGTATTCCAATCCTGAGGTTAAATAGGCAGATGAGGACCATAACCAACTCCATATGATATATTCTAGTGTCATATGTATTCCAATCCTGAGGTTAAATAGGCAGCCGAAATACTGCCAAACTTACCATGATATGCTATATTGAATAAATAAGTGTTGGAGAGTTTCAATATTTTCACAATGTTGACATTTAGAAGCTAAGGACATGATCTTATATTGAAGGTTTGTGTCAGCACAGATCCAGTTATTCACTAACCTCCAAAGAATAAATGAACACTTATTTGGAATTAATATAATATTTAATTATTTATTTAGTAATATTTGATATGGTTTAAAAAATTAAAATCTTAATTTTTGTTCAAAGTATAAAATAAATAAATTTAAGCTGGACTTGGATCAACCCAAATCAAACAATCCGAATAGTAAAATTTATGTTTGCGGACCGGATCAAACAGACCCGCAAACATGAACGCATCAGACTCGCTATTAAATATGCCGCACGTCGGGCCGTATCGATCCACTTGACCTATTGTCATTCTTAACATCACCCATACAATTATAGTACACTCTTAGGTTAATTAAAAGTGAAAATAATGATAAATAATCGTATTTGGGCGTTGTGTTATCAGACCTAAAATTCATAAGATTATCATTTTTTTCGCATCCCTAGTGCAAGAGAAGATGGGTTAGCCCTCAATTATCAAGGCTGGCTTCTTTAATTTCTTATATGAATTGTTGACAAACATGTAAGGGTATAACGAATCTCTTTGTTAAATGGTTAATACATATTCCAAGCCAACAAAATCTAATCGACGTGGCTCAACGTTGCTGCCACCTGGTCTCCTTCTCCAACGAGTTGTGGCTATCTTTGAAGGGTTTCCTTATGTGTCTTGATTTACCACATTTGGAAAGAAAGAAAAACAAGGATCTTTAAAGAGACCAATTCCCATTGCTCAACTATTGGTCATAGAATCCTCTACGACATACACTATATGTTCGGTGGAACAGGACTCCTCTGGACTAGCGAGCGCCTTAAAATCCTCAATAATGCATGTTAACTAATTTTTTAATTCTATTTTAGCATATTCAGTAGGACCCGAAAAATGCTCCGATATATATGTAAACATTTTATTTCATATATTTATTGTTTTTTATATAAAAAGATATGATTAACGTAAAAAACTAACGGGTTGGACATTTTGTTAAGTGACTGGGTTATTTCTAGTACACCCTTACAACCCACATTCAATCTGACTCGATCTCTGCAGAGTACATGATGCGGGATAAATAGGGACCAAGGTCAAAACTAATAATAAAAACGGTTTGTTTTGGCTTAAATTATATATATAATTATTCTCTTTGACTATTAATCATCGATAAAATGTTCAACACCAACATTGAAACGAATAATATTACTTTTTGAATTTAAGGTCTATTTAAGCTTAAGTTTGGCAGATATAGATTTTGTATCATAATTCTTGATGATACAAAAAAAATTGAACTCTGATTGACACATTCTCATTCCATCTGTTACTCCATGAAATTTGACATCAACTCAGTTATTCCATGGCTACTTTCTTTAGTCTAATACAACGCTGGTTTCGAGTTTTCAATCTTTTTATATGATCATTTCTTTTTTTTGCTGATTGGTTTACTTTTTAGAAGACTCTGATGGTGGAGTTGTGTTTGTGGAATCATAAATCGAAATAAGGGGGTTAAACAAAATTTCATCAAATTTATTAAAATAATTTAGTAATCGCTAGGTGATAATTGATTATGACGATTCATCGTATTTTATTGTAAATATGATATTTGATTGGTAAGATCATTTTAATATGTATCTTCATAGAATTTTATCTTGACCATTGAGGTCAAAGTTTTTAATAAGTTCTCGTAGTCCCATATCACTCGTTATATTGTTTCAGATGAAAAACTATACTATCAACATTAAGTCGTCATATAAAGACAATTAGATTAGGAGGAGACACACTATTATTATTCCTAGGGTTAAAGAACCAACCATACTCCTTGATCTTTTAGCAAAGTAAAACTACATTATAAGTATACCACCATTAAATAATTATAAGATACATTATTGTGAACAAACAAACAATATAATAGATAGGGCTAGGCTATATCTTAACATCATTTTGTTGGATCTCTCATTTTTAGTTTTTTATTTGCAAAAACGTGAAATAACAAATATACCCTTACAAAACTAATTATATACCCTTAAACTATTAAGCCATAAAAATATCATTATAAATCTGTTATGCTTTGAACATTGCAAAAATCATAAAACTCTAATTTGAGACACTGCAAAAATATCTTACAATAAATTATATATGTCATTATATATAATTGGTGTTTAAAACCATCTATATTAATTGCTTTGATGACAAATTCACAAGATAATCACTTAGAAAATAGTACAATAAAAAAATAAAGTCCACTTGAAAAATGGATGACGGCTCTTTATTTTAAGATAAAAATGGTTTGCAATTCAATTCAAACATATATATATATATATATGTATAGAGTAATGTCAATAATTTGATTTTTGGATATATGTGTAATGGACAGTTTGGAAACCAATTATATTTTTCTAATGATTTTTCTTGCATTTTTTGGTGCCTATAAACAAATTAGTCACTTTTGGATTCAATGTGAATTTAGTTCCTGATTTTTAACTCAAAAAGATCAAGATTGAAAACTCATTCTCTACGATGAATGAAATCTTAGTTCAAGTTATTCTTGCATTTGTGTTCTAGTTATCAACATATATGTTCGTCTTTCTTATAGTCATCATTTTCTTTCCACATATTTGCATTACCTAAATTTAGAAAATTAAATGTATCATTTTTACCAGACATTAGCAATAAAATTCTTCGTATTCGCTCGTGTCTAGCGAAGATGTGCACGAGATTAATATCTGGTTATATTTTCACTATCTTGGTAATTTATCGGCGTTTGTGTTGGACTTTTTGTATTTCCACTTGTCTGTTACCAATTGTGTGTCTTGGTGGTGCCGTGTTCATCTGTCGTGGACCTAACAAGATTTGTATATATTTTTTTTATTGTAAGTATATACTAGATCTTAGTGAAATTATATTAAGCATTTACTAAGGTGTAACAATTTGCATCACCATATTTGGTAAGACTTAGCAAATATTTGTCACTATATTTGCTAAGGCTAGCAAATTTTTTTCACCATTTGTCACTTTCCAGAGAATCTCTGATGACTTTTGTCTTGATATAATATGTAACTCGTTGTTTCCAATCTCTATATTCTAATAATGAAAAAGAATTAAATGATCATGGAAGTGGAACAGAAGTACAATCTTGAATGAAATATCAAGTTTACTTGGATATATGTTATGAAGTAAATCGTGTAAGGAGGAATGATAAGATGCCATCTTCAATACTGGAATTCAGATTTGGAGCAGGCTAATGATAAACATAAGTACGTCTAAATCTTGTGTGCATAAATTTATAGATTATATGGTTTTTTGTAGAAATATAGTTAAAATACGCATATTCACAAATACCGATGAATTATATAAAGAAATAAATTCCAAGAGTATTAACATAAGATATTTACAGCCAAGGGGAAGTATGTGTTATAGGTTTGGTCAAATTTTAATAAATTGCAATCTTCAAAAGAAGAGTGCACTTGTAAATGATATAAAAAGGAAGTTGTGCTAATATTAATGAAAATTAATATTGTAGATGACAACTCTTATGAATGTTGGTATGATATATGTGCATCAGTACATGTTTCTCACGATAAATCTCTAATCAAACCATTTGAAGTAAGTAGTTATGCATGTGAGGTACAAATAAGTAACACGGACATATCAAAAGTAGAAGGACGTGGAAACGTCGAGTTAATGTTCACAAATGGAAAAATTATAACTATTACTAAGGTTTTATATGATCTGAAAATGAACAAAAACTTGATCTCTCGTGACCTTTTTTCAAAGCGGGAATTCGTTTGTGTATGAATTTGATAAAACAAAGACGATGTATATGTTGGAAATTATATTCAAGTAATCTAATGGTGAAACTATGTTCTTTCAAAAATTCGATGAGTAGAATGAAGAATTCTATTTATGATTATTCTCGTAATAATTATCTGTTTATGGCATGGTAGTCTTGCTCGTATATGATATAGTACAATAAATAGTGATGTAGGCGGAAGGCCTCTGCAAAATAATATTTAAATATTTTATAATATTTAAATATTTTATTTTTTAATTTTATTTTATTTTTTATATTTTAAGGATCTATTTAAGATATCAAATTAAATCTGATTACATCCAGATTTAAAGTGATATTATTTTATTACGTTTATTTTTGTTTCCATTTTTTGTATTAGGGATTTGAGCGATTCTTATTTAAGGTGCCTCAAACCCTATTTTTAAGGGAGTTGTTTTTTATTAATAAAAAAATTAGGGCTTTATCCCTTTATGGCTTCTCTTGCGTTTCACTCTGAATCATAGTGGTATCAGACACAGGCAGTCCTGCGAGATGGTGCGAGAAATAACCAGCCGTCGCAGTGGCGCTGCAGTGACTAGAGATACAAGTGATGCCTGCGAGATGGTGCGAGAAATAACCAGCCGTCGCAGTGGCGCTGCAGTGACTAGAGATACAAGTGATTTCGGTGATCGTGAAGTTGCTGACCTACGCCGTCAGGTGGCTGATCTTACCCGTCAGATGGCTGACCTTAACTCCAGGCAACAAGGCACGGAGGTTGAAGGTATCGATAACCCTTGTGGGGAGGGGTTCGATCAGAATACTTATCACGGCCGCCGCTGGGAGCTTGGATTTAAGGTAGAAATCCCGGACTCTGATGGTGACATAGAAGGTTCGCCGTTATTCGACCATCCACTCTTTGATGAGTATGAGTCTGACAACGAAGGTGAAATTTCTGATGAAACTTGGTCGGAATTAGGAGATCCGATTTATGGTGTATACGGTGATGAGGAAGAAGACGATCCGATTTATGATGTATACGATGATATTTGGATAACACCAGCAAAAATCGCATCTTTCGACAAGGTAAACAATATTTCTTACTCTACTACTAAAAACAAAAAAAGATCTAAAGCTAAGGATAAGGAATTAAAACCTCTAAAACTAAATTTTTGGTAAAAAAAAAGAAAATTTTTGGTAAAAAAAAAAGAAAATTTTTGGTAAAAAAAAAGAAAATTTTTTGGAATTGAATTTTTCCAAGACACTGAATAAGTTTGGAGATTATTCAACGATGTTCTTACCACCGCCAAAACCTCTTGATGAACAAACGGGGACCAATAATGTTACTAGATGTTGTGAAAAACAGTACTATAAACAACAACTGCGAATTAAGCTTACTTTGCCAGATGGAAACCAGAAAGAGAGGGTAGAATGCTTCTCCACTGCATATCACATCGCGATGGAGATCTGCAGGGGTTTGGCTGAAAAAAAATTGATTTCTTCTGTGAATGGAGTTTTGTGGGATATGAACAGACCGTTGGAAAGTGGCTGTGAGTTTAAGCTGTTAAACTTCGAGAGTGATGAATGTCGTGACACTTTCTGCCATTCTAGTGCTCATATTCTTGGCGAGTCACTGAAGCAGGAGTATGTTTGCAAGCTTTTTATTGGACCATGTACAACCATAGGTGTGGGTTTATATTATGATGGGTTTTCTGGTGAATTGGACTTGAATAATCAACATTTTAAGCAGATTGAACTGATTGCATTTAAAACTGTTTCGGGCGATGCTGTGATCTATGTGCGTACCAAGTTTGGTTGGTTAAGTAAAGCACACAAGGTGTTTGATAAAATATGCAGGTATGAAGAGATATTCAAGAATCACATCCTGGGGTGTTCTTGTGTGATGTTTGCGAGCCCCAAAACAGCTCGCTTCGTGTTGGTGACACAAGCTATATTGCCTAAACCAACTTACCTAAAGTGCAAAGAACAATTGATTGGTCCTTTAGTGCCTCATAAATTCCGTGGTCCGATCCCGGAGAGTATATCTGTCTGCCAGAGTTCAAAGACTTTAAGTTTCGGATTTAACAATCTTGGCGGTCGGCTTCCAATCAACTTGAAGAATCTGCAGTACCTCAAATCTGTTGCACTCGAGACAAGTATGAGTTTTATTGATCGTTTGGCAAATGAATATGCTGAATATGCTGATATAGTTCAATCTGTTCAAGTAGCCGTGTATGAGACAAAATTGGGGTTATCATTTGTTCTCTCTGATTCCTTGCTGAAAAAAAGTTTTAACACAATCAAGGAGGATAAGGTCGATCTAGTAATGGAGTCAATTTACTCATTCATGAAATTCCCTAGACGATACCCTATTAAATCAGCTATTAACTATACAAGCTGGCCGTTGATGAATTTGTCCCTGGACATAGATTCTCTTACGAAGTCTTTGTCATTGGATGCTAGTTTGCTTGACGAATTGCTCGCAGTCTTAACGGAGGGGGATGCGGAGAAGGTGCCCTTGTTGCAGTTCAAGGCTGCTCTGCAAAAAAATCTTTTAGTTCGTGCAAAATTGATGGACAATGCATCCTTTGAGTTACTGGAAGTAGAATTTGGGAACTTCCTGGAGGCTGCAACCATTGCAAGGTCAAGAGGTGGTGTTCTGCTTGAGGCTGGTGTCCTTGGTAGCTGTGAAAACTATAAGGATATATCAAGGTTTCTTCTGTTTTATGTATTTGCCAACTCTCTCTGGTCAGCTGAAAGCAAAGGGTGGCCTTTAAAACATTTCAAACTGAAAGAGGAACTATTATCACGAGCCAAAATGTTTGCAAAAAAGGCGTCAGGCCAATTCTATAAATTTCTATGTGCAGAGGCTGACAATTTATCAAATGAGAAGCTTGTCTTACCTGCGATGAAGAAACAACTTGATCTGTCTCGAAGTTGCAAGAGCCTCAGAGGTGAATTCATATGTGCTCGGAGGATTCTCGACCATCACTTAAATTGGAGTCCCTCGAGGTATGTGTCAGAAGAATATGTGGTTCTGGACCTGACAATATATTCAGCAGATAGAATTTCTAGTAATATGGTTTCTGTTGAGACACTGGTTTTCTTCTGGAACCTTTGGAAGGATATGGTTGTGCAGATACTTAAATATCTTCAACAATTAAAAATCCAGGATGGGGATGAGTATAAAAGATACGGAGATCTTTGTTTAAGCTACTTTGGAGTGTGGATAAAATCTGAAAATCTTGTTCCCGGCTGCTTTTTGCTGAACCCTAATGCTGAATGGCTGAAGGAATTGGACAGTTCTTGCTTTCATACGCGGGGCACGCTGATTTCCATTAACCATAGTGATTTTCTTTCGGCTGCTCGGAGTTACTGGACTTCAGAATTACTTTCTGTGGGCATAAAGATGCTGGAAACTCTTGAATCGATATACAACTTGTCTACCAATAGTGTGTGTTCTATCTTTCACAAAAGTAACTACTTGATTCATATCTTTGAGGCTGCAAAGTTTCTCTTAAAGCCAGAGTTTCTTAATGGTGGGTTGTATACTGAGAGGTTGCAAGGTTTTGTGCGTATAGCGACAAAGAACATAGTTGACTATATATTTCCCTTTAACTGGTATGAATCGCTGACAGAGCATGTTCTTCGGTTTGGAGGAACTGAAGGTATGCAGAATTTACTTGAGGAGGTCATAATTGGAATCCTCAACTCGAAGGATAAGATGTCCTACAGGGAAATTGGAAAACTGGTAGTAGTTGTTCTTGGGGCAGGTAAGCTTAATAATGGATTGTATTTGAGGATTGCTGAGCGATTGAAGTTGAATGAACCCTGGAGTGCTTTTATTAGAAATCTCTGTGAGGGTATTAATCTTAGCAAGTTCTATGAACCTCTGCGTGAAACTTCTAAAGCCAACTGGAGGAAAGCGGATTACATGTCACCTGAATTTTTTTTGTACCTTTTTGAGCGGTTTGTGTTTTTGTTATTTTCGACAGAGGGCTACTTGTTCTTTACAAAGCATTCTTTTATTGAGTGGCTTACCTATCGTGCAGAGAATACTAGACCAATGTCAGGTTTAATGGTGGAGAATTCACGATTGATAGGCGAGATGTTTGACTTTGTTGCAACTTACATTCGACGTTTTCTCTATAATATGGACGATACGACTCAATGGATCAAGAACTTCCACTCAAATTTTGAAAACTCTCATCTTCTCCTGTCGACAAGAATGGTTTCCTTACTTTGTTTACTTATTTTTAACTCAGACCGGTACTTCGAGTTGGTTTATGAATTAGGGAATTGGCCTATGTTGAGTTTCTATAGTGATATAAGGGATGGAGTAAGGAAGCTTTCTGGATTAGTGGGTTGGTCTATCTTGAGTTTCGGTGGTGATATAAATGCTGGACAAGGGAAGATTCCGAATGCCAATTTTAATGTATTTGCGTCCTGTGAAGCATTTCAGAATATTGGAAGTCCTATTATTATGGTGGGCTTGGGTACTAACTTTGTCTATCCGGGCGTCACCTATATCAACATGGAAGTGTGCAGAAGCAAGGAAGAAATATTAAAGATTTTGTTTCCTAAGAAAATCATCCAGGCTTCCCAAAGTGACATTGATGAACCAGTGAATCATTCTACAAGTTCTTCTCTAGTTTTGCGTGTTAATGAAAACAGAAGCCAGAGTGGTCTCCAGTTGAACAAGGACAAAGGTTCTCAAGTTCCCGATGAGAAAGCATGTTTGATGAAATGTATTACATGCATGTTTTGGACCTTCAATGTTTCCCAAAAATCGGAAGGGATACTGGTGTTTTCGGCAGCTCAGATGTGGATGTCGCTAGTGCGCGAGCTCTTACAGATTTGCAGTTTACATATGTTGTTCTTGGCGAATTTCGAAGTTTTGAATTCGAGGACAAATTCTGTCCAACCGGGGAAGGATGATGTAGGCGGAAGGCCTCTGCAAAATAATATTTAAATATTTTATAATATTTAAATGTTTTATTTTTAGTTTTATTTTATTTTTTATATTTTAAGGATCTATTTAGGATATTAAATTAAATCTGATTACATTCAGATTTAAAGTGATTATTTTATTGCGTTTATTTTTGTTTCCATTTTTTGTATTAGGGATTTGAGCGATTCTTATTTAAGGTGTCTCAAACCCTATTTTTAAGGAAGTTGTTTTTGATTAATAAAAAAATTTAGGGTTTTATCCCTTTATGGCTTCTCTTGCGTTTCACTCTGAATCAAATAGAATTGTCAAAAATAGGCTTATAGAATTTTATATAGTTTCGTATAAAAAATATGAGTCGTGTGTAGAATCAAAGATTATTAAAAACCTTTACAAATCAGATCAAAGATTACCAAAATTGTTAAACTTAACACACACCAACATTTGTGAGTTAAACGATATCTTAACAAGTAAGGGTAACATATACTCTATATAACTTTCACTGATAACTACTCTAGATTTACTTATGTTTATTTTTTTAAACATAAGGATAAGGCCGTTAGTATGTTTAAGATCTTCAGAGCGGAAGTATATAATCAATTAGACCATAATATTAAAATCTTGCATAGTGATAAATGTGAGGAATATTTCTTCGAATAGTTTTCTAGTTTTTATGAAAATTATGTAGTAAATCATCAATGATCAAACGCCTTACACGCCACAATAAAATGGATTGGATGAGCGTAAAAATAGAAGTTTGATCTAGATGACCAATGTCATGCTAGTTAATTCAAAGTTACATATTAATATATGAGGTAAAACTGTTTTAACTGTATGTCATATTTGTAATCATATTCATCTAAAAAGCTAATATGTCTCCATATGAGTTATCAAAGGAAATATAACAAACATAAAGTACTTTAAAGTGTGGGAGTGTTTAGCTTTTTGCAAAAACACTGATCTAATATAAGCAAAATTAGGTGTGCGTTCATTGGTTTTGCAGCCAATGGAAAAGCTTATAGGTTATTAGATTAGGAATCTAACATAGGATTTGAATCAAGAAAACCATATTTCTTCGAATCCAAATTATATGACGATAATAGGATTAAAACTGTTGTAGAAAATGAGGAAATGACATTGATAAAAGCACATTCGGTTGATGAGCAACGACGAGAACTTCATATGAGTCAAAAGGAAAATAGGCCTAAAAACTTAGGATAAGTTGAGATATACTCTTATAGGATTTCTTCCTAATTAGTAAAAGGAAGTTGTGAATAAATAACTTGGAAGACTCTAATAGTGATTTCTTTAGAAGACGAGATTCTGCATCCCGTAAATCATATAAGGAAGTAATAACATCCCAAGATTATGTATTTTGGAAAAGCGCCATAAATGATAAAATAAATTCAATAATATCAAATCAAACTTGAGAGTTGGTGGATTTACCTTCAAGTTTAAGGCAATGGGTCACAAATGGATATTTAGGAATAAATGTCACACCAATGGAACTATTCAAGCATTTAAAGCAATATCAGTAGCAAATGGTTTTCAAAATATGTTATTTTGACACTTATGCTCCACTAGCGAGAACAACAAGTATTAGGATTATTTTTACAATTGTATTGGTACACAATTTGAAAATTCACAAAATGGATATCGAAATGGATTTCCTAAACATAGACCTCATTGAGAAGGTTGTATGAAGCATCCTAAGGGTATTATACTTATGAGGAATGACTCTAAGGTATTCAGGTTTATTAAGTCATTATATGGTCTTAAACAAGCACATAAGAAATAAATGAAAAGTTATATCATGTTATTGTATCTAATGGTTTAGACATGATACCTTAGACAAATGTTTATTTATTAAAGTTCATGGTGATGTAATAGTCAATAAAATCAAGAGGTTTCTATCATATACTTTTCAGATGAAGGATGTTAATAAAGTATACACTATTGTAAGAGTTAAGGTACTCAAAATAGTGGGGGGTTATACCCTAAGTCAATCTTATTACATTGATAAGTTCAAACATCTGAAGTTCAAAGAAGTAAAAACATAATTTGATTCTAGTTTGAAGCTTGGAAAAAATAAGAGGAGAACGATGGCTAAAATAGAATATGCTAGTGCAATAAGAAGCTTAATGTATGCAAATTTATACACTGGGTAGATATATCTTTTTATGTGAGTAAATTGAGTCAATTTACGAGTAATCCAAGTACGAAACATTGGAATGAAAGTGGAATGGTATTGGGATACTTAAAAAGGACTAAATATATGTGTCTCCAATATTCTAATTTTCATGGCGTACTTGAGGGATATTAGGATGCAAGTTGGATCACTAGTCTAGCCGATATAAATTTACTACATAGTGGGTGTTTATATTTGGACGTGGTGTTGTTTCATAAGGATAAAATAAGAAAAACGTATATATCCTGCTCGACTATGAAGTCTGAGTTCATTGTGTTGACCGCAATGGGTAAAGAAGCTGAATGGTTAAAAAATATATTGCTGGAAATACCATTCACTTCGAATGAGAATATATCAATAGAAATATAATATGATATTCAAACAACATAAGGTAGAGCTTACAATAGAATCTATAATGGGAATTTTAGTCTAAGATATGAGTATGTTAGACAAGTAAAGTGGAATATATTGGTCTCATACGTACATTATAGTGAGAACTTAGCAGATTCATTTACCAAACCATTAGTTCGAGAATTAATAATCTCTACATATGGAGGGATGAGACTAAGACTTTTGAAATGATAATTTTGAAAATAATGGAAACCTAATTCAATCATTGAGAACCTAAACATAGAATTTGCAATGGGTAACAACAATTTATTTGTGAAAGGTTCAACATATGAATAAATTTGAGTTTACTCTATGATGAGTATGAGATGTGGTGGTCATTACCATAGAGGGATAAGTTCAATGGAACCTTTAGTACAATTCAGTCTAGGTGTGACATGTGTTTATAAAAGGTAATGAAAACACTTTAAGAATTGTATATATAAAAATCTAAAGGTGGTGTTGCCTCTTATGAAAGAATGAGTCCCTCTCAAGTTATGATTCCTAATTGGATAGAGCACACAACCAAAATAATTTTAAAGTGTAACATTGACAAATGTCAGATAAAATAATTACGTGTGTGAGATCGTTGATTTGGTCATATGAGAGGTTTCTTCAAGGTTACAACTATTAATGTTTTGTGACATTACTTTGAAATCTTAAACTAAGGTAAAATTCAAATCGAAAGATATTTGATTATCTGAAAAAAAAAAAGTTATATCAAGAGAGAGATAAAAGAGAGGCTATGTAATCAAGTGTGGGATTTTTGAAAATATTGATTAAATTTGGATGATCGGAAGAAGAGTTGAAATAATTAGAATTTGTGAAGTAATTAGTGAGAGAAGGGCTGAGCAAATGAATTTGTCGCACCAAATAACATGACTGGTCGCAATGAAGCAGGCATAACAACCCACTGAAACTTTTGGGTGCAAGTTTGATGCTATCATTTTTGTTCTTATCGCGAAAAAAGTACTTCTTTGCGATTAGTACAAGGGCTGGAAGCGATAAAAGTTACTTCACCACGATCAATACGAGACTGGTCGTGATAAAGTGTGAGACCTGAAACAATACATGTATCTGAAAGTATTTTGCGTGTCTTGGTCATGACCAACCTAGGTCTTATCGTGACTAACAACCCAATATTATCATCTATTAATTAGAGTAACTGAAACAACAAAAATTTATAGCGACTAAAGTAAAACTAGTCGTGATAAAGGCAAAACATATGCAACTTTAGGAAAACGTGTTTCTGAATGAAAATGTGTGTCTTTTCCTATGGTTGTCTGAATGATCATAAACCTTTAACAAGAGTCTGATAATCTTTATAAATAGGAAATATCTTCAAGAACAAATGGTAATCTTAAAAAAAACCTCACAACATTTGTCTTACATGAGATATGTCACAAACATTCAAATAATGTCAAATTTGATTCAGATTTTTCTAGTTGCTTGTAATCTGGATATACAAAGTTGTTAAATCCTAACAGAATTTCTACAAAGGATCTAAGAAACAAATAAGATCAACATAAATATTTTTGGAAACTGTAGTTCTATATGTCTCAAGCTTCATCCTATTTTATGGCGACTTTCTTACAAATCTCCAACGAACTTTATCTTGATATAATTATGTAAGTTTTTGTTTCCAATCTTTATTTTCTAGCATAAAAATTTCAATGTTTCCGTTTGAAGATAAGTCAAAACTATAGTATATCATTTGTTCATGTTGCATATTTTGTTGGTTATTTTAAAATTGATTTATAAAGGGACATGAATGTTTTATCTTATTATTATACCGAGGGAACTAAAGTAATTAGGCTGATTGGATAAAATATTTATATTGTACATTATTATAATGAAGACATAATACAATAAGGATTTGATCCGAGAGAAAATAAAATTGATATAATAGTTGGATATAACGATTTTGTATTGATGAATATGCGCAATTTTATGTTTTTTTAAAGTTTGGTAAACGGTTTTATGTATAAACCATACCACAACTCACATATATATATATATATATATATATATATATATATATATATATATATATATATATTAAAATGAATGTTGAATCTCCATCTAAACCATATCATAACTCCTTTTTATATAGTTAATAATATTTCTATCTTTTGTCCATGCTTTCACTTAAATAATTTACCGATGCTCTCCTACTTTGAACCTTCATCTAGCCGATATTATAATAGATGCAGCGAATGATTTTACCTTAACAATATGAATTTTTATCTTTCTCAAATAAAGGTAAGGATGTCCCATCGACTTACAACTTTATTAGGAGTCTCTAAAGTCTTGAAATATATTCATATGTTTAGGGACTATCAATAACATAAGAAATATAAAATTCATATCACTTTTTACTTTTATTTTCATGTCGTCTCCCCCCTCTATAAAGCATATATATATATTAAAATAATTTTTAAACAACCGAATTACTAATATCATAACACGTATTCTAGACCAATTAACTTCTAACGCTTTATTTCTGACACATCTGACATTTTATTTAAGCCGCTCGTCTCAATTTAGATGAGCGATTGTTGTTCATTTATCAACTCTATAAATATGTAGCGAATGTTTCCGTTTTAATTTTACACTATTTCGTTTCTACAACTTCTCTTTATAATTATTGTTCTAGACTTATTTTATACAATTAACGTTTTTCATTTTTTTTCATTCAAAATTCCATATGTTCCCGTCGTGTTTCTCAGTTATATGTTTTGTGTCTATACTTTAGTTAGATTAGATTAAGTAATATAAATATACTTAACTACATTATTATATTTAGAGAACACATTTCCACAATATTGTCTAACATTCGATTTCCATTCTTCGTTCATAATACAAAATATCAACAACGATTGTTTAGACTCTTAGAATGACCAACGCAATGGTGAATTTGAGACGATGTTAGATAATCATATACTAACAAATCTGAAACGTGTTCATCCTCTTCATCATCTAATAGTGGAGATGCTATCGAACCGTTAATGGTTAATGAAACCTCATTTATTGATACCAATCCTAATATTAAGGAAAACCTTAAAGGAAAAATATCATAAATCCCCCAAAAAACTTCTAAACCTTCCCTTTTCTAATATGAAATACTTAGAGCAAGACTTAGACAAAACTATTACGCATGAGATTACCTTATTTTCTAATCAACCTAAAGAAAAAGACACTAGATATTTTAACTAATACGTCTTTCAATTTTTTTTTACTTATGCTAAAAACAAAAATGAAGAGGATAAACTCTTTCAATTTCAAATATTGTATTTTTTACGATGTTCAAATTTGTATCTCGTTGGAAGAAGACTATCTACATCATATCAATGGTAGTGAAGTGTGTTTATTTTATAGGGCTATGGATTGAGATATTAGGCCCCTCTAAACTATTTAAATTCATTAAATTAGGTACTAGACAAGTTACACCTTACCGTTAGTGGTCGATAACTAGTATAAATATAACATTTTTCTTGTTGAAAATGTCTTTTGAAGTCTCTAACACTTTACTTGAATGCCAATTAAATAAAGTTAGCGGGGTTCATTTCTACTACTTTTCACCCCAAAACTTAGAAGTGTAGTTACACTGTCATCGTTTGATCATAATTTGAAGGAAGATTTGTTCTATTCTAGTAGCACTTGGTAGTCAAAATTAAATGAACTAGTTGGCAAGGTTGAAAGATGCTAGATGACAAGAAATGTGTTTAATTTTCATATGTTATCAATTTGTATTCTTATATTTTCATAAAAAAATATTATCATGAATTACTTCTCGATGCAATCTCTAATAACTGGAATAAATTTATTATTAGATGCAGCGTTTTTAACAAAATTTCTACCATTGCTCAACCTATTTGGAGAAATAAATTACACACTTTTTCCGCACAAGGAAATCTGTTATAATCCTTATTTTGGCTGTTAGAAGGGTTGTCTCTGTCTAAAAAATACAAAATAATGGATGCTACTACTAATTCCTTTGTCAAAGAGAAAGAATTTACCGATCCATTGGAAAATCATCTCAGATGAGATCGCAAAAGAGGTTTGGATCTTAACATTCCCAAATATAAGAAACCAAACAACCCAAAGAACCATCATCCAAAAAACATCGTGCTATAACCACTGTTAACCGGACAAAACTCACAAAATATTGAAAAAAGAAAAAGAAAATTGTTCAAGGCTCAACCTCTACAAGAATAACAACTCCAACCCAAGAAGGAAACGATGGCTTACCAAAATCTGTTACCCCCGTCGGCAAATGAGATTCTGATGTTCTCACTGAACGTCATAATTATTATCTTATTGGTTCCAACAGGTAACTCCCACTTTGAAATACTAACTTAAAATCCTAATGTTAAAACACATCGATCGTCAAATTCTTATGTTGATTTAACATTGTTAGAACCACGACCATTTACTGGTCGTTTCTTAGCCAAGTTCCCTTGTTTATACTCATAAAACCTTACCAACATCGAACTTGTCCAACATCAAATGAAACTTAAAATGGAGGTAAAAATAAAATTTCTAACTTATTTTCATCAATTGTTTTTATTAATACTAACTTATATTTATTTAAACACTCTACAGAGTTCTTTCAACTCTATCTTGTGCGATGACATATAACTTTCATCTAATAACATGAACTTCTTGAATGATACTTCAATCCCTCTTAATCATATTAGTGAATGATTGATAGAATTTCAAAATAAAGTGAGTATACAATGTAGTGTTATTGACGAATGGAAAAATAAGAAGTTGGATGACTCAATAAAGAGCTAACATTTAAAACGAACCCGAAATCAAAGAAATCTGAAATTGAAAAACTCATATCTTCCAAACAATAGTTGCAAGATTAAATTAATAAACTCAAGCTTGAAGTCAAGAATGCTAAAAATACAAAGAAGCCAATATCGAGCGAATTAGGAAATACTTGACTGAACAAGTTTTGGAAGAAGCGAGAGAACATATATAAGAACACCATTTATTGATTCTTTCACAACTAGGTGACATAACAAATGAAAAATATTCTTCGGACCAAAATCTATGAATACATTCGCGAAGAGTTGGAGAAATTATGTCACAGATCCACCTACATTGCTAATGCTTAAAAATATATCAACACTTATTTCAGAACTAATGTTTTTTTATATGAAGATGACGGTATAAACAAAAATGATACCCATAATGACGTAAGTAAGACTCCAATTATGCAGCTTAACGATACTATAGAGGAAGAACATAAATTATCAGAAGACTCCTCATCGTACTCTTCTCTTCATAACACTTCTTAAACCTTTTGATGAAATGTTTGATTACATTTTGTCTACTTGGAAACTTTATCAGCTAACATCCAGTTTTTACTTTATGTTATTACATATTCATGGAACTCTTTGTTGGTTAGCATCTATCTTATAATTTATTCCTCATGCTTACTCAGAACAATTTTTCAGCTAGCATTTGACTACTTCAGTTTTATGTTTGTCATTTCATATTAATTTACTTGTTAATTTGATATTTTTGTTTTTATTCGTATCTCATACCAGTTTTATCATATTATATACTTTATGCATATGCCATTTATGTAAACACCTTAGAAACCATAGTAAAAAATCATATTTAGACGTTGTGTTTTTTATCAACTTGCTTAACCATTATAAAAGATAATCTTTGTTTCATATTGTTAGAATTCTCAATTAATCTCTCCATTATTAAGTGTTTTACAGGCATTGATTTTTTTATTATTATATGTCGTACATTATAATTTTTTATCATTTTTGAAAATTAGTGTTGCCTTTGAAACTTTTGAGTGAGGTTTTGCTTATAGCTATGTTCACTTTGATTGAGGTACATGACCTTTTACACTTTAATATAGATGCTTGACTTATAACCATGATCGGAAATTAAGGTATTTACAACTTATCCTTTATAGCCTTAATGTGACCTTTTACACTTTTGATTTTGGCTTGATTTATAACCATATTCACTTTAAATGAATGTGTAACCTCTTACATTTTCAGTTGAGTTTGGCTTGTAGCTATATTCGCTTATTAGTTATAATTTTCAAACTCGTATTGCTTCTTTCTTTCATTAGTTATTAATCCGGGAATTTGGAAAAACTCTATGGAAACCATCGTTTGAAAATACATTATAATTATCATCATACATAAATATTAGTAATCATCGGTTGAAGAGTTCTTACAAATATTGCTAACCGTCTGTCGGAGAATTTCTTAGAAAATATTAGAAACTGTTGGTTGTAGACTTAGAAAATATTAGTAACTTTCGATTGGATAATTTTTTAGAAAATATGAGTAACCGCTGGTTGTATAATTCCTAAGAAAATATTAGTAACTGTCAGTAGCAGCGTTAATTTTTTTTGTAATTATCCTTTTAAAATTATCATCATATGCATACGTTATTCCTTAACATTTTTTAGGCTAGACTATACATATAACAATGCATTTAGATATTTTTTGCAAGATTTTTAATTCATAATGGCCCTTATAGTGTCTCAATAAAAAATGGTCGCACCACTCAGTAGGAAAAAGAGTATATCGATCAAATGTTACATTCCAGTTTTGTAGAATTTTAATTAATGTGTATTCCAACGTAGTTTAATGGATTTTCTTTCATATCCATCAATTGGTAAACACCTTTATTTAATTTAGATACTACTCTAGAAGTTTTATCCCAATTTAGAGGCAACTTCCTAGTATTTTTATCCGCCGTCCCTTGAAATACCTTTCTTCATATCATATCTCATTCTTGAAAATTTATGATCATTAGTTTTATACTGTATTGGTCTACATCAAACTCATACAAGTTTATGCTCTAATATGAGATTGATATCATTATAACCTTCTAAAACACTCCTCTCCTTAATGCGTACAACATTCTAACGCACTCATCTCCTTAATAAAACATTGAACATAATCACTTTCAGACTTTTCATCTTTTTGGAACAAAGTCATGATGTGATCCTATTATAATTTTAAAGCCTTATAAGCAATGCAATGACTCATGAAAGACGTTCATAAGTCATCAAATGTGTCAACAAATATCAACAATATATTGTTGAACCAATCGAATGCGCTTCCTTTAAACGTTATAGAAAAGGTTCGACAGAGCAGAGTCTCATCCGTGTTGAATCCTAACATGATAATGCGAAACTGTTCGAGACAGTGTTTTTAGGATTTATAGTACCATCGTACTTTTCCATTCTATAAAGGTATACAAAAAATTCAACAACCTCCATTTCAGTTTTTTTTGTCAATGGAGATTTCACCAATGTATATAAAGCCATCTTTGGTCTCATATTCTCTTTCTGACCGTCATTAAGCATCTTATGTTTTTTGTCATTCTTTTCTTTTGATGATACTTTATTATTCGAGTGAGCCGCTTAAATACCACCTATTTGTTCCTTCAAAACAACTCTCTTGTTACGAATGAAATAAAATTTAACTATATTTTCACCCAAATTTTCATGTTCTCCCGAAGTATTTTTTCTCATATTAGCTGTAATATTGTAGTTATCATTTCAAATTAGTTTTGGTTCTCTTTATCTTACTCATTCTCTAGCAGATTAAGGTTGTGCTAGTCCAACCTTATCTCGTTGATTTGTAACCCTAAAGCACAAAAAAAAAATACCTTGACTGATTACCTTTAGAATTCGTCGGTAAATTTTGAAAAGGCCCTACATCTGTCGTTGATTCTTGTACTGGTATTGCTTCTACCATCAGATTAACCAAAACATCTATGGATCCCCTCTAGAGAAACATTAACCTCATGAACCGGAGACCTTATTGTAGACATTTCTAGTAACAAGGTTTGAACTCCTTGTACGATGTTGTTCCAACAAACGAGTGAAGTATAATCTTCAGACATTACTACTGAAGATCCACCAGCATGACCTCTGAGAGATCATTTTTCTACTTCTAACCTATTCCTCACCATTTGTTTTTATATGATTTCTTTGAATAGTTTCCTACAGATGATGTCAAATATGATGAAACAATTTGCTTCTCAAAGTTTTCCAAAACGTTAGGATTAGTTATTGATCACGAGTAATTCTAAAGTGTAATTTTTTTATTAGTGAGTGAATCAACCCGTTTTACAATAATTAGATCCTCTATTCATAGCTACTTTATTTCTTAATTATTTGAGATACTGACATGTGTATCTTATGACACGTATCAACCATCTATCAAAATAATTACTATTTTACCCTTTAACAGATGTGAGTATATTATAAAGTTTCATATATTTTTAAATCATTTACTACCTTATACCATCTTCTACCATCTTCTTCATTCCTCGCGTTTAAGTATTTTCCATCATCTATTTATCTTCATATTTTTTTACGTTGGTTACACTTTGAGCATTGGCTATCAAGGTGCATTTCACTTAATCATCATGTTGACGCTCTGTTTGTATCTGCTATTCTAAACCTTACCCAACACTTTAATGACAATGTAGTTGATGCTTGTAATTTAACCATACGAATATTTATATTTATCATATGATGGTAATGGCGTCGCAATGGCATATAACATTTATATATACAAATAAAAAGGCAAAAAAACATTCTATTATAAATGCAACATATGATCTTAAAAAAAAACTTACAAAACAAAACTAGGATTTGATTGTGAGATAATAAAAAAAAGTATAATGATGAAAGTCAAGCTTATAAATTGGGGTAAAAGTTGTTAGCTCTTACAACCAATGATGTCAATATTATCTTTGGGTTTAAACATGGGAACCAACATATGCCACTACACACCAAAACATATGAACCAAGCCATTCAGAAATAGAAGAAATAGAAAAAACAAAGATTATCAAGACATACTTTTCTGACGACACATCAAGAAAAGTTAATAAAAACCGAACAAAACCAGTCATCAATAAAGTGATAAAGGTAGACAATTCCAAGTTTTGTTACATTGTTTCCCCGGTTTACCATCTACAGTACTTGTCTTGGTTTAGCATAATATATATTTATGTATCTATCATAGTTGTACTACTTATGCCTATATCATAGTTTTTACCAATGATATCGCATTTATCACATTTTCTCGGGTTTCACATTTGCCAAGGTTTTGTATAATATATCGTTCCACAACTATCATATTTGCAATGGTTTACACATGTATCATAGTTTTCCCAACGGTATCGCATCTATCATATTTTACATTGGTTTCACATTTGCAAAGGTTTCGCATAATATACCGCTCCACAACTATCATAGTTACCATGGTTAGCATAATTATATTTTTACTCATATATATATATATTAATTAATGCTTTTGCATGTTTATATGATGCTATAAATAAAGCAGTAAAAACATATAGAGAGCATGCAATAAAAGATGTTGTAATAGTATGCATAATGTTAGCTTGCTCAACATTGTTTTTCTCTACATCCAGAGATGTACTAGCCTCTACAGTGGTCTATTACATAGAAGGTCTGGACAAAATAAACAACTATAAATGGACCGAAGCAATATGAGAGAAGTTGATGAATTTAATAAGCATTTGTCATGAAAATAAACCTAATAAAGTAGTTGACTGTGTTGCTTTATTATTGGTTAGTATTTCTGCTATATTTTAAATATCATTGAAAATAGTAAAAACAATGTATCTAAAGTATTGTTAAAATATATCTATGCATCATGGAACATACAACTATATGTCATAAAGATGAAACTGAAGACAAGATACTGAGATGCTTCAAATGGTTGGGTATTGAAGGCAGACCAAAATTAAATTTGATTAACGCAATAAGAGAGGTCATAGATGAACATGTATATTTGACTATTGTTTTTGGTATGTTTTCTCATTTTATATGAATATATGTCTTCACTTTAATATTTTAAAGTTTTTGTTGGTTATAGAAGAAGAACTGAACCTAACAAAAGAAAAAGAAGATAAAATTGGAGGAGAGTTCCAAATCTTAGAGGATGATTCGAAAGACGAAAATGTTAATGCACAAAACAATGAGCATAATATTCCTTGGATGAAAGAACAAATTAATGTTGTTCCCCTTGAGGAAAAACATAATGATGTACTAAAGGATGTTACAGAGGATGTTCATTATGAACAAGCTAATCTTAGCGATGATAATGGAAGAGCAAATTAGATACGAACCAAGCCTCTAATGGAAATGTTTCTAGTGATGTAGATACAACAATAGATCAATACATTATTCAACAACGTCCAAAATTTACAAGAACTAAAATGAATATAACCCAAAGAAGAAAATTACTAAAGAACGTTTCACAACATATTTACATACAATAACTGGTCCTCTGAAAAATAGAAGATGGTAAAGACATGACATGCTCCTATTTCAAAAAAGGAAAATTCAGTATCACGGATTATTAGGATTCTAATGAGACCTGGAAAAAAATATTTCTTCACACAAAAATACTGACATAATGTACCATTTGATTGTAGAAAACAAAAGACTGAAGACATTACTATACCAACAAAAGGTAAAATATCTCCCATTCACTATATTTTCGCATCTACTATGGGTTTTAGTGTTGCGCATCTACCATATTTATGAAGGTTTTGAATATTTTATATGGTTTCTCATTTATAAAGTTTCGCATCTATCATCTTTATGACGTTGCGCATCTATCATATTTATGAACGTTTCGCATCTATCATCTTTATATGTATTTCACGTCTATCATATTTAATAAGGTTTCACATCTCTCATCTTTGTAAAGGTTTCACATCTTTGACATGGTTTAACATCTATCATAGTTTAAGAGTTTTGCATCTTTGAAAAATATTTCGTCTTTATTTTACAGAGGATTATTAAAAAAATACCCAGCACTAGCAGAGTCTATCTTTAGCCAGAGAATTGGCTTATCAATAGTGGATAGAATAAATAAAAATGTAGGTAACATAAAGATTTTGAACTTCAAATTTTCAATTAAAACCAAACATATTGAAAAATACATGGTCATTTCAGAAATGAAGAAAAGATAAAAGAACCTGATGAAGAGATGGACACACATATGGAGCTACAACAGACACTTTAACAGCATATGTTGAAGATATATACAAATGATGAACTTAAAAAATACATGGAAGAATATCAAATGCTTATGAAAAGAAAAACCCATTACATGATAAAATCCAAAAATCACAAAATAAAAAAGTATGTATTGTGATTACAAGCCATAATGATTAATAAATTAGTATACAACAACCTTCTTCTAATATAACTAAGCCTCCCACCCAAAAGGACTCAAATAAAGTTGCTGAAGTTTTTTGTAGAAAACCCTGTTGTTGTTGTCGAAAACCAAAACACTACACATAATGTTATTATGAAAGAACATGATCTATCTCCATCACGAGAGACCTCTAAGGTTGGTGTGGAAGGACAAAATCCTAATTTTTTTTATTCTATGGAAAAAGAGCATGTTAGTCCTACTATTTTTGTGTAAAAACAAGATCATCCTCCACCACAAGAAACCCATGATGTTGATGTGGAAGAAAATGATCCCAAAATTATTGTAGTTGTGGAAGAGAAGCATGTTAATCATACTGTTTATGTGAAAAAACAAAATCCACCTCCACCACAAGAGAACCCTGATACTTGTGTCAAAAACCAAGACACTACACCTAATGTTGTTGTAGAAGAAGAAAATCCTAAGGTTATTATTGATATTGAAGAAATGAATGCTCATACTCTTGTTGATGTTGGTGTTAAAAGCCAAGATGTTCTTCCTAATGCTGTTGTGGAAGGATATGAACTTGATATTACTATTGTTGTCAAAGAACAGGATCCTAATGTTGCTATCAAAAACCAAAACACTCCAGCAAACATCGTTGTAGAAAACAAATAATTTTCTTTTATTGTACATGTAGTCCATGATGTTCGTACTTTAGATACTAACGATATGCAAAAAACAAGAATGTTTCTAATGCAATAGAAGTGACCAAGAATATTGCTGAAGTATTTGTTACCGTGGACACAGAGGTGTCTGAGATTACTTAAAATTAACAAAAACTCTTTTAAAAACCTATGTATTTGGACACATATTTTTTATGTATTATTATCTTTTTTGCTTAAATATTGTAATATTATAATAATTTTATTTAATATATGATATCTCATATTTTCCTTCGTTTAGCATAATATATCATTGCTCATCTATCATGATTACCATGGTTCAATATATATAATAGTTGTTAATGGTTTAACATGAACGAGTTTCACATCTATCATAGTTTCTCTTGTTTCACATCTATCATAGTTACTATGGTTTCACGTCTAGCATCAGTGTCTAGTCTTGAATTACTTGATCGCTTTGGAAATTATTGGAAAACATTTAATGTAATTCGATTGAAAACAAACTTGAGAGTGGTTAATTCAATGGCTAGAGAGAGATATCAAAATTCTAGAGAGAGAAAATGACAAGTGTCAAAGTATGAATCTCTTTATTCGAGATCAAGTACACCTATTTACAGGAGTGTTAGATAATTGACACATACTCTATTTTTAGTATTTTTCACCCATTATACTACTAAATAAAACATATTTTATACATATTACATTTTTAGTTCTTTAAGTTTCTCCCTTACACAAAGTATCACCTATTCATTATTCATAACTCTTTTAACCCCTCTAAATTAACTATTAAAGCTCGAATTTATTTATACCTATATTAGTAGCCCCCTTATTCTTTGCGAAGAATACTAAGAGAGGACTAAAAAATGAATCTTTGTATAAGGCCTCTTTAGAATTTTGTAGGTGAAAGAAATAAAAATCACTCAATAATATTCCTGTTATTGTCCCTCCTTATATTTTATTTGAAGCAACTCCTTTAAGTTGCTACTCTTCTGAGTGATTTTGACATCTTTTGAACCCATTGCAGTTCCATCATACTACCGTCATTGTGACAGATTGACTTGTCCAAGTAAATGAATAGACTCCTCAACTACTTGTGGAAAACCCCATAAAACCAATCGACCAGTTGTTATAAATACATCTCTTAGCCTCATAAATTTTCATCTATCAATATTTAGAGATATAAATAGAAAATTTGTTTCCCTTGTCCCCACCGTAAAATCTCCACCACCATTCACAAGAAACCACATCACCAAAAATTATTGTTCCTTCACATTTATCTCATTGCTACCAATATTTTCATAAAGGTCTCATCGATTTATGTTCGAAATAAATAACACGTGAGATTGGTTTACGATTACTGAAAGAGATGTTGAAAGAGAGGATGCATCAATTGTGTCCGACTCTCTTTGAAAAATTACTCAAACCACCACCTACGGTCCTATGCCCCCAATGAAAAAACATTCCCAAGCCAACATACCTGAATCTTTTTTCAAAAACCCTTCTTCTCTTAACCCTAGATCTTGTAGTCAAAACCTGATCCGAAAATCTAAATTTCCTTCTACGGGTGACTCTGAAGAGAAAAACATTTCAAAGAAAAATCTTTCCTCTTCCAATCCCAAAGAAACTGTCACAACCAATCCTCGCTCAACATCTGTGTCAATCAAAGAATCACAGATGGTACATTCGAATATAATGAAGTCAAACACTACAAAAGCTCATCCACAATTAAGAGATGGATATTCAAAAGAATTGAGTATTAAAAAATTAGTAGCATCTAATGACTCGGAAGTACAAATAATTGAAAACATTTCTCCAGTTTTCCCTCAGGGTGAAACTTCTATGACGATAAAGGAAAAAAAAGACTAAATAAACTAAAGTTTTTCGGGAATAGTATGAAGTTATGGCTAAAGAAGTTATATGTCTTAAGAAAGAAGTACCAGGTAACAAAAGGTGGGTTGAAAGAGCTCACAATAATCTCATCAATCAATTCCAAGTGTTTCAAGAAGAAAATGTTACATGTCACAATGACGTGATGCAAATAAAGATCTATCTATCTGAAAAATATTTGGAAAAATTGCAACAAAAGCATTTTAACTTTGAGGAATTCAATACTTTATACGAAGAGAGTGAACATACAAGACTAGAAGTTGTGAAGACTTGAATCATTCAAAATTCAAGCCGAGAAGGATAAGGATGAAACTATAAATTCCGTTGTGAATGCATGTGCAAGTGACTATCTCAATATTTTAAAGGTTCGTGAAAAGGAAGCCAAAATCTCCATGATTCGTGACTTCCATCAAAAAAATTTAAAGGTAAATATGACAGATGATTGGTACATGGTTTCTGAAGGCCAACGTCCTAAAGATTCTTTCAAAACTGATATTGGTAACTCAAAGGACTCCAAATCCAAAGACGATGACAATAATATGTCTACTTCTTTAGGAAGCAAACGATCGGAGGATGAAAGTAGTTCTTCAGATAGTAGATCAGGTAATTATTCAAAGGATAGCGAAGGTAACTAGGAAGAAATTATATTTTGTGATGGTATTTTGTGTTGATGAATTTTGTGTTTAATTAACTTCCTCGAACGTTTTGGTGAGTGGCTATCACATACCACTGTTTTTATTTTGGAACCAAATGTTATGTTCATTATTTTGGAAACTCACAACTTGTCTTAGTATTACAAGAACCTTGCATCCTCAAGAAATATCACCTCACAACCTCACATTTTGAAAAACTATGACCACACAAATTGGCACTTCGTAAAATATCACCATAAAATTGTCACTTAGTAAAATATCACCGCACAAATTGGCACATCGAAAAATACAGTCAAACAAATTGGTACTTCAAAGAGTATCGCCACACAAATCGGCACTTCGAAAAATAACGCCACACAAGTTGGCACTTTAAATAATATCTCCACACAAATTGACACTTTGATAAATATCGTCACCCAAATTGACATTTTGAAAAATAACACCACACAAATTGGCACTTCGAACAATATTGCCACATAAATTGGTACTTCGATAAATATTAGTTTGAAAAATATCACATCATGAATTATTACAAGGCTAATCATTCCTTGTTTAATTTATAAAATTTCCCCATTATTCGTTTTGAAGTATAAGAATTTTTTTAGTGTTGATTTTAAAATTATATAGTCACCAAATTTAACTTGCCAGAATTAAAAAAAAGCATCACACACTTGTTATATTTGTAAAAACATTAGTGTATTCACAATACCGGCTATATAAGCACATCGTTAAAACCTTCAAGAGTTACTAGAAGAGGAAAGAGTATGCCACATATCCATATACACAAAATAAATATAATACCCAAATTGATATTCAAAAAATTACTCACAATATACTCGCAAATGTTAAATATTTTAAGGATGTTGTAATGGTCTCTCCTTCTTATCTTCCAGGCGATATGTCTTTTGTTTGATATTTTCAACCACTAAAAAATAGAAGTTGGGTTAACGAGGAGTCATATATGAATGGTATTTGTAAACCTCTTACAAGTATCACAACTTCGAACTAAATTCTTGGAATCACTCATTATGGTTGGCCAATAATACCATGCCAACAATACTATAATTTTTAAATTTTTAATACCAGAATGAGCATAACCTTCCCCGTCATGTAACTCTCACAAAATTATTTGAGATTCTTTTTTTCCCAAACATCTCAAGAATGGTCGCAAACCCAAATTTACTAACTGTTAACGTTCATTTGAGTTAAAATTATTTTAGCCTTTGAGCTAATTTATTATCAACTGTTAATGTTCATTTGAGTTTATATTATTTTAAATGGACCAACCAATCTCACTCTTCTTCCTTGGTAGTCACAAACACCTCTTTACAATATTGACATTGTTTGTATTTCGTCATTATAAATGGACTCTCTTGTACTAACATTCAAGAATAGTCCTCAAAATAAGCAACGGTTGCTAAAGAATCGGCAATAATATGTTTCCCTTGGTTAATATCTTCAACTGTTAGATCATTGAACCAACCATTCTTCTTTTAAAGCTAAATAATCTATACTATTTTCCTATGCATCATACCGTTTTAAGTGAACTTGAACGAAACAATCTGCTATGTTTGGGCCTTGATTATTGAATAGACCAATCCTCCCAACTCAATAGACCAATTTTTCAATCTCCCTGAAACATATGGCCTTTATAATATATTATTTCAATCGAAACAACGTTCGAACTATTATTGAATATGTTTGAAAATAAGGACGCATTTTTCAAGAGGTTGTGACCAAAGCCAAGGCTAATTATTCCAAATTTAAGTACCTTTTTAAAGGAAGCAAACTTTTACTCACATAATATACTGGGCACGGATAACCTTCTACTTCTCTTACTAAAACAACGCTTATAACATAATCCGAGATCGCAACATACAAAAACAACTCCTCACCGAAAAATGGCTTGGACAAAACTTCCAGAGAATACATATGTTATTTAGTTTTTACAAATGCTACATCGCACTCCGGGTCCAAGAAACTTCGTTAGCTTGCCTCAAAACCTAATAAAATGGGGCACATCTATTTAAAGATCCAGAAATGAATCTGTTTAAAGTTGCCAACCTTCCTCTTAAAGTTTGCATTTCTTTGATTAAACGAGGAAAATTAATGTGTATTAAAGCTTTCAACTCATCAAGCTTAAATTATATCCCATTTTCACTTACTATGTACTCCAAACATTTCCCTAAGTGAACCCCTAAAGTACACTTTTTAGGGTTTAATTTCAAATGGATAACTCTTAGATTAAAAAACGTTTCCTCCAAATAATGAAAATGATCTTCATCCTTATTATTTTTTATATCATCTATGTATATTTCCACATTTCTCCCAATTTTAGCGGCAAAAGTTTGGCTCGCTAACCTTTGATAGGTGGCTCTAGAATTCTTGAGACCAAAACGCGTAACCTGATAACAATTCGATCCTCTATCAGTAATAAATGTAGTGCTCTCTTGATCACTTGGATTCATTTGGATATGATTATACTCGATGAAAGCATCCAAAAATGGAAGAAGCTTATTACCTTACGTTGAATCAACAAGCTCATCTATTCTTGAGATAGAAAATGAGTCATTCAGACACGCAGGATTTGGATCGGTGAAATCGACACACATCTTCCACTTTCCATTCTTTCTTTTACAAACATAGGGTTTGCAGTCCATATTGGGTATTGTGTTTCTCGAATATGACCTACTTTAGACAACTGATCCACCTCTGCCACTACTGGCTCTGATTTATCCACCGAAAAAGTCCTTCATTTTTAAATACAAGGCTTGATTTTTGTGTTAACTTCTAGGCTATGCCAAATCACCTCAGATGGAACCCCTACAACATCCTTAATGTTTTTGACAAGGATTCTATCATTTGGAATCCCATCGATGGTGATAATAGTGTTACTATTCTCAAACTCTTCCTATTATAAAAAAACACACACCTCTACATTTTAATATGTAACTAATGAACGAGGGGCTCCCTCGGATTATCAATCCTTTGCACATCCGAGGCAGTCCCCTTTAACTATTATTCTCTCATTTTCTCATTTCCTTCAACTCGTTTGGTGTGAAAAACCATTGCGTAACACTCTCGAGCCACTTGTTGACTACTTCTAACTACACCTACACGATCTCCAATCACATACTTCAAACTTTGATAAATCGTGGAGGCGATGACATACATTTATTACAGCAAGAATATCCCAAATATGAAATTATAGCTCGTTGCATTGTCAACCACCACAAACAAATCACACCCTTTTCTTGAATGAACCAAGACCCAACAAAAACTCACTTTCGAATTCCACAATTACATGTGTTGTCACCCCTCAAATCTATCGTCATAAAATAAAATAAATAGTATATGACAATTTCCATAGAGATGAATTGAGATCCCACCTTCCACGTGAGTAATTAAACTCACCACATCTCTCTTCCAAGAATTGTTAGTGTTCCCTGTCATAGTTTATGCTCCAAAAATAGCCAAAGATCCAAAATAATAATATAAATTTCATATATTTCCTTGTAATGTTTGCTTATTAACCTCTAACTCCACCATTCGATCTGGATCAGGGTCGAGGTGCTTAGCAGACACATCAAACCCATTTGTAGGCCCCATTATCAACATTGTATTCTCTTGCTGCGAATACACCATTCCAATATGTTATAATTGTGGATTCGGGCCCGGAATCTGCTGAGCCCCATCATGCCTTTTAACAAAACTGGTAAATTTACGGTTTTCAATCAAAACCTAGATTTCTTTATGAAGAGCTATGAAATCTGTTGTATCATGTCCAATATCGTTGTGTTTATAAAATTTATTACTTCATTCCTCCCTGAGTTTAGTTATAGATGGAGTCTTTCAAAACATGACATGGTTCTTAGCCCGTTCAAAAATCGTTGCTACATTCTCTGTCAATTTTATGTAATAATCTAGTCTCACTTATTGATTTTGATAAGGTCGGATTTATTTGACACTACCCCTTGCATATATCCGAAGGGAAGTTTGGATATAACCAGCACCATGTCTAACCGAACAAATTAAATTAGTGGAACGTGACTCAACTAGTTGCTGATCATTTGATCTCTTGGGCTAATGGGTTCTTAAACTTAACCCAAGCCCATAATCCGACTCGGAAGGCCCATGGGTCAATAATTAAGTATAAATACCCCAACTACTTTCATTAATGAGGGTAATCAGAATTTACTGCTAGCACACACCTTAATTATCTCTCTACATCTCACCGTAAACATTAAATTCCCAAAATACTTTATAAAATTACCCTCGATCAGAAATAACCCACAACAAATTGGCGACCATAGTGGGAGATGACGATACCTGAATTTCATATTCAAAACCAATAAACAAAGTAGTTTGGATTGATCCGAATGCACAAAATATTCTAGTTCCCAAGGTGGAAGTAGCAAAAGAAAATAATGAGTACACTGTTGATGAGCGCGATCAGTTGGGGGATGAGATAGAGGCATTGAGAGCGCTAAAACAAGTAGAGAAAAGGGTTAAAGAAAAATCTGGTGCATCGGTGCTTCACCATACTAGTGTGAAGATCAGTTGTTCTTACTTATATACACCAACGACGAAAGCACTCTACTGGGCCGACAGTGACACTAAGAGATGTGAAGATGGAATATGCGGTACCCATATTCCCAACAAATGATATCAGCAGCCAGACCCAAACAGAACGCGATGGTGAAAATTCTCGAGAGTCAAACATGATGAACCAACAGCCATACTCAAGGTGATCTGCTTTAGAGATCCTAGTTTGGAGTGTCCATGGCTCATCAAACGGTGTGACTTGATTAGAGTATATCAAGACAATGTGGTCTAATATAAGGTGAGCAGTTACAACTGTAGTGCATCTATCGTTCAGGTAGCCCTAACCTGATTAGAGTGGATGGATGAAAGTCAACTAAGAGGAGGCTAAATAGTACTTTGTTCGAGAGGAGGATTTGTTAGGGTGGCAATCAAAGTCCCACATTCCACATCGGTTAAATATGGGAATGATCAATGTTATATAAGTGAGAACATATCTCAACTAGCGTGAGGCATTTTGGAAGTGCACCAAAAGCAAAGCTGTGCGGGCCTTCGGGTGCCAAAGCGGACAATATCATACTAGTGTTGAGATTGGGCTGTTCTTACTTATATACAGAGACGTAATATGCAGTATCCATATTCCCAAACAACAATATTAAAAGAAAATTGGTCAACATAAAAAAAATAAGAAGGACAAAAAAATAGTAAAAATGTTTATAGACGACTCTATTTATTAATGGTTATAGATTTTGAATTTATTTTTATCATAATACCGCAAAAGTACTATAGATAACTGTTGGGAATATGGGTACCAAATATTTCGTCAACGTATATAAGTAAGAACAATCCTTCTCTGAACTAGTATGATATTTTCCGCTTTGGCACCCGAAGGCTCGCACGGGTTTGCTTTTGGTCCACTTCCAAAATGCCTCATACTAGTTAAGGTATGTTATCACTTATATACAATTGATCCTTCCCATGTCTAACCGATGTGGGATGTGGGACTTTGGTTGCCACCTTAAAAAATATTCCTCTCGAACAAAGTACCACTTCAGCCTCCTCTCAATTGACTTCCAACCACCCAACCTATTCTAATCAGATTGGGGCTACCTGAGCATAGAGGCACTACGAATGTTACTGCTCACCTCATTTTAGACCAAACTGTCTTTTTCCTTAGTGCCACTCCCCACTCTAATCAAGTACCACCGCTTGATGAGTCAAGGGCACTCCAAACTAGGATCTCTAGAACAAATTAACTTGAGGACGACATCTAGCTTCTGGTGCATCATGTTCGACTTCCAAGAATTTCACCACCATCGCGTTCTCTCTAGGTTTGGCTCTGATACCATTTATTGTTAAATCACTATTCAATTTATTACAAAATGGCTCAAGCACAGAACACAAATGAAACAAATAACAGTAAAGATAGAACACATGATTTAACATGGTTCGAAAATTGTCTACGTTCTCAGGTCCCGCCAGAGAAAAGTGTTTCACTGTGATAGAAAAGGGTTATAGATTTGAGATTGTGTTTTGTGTAGCCTTAGTAGTCTATTTATAGGGAATACACAGACTTACTAGACAATGGGCCTAATGGGCTCATATACACTAATAAAAAAACCATCTATTACATTACAGCTTACTGTCAATGACACAAAACTGTACCACCGAGCACGATACACTATTAAGGAACTATTCGACTCATTCACAATAAATCTTCCCCTTGGGACGAATATCCTTTCTTTACTATCAACAAAAAAACTTCTCTTCTTCTGACTCACCAAATACCCCTAAGGCATTCACTCTTTACTGCGAACACCAATCCAGTTTAGGCACTCTCTAAACTTTCGAACTGATACTGCCTTGGTCATTATATCTGCTGGATTATCGTGTGTGGACAGTTTCTTCACATCAACAATTCTCTTTGATATTATATCACCAATAAAATTTAACCTGACATCTATATGCTTTGTACACTCATGGTACATCTGGTTCCCTGTAAGGTGTATGACGTTTTGACTATCACTAGACACTTTTGTAATAGTCATATCCAAGCCCAAATCTGCCACCAAACCTTACAACCATATTTCCTTTTTAACTGCTTATGTTACCGCCATGTACTCTGCCTCTGTTGTAGACAAAGCTACAATAGCTTACAACTATGCTTTCTAACTGATAGCACTCTCAACTAGAGTAAATACATATCCTGTTAGAGATCTCCTTTTATTAATATCACCTGCAAAATCAAAATCAACAAAACCAACCAATGATCTTGCAACATCATTCACCGTTTCACCAATATCGGTCTTGTTAGAAGTTAAGCCAACATTCATTGTATTTTAAGATACCAAAGTATCCATTTACCTGCTTGCCAGTGTTCTTTCCCAGGACATCTCACGTACCTGCTCACTACACTAACTGCATGTGAAATATCAAGACGTGTGCATGCCATAACATACATGATAATACCAACCGCACTTGCATATGGAACCTTCGATATTTGTTCCAACTCAATATCGTCTTTGGTCGCGCCTATTGCAGACAACTTGAAATGAGTAGCAAACGGAATGGTAACCGCCTTAGCATCAAACATGTTGAATCGTTGTAACACTTTCTCAATATAACTTCGTTGATACAAGTGTAATGATCCTACACTTCTGTTCCTGATAATTTCAATACCAAGAATCTTCTTTACTCTACCCAGATCCTTCATCTCAAACTCGGCACTAAGCTTCTTCTTTATCTAAACAGTGTGTTACATACGACAGGCAACAATAAGCATATTATCCACATACAACAAAAAGTAAACATAAGAATCATCTAACTGATTTTGATGATAAACACAACTATCATATGGACTCCTCGTGAACCCTTTTGACACCATGAATGTATCAAAACGTTTGTAACATTTCCTAGGTGACTGTTTCAAACCATACAATGACTTTTTCAGCACACAAACGTTGGCCTCCATATTAGGTTCGATAAATCCCTCTGGTTGTCTCATGTAGATTTACTCCTCCAATTCACCATGTAGTAATGCAGTCTTCACATCCAGCTACTCAAGCTCTAAATCTTGCAAAACTACCATGACTAACAAAACACGAATCGAACTATGCTTCACTACCGGAGAAAACACTTCATTGAAGTCGATTCATTCCCTTTGAGTAAAACCCTTAGCGACCAGTCTTGCCTTGTACCTCAACCCCTGGATTACCTTTCTTTTTCTTGAACACCCATTTACTGCCTACTATCTTCTGTCCTTAAAGTAAGTCAACAAGCTTCCATGTTTGATTCTTACGAAGAGATTCAATCTCTTCCCCCATAGCACAACTCCATCGATCTGCCTCTAAACTCGTTATAGCTTCTCTGTAGCTACTAGGTTCCTGCATCTCAACTTCTTCTGCAACTGACACAACATATGCAATGAGATTCACATATCTTTATGGAAGTCTAATATCTCTTCTTTAACTGCCCAATGTTATGCTATAAGGTTGTTGTTCTGGTTCGGGCGCATCATCGTCACTATCATTCGATGCTGACGCTTCACCTCCTGATTCTGGATCCACCTCAGAACCACTTGAATTATTGGACCTGCTAGGAACAGATTATATTTCAAGCTCCACATGTTTACTCACAATCGATCCTGATTCGACCATTTATCTTACTTCCTTCTGACTATCTATTGAAGCAAACTCATTAAAAGTAACGTCCCTACTGATGAGAAAACCTGGAGAATTTTGAGAGGTACACCATAACCTATATCTCTTCACTCCAGTAGTGTGCCCTAGAAATATGCACCTCTTTTCCCTTGGCTCAATCTTACCATCTCTCACATGAGCATACGCAGGACAAACGAACACCCTCAAATGTTCATAATCAGCCGACGATCTAGACCAAATCTCAAAAAGAGACTGATTGACCAAGTAACATGCTGTATCGGTAGCTTCAGCTCAAAAATCCTTTCCCACTCTGGAATGTGAGAGCATACTTCGTGCCTTATCACAAAGCATTCCGTTCATTCTTTCTGCGACTCCATTTTGTTTTGGTGTTCTAGAACAAGTACGATGGCGTACTACTCCCTCAGCTTCGTAGAACTCGTTGAAATCACGATTGCAATATTCTAACCCATTATCTGTCCTAAGACGTTTGATTTTTCTTCGTGTTTTCTTCACAATCATTGTCTTTCATTTGACAAAGGGTGAATATGCCTCATATTTCATTTTCAGAAAGTAAACCCACACCATCCTTGAATAATCATCAATCAAAATCGTGTAGTATCTGGCTCCGTTCTTTGATGGAATTCTGTTTGGACCCCAAAGATCTGAGTGAATGTATTCCACTGTCTTTTTAGTCTTTCTTACAGCCTATTTTCTGAATTTCACTTTAGTTTGTTTACTAAACACACAGTGCTCACAAAACCCCAATGATTCTTCTTTATACCTTTTCAACAAATCTCTTTTTCCCAAAATAGCTAATCCTCTATAACTCATGTGACCAAAACGCTAATGCCACAACTTATTTTGATCCTGCCTACTTTGGCTATTACTCCCTGATGTTGCTACTACAATATCGCCCATAAGAAAAACAACAACAGAATACAGCGAGAGTTAAATTGTTGGGTTATAAAAGACATTGTATATTAATATTTTTTAAGTCTAGTAAGTTGATCGCTCATATTTAAGCTAATAATAAATATTTTTAATTTCAAATAATAAACCGTCCTTTATCCATGAATAATATATTTTATAAATAATAAAAATGAAAAGGTAATAAAATCGTTGATATATGCATTTAAAATCTAATTAGAAATGAAATTTTAATTAATAATTTGAGCACCTTCATTAGTTCTATTTTATAAAATTAAATCTAAATCCATCTTATATAATGTATTTTCAATTTATGAAGTTCTTGCAACCTCTTGTATCCCGTCCCATTATTTTTTTACTCAAATTAATATATTTTATACAATATTAATTTCAACGGAATGGTCTATTGATATTTCAATTCAGTTTGATCAGGAGGTCAATGATATATTATTGATCAACATTAAATATACTTTAATCGGTAAATTCAGTTAGGGTATACAAAAAAAAAGCTAATTCAATTTTTGCAGATTAATGTAAAATTTGGACAAAATCAGTATGGTTTTTGGATGATTCTACCATGAGATATCTAAAGTGGAGCCCATACTTTAATCCAAAATACAAAAATTTAACTACTCGAGTCACGGTTAGGTTCGGAAATATCCAAGAATTTCTCTTCAATGAGATAATGATAAAAACTGTGGCAGAAACTATTAGAGATTCATTAAAAATCAACATACCTAGAGAGAATAGAGCATATCACAATGCTTGTTTCGCTTGTGTGGAAGTGGATATATCCAAGAAATTGCAGTACCAAATCTAGGTGTGCTTCGGTGAAAACCAAGGATGCTGGTTAAATGTCAGCTACAAAGATATTCCAAGTTACTACAAGGCCTGCTATCATCTTGGGCATGAACAAACCAAATGCAAAAAGCTAAACAAGAAATAAGCTAATAAAGAAACTACGAACAAGCAAGGAATAAAAGACTATATTAATGAAGATGCTATCTTGCATAGGCATAAATCAGCTAACACGATCAAATCAATAATTGTTAAGAAGTTAGTAAACGAGAGAACACTATCTATAGAGACTGATTTCTTGAAATTCAGTGTTGACATCAGACTTTTTATGTAACATAGTAATAAACATACTCCCTATGTTATCTTGGATAGGAGAATCATAGCCTGATATAGAGTTATCATTATCTAAAGAAAATGAAAGATTATAATTTTGCTATCAAATCTTAGAAGTTTTCTGGATCAAACAGAATTCCTCATTCTAAAGCAAGATGATTAAAGTCTTAAATTGGAACATTCGGTACATAAAAAACAAGTCTTCTGTCAGTAGATGCAAGTCTATTATTAACAAAGAGAAGTTCAAGTTGGTGGCTATCCAGGAGCCTCTCACCAAAGTTGACAATATCCCTATCATTGCTACTAAAATTGGTTTGAATAATTATCCTTCTAACAGCTCTAATAAGATATGTTTGCTTTGGTCTGATGATTTTAATGTTAAAATATTAATTGATAATTATCAATCCTTGCATATTGAAATATCTTATACTAATGTCAATAAAATATTTTTACTTACAACTATTTATGTGAAGTGTCAAAGGCTTAATAGGCATGAGTTGTGGAACGTTCTTAGAGATATTTCTACAACTGAAAATGAATGGATTACTATGGGTGATTTTAATATTGTCACTTCTCCCGATGAAGACGTTGGTTGCTTTACTTACTGCCTAAACATCACGAAAGACTTTAATGAGGCTATTAGGGACTGGCAGCTTGAGGATGCAGGTTATGGTGGTTCTAAGTACACTTGGACTAACAAATCTAAGTATAAAATACTAGACATAATGTTAATCAACTCTACATGGGCTAGACATGTTAATGCAACTAAGGTTTTTTACATGACCAGAACATGCCCCTTTAAACATATCTATATGTTTAAACTTCCATAACACTAACAAAAGCTTCAGGTTTCAAAATATGTGGATTAAGGATACAAAAATTTCTTAGCATTCTTGAAATAAATTGGAATCAACCTATAAAGGACTTTTCTCTCTACATTTTTTGGCATAAATTGAGATGGCTAAAACTTGGTCTTAAATATGGGAACAACTCTCATTTTGGAAATATTTTTGATAAGGTGAAAGATGCTGAAGATCAGGTTAAAAGATCGGAAATCAATCATCAGCAATATAACAGCCCATAGACTAAAGAGAAGTTGGGTAAGGCTAATGCTACTCTTCTTTTGGCTCATAATATAGAAGAAACTTTATGGTATCATAAATTCTATACCAATTTGCTGAAGGAAGGAGACATAAATACAAAGGTGTTTTCCAGTTAGGTTAATAAAAGAAGGAGGAAAAATAAGATCACTAGCATCAAGATAGAAGATGAATGGATTCTAGATAAGAATCTGATTCGTAAATCAACCGCTGACTACTTCAAGAACATCCTAACAGAGAACCTTTATCCTAGTAAAGAGGAGGAAATCAACAACTGATAGAATAACATCTTTGATAACATCCCTAGTTTGATTAATGATGTTGATAATGAAACTTATGTCTATCCCTACGGAAAATGAAACTTATGGGATAATTACTAACCTTAACTGTTCCACTGCAGCTGAGATGGATGATTTTAACAGAAACTTCTTCAATACTAAATGGATGATCATTAAGAAAGACTTTTGTTGTGCTATGTCTTCCGTCGTGCAATGTCAGAAGATCCCTCAAGGGATATTGGCCACTACTCTGTGTCTTATCCTTAAGTCTCCCAATCCTACAAAATGGATTTTTTTGTCCCATTAGTCTTTGCAGTCATCTTAATGGAATCATGTCTAAAATTCTAAACAATGGATTAATCACTTTGTTACCTAAAACTATATCCAATGTTCAGGGAGCTTATGTTCCTTATAAAGCTTTCAATAAAAATATTCTTATTGCTAAGGAGATAATATTTGATCTTAATAGGACGATGAAGCATGGAAATATTATTATTCAAGCGGATATGTCAAAAGCTTTTCATGAATTATCCCATAGTTTTCTAACGAAAATTCTTACATCTTTTGGATTTTCTTACAACTAAGTTAGCAATATAAATAGTCTGATTAGCTAAGTTTTTGTTTCTGTAAATGGTGAAGTTATTCACTACTTTAATACTAAAAGAGGTTTGAGACAAGAGGATCCTCTCTCCTGGAGTCTCTTTATTATTGCTGAAGAAGTCCTAATTAGAGGAATCAACAAGTTGTTTGAATCTAACAGAGATATGTGTTTCTCTGCTACAAGTGATCTTCTAATAACTATTATGGTTTTTGCTGATGATATCTTAATTTTTACTAAAACCAATGACAACACTATAGCTAAACTTGGTAAGTTTCTTCAAACTTACCAAGAAGTTTCTGAGCAGGTGATTAGCAAGGAGAAGAAAAAAATAATTATCCCTTCTAGAATGAGCATAACTAGGATTTCATCAATTGTGAATCATACTGGTTTTGGATCAAGCCAATTGCCTATTGACTACATAGGAATCACTCTTAATAACAATAACAGGATAAGCTATTAGAATAATCTTATAAACAAGATCAACACCAAAATCACTGACTGGGAGAACAAAAATCTATCCTACGGAGGCAGGTTAACTCTTATCATTCTGTCCTTATGGCTATTCCTACTTATTGGATTAAAAATTGTTCTATTCTTTCATCCACTATTGCTAGGACATAAAAAAACTCTTAATAAATTCCTTTAGGGTTCTAATTTTGAGGAGAATAAAATCCACTAGTCTAAGTGGAAAATTTTATGTTACCTTTATAGTGAGGGACGGCTTAATATTAGGAATCTATCTAATATTCATGACATTTATTCATGCAAAATATGGCTTAAGTTCAGATAGAAAAACGATATTTGGGCTAATCTTATTCATGAAACATATTGCAAAAACTTACATCCTCTTCAAGTTTCCTACAAGAAGGGTGTCTCTCATACTTGGAAGATTATGGCTAAAATCAAGGATTTTACTGAAAAAAACATAAGGTGGAAGCTTGGAAAGGGGGAAGTAAAAATTCTAGCTTGATAACTGATTCAACCAATCCCCTTTTATAAAGCTTAATGATAACATGGACAATCTTTGGTATAAGCAGGAGAAAGTTAAAAACTTCTAGAATGGTAACAACTGGAACAATGATAGACTTGAAGGTTTTCTTTCTCCAACTAATATTGACCTTATCAACTCCTATCTTATAAAGAATGATGTTAATGACTCTATAATATGGAATCTTTCTAAGGACTTAGGTTTTTATATCAAAGAAACTTGGAACCGGATTAGGAAGCCCACCTATAAGTCTAACCTCTTTACTAAAATTTGGAATACAATTACTCCTAAGAACTTTTCTTTTTTACTCTCGAAACTTCTGTTAAATTAAATTCCTATTGACACTATTATGCAGAGAAGGCACCTGGTTACTATCCATAAATGCCAATTTTTTAATTCCATTGAAGATCCTAATTACTTATTCATATCTTGTTATTTTTCTTGGTCTATATGGAGTTATTTCACAGATTTTTTCAAGATTAACATTAGCAAGTTTATGAATATAATTCATATGACAAGGTCTTGGTTCTGGTCAACTAGTAAGGTGGTTCATATAAGGAAAACCATCCCTCCTCTAACCTATTGAGTGATTTGGAGGGCCATAAACAAATCTAAATTTAAAATGAGTGTCTCTACCTCTAATTAGGCTATTAACTATATAAAGCACATTCATTAACCTCGATATCTCTAATCTTTCAAAATAAAGCACTAGCAAAATGATAGTTATGCAGCTAATGAAATTGGGTGTTACAATTATATTTAATAAAAGAAGACTCTTACCTACATTAAATGGAAGCCTCATGATCAGGGTAGACTTAAACTAAAAGTTCATGGCTCATGCCTTCAGAATGGTGACTCAAGTGGAGCCATCTTGTTGGAAACAAGTCAGGAGAAATCGTCCTCAGATCAAGCAATCGTTATGAGAAATTATCTTTTGTGATCGTCGAGGCTTGTGCTCTACTAGAAAATCTCCTCACTTGCAGAAAGAAATTATGGTTCCACATCGATGTCAAAACAGAATCTCTAATCCTGGTAAATCTGTTATCTAAATGTAAATTTCCATGGCCATTAAGTCATATTCTAACTTGTTGCAGAAGTCTTATTATGTCGACTATGGTTATTTAACATTTCTAGGGTCCAAAATTTTGCAGACGACTGGCTTGCGAAGTGGACCTTAAAATGAAAAATAAAATTAGAGATTAACTCATTTATTGCCCCTCCTCAATTGAGTGTCATTACTCTATTAGAGAGTATGGGCATGATTTATATATGTTTAAATGATTAAATCACCTTGCTGTTTCGACAAGCTTCTTTACTTAGTGTTGATATATGATCTTTGTTGAGATTACCCAAGTTTTTATATCTTATCTTGTATTTGTGCTGACTCTAACCTTAAGCTACAAGCTATGCTTGATAATGCTTCCCAAAATTTCTCTTTATAGGTATCTGGATGAATATAAGAAGGTTAGAATGCTTTGGTCGCGAAATCATCTCTAATTAACATGCAATCTTCGGGAAAGGTTCAATCGGAACCATAATTGAAGCTTTGTTGGTGGTTTAGGGCTAATGTAGCATCACTCTAGCTAAATGGATTGATTAATGTAGATTCATCTCTCTATGATTTCGATTCCCCATTTAAATCAGTTTTATTGTCCACTGGAGCTTTAAGTGATTGCCTCAGACCTTTCTTGTATCTATCAAACTTTATCATTCATCCAATTGGAGAACTGAAGATGTTGTTAAACCATTCGTGCATCTCTCGAGCTAATGATTTCATGGAGGAAGGTTTTGAGCGTTCGAGTAGAATTAGTGCTTCAAGGAAATAATCTTTAGAATCTCATCTTTATGTTTCTTTAGCTTTTAAGTGGTGTTTTATGTTCCCTAGTTTTTTTTAATCAAGAGTGAAGAGTTTTAGAAACGCTTAGGGGTGATTTTGTGATACGAAGATTTCTTACTGCTAGATTAGTTTAAGTACTGAATTTAAGTATCTTTTTAGAGAGAGAAAGTGCAAATTAGCTTAAGTAGAGAGAGACAGTCGAATCAAATTATCTTTGGGATCTGTGAAGCGTGTGTGGTCCTTATATAGTACAATTGCGGGCCCCACACGCTTCAACTCCCATTAATTACATTATTGGTCCCTATATCTTTTCATCTTCTCACAATAGGTACTTCTTCAATATCCTATGCGATTTTCTCCTAAACAAACTTCTTCTTCACAATTCGCTCCTAAACAAACTTCTTCTTCACAATTCTCTCCTAAACAAACTTCTTCTTTACAATTTCACCATGTCTTTTATTCTCCCTCATCAGTAGCCCCCAGTCCTAGTAAAAATAGTTTTACTCGGACTGTAAGGAAGTCTCCACTGCTCCCTCGAACATTTTTCCTCGGAGAACGCTTCTTCAATTGCCAAATTTCCTCCTCGAAAATGTCTTTGACCAATACTTCAAATGCTACACATCTCTTCGGAAGAACGTCTCCTCAACTGCTACATACCTCTTCGAAAAAGCGTCTCTTCGAAACAGTGTTTTCTTAACAAGTAGATCCCTTGGATTATAGACTTCTTTTATCGTATAATTACCAGCCTCCCAATCCTTGCAATGGCTTAGCAAGGATTGGCTCAAGCCTTAGTAATTTCTCATCGGGATTTGCTATGCCAACGTATCACATCTGTGGAAATGCTATGATAAGACATTGCAAGGATTGAATATACTCCTTTCTCTGCCTCCCCTGCAAATTTATCTGCCTTCTGCACCATATTTTCAACCTCATCTTTGGGTAATGTACTGGCACCGGTAATGGTGATGTCCTGCATCTTCCTGTACCTTTGTCGATAACAGCGATGTTTGGGAACACTGCAATTTTGTGTGTGATAAAATCTCCTAATTCTTGGAACCCTAATTTAGGTATCTGTCGGTAGTCGATTGTCGAAGCTTAACCAGTAATAATCCACCAAAATTCGAAGAAACCAATCTTCTCACGACAAACACGACTGTGGACGATTGTTAGGTTTGTGATATAACTGCAAAACCCATCTCAAAAGCCCTAAAGTTTCGACTTTAAGCTTCGATTCAATCGAAAGATCGCAAAAAAAAAATCTATTCTTTGATTTTGCTTCTACATGGCAACGGAAGCTGCTACTACAACGAAATTTCAAAACCCTGACTTCCGGCCGCCTGATTTCCACCCGGAGGTAAGAGTTCAGACCCACAATGGGCTTAGATTTTGGCAATTCATGGTGACCGGTTCAATCACCGGGTCAGTGGAGCATATGGCGATGTTTCCAGTCGATGCAGTGAAAACCCATATGCAAGCGCTAACTGCTTGCCCGATTAAATCCGTCGGGATAAGCCAAGCCCTCTGGTTGATTATACAATCAAGCGGTCCTGCCGGACTCTACCGCGGGATATTAGCAATGGGTCTAGGGGCCGGTCCGGCCCACGCGCTTTACTTCTCCGTTTACGAAGTCTGTAAAAAATCTTTCTCTGGTGGAAACCAGATAACTCTATAGCTCATGCTGGTTCTGGAATCTGCGCTACGATTGCAAGCGACGCTGTTTTTACTCCAATCGATATGGTGAAACAGAGTTTACAAATAGGTAATGATGCTTATAAAGGCGTTTACGATTGCGTCAAAAGAGTAATTCGGGAAGAAGGATTTGGTGCGTTTTATGCTTCGTATAAAACTACTGTATTGATGAATGCGCCTTTTACTGCTGTGCATTTTTCGACTTATGAAGCTGTGAAAAGAGGTTTGAAGGAGGTTTCGCCGGACAATGCAAATGATGAGCAGTTGATTGTTCATGCAACTGCAGGAGCTGCAGCAGGGGCTCTGGCCGCAGTAGTGACCACGCCCTTGGATGTTGTGAAAACTCAATTACAGTGTCAGGGTGTTTGTGGCTGTGATAGATTTAAGTCGAGTTCGATACAAGATGTGATTAAAACAATAGTGAAGTGGGTAGTGTAGTATTTCTTGGAATGATTTTTGTGATCACGCCACCAAGAGTTTCCAGACCAATAGATAATGGTGTCACGTCCAAAAGCACGATGTCACTTACATCACCGGACAAAAGACCTGCCTGAACTGCAGCCCCTAGAGCAACAACTTCATCCGGGTTAACTGTGACATTAGGTTCCTTCCCGGTCATCTTCCTTACAACATCTATAACAGCTGGAATACGTATTGATCCACCAACAAGGATCACTTCGTCAATATCTTTAAAACTGAGTTTCGCATCCCTCAACGAATTCTCAACAGGTGTCTTGCATCTGTCCAGCAAGTCTGAGCATAATTCCTCAAACTTGGCCCTTGTAAGTGTAGTCTCAATGTGTTTAGGTCCATCTGCTGTGGCAGTAATGAAAGGCAAGCTGAGGTTTGTTTGAGATAAAGCTGAAAGCTCTATTTTAGCTTTCTCTGCAGCTTCTGTCAACCGCTGAAGAGCTTCTTTGTCCTTCAATAAATCTATTCCTTCGTCTCTCTTGAAGGTTGCAGCAAGCCAATCAACAACTCTCTTGTCAAAATCATCACCTCCTAGATGTGTATCTCCAGAAGTAGAAAGCACCTCAAAGACTCCGTCACCAACCTCGAGAACTGAAACATCAAATGCACCACCACCAAGGTCGAACACAAGGATTGTCTCATTACTTTTTCTTTCAAACCCATAAGCCAAAGAGGCAGCAGTAGGTTCATTAATAATCCGAAGAACTTCTAAGCCAGCAATGCGTCCAGCATCCTTTGTTGCTGTCCTTTGGGAATCATTGAAGTAGGCAGGTACTCTGATAACAGCTTTTGTCACCTTGTCATTTAAAAATCTTGAAGCATCATCCACCAGCTTCCTCAAAACCTGAGCAGAAATCTCTTCGGCTGCAAACTGCTTACCAATAGCAGGGCACTCAAGCTTGACATTCCCATTCTCATCCCTAACAACTCTGTAAGACACCTGCTTAGACTCCTCGTCTACCTCAGTCATCTTCCTCCCAATAAACCTCTTGACTGAGAAAAACGTATTCTCGAGGTTAACAACAGCCTGCCTCTTGGCAATCTGCCCCACTAGCCTGTCTCCGTTCTTTGTATAAGCTACGACAGACGGCGTCGTCATTTGTCCCTCGGCGTTTGTGACTATCGTCGGCTTTTTTCCCTCCATGGCAGCCACGGCGGGATTTGTTGTCTCCAAATCGATTCCAGCGACTTTCTCGCTCACCACTCTAAGTGGACCCACAGCGTATCTTGACAGCCTGGGGTTTTGACACTGCAGCCTCAAGAAAGCGGAGTTTGGTGAACCGAACATGATGGTTTTGGTGCCGAAGAAGGCAGTTCGAGGAGGAGTATTAGTTTTGCTTCTGGAATTCTTCGTTGATGAAGAAGAAGACAACCCAATTCCTCCAAATACATTAATTTGAGCAGTGGAAGCCATTTTGATGTCTCTCTCTCAAAAATAATGAAAACTACAAATTAAAAGAATTAGAGAGAGAGTATTGAATCGAAGAAACGAGCTAGGGTTCGAATCCCAGGCACTACTCCTTTATCTGTATACCATGCAATGCTTTAATCGGTTGAGGGGTGAACAAGTCACTAGAGTTGCCATGACCCAACCTCCCAAATCACCCCATCCCCAACTATAGACTTCAAAACGTGACTTCGAATATGCAGTTGTATGATCAGCTCCACATGTAACAGAAACTATTTCAAGATCATCCAACGCACTCAATTGCGTTGGAGAATGTCGATCCTCGGCATCTCCATGGCCCAACTGCCCGTCCTCTCCCCGCCCCCATGAGCAAATAATGTTTCCAGAGAGAAGAGCAACAGAGTGACTAGCTCCAGCTGAAACCATAAGAACCCGACGAATCGGAGCCGTGATTTCCCTCGAAGAACACTCTTCTACCATGTTTCCACTACCCAAAAAGAAATTCTATCTCCCTCAAAGTCTGAATATTTTTTACAGAGAGAAAATGGTGGGTGGGTTTTTGGAAAACAACAAAAGAAGAAGGTACTACTACACCATGTGCAAGAAATATCTTTCTTTCTGTGTACCGGAGGAAATCGGGGAGATAAAGAGGCTAGACGGTCTATGGAGAAAGAGAGAGAGGAGATGAAATAAACCCCGAAGAAGTTAGAAAGAATTGTACCCATTTCGTAGTTTTTGTGTATAAGTCTTTTTAAGGCGATTTTTGTAGCCCTTCGAATTTTATGCGAGGATATGTCTCTTCGAATTTTCTTGTATGTCAGATTCTGAAATATCAAGTATGTAATTTTAACAATTTGTCGTATTAGCCTAAGTGTTTTCCATTTTGCATCGTAACATTGTGACATAAACAATAATTTAAGGCATCAAGAAATTCGAGGCACGAAATATTGTGACTCAAATAATAGTGTAAGGAAGGAAAAAATTCGAGACACAAAATATTGTGACCCAAATAATAGTGTAAGTGGTGAAACAATTCGAAGCACAAAATATTGTGACCCAAATAATAGTGGAAGGAAAAAATTCGAGGCACAAAATATTGTGACCCAAATAATAGTGTAAGTGGTGAAACAATTCGAGGCACAAAATATTGTGACCCAAATAATAGTGGAAGGAAAAAATTCGAGGCACAAAATATTGTGACCCAAATAATAGTGTAAGTGGTGAAACAATTCGAGGCACAAAATATTGTGACCCAAATAATAGTGTAAGTGGTGAAACAATTCGAGACACAAAATATTGTGACCCAAATAATAGTGGAAGGAAAATATTCGAGGCACAAATTATCGTGACCCAAATAATAGTGTAAGTGGTGAAACAATTCGAGGCTCAAAATATTGTGACCCAAATAATAGTGAAAGGAAAAAATTCAAGGCACAAGATATTGTGACCCAAATAATAGTGTAAGTGGTGAAACAATTCGAGGCACAAAATATTCCATATCAGTTTTTGTTTTGACGAATCGATTGGTATAATTCTTCAAGCTTTCCCCAACCTTTTGTCTGCAATAGATTATCGTATCTCCGTTAGCTCTGAACTTTTTTCTCCCCACAAAGCGATGTCTGAAGATATTCCAAAACATGTCGAAATTTTTTATCGAGCCCTGTGGAAGCCGGTTATACCATTTGGAAGCTACCCCTTTGAAGGTCTGAGAAAACGCTATACACAACAATTTATCATCGTCATCGAAGTTAATCATGAAGTTTTTGAATTTCTCGATGTGGTTATCAGGGTCTTGTGTTCCATCGAACTTTTCTAACTTCGAGATATCGAAATACTTTGGGAGGTTGCCCACCAATATTTCTGGGGCCAGAGGAGAAGCCCTCCAATTATGACTCGTCCGATAAACATTGGATCTCAAGTTTTCATGGCTCGGAAAATACAATCCCTCCTCGGATGGTAGGGTATATTGATGCTGTCACTCTGAATTTAGAAGTTAAACGTTTTGGTTTCCAGAGGGGAACTTCGTCTGGTCATAGCCCCGCTCATTGGCTTGATCATGATAACTCTTCTCCATCGGAAATTTCCTCTCCGAAATTATTCCTCTCCGACGATCTGTGTGTCCTCGACCATGTCTTTTCTTTTTGTAATTTTTCCTAGGAGACGATTCCGACGATCTGTATCGAGAATAATCGCTCGAGTCAGACGAATCCAAACATCGTTTTTCTTTCCTCCTCGACGATCGTCGTTCGTATCCCCTATATCTGTCATCCTTGGCTTTAGGAAGAAAATCGGTTTCACACTCTTCTTTGCCACTCTCTGGCTCCCTTCTTATCTCGGAGCGAAGATTTGCCTGAACAGTTTCCTTTTCTGCCTTCAATCTTTTGATCTCCAGCAGCAGTTCATTCTTTCGAGCCAACAGATCTGAGTCATCAAAAGTGTCTCCGACTCGCTGGCCCCCACGTGCCTCGTATTCCATATCATTCTGATAATCGTCGCTCACCATATTCTCCTCGCAATTGTTAACAAAATTGTCCCCTTGCTTTTCCATAATTTCCCTCGGAATAGGAATTATTTCCAGGAAGCGATTCTCGTCAGAACAATCTTCGTTTCCCACAGACGGCGCCACTGAAGAGTTTTAGAAACGCTTAGAGGTGATTTTGTGATACGAAGATTTCTTAGTGCTAGATTAGTTTAAGTACTCAATTTAGGTATCTTTTTAGAGAGAGAAATTGAAAATTAGCTTAAGTAGAGAGAGAAAGTTGAATCAAATTATCCTTGGGATCTGTGAAGCGTGTGTGGTCCTTATATAGTACAATTGGCGGGCCTCACACGCTTCAACTCCCATTAATTACATTATTGGTCCCTATATCTTTTTATCTTCTCACAATAGGTACTTCTTCAATATCCTATGCGATTTTCTCCTAAACAAACTTCTTCTTCACAATTCGCTCCTAAACAAACTTCTTCTTCACAATTCTCTCCTAAACAAACTTCTTCTTTACAATTTCACCATGTCTTTTATTCTCCCTCATCAAAGAGAAATTCTATTGATAAGGATAAAACAGAAAATATTACAAAGCTATTTATCTAGAATTGAAAAGGATAACAATTAAAGGGCCAAAACAAAAAATTGAAAAAAAGGCGCCAAGAATTTGAGCTTCCGCATAGCAAACAGATGACAAATTTTGAACTGAAGCAAGAGGCCTGTAATTCAATGAGAATCTTTCTTAACAGCTACGAACCCTTCGAATTATAATTTCAAAACTCCAAAAGACTCAAGAAGCTCAACAATCCGTGCGTATACAGGGCTCGGGCTTGACGAAGAGGAGCTGACACAAAACTACCACAACAAGCGACATTCAGAGAGCGAAAGAAAAATTAATCTTCAATGACGTACCCCGGTCCTAGGATTTCTAAGAGGGAAATAATCATTAAATCATTAGGAGTTGAGAATTGATTAAACTTCTGGTTTTGAATGTAGGAGAGAGTCCATTTGGAAATCCAATCAGAGGCTTGGTTTTAGACTCTAGAAATATGTCTCAGGGACATTTTAGCGTGGATGAGCTTTCTGAAAATTGAGATCAGAGAGTCGAGATGGCAGACAGCATTACTTTAAGCTAGAATATTGATAAGTAAGATGTTTTCTGACTCAATGTCAACAACATACAATTGTTTTGTCTGCAAATGATCAGACCTTCTAACAACGCTCTGGTCTCAGCAAGTAAAGGATTAAGCTTGCCAAAGATGATGCCTGAACCTTCAATAATGTCTCCTTCCCAGTTCCCGAACAAGATCCCTCGCTTGATTCACCAGTGTGAGAGCAGGTTCCATCAATATTCAGCTAGATCCTATCCTTCACCGGAGGAATCCATTGAAGGTATTTTTTATTCTTTCTTATGTTTCCAATTGAGTTGCAACCTAAAGCAATTCCTGCACTAAAAGCGTTGGACCAGTGTTTACTGGTTAGAATGTTAGACATATCAATACCTTTTATAATTTTAATCACTCTATCGATAGAACAATTAACATAATCGAAATTTCCATTGTATTTCGGATTGTTTCTATTATTCCAAATGATCCAGCAGATAACTTGAGGAATAATATGAGTCGCATGGAACTTATTTTTAGAAAATCAAAACCACATTCTGATCACATGAGTAAGAATTATATGACGCCCAATGTTACTCTTGAAAAGGGAACCAAAATAATTCCAAATTTGTCAGGCAAAACTGCAGCTAACAAATAGATGATTTTTATCTTCATAATTGTTGCAAAACTGGAATTTGAAGACTATAGATAGATGCCTTTTCATAATAATATCATCAGTAGATATAAATTTATTGATTAATTTCTAGCAAATAAAAGAAAAATTCTTGGGTATTTTGTGATTCGAGAGCTTCTTGAATATGCTGGACTTATTATGTTTGATTCTTATGCTTTCCCATGTGTATTAAATTTTTTATTCGTTGAATGCTTCCAAATTATTTTATCATCAACATCAGGATTGATCTTGTACTTCCTGATATGATTAATTTTGTCATAAGGAATGAAAGTCTCGATAGTGATGTAGTACCATTCATTGAGCTTCCATAATGAATTGACATTTTTTCAAAGAATTACCTATTAGAGTTAGTGTTAGAGGTATTAGATAAAGGAGGGAAATTGTGCCAGTCATCATGCCAGAAGTCCATATTGCCTTTCCCAAGAATTCATTTAATATTGGACTCACCAAGATCTTTCACACTTATTAATCTCTTCCAAACCAAAGAACTAGACTTTTTTATAATTTGATTTTAAAGGATGAGTGAAGGGACAATAAATGATATGCATAAATTTAGACCACAGACAACTCTTTTTCCTGAAAAGAAACCAGAGCTTTTGAGAGAAGGTGAGTTGAATGTCAGTTAAAGAGTTGATGTTCAGCCCTCTTTCCTCAAAAGGCTTACAAATATAGTTCCAGCTGGTCCAATGGATAGACTTTTCATTATAGTTAGACCTCCATAAAAATTTATTAAAGGTAGTTTCTAAGTTATTTATTATAGTTTTGGGAAGCAAACTTTTTTGCATCCAGTAGTATGTTATTGTCAGGAAAACAGAAGATATCAGGGTCATCTTGCCTCCATATGACATATATTAAGAGTCTCATTCATTGATTTTGTCATTAACTTTATCTAAGACAGGTTTGAAGTTCTTTCCTTTGTTATTCCTACAAAGTGTGATCCCCAGAGAGCTAGAAGGAAGGTTCTCAACTGAGTATCCAGTCAGAAGCTTCAAGTTGCTAATCCTAGAATGTTGCATTCTATTGCAGGTAATCAACTTGGTCTTATCCTTGTTGATCGCTTGTCCAGAGACAGATTGATAAATGTCCCAAAACTTGTTTAACTTGTCTATGGAGGAGTTCAAACCATTAGTAAAAACTAGTATATCGTCAGGAAACACTAGACAGGAACAAGGAGACTTGATGTAGTAGCATATTGCATACTTTTGTTAGCACTAAACATATTATAGAGCCCTCTTATTAGTACTTCCTCAGTAAGAATGAAAAGGCTAGGAGATAAAAGATCTCCTTGCCTTAACCTTTCTTCTGATGGAAGTAACCAACAACTGACCCATTGATAAGAATAGAAGTGTTAACATCAGTGATCATCTTCCTGATTAAACTAATAAATTCATCAGAAAATCCAAATCTAGAAAGAACTTTGAGAATAAAATAATGAGCCACTGGATACTAATATTTCCAGTTTTGGGCTTTCTATCAATGTCATGAATCAATTCTTTAGCAGTTAGAATGTTTTCGTGGATAAGCCTTCCTTTAACGAAAGTACCATGCAAGTTTGAAATAATGTTCGGGAGAATGTTGGCTAGTCTAATGTTAATAAGGTTTGACAAAACTCTGTTAAACATAGCGCACAAACTTATGGGTCAATAGGTTTGCCAGCTAGTTGGGTTAGCATTCTTAGGGACAAGACAAATAGCAAATACTCCAGTTGGGATGCTATTACCATAGAGATAAAAATTTGAAGCCTTACAGAGATCTTCATTTATAATGTTCCAAGAGATTTTGAAAAATAGAATATTAAATCCATCAATGTAAGTAGCGCTGTCATTACTCATGTTGTTAATGATTCTCCCAAATTCATCGTTGTTTGTAGGCTTGAGCAGAGCATCATTATCATTAGTAACCAATCTGGGAATATTATTAAAGATACAATCCTGCATCATAATGTTCTCTTCTTCCTTGTTATTATAAGCATTAGAAGCAAGATAGTTTTTGAAGAATTTTTCAGCATATTTTTCAATTTCATCAAAGTTATAAATCTAATTACTTCCTTCTTTAATAACCTTAATCACGTTATTTCTTATTTTATTGGAAACATAGGCATGGTAGAGCTTTGTGTTTCCATCTCCATATTTGAGCCAATTGTTATAGCACTTTTGTCTCTAGTAGTCTTCCTTATTTCTAAGAGCCTTGATGTAGAGGTTATTGGCTTTTAAAATACAGATTTAGTGGTTGAGTTATTGATCGTGCTGTGGAGAGTTTCCAACTTCTTCACTTAATCAGCAGCAGCTTTAACATTGTTGAAAATAATTCTAAAGTTCTTGTTATTCGAGTCCTTAAGGAAGTTCTTAAGTCTTCTCAACTTGTACCAAAATATTTGATTGTTGCTGCCATTAATTTTTTTAAGTTCCAAATCTGTTCTACAATACTTAAGAATCTTGTATCATTAGTCCATGCATTTAAAAACTTATAGCTTTTCTTAAAATGATTACTAGTGTTATTAAGAGAAGAGATGAGAACATGGGCATGTTCAGAACAAGTTATGACTATGTGATAAACCTGGATCCCTTTGAAATTCGAAAACCATCTGTCATTTACCATAGCTCTGTCAAGTCTTTTCCAACGAGAACTTCTGTTCCAAGTGTATCTGGATCCCACATACCCATCATCTTCAAGATTACAACTTATGATAGCATGATTGGCGTTATCAATACTGTTTTGATCATTAGTAGTGACACCCATTTGGTCCTCAGATGTAGTAATAGCGTTGTAATCACCAGCAGTGATCTAGGCTTTATCATGAGTAGCCAGATTCTTCATCCTATCCGAGATATCCATCATTTGAAGCCTTTGACTTTTGGCATAAACGGAAGTAAACAGAAAGCTATCCTCGAGGTTAGGATAATGAACCTCCATATGAATGAATTGGTCATTGTCTCCCACAACATCAATGACAACCCTGGGGAGAATGATCCATCAATAAAGACTCATCTGAGTTCATAAAAGACTCACATCAGCTCTAAGAAGACAGATCGGTCTAAGCCTATTGAAAGTTCAAATTCTGAGTTCTCCAATAGCTCTTCAAATGAGGCTGAGCTTGTGGAGTCTTTGTCATCAAGAACTGATGAAGGAAGATTCAGAAAAAAGATGAAGCTAATAAAAAAATATTCAAGGAAGAGGCATGGTAGGCTTAAAAGGCATTTGGGAAAAGTATCATCCCACAGACATGTTGATCAGTTGTTGATAGATACTTTTACTTTTCAGACCGAACCAGGTATTTTTGTAACACATAATGAAGATACAGTCTTTAGTCATAATAAGAATTGGAGACAGTCACCTTTATCTGCCAAAATACTATCCGGAAACCTACCTAAAAGATTTGACAGCTCCAAAATGGAGAAGTATGATGGAAGTCGAGATGTGGACAACCATCTGGAGCAATTCAAGAACGTGTATATTTATACTTATATAAAATAAAGAGAAGGTGTACACGTGTTTGCTAGATTTTATACTTATATATTTATAGTTATATTTTTTAATCAAATGGAATATTGTATTAATAATATGGGTTAATATCCCAATTTAATGAGATCCAAATAAGATCCAATATAATAGACTTAGATAAAAATTTCAATTATTTTTGAACAAAAATTCTCTTCCCCTTTTTCTTTTTCCTAGAATCACCAATTAGGAGACCGAATTTTGAGAGCTTAGAGAGCAGTCTTAGAACACGAAACGAGCTAGCTAGATGGAGTTGAAGACTATCACGGCAACTTTGAATCAGATATGCAATTGAAGAATAACTTCCACGAATTGATGAATTGAATTGGATCATTGACAGAGGTATGTCTTTTTTTTTGCTTCAATAGAGGCTTGGAATTAGAGCTATTAATTGATATCCTTTTTTAAATTGACAAATTCCTCAAGGAAAGAATTATAATTAAGGATTTGAGATGTTATCCAAATTTAATTTTCTTGCTCGTCTGATTCCAAATAGAACTATACCTATTTCTTCTTTTGGGGCCAAAAGAGCTTTTCGAACATCCCTAATCTCCATCAGGAGATAGCTTGATGGAATTTAAGAAGATAAGGAACCTTGAATCAAGGTGCACTATGAATACTACTCTAAATCTGATACGTCTACACTTCAGAAGAAATGAGAAATTTCTGAGCCTATAACAATCCGCCTACCTGTCGTCAGAGAAACTCTCATATCTTGTGAAGTAGACAAGCTGATTTTGTAACCTGAAATCCAAAATTAGGGTCTTTGGTTTCCACTATATTTTGATCATTATGTACTTCAAAATGATCAACCTCTGCCCAAGCCAGACCAGTCCTAATTTATATTTTACATTGTTATCTTGCATCATGACATCAAGACCGTGGAAAAGAAAAATCCCCATCGAGTAATTCGTAGCCAAAATAGGCGAGTCAAAGAACCTATGTCTGCCCTTCTACTAAATCATCTTGGGGAACGATTCAAAAATCATAGATGATCTCCTCGTAGTTGACAAGACGTTGGAAATACAAGTTTTTTTCCATAAGTGGATGTTGGGAGAATGGAAAAAAGATCTCTAATGAGAATATTGGAAGACTTTTACTAAGTGAAAGAGTACAAGTAAGTATTATCCTTATTAGAATTATTTTTTCGAGATTAATTTTATCTAAGTGATATTTATTATGTGTTGAAATTCCAAAGCGCTTTTTGTAGCATTCTAGTGTTGCCGATGAAACATTCCTAAAGTTTAGTGAATAGGCCAAGAAAGAGTGGTCGAACGAATTCAACCAGTGATTCGATCCATTTAATCTTGTATAAAGTCACTTATGGAAAATTTCATCAGAGCCCACCCTCACATCAGAACAACTACTAGAGCCTGCAAGTCCCACACACTTTGTCAAAATATTATCTGCTTTAGATGCTAAAGTTTTCCTTTCTGCTAGGACTAGAGTTTCTAGTAACAAGGATAAAATATGATGGTAGAGATCCTTCAAATTTCAAGGAGAATAAAAAGAAAACCACCACAAATAAGAGAAACAAAAGAAAATTCGAAGAAGTATAAACTCATAATGCAGAGCCTGTTTTTCCCGATACCGAGGCGACCGTTGGTGACACTGAAGAAACTAATATTGACGCTAAAGAAATATCTTTGACTACTTCAAAGAGGAAGAAGACAGTTTCTTCAAAGAAGAGGAAAATTGCTTCCTAAAACACTTCTAAAGAAACTATTCCAAACTAAAAGTCTGACTAAGAAGATTATGTTTTTACTTTTTGTTTTTAGTTTGTGCTCTCTTGAACTTTTATGTATTTATCTTTTTTTATTATGAAGTTTATAAACTTGAATGTATTTATTTCTCATTTATTTCTTTATACTCATCTAGCAAGAAGAGTCACTAAGAAGAGTGTGACCAATTTAGCATCTATCAAACCCATATATTTGGTTATGACTTGCTTTAGCATCTATCAAACCCATGTATATGGTTATGAAATGTTTTGCATCTACCACAACCAAAATGTATTTCGTTATAATAGGTTGTGTATTTATCAAACCAATGTATCTCATTATGATAGGCTGTGCATCTATCAAACCCCATGTATTTTGATTATGATAGGTTTTGCATCTATCATGTATCCCTCATGTTTTAAACTTATCGTGCATCATAATATATTTTGCATAATTCATTATCCATATATTTTTAATTATGTTAATAAAAAGTCAGAAAAACGGAAAGTATAAAAAATTACATTAATATTACAAAATGTTCGTCTATTATGACCATATCTCAAAAAATGGGAACACGTTGTCTTTCGGGTACCTAATTCTTGTCTCGATGGAATTTGTTTCTTCTTAGGTTTTCTAGCTCTCCTTTTAAAACTAAAGGAAGTATATATGAAGAAGTTTTTGAAGTACATGTTTGACCAAAAGTAGTAAACGCAACTATGTCATATGAATATGTTGCCTTATAAGAGCTTACAAAATAGCATGGCTCCACATATTTCATAGGATCCACATCTATACAAAATATGGAAGCCAAAGCTTGAGAGCATGAGAAACAATCATGTTGTCACGCACCACAAGAACAAGTACATGCGCTAAGATCAACAACCATAATAAGATCACAAAACACTTCGTAAAATGAAGAGTAGACGAATGAACTATCCATGGACGACATTCTTCGACATTGGCTTTAAACACTTTATCAAATTCAGGACATAAATCGTTAGTCCAACGTTCAGCATCAATAAATCGTCTCGAAGTTTGACTCATTAGTAAAAATATAATCCTACCAACTAACTCAAGTATAGGCAAACCACAAACTATTTGATTTGATTATTAAAAGACTCATATGGAGTAGAAGTCCTTGAACCATACTTCTTGACCTTGAATAAAGAACAAGCATATTTGTCAGAAGGTAAATTCTCACAAATATTAACAGCCTTGTGACCTCCTTATTTAAAAAACTTGTTCATATATTATATGTACAAATTCTGATTAGCATCATACGCACATCTTTTAAACATGTGAACCGACGTATCTTTAAATAATTTATCACTCAAAAAATACCTCAAATTGTTAACATGATGATGAACACAATATGCATGATAGCAATCTGGAAATAAATCAAATACAACAATCATATTAAAAAAGATGATTTTCTTAGATAAAAAAAATCTAATTATAGATGAATCACTATTTTATTTATTACTAAATTAAAATAACATATTTATTTATTTATTATTAATTGATCGTCATTTTTGTTTGATAGAGTAATATACATTAAATGTCTCAAAATCTAATTATTTAATGTTTTTAACCGGCCCTACAAACACTTGTTAACATTAACCTCTCACGGATAGATTTTTGGACCTCCAAGCATCTCTCCTATGCCAGCAGACTTTAGCTCATTAAGTCTGTCTTATTTGCTGGTCAGGTTTACTGGTCATCCATCTTTATTCTCCCATCTAGGATCATTAAAGAACTGACCCAATACCTTCATCGTTTCATCTGGTCGGGTTTCTCTATGAAAATTTATGGGGCCAAAGTGGCCTGGACTAATATCACATATCCCTCAAAGGAGGGCGGCCTTGGGATCCTAGATCTAAAAATCTGGAATCATGCGGTTGTCCTTAAGCATCTTTAGTCTATTATCAGTAATAACAATCACTCAATCTGGTATTATTGGATGAAACTCGAAAAATAAAAAATAATAATCTTTGGCATCTTTCGATTGGTTCCTCCCCATCTTGGATTTGGAGGAAAATTCTTCGTCTTCGCTCGTTGGCTAGTAATCTGTACATGATGGCGATTAGAAATGGCTCGAGTACTTCTTTCTGGTACGACCCATGACTCCTCTCTACCTCTCTTGCTTCACACTACGGCTCCAATATCATCAAGGATTCTAGGTTTGGAAAAAACCTCAAGGTTTCAGATATCATTCTCGACGGTCATTGGAATTGGCCTTCTAACATTAGATCGACAAGGGCTATAAATCGTACCAATCTCCTCGAAATTAATAACCTCATCCTCACTGTGCCCCTCTAACATCAACTCCAATGATGTTCTTTTTGGATTCCTCTAACATCAAATCCATTGATGTTCTTTTTGGATTGCGAATGTTGGCTGCAACAACTTCTCAATCAAGGATACGTATAACACAATTCGTACGCATGCCCTTTTCTTGGGGTGGGCCGGGTTAGTATGCAATAAATTCAATATTCCTCGCCACTCCTTTATTTCTTGGCTCGCTATCTGAGAAAAATGTTTACCATAGATAAGATTCTCAGTTGGGGCATCAACACCCCACCTGATTGTGCCTTATGCAACTCTGATTCTGAAACTATTCCTCATATTCTCTTTGAGTGTAGTTTTACCCCAGAGTCTTAGAACTAATTCTAGCTCTAATTTAAGGTTCCATTTTACCGCCTCGTGCTTGCATTCTTGGGTGTGTGAGGCGTCAAATTGGTCTCACTCTCAAAACCGTCATATTTGGCGCACTTGCTTTCGCGCGGTTATATACCACGTCTGGAATGAGATGAACTCAAAAAAAATTGTTCCTCCCCGACCATTGTCTCTATGGTTTACCACCGAATCTTCTATGATCTTCGGTTCAGATTCTATGACACCAAGATTTGTTGGCCTATGTAATTGCTTACTATTTACTTATTTTCTTCTTCATTTACAGGTCCTTCTCTCTTAGATCTCGCCGTCTTTTCACTTGCTGCAGATTTCTTTGGAATTTCCTTCTGTCGAGTCGATTGTCTTTGTAACGATTTTTTTAGTACTCTTGTTTATCTCAGTTGCTAACTCATTCTACTATGTTTTAATTATGTCTTAGCTATTTGTATAGCTATTTGTATGAACAAATTTTATTTTATTTAATGTTTTTCTCACAAAAAAAAACTCTATATAATATAAAATAAATCTAGATATATCTTATATAATATAAAAATATATATCCTCAATTCAATATTTATATTGTGTGCAACTTTTTCTACTGTAGACTGTAGAGAGTTATTTTTTCTAATTGAAATTAGTATATTCCATACCACTATGATTTCAACGAAATAGTTTTTGTTTTGGATATATTATTCTTAGCATTAATATATTAATAAAATAAAAGACTATAAAATTAATATAACAATATTAAAAGTAAATTGGTCAACGTAAAAGAAATAAACAAAAAAGAAAAAAAATAGTGAAAATGTCTATATACGACTCTATTTATTAATAGTTTATAGATTTCGAATTTTATTTATCATAAATACCGCAAGAGAAAACAACAAGAGTAAAAAGGTTGGATTTAAAAAGAATTATATATTAATATTTTGAATTCTGAATAATAAACTGCCCTTTGTCCATAAATAAATTTATTTATAAATAATAAAAATGAAAAGGTAAACAAAATCTTTGATATATACATTTAAAATCTAATTAGAAATCAAATTTCAAACACATTCATGTGTTCTATTTTATAGAATTAAATCTAAATCCATCTTATATAATGTATTTTCAATTTATAAAGTTCTTGCAATCTTGTATCCCGAACTATTATTTTCTTTACTCACATTAATATATTCTATACGATATTAATTTCAACCAAGTTTTTGTTCCGGAAATATTATTTTTAATCTTAATATATATTAAAATTAAATTTAATACTATTTAATATCCCACATGTAGAATTATTATTTATTTATTATCTATATTTTCATGTAGTTATAAAAAAAATCTATTTCATTCAAATTAGTGTATAAAATAAAATAATATTTTAAATATTTTAAATTAATTATATTAAACTCAAATATTTAGCATCTAAAATAAAATAATATTTTAATTACTTTTACTTAACTATATAAAACGTTTTATGTTTTTTACTTGAAGTTTTTTTCTCCCTTTTTAGACGAGTGTATTATATATACATTGTTTGTTCCCATTACTTGTAGATGTCGTAGATTTATCCCAATTAGTTACATCTCATTCTAATAATACCCATAACGAAAACCACACAATTCCTTAAAAACATTTATATCAACATTAATTGAAGCACTAGTATGAGTCCGGCAGGCTACGCTATAATGTATGTTGCTTACTTATTTTTAACAAATATTTACTTATTTTTAGCAAATATTTTCTTTTGTCCAAACTTACAAAGTTGCGTGAGTGAATGGGCCCAATCGGAATGGGGTGAATCAAAATCAAGTGAATTAAAATCGGGTGAATCAAAATCTTTGGAATCATGATCTGACAAAAAATCTAAAAGTGTCTTGAATTCGAAACCTACTAAGGCAAAGCTTAATGGATATTCTGATTTGAAGGCTAAAAATGCTTAGAAAGCTAGAAATAATGATTCGATTGTGCTAGATGAGTAACCAAGCCAACTATAATAGATGTTAGATACTAGATGGGAAACCAATAGATGACCATGCCAATTGTGATAAATGAGAAATGAGGCCTGTGATAGATGGAAACAAGGCCAATTAGATGATAAACGATACCAATTTTCGTAGATGAGAAACCAGACCAATTATGATAAATGAGAAACCATATTAGATTATACGATGCAAATTATGATAGATGAGAAACCATGTCAATTATGATAGATGATACGATGCAAATTATGATAGATGAAAAAGGAGACCAATTATTCTTAGATGAGCAACAAAGCAAATTATGATAGAAGAGAAACAAAGCAAATTATAATAGAGGAGAAACTCATAAACAAGTGTAAATATAATTTTATTAAAATAAAAACAATTCAAAGCAATATAATAAACGAGTGCAAAATATAATTTTATTAAAATAAAAACAATTCAAAACATATCATGAATGGATCTAGTTTTGTTTGTTTTAGTAAACAAAACAAATGATATTTTCGGGAAAAAAAAAATCGAATTACAATTTAAAAATATATAAACTTTTAAAAGTTTAATTTAATATAAAAAAAAGAAAAAAAATGTACTCATGTTTGCTAGATTTTATATATAAATGTATTTTAGGTATAAGTTTTGTTAAAGTTATTAGGCCTTCAAACATAATAGATTTGTAGAATGGGTCCTAAACACTAAATCTACCATAAGAAAAACTATAAAAATAATATTACAATATTATAAAAAAAAGTTAATCAACTTAAGAAAATAAAAAAAGTAGTGAAAATATACTTATAAATTTACTGTTACATTTTTTAAGCAAACAAAATATTGTATTAATAATATGGGTTAATAGCCTAATTTAAATGAGATACAAATAAGATCCAATATAATGGACTTAAATATATATAAAAAAAATTAATTATTTATGATTATCTTTCCTATTCAAAATCGTCAATTTGGAGGCAAAGTTTTGGGAGAGCTTAGAGAACAGTCCTAGAATTCGAAACGAGAGCCAGCGAGATGGAATAGAAGACCGTTACGACAATTTTGAATCAAAATGCAATTGAATTATAACTTTCACTAATTGATGAATTGAATTGGATCCTCTATGTCTTTTTCTTGCTTCAATTGGGGTGCTATCCTTCTGAGTAAACAAAACTTTTAGCTATGCATTTAATATGCAAATCAAATTTTAAACCTTTTTATTTAATACCAAACATAATTAAATTTAAATATATCTTATATAATATAAAAATATACTTTCAATTCAAGATTTATAATTTTCCTCCCACCTCTTTTAGTCAGACGCATTAGATTCTCTATTAAATTCAGTATATCCTATGGGACATTAATGGTCTTTGATTTAGAAATATTATAACATTAGGTAATAATGTCGTCATAATATAATATATTATAAATCTTTTGTCAACGGAATAAAAGCACAAATAGAAAAAATGCTTATATTTATGGTTAATATTACGACGACACAATCTATAATAGTTTATAGATTTTGAAAGATGTGTTGTCTTTAGTATAATCCCTCAAAAACATCACCTAAAACAATAGAGAATAGAACAATAGTAAAAAAAGATGGACTCGATCGAAGAAGAAACAGCGAACAGGAGGAGAATGGAACGTATTGAGAATGAAGAAGCTGTAAATAGAATTATCGAACCATGGCACCAACAAATCACATTCCGAGGACTGGTCGTTAGTTTATTACTGGGAGTTATATTCAGTGTGATAGTGATGAAACTCTCCCTCACAACAGGATTAGTTCCTAATCTGAATGTCTCGACCGCTCTACTTGCCTTCACATGTATTAGCACATGGACTAAGCTGCTTCACAAAGCTGGTTTCATCACCAAGCCTTTTACTAGACAAGAGAATACTGTAATTCAAACATGTGCTGTCGCTTGTTATACTCTTTCTTCTGCAGGTTTGTATAAGTTTTCTTTTTCTGATATTATGGCTCAACTGGGTTGATGTTATTTTCTTTATAGTTACTTGGTTATGGAATTGCAGGTGGGTTTGGATCTTTTCTGTTCGGTTTGAGTAAGAAAACATATGAAGCAGCTGGAGTAACTACGGCGGGAAACAATGCAAGAAACACAAAAGAACCCGGCATTGGTTGGATGACTGCTTTTCTCTTTGTTAGTAGTTTTGTTGGTCTTCTCGCATTAGTTCCTCTTCGAAAGGTTTGTAAAACAAACTCTTTAATCTCTTTTTGTTTGTGTTCTATGTTACATATTTTGGTGTGCACACGGATCGGGAGAGTCCGGGGTCCATGTTTTGTGGTAGATATTTTAGTGTAATTGAATTGGTTTGTTCGTGATGTTTGTTTGGGTTGGTTGCTAGTGCAAGGGGTAGAGCCTCTGAGATTGTTTCAATCTGAAATTGTTTGTAAAGACTTAGTATTAGAGTTTGTTTTCTAAAATTTGGATACCTCATGGTTTGTTTCTATGTTGTTACAGATCATGATACTAGACTATAAACTGACTTATCCTAGTGGAACTGCGACAGCTGTTCTTATAAATGGGTTTCATACAGCTAAAGGAGACAAGACGGCTAAGTATGGCCCCGAATCCCTTTGGTTTCTTTTCGCAAAATGTAAAGGAGGCAATATTAATATGGCTAACTAAAACAATTGATGTTGCAGGAAACAGGTCAATGGATTTATAAAGTATTGTTGTACCAGCTTCGCCTGGGCGTTCTTTCAGTGGTTTTATACCGGCGGGGCTAGTTGCGGTTTCGCTCAGTTTCCTACCTTTGGATTACTAGCTTGGAAAAAAACGTGCGATTCTATAAATTAATTTTGATTTTGTCGTCGTTAGTTTTATCTATTAACAAAATATGTTGTACTTGTAGGTTTTACTTTGATTTTAGCGCTACTTATATAGGTGCCGGGATGATCTGTTCTCATCTTGTGAATCTATCATTGCTTTTTGGCGCTGTTCTCTCGTGGGGATTAATGTGGCCACTCATAGGTGGACACAAAGGAAACTGGTATCCTGCTACATTGGAAGAAAGCAGCCTACTAAGTCTAAACGGCTACAAGGTTTGTTAATCAAGTCTTGTTTGGAGCCTTAAAAGTACTACTGCTATTGTTTTAGCTAATTCTTGTGATTGTCCTCCTATTTTGAATTATAGCTTCAACTGCAAGCTTCATCCTTGGCTGTTATATTCATCTAGAACCTAAATTACATGTATGCAGGTTTTTATAGCGTTAGCATTGATCCTTGGAGACGGACTTTACACTTTTATAAAGATACTCTATTTTACTGCTAGAAGCATCCACCTTAAGTCCAAAGAGAAGAACATCATACATCGTGAGTAAACTGTTTATATTTTCATGCTGGTTAGTGCCCAAAGGGGTTTGCGAATTTAGTCTTTTTATTTAGAAACGTGACACTAGAACATCCTCATGGACGAGGGCACTCAAACCGCCTATAGTTTGTACTGAATGACTTTGGATATGATAATGCAGCTTCAAATAACAATGACAATCATAGCGAGGATAATCTACAAGACGAACTGTTCGTAAGGGAGAGCATTCCAATATGGTTGACTATCGTAGGATATATCACTTTGTCAATCATTTCTATCATTGTGATTCCTCTGATGTTCCCGCAACTAAAATGGTACTATGTGGCAGTCGCCTACATTCTCGCACCACCTCTTAGTTTCTGCAACGCATATGGAGCCGGTCTCACCGACATGAACCTGGCTTATAATTACGGAAAAGTAGCACTCTTTGTGCTTGCTTCTTTAGCCGGTAAAGAAAATGGTGTTGTTGCTGGACTCGTGGGATGCGGACTGATAAAATTAATGGTTTCGGTTTCTTCTGACTTGATGCATGATCTTAAAACTGGTCATCTCACTTTAACATCTCCTCGTTCGATGCTTGTAAGCCAAGCAATCGGGACAGTGCTGGGCTGCGTCATTGCTCCGCTTGCCTTTTTTCTTTTCTACAGGGTGTTTGATGTTGAACACTCTGAAGGTGAATACAAAATTCCTTACGCCCTCATCTACCGAAATATGGCTGTGCTAGGTGTTCAAGGCTTCTCAGCTCTCCCTCAACACTGCTTGAAGTTGTGTTCCCTTTTTTTTGTGTTTGCACTTGTGGCGAATTTAGTTCGAGATGTTTCTCCGGGCAAAATAGGGAAGTGGGTTCCACTTCCAATGGTTATGGCGGTTCCGTTCTTGGTTGGTGCTTACTTTGCAATTGATATGTGCGTGGGCAGCTTGGTTGTTTTTATATGGCACAAGTTGAACCGCACGGACGCAGATATCATGGTTCCAGCCGTTGCTTCTGGATTGATATGTGGTGATGGCTTATGGATTCTTCCTTCGTCGGTTCTCGCCTTTGCTAAGATTCGTCCTCCGATCTGCATGAACTTTTTGAGGGGTCAATGAAGATTTGGTGTTAGGTTTTGTAAATTTAGATTAATCAAATCGTTTTTTTAAATGTCACCATAAAGATTAAGCTTATGGCTATGGTGTTATGTTACACAATATCTTTAGTTGCTTTAGATGGTTTAGATATAGTGGTATGGAGTACTGTGAAAGCAATTTTATACACCTCTTCTTTTAAGACCATAAGCTTCATTTCTTCAATTTTAATCAGTGTTAGAAGATTGAACTTCCTTATTACAGCCAAATTATTTATACTATAACTGCCGGTCAGTGCATTTGCAGTCGAATATTTTATCTGTAACCTTTGATAATTTATCGTTTATAAATTGTCTTCACTTCAATCACTTCAAATATTTATCCTATATATAATATTTATTAAATTTTGTTTGTTTAATTAATTATACAATATTTTATCTATTTATTTAACGAGTCCAAATAATCTTAATCATCCAAATAATTTTAACAGTCAATTATGATAAATTTTAAATGTGATTTTAATATACTTTTATAAACTAAATATTATAAATCTAAATTTATAATTAAAATACCAATAAATTAAACTTTTAAAAATTTATCATATATAATTTTATTTTATTTTTAATCAAAACACGATTTATTACCAAATAGAAAGTTTTACAAAACTTGAGGATCAAAATGAAAGCAACTAAAAAAGAAAGGCCTAAAAACAATAAGACCAAGAAAAAGAAATTCCCAAATCAGCTTCAAACCCTAATTCGAACAGATCTCTCAATCACAGCCTCTTCTTCCTTCTTCAGCTTTCCACTGCAACTTCAAACCACCAAAAAACCCGAAACCATCAGAAGAGAAGACGGAAACCAGTACAGAACTCCAGAGATAGAAGCTCCTTCAATCTTCATGGTCGACACACACTCAACTTTCTCTTCCGAGGAATGGGTGCAGTGCACCACAGATCTGAAGCTATCTTCAAGGTCGACACACACCCAGGGATCTCACTCTCTTCTGATAACTCCTAACCAGGGTCAATGTAACCCACCCCCAAGCTTTCCAACGTGATAATCGCAAGCAAAAGGGTTGGAGTATCTACATTAGTGAATTGACGGGCTGATTTCTCCAGCAAGACCCATTTCGCGATCCAATCTGCTGCTGTATTTTGGGTTCGGGAGATGTGGCGAAGCTTCATTGATGAGTGAAAGAGACTCCGACATACAGAAGCCAAAGGGTTGTTCAATTCGGTACCCGAAGCCATGTTGTTGACAAGAGTGAGACAATCAGACTCGATGTCCACATCTTGCCAACCATGAATCTTACACAGTAGGAGAGCTTCTAACAAGGCTTTGCTTTCAGCATGAAGGGGATTCAATTTTCCAAAAACGAAGCCAGCTCCAGTAACAATATGACCCTGATGGTTTCTCACGATCAGACCTCCAGAGGCTTCTCCAGTGAAACTGCACGCGCCATCAATGTTGACTTTGAGTCTGCCAGCAATCGGAGGACACCATTTCAGGTACATTACTTTAGCCTTTCCTATAGATATACAGCCAAGAGCTGCACCTGCGTCAGTAACACCAGTCCAATGTTTAGCCTTTAACATATTATTAGAGTCAATACCTAGAATAACTTTTTTAACACGATTAACAGCAGTAGCGAAACATTCATAGGTGTTATGAAATTTGGCCTTATTTCTATTCGCCGAGATCACCCAGAGAATGACTTGAGGGATAAGGTGAGAAATATGAAATTTACTATTAGCTGACGAGAACCAACTACGCATAATGTGACTAAGAGATATGAATCTCCTCACTGGAATTCTGAATAGAATACCAAAATAGTTCCATAAGGACCAGGCGAAGCTGCAACTGATGAAGAGATGGTTCTTGTCTTCACAGTTGCAGCAAAATTGGCACTTAGAAACCACCAAAAAGTGTCTATTAGAGAGACTTCTATCAATGGGAGCAAATTTTTTTAAAAGTTTCCAACTTAGAAAAGAAAACTTTGTAGGGGATAAAAGGGTGCCAGATTTTCCTGAAAATAGTTTGTTTAGAGTGAACATATCTAATATTATCCCAAGTAACCTTAGTATTAAAGCATTTATCTTTAGATAGCTTCCATTCAATAGTATCATCCTGATCCAAATTGATATTGACTTTAGAAATATGAGTTAATCTGTCCTGAGAAAGAAAGGAGGTTAGAGTAGAAGTATCCCACTGACCATCTTTCCAATAAGAGTTAACCTTAACAGGAAGAAAACATCTATTAGAACCAAAATCATTAGCAATAGGAGTCATATCATGCCAAGAATCTCTCCAAAAGTCAATATCCCCCTTGCCTAGTCTCCAATACACACTATGATCAACCTGATTCTTAACAGAGCTAAGCCTCTTCCAAGTAATAGAGTCAGTAACTTTACACTCAGCATTTAGAGGATGAGTGTAGTTACAATAGGTAGTATGCATAAGGTCAACCCAAAGAGAATTTCTTTTTCTAAAAAGAAACTAGAGCTTAAAAGAGAAAGTGAGTTGGATGTCAGACAACAGCTTAACATTTAACCCCCCCCCCCCCCCTCATCAAAGGGCTTACACAGGCTATTCCAGGCAGACCAATGAATAGCATTATCAGTGTAATTAGGTCTCCAAAGAAACTTATTGAAACAATGCTCTAGCTTATTGATAATGCCATTAGGGATCAGACTATTCTGCATCCAAAAGTAAATAATAGGATATAAGACATTCTTTATAAGGGACACCCTGCCCTCAAACGAAAGATTCTTCATATCCCAGTCATAAATTTTGTTATAGATTTTAGTGAGAAGAGGAAAATAATTCTTCCCTTTATTGTTTGCAGATATCGTGATACCCAAGTAAGTAAAAGGAGCATGCTCAATATTGAATCCTGTGGAGGATTTGATACTAGCAGAATTGGCATGAGAACAATTAGAAGAGGTAATGAGCTTTGTCTTTTCCTTGTTAATCAGCTGGCCTGATTCACTTTGGTATTTGTTCAAAAGGTCACTAAGGCAATCAATAGAGGAAGGAAAGCTGTTGGAGAAGATGATAATATCATCTGCGAAAGCCAAAAAAGGTAAGATAAAACCAGATTTTAAGTAGTATCTCAAACTATTATTGTTTTGGTAAAGGTTAGAGAGGCCCCTAAGTAAAGCTTCCTCAGCAAGAATGAAAAGGCAAGGGGACAGAGGGTCACCCTGTCTTAAGCCATTCTTCTGAGGGAAATAGCCAAAACTGTCCCCATTAATCAAAACAGAAACCATAACATTAGATATCAGCATATTAATAAGAGCCAGAATATCCTTAGAAAAACCAAAGCACTGAAGAGTGTTAATGACAAAGGCATGGGACATTCTGTCAAATTCCTTTGTCATATCAAATTGAAGAATAATATTGCCTTTAGAAGGCATTCTCTTAATATTATGAAGCATTTCCTTACAAATCAGGATATTATCATGGATAATCCTATCTTTAACAAAAGCACTTTGCCCTCTAGAAATGATATTAGGAAGAAGGAAGACCATTCTCTGATTAATAAGGCTAGAAATAAGTCTGTTAAATATTGTGCACAGACTAATAGGTCTGTAATTAGACCAAGATATGGGATTAGGGCCCTTAGGGATTAAGCAGATCCCAGTGGCAAAAACACCACTGGGAATATTATGACCCTGAAGATAAGAATTCAGAGCACTACAAACATCCTTACAAATAATGTCCCAACAAGATTTGAGAAAGAAGCAATTAAACCCATCAATGTCAGGGGCACTGTCATTCCTCATGCCCTTGATAACAGACCACACCTCTTCCTTGCTAGCAAACTTAAGAATAACTTCATTGTCTTTGTCCATTATAAGCTTAGGGATGTTGTTGAGAATAGAATCGTGAGAATTCACTGAATTGTTACTATAAGAGTTGTTAGATAAAATCTGACTAAAGTAGGACACAGCAGACTTAGAAATATCATCATGATTAGTGAGCCAAATTCCCTCATCTTTAATACCATTGATAGTGTTCTTAAGTCTCTTCTTAGCCACATAGTTGTGATATAACTTAGTGTTACCATCACTATTATTGGGCCAAGTATTGTAGCACTTTTGGCGCCAATAACACTCTTCATTTTTTAAAGCAAGAATAAGCAAACTACTAGCTTTAGAAAGGCTAGCCTTAGTAATGCTTCTTTTAGTCTGCTGATGATTGACTTCGCAAATTTCCACCTCCTTAGCAGCATCAATGACTTTAGTAAAAATGTTACCAAAGGTAGAATAGTTCCAATCTTTAAGACACTTCCTTAACCTCTTGAGCTTATACCAGAAAATAACATTAGGGCCACCATTGCAATGCTTGTCCCAATTTTGTTTAACACAGCTTAAAAAATCAGGATGATTAGTCCATGCATTAATAAACCTAAAGCTGCCCTTACTGTGATTAGAAAGACGATTTTGAGTATTAGAGATATTGATAAGGAGAGGAGCATGGTCAGAACAAGTTCTGACCATGTGACAAACCTGAACTTGCCAATTAGATAACATTTTCTGGTTTACCAACACCCTATCTAACCTTTTCCAGATTTTGTTGTTGCTCCAGGTGAATCTTGAACCACTGTAGCCATGGTCATCCAGATTGCAAAGCCTAATACAATCATTAAACTCATCTACACTGCAGACTTCATAAGAAGCACAGCAGAGCTGATCTTCAGGACAAGTGATGGCGTTAAAATCTCCAGCAACAGACCATGGTTTTGCATCATCAGAGAGCTGACATAACTGACTCCAAAGCTGTCTACGTTGCACTCTTTGGTTCTTTGCATAAACAGAGGTAAATAAACAAGAAAAAGTAGTGTAATTTATCTCCAAGTGGAGAAATTGATCATGATTAACTATAACAGAAATGTTTACATCATCAGACCAGAAAATCCAGATTTTGTTAGATATATTAGTAGTATAATTAGCAAAACCAAGCCTTCTAGCAATAAGATCAATTTTGTCAAACCTGGCCATGGGCTCTTGGAGAGCAATCACTTTAGTTTTGTCTTTATTGATAATGTAGTTAAGCCTAGACAAAGTAGGATTGTTATGAACTCCACGAGCATTCCAACTGACTATCTTGATCATTCAAATAAGAAATTGTAGTATGATTTCTCTCTTTTACGCAGAGAGTTAATAGACAACTTCTTAACATTTCTGTTTTTCCTTGCAGATCTGATTTTCTTATTAATGATGATATTAAAATCCTGATCAGAAGAACTGTACTTTGGTGAAGGATTGCAACTACCAGCATTACCCACATGAGGAGACTCCTGCCTTGTTTTCAGACTTTGAGAGTTAACATCCTGCTCCAAATCTTGAAGAGGTCCAATGATTTCAAGACCATTGTTGGAAGCAACATCAGCTTTAAAGGGACTACTTGGGTTTAAAGAATCAGAAGACTTATCTTTAGCAGTTACAATAGATTTAAGTCTTCTCCTATAAACTTTAATAAAGGGTTGATCATCTGTAGCTTTAGACATCTTTTCATCATGTATTGAAACAGATTGTGTAACACCCTTTTCATCATGTATAAAAACAGATTGTGTAACACCCTTTGAAGTAATACCAAGATCTTTGCTTTCTTCTTTAGATCTTTCCTCTGTTTTTAAGTCATACTTTTTACAATCAGCACCTTTGTGCCCCAAATGAAAGCAATTATAACAATAATCTGGGGCATTTCTATAACTCACACCTACCCAACAGCCAGTATTTTCACCAAACCCTATCCGCAGTCTCCGTTTAAGCACAGTCGATACATCTATTTCAACATGAGCATAAGAAGCATTGGCTTTGGCTCGATTATACTATGGCACGAATGTTCGATGAAATTTTCCAAGAGAAGCAGCCATATCACCAACAATCCATTCATTGTACAGATACTCAGGTATATTTTCAAAGCGAACCCATAACAGAACTATAGGATTTTCTCTGTTCTTGTGAGTTTCACGAGACCATTTTAAAATTCTCATTATCTTCCTGTCGACCTTCCAGATTGGTTTCGACCAAAACTTAGTAACATCTTCCAGTAAATTAAACTCCACAAGAATTTGTCGAGAATCAGATGTAACATAAGAGTAAGACCCTTTGAACCTAAAGGATTCCAAGAAAGATTGAAAAGCAGCTCTCATCGGGATCCCTTGGCTAAACTTGGCTATCAGCGTAGATTTTGATTGCTTTAACAGGATATCATGAGTATCTTTGTCAAACTGAATGACATTATGATCTTTGGTAATCTTTATGAACTCTGGCTTAGCAACAGGGCGCGCAAGAACAGGGTTCAATACTTCTGCGTAAGATTTCGTGGCCTTAACTTGATCTTTCTAGACCTCTTGATGAAGAGCAGGGAACTCTTCGCCATTGAGCACATTAAAAGACATGGATCCGGTGACGAAAGATGCTCTGTTTCAAAGGAAGAAAACAGAGACCAAGAACAAAAAGCACCGAACAAAATCTAGCGGAAACCCCAATCCAGAACTCTGAAGAACAAAGTAAAAAGAGAGAATCAAATGGAGACGCAGGGGCCGGAGACTGGAAACGAATCTGGCGACCAGAACAGAGGCGAGGATCTTGGAGCCTTCCTCTACAGCTCGTTTTCTTTCTTCCAAAGTAACCGTATATGAGATAATATTATTTTGTTAGTTCATTTATCATATATAATTTGTTGCGAACTAATCACATTCTGATTTTTTTAATAATATATAATAAATTTATTTACTTAATTAATCATAAAATATTTATTTATTTATTTATTGACTCAAAAGAATGTTATTCTAAAAAGAGTCATAATTATTAAACAATTTTAAATGTGATTCGAATTGATTTTAGTGTATTTTATAAATTAAATATTATACATTTGAATTTAGAGTCATTTATTATTTAAAATATAAGCAAAATTATGATTTATGTAGATCAACTTTTTTAAGTTAAAGTATAAAAAAATATTCAATCAATATATATTAAAATACATATTAGGTGTAGCATAAATATGTTAATAAATATGTTAACTGACTTAATATATTTTAAATATGAATTAAAATTTAAATCAATTAACTTTTACTTGTTGTTTTTTTTATTAACAATATTTTTTAAGGTAACGATTGGATTTAAATTCTAAAAGTTAACCTCCATTAGGTTCTTATAGTCACGTGGACTATATTTCTATAAAAAACAAATTTTATACAAGAATTTTAAACATATTTTTTTTTGGTGTTTAAAATACATTAAATAAATAAAAATGGTGCATACATCATATCTGGGGCATACCCCGAAAATACATCAACAATCGACTAAGCAACGTCTACTCGAAATAGAAATAATCAGAAAAAAAATGTTATAGTTCTAGAAAAGGAGAGGAAACGTTCAGTACACATAGACTAAGGTGCTGATAAAATGGGAGATATCAGAGGAAGTATCCGCAGTCCTCCAAGCGATCCATGAAGTGTCGGATCCCGAACTGCTCTCAATGATCCATCCTGCAATTTTAAAAGAAAAAGAGTAGTAAATATTAATTTTAGTAAGCCCATCCAGTCTTGGTGCCTTAGAATCTAAGTCGAAGGTCCGAGAAAATTCGGTGAGACACTATGGAGGCTATGGCCGGGGGGGGGGGGGGGGAACCAAATGTTCTAAGGTTCCTCTCCTTCCAGACGTGGTAGGTTGCAGCGGCGAAGCAAGACTGCCAAATTGAACGGTTTTGAGTTGGAGACCAATTTGACGCTTCACCGACCTAAGACTGCCAGCAGGAAGCTGTAAAGGGGAAACCTAGTTTATTGCTAGCATTGGTCCAAATACTCTGTATGAAACTGCAATCAAAGAGGAGATGAGGGATAGTTTCATTATCAGAGTTGCACAGGACACAGACAGATGAGATGTTATAATCCCAACTGAGGAGTTTGTCTTTGGTGACAAGCTTGCCCAAGATAGCGAGCCATAAAATGAAAGATTGACGCGGAATATTAGATTTGTTCCAAACTAACCCGACCCACCCTACTTTAGGGTTGGGCGACTGAATGGCATCGTACGTGTCCTTGATGGAGAAGGTAGTGCATCCTTATTTCGCCTTCCAGAAAAGAGTATCATTGAGGAGGGTGTTTGGCGGTAGGAGAGAGAGAATGAGAGATTTGATTTCCAACAGATTAGCACGGTTGCACGCATTTACCGATCTAGAATTGGAGGGCCAATTCTAGTTCCCATTAAGGATGCTATCAGAGACTTTGAGAGATTTCCCAAGTCTTGAGTCCTTAATAATATTTTCTCCATAATGGGAAACTAGCGATGAAGAGATGAGCCATGGGTCATACCAGAAGGAGGTGCTCAAGCCATTTCCAATTGCTACCCTGCAAAGTTGACAAGCCAATGGGCGGAGACGAAGGATTTTCCTCCAAATCCACGAGGGCGAGGATCCAATAGGGAGGTTCCATAAATTATTATTTTTAATTTTTTCCATCTTAATCTAATCACTCCATATGGAGTGAGGATTATTACGCACGATCGACCAAAGGTGTTTTAGGACAGCCGCCTGATTCCAAATTTTTAAATCAAGAATCCCAAGGCCGCCCTCTATGGTTGGAAACGTGACTGTGGTCCATGCTACTTTGGCTCCATGTATTTTCATAGCCGAGCCAGACCAAAGAAAACGACGGAGGTACTGGGTCAATTCTTTTAATATCCTTGAGGGAAGGATGAAAATGGAAGACTAGTAGACTTGACCAGCAAATAAGACAGACTTAATGAGTTGAAGTATCCCAGCATAAGAAAGGTGCTTAGTGGTCCAGGATTCAATTCTCGAGGTGATTTTATGGAGAAGCGGACGACAGTCAGAATGGGTGAGACGGCTAGTAAGAAGGGGCACACCCAAATATTTAACAGGGATTGATCCTTCCGAGAATCCCAAGATACTGCTGAGGTCCCCACGAAGAGACTCGTCAATACCAGAAAGGAAGATCTGAATTTTAGAGGGATTGACTTTTAGGCCAAAGAGAATATATAATTCATCAAGGGCTTCTTTGATAAGAAGAAGGGAGTGGACATCCCCATGACAAAAAATCATTAAATCTTCAACAAAACTTAGATTAATGATTTTTAGCTTCTGACATTTCCAATGATACCGGAAATTCTCATTTTTGCTTTTCTCCTGTAGAATGCTGGAGAGAACCTACATGATAAGAACAAAGAGGAAGGGGGAGAGAAGATCTCCTTGTCTTAGACCTTTCCTTCCTTTGATATTGCCATAAGGGTCCCCATTTATATTGATGGAGAAGGAAGGAGAAGAAATACAATTAATAATCCAGGTGATCATTTTGACCGGGAAATGCATCGCTACAAGGATGTCAATGATGAGGTGCCATCTAACATTGTCAAAGGCTTTCATTAAATCGATTTCCAGCGCGACCTTTTTGTCCCGACTGTTCGAATGGTACCCTTTCAACAGCTCTTGGGATAAGAGGATGTTATCCGATATGTTCCTTCCTTTTACGAAAGCCGACTGCGAGTTGTCAATGAGATAAGGAAAGGAATCTTTTATTCTATTGACAAGGATCTTGGAAATGATCTTGTAGCTTACATTACAGAGAGAAATGGGTCTAAAGTTGGCAGGATCAGATGGAGAGTCTTTTTTAGGGATGAGAGCAATTGAAGTGGAGCTCCAAGAGGGCTCTATGGAATTAGAGTGAAAGAAGTCGAGTACACCATTACAGATGTCATGGCCAACAATGCTCCAGTTAGATTTGAAGAAGCATGAGTTGAAGCCATCAGGACCCGAAGCTTTGTTACTATCAATACTTAATAGAGCAGATTTTATTTCTTCGCAAGTAATCTCACGAATCATAGAATCATTATCCATACTGGTAACTCTGGAGGTTAGGAGAGAGGAAACGGTATTCAGACCAGGGTAGACGGTCGTATGCCTGGTCCCAAGAGAGCTATCAAAGTATTGCACAAATACCTTGGAGACACGGTTAGGAGTGGTGATAGTAACTTCTCTATCATCTCTGATTGAGATAATTTTATTACGGAAAAGCCTAGCCTTAATACTGTTATGGAATTTTTTTATACTTTTGTCACCAAGCTGGATACAGTTTTCTCTAGATTTTTGTTTCAGAAAGGATTGTTCGGATCTACTAAGAAAGATAAATTATTTTGACACATTACATTCCTCCAAAACAAGAGTCGGATTGAGCGGATCACTAGCTAGATTGGATTAAGCTTGGAATAGTCTTTTTTGGCATTAAACACTTTGGAGCTTATGTCGCTAAACTCATTATGATTGAGTCCCACAAGCATGGACTGTAATCTAATCAGCTTTTCAGTGACCAAGCTCATCCCAGAACAAGCAATGGGACTATTCCAACTCTTAGTTACTATATCTTTGAAGAGAGGGTGAGATTGCCACATATTGAAGAATTTGAAAGGCATTTTTACGCTTATAGCGAAGTACCCAAGGTTAAGCGTAACAGTAGTGTGATCAAAAGATCGAAGAAAACCAAAATGAGCGAAAGACATTGGGAATAAATCATCCCAGGCACGGTTGACAAGGACTCTATCAATTTTGGATAGAATCGGATTGTCAAGCTGCTTGTTAATCCAAGTGAAATGGAAACCAAATGATCGCAAATCGCTGAGATTACAATTGTAGCAGCAATTATTAAAAGCGTCTATAGCAAATGACCAATTTTCAGTGGATCCAATACACTCATTCGGGTGGCGAATGGCATTGAAATCCCCAAGAACCACCCAAGGAATAGTCTTGTCTACCATGGATATGGTAGATAGATCTTTCCAAAGAGGGTACCTGTCCACAGCATCATTGAAAGCATAGATTGCAGTAAATCTAAAAGATGCATTGAAATTATGAGACTTAGCTAAACAGTGAATATATTTGGGGGATTGCGACTCTCTAGTTATGGTAATGAAACTAAGGTTCCAGATTATCCAAATTCTACCTAGATGATGAGACGAATGATTTGTAGGGACATGCCAGAAAGTCACCATATTCTGAAGAATATATTCAACTTTGGACATACGGACTTTAGTTTCAACTAAAATTAACAGGGAAATACTATTGGTGATAATAAACTCTATAACATCTTTTTTTTCTAACTGGGTCATTTAAACCCCTTACATTCGAAGAAGCAATATTCATAATCAGGATACTTACAGCGCTCTAGACGATGGCCCTGTCGGAGGACAAATCCAAAATACCCTTAGCATTTGCATATGTGAGACGATGCCTTTTGGGGGGCGAGTCCATATCCTCTCCACTTTCCACCTCCTTGACTTCCTCGAGGGAATCAAGACGTTGTCCACTTAGATGTGTTGGCTCAATCTCAGAAGGATCAGATTCCTCCAAAGCAGTAAGCGAGGGGTGACAGGAAGGAATTTTGGAAACTCATTTTTTACACTGGATGGAGGTGTATCCAAAGACTACACAATTTGCACATTGTGGTGGGAGGCCTTTGTATTCAAAATTCACCGTAATGTGTTTGTCCCTTATCTTGAAATTGATCTCATGGCGGATTTCTGATCCCGCTGCAATCAAAATGCAAATGCGAGCAAAGCGGAGTTTTTCCATCGTTTTAGTTTGATGGTCCACATAAAGAGGAGTGCCTAAAACCGATCCAATTTTGCTAAATTCCTCCGCGGTCCAAAGCTCCAAAGGTAGATTGAAAACTTTGACCCAAATTAGGATTTCCTTATGGGGGTCCTTGATGAGAGTGGAAAGTGGGGCCTAATTCGTGAGAATGATGAAATTCCCACCAAAGTGCCATGGGGCATGATCTAGCACCTTTTTTACCATTTCTTCCGACCCAAATTTAAAAAGAAAATATCATTTGGGGAGCGGTTTAAAATCTAGTAGACCAAATGTTTTCCAAAATAATTCCAGATTTTCTTTGAGAATGGTGAAGTTTTGAGGTTGAGTGAGGAAGTACTCCGATAAGCAAGCCTTCCACAAATCAGGAGAACCCATAGCCGACTCATTTAAGATAAATTCAACCCCATTGTGGTCCATATGATTAAGCCCAATAACCAAGGGGGAATGGTTGTCGAGGTGGCCCGCAACAATTCTAGCATAGGAAGGGTTAGAATGAGACTTTGGCCTAGATTTCATTCCCAAGGAGTTAGAGTTTGTGGATGTGGGGTTTGAAATCTTTGAACGAGATTTGTGAAATTGGGCAAACTTATATAAGTATTGCCTTCCCTTTTGTCCTTTACCGGCATTTCTAAAATTCCTAATAATGGAATAGGGCTTGTAAGAGGATCCGGCCCCGAGTAACCCTTTTTCTTTATTTATTACCGGCCCAGAAAAAGAGAGAATCTCGATCTGCCTAATAAAATTAGACTGCTGGCCCAGCAGCCCAGCCTTTCGGCCCAATCCACAACTACTAATCTGTTAGCCCGAAACTCTGTTCGAGTGGCCCAAACCACCATCATTTATCTGCTGGCCCGTTTCATTAAACGAAAGGCCCAAACTGTTAGACTGAAAACCCAGCGAAGCCAATGGGTATCCAGTCCCAATTGCTGTCATTTGGCCAAAGACAGATTCACCTAAGGGTTGACCCGGTTTGGACACCAGCAATCCCAAATTAGGGTTCTCATCGTTCTCGACTTCGATAGGGTTTAGGTAACCAGCATCAGAGAGAGATAGGAAGTCTAGGGCAGGGTGTGGGTTCTTGTAGAGAGAGAGAGATGATAAGTCGAGCAGAGAGTCAAGGCTCTCTTCAGCTTGGGATCGTGGTTCAACGCTTCCTGAAGACTATCTAGTGGAGATCGACGAAGGGGATGCATAGGCGAATCGAATACAGTGGGAATCCAAAGCCGGTATGGTCATTCTTGAGCGAGGGGTGGAGATTTTTCGATAAGCTGGTTAGGGTTTCTAAGCTTGGGGTTGATAGAGAGAGACCAATTGACACACCTATAATGTCCCTCAAAAGAATCTTCAATGACTGCTACAAGATTGGTGTAAGCTTCCTTCGAGACATGGCATAGACCTGTTTCAATTGGTGGAACGGCTAACAGAGATACGGGTGGAATATCAGGGACAAAGGAGAACTCCAGGAGAGGGATTTGTCGAGCAGGTGGAGCTTGATGAGGGAGGTAAGCTTTCAATTTGGAAGAAGCCACATTCTCGAAGAGAATGTGCCCTTGGAAAGACTCCATGTGATGTCTGGCCAAGGCTAATATATGCTTGACGTACTCCTCGTGCTGAGGAGTGATACTCAAGGTTCCAGAGGTATCCAATGGAGGCTTAGGGTTGGGGAAGAGGGCTGGGTGAGGGGTTATCGAAGAAGCGGGGAAAGAGGCCAAGGTTGAGGAGAACCCTTCAGACCAGATGAGAGAGAAATAACCTATCTTTCCTATAGGTTTCTCAAGGCGAAAGGAGGCTTGGGAGTCCATGGAGAAGAGAACGAGGTAAGTTTTGGTTATTCTTGAATTTTGAATTGCTGTTGAATTTTTATGAACGTTTTGCTGGTTTGGCTTGGGCTGGAATCTTGTAGAAATAAGAGTTTTAGGAGATTGGTTGGAGAGAGAGGGGATTCTAGGTGAATATATGGGATTACTAGGTATAGATGCTCTAATCATCCTAAAGGAGACCATTAGGACAGACTGTGAAGGTGGGGGTGTAACCCTAGGTTTATGAAGGCTATAGGAATACAGAGTAACACAGTGGTTAGAGAGCCTAGGGGGAGAGGCCTTAGTCTTGAGCTGGAATTGGCTAAATGTTTTGAAAAACACTGAACCAGGGAAAGGAGTCCAGCAGAAGACCCAAAATAGAATAGACAGAGGAGATAGGTAAGCAGGCAAATGACCGTTGGGGCTTGGTTTAGTTAGCTTAACTGAATTAAGTTTAGGAAACCAGAATTCAAAATATAGGTAGGGTGAAATGTTTTCACCACAGTGAAAACCATATTTACTGTCAAGAAAGTTGGGGCATAGAATAGGGGGTAGGCAGAGGTGTTGGGGCTCATAACTTCCATTGATTGATGCAGGACTGAAGACTGAGCTGATGAATCCTTGGGGTAATCCAGAGACCAGATAGTAACTTGGTATACTCCTGTGGATTTCAAGACGGGCTCTACTAGGATGTGAGATAGATTCTTGGATGGGATTATGACAGCTTCCTTTTCTTTTACACTGCACTTGAGGGTGGAGGTGATAGCAAGGTACATGGAGGTTTTCGATCGAAGTGGGTAGAAGATAAGGTCTCCACCAAGGACAGGGGGTGGAGATATCCATTGGCTCCAAGCAAGTATAGAGGACTTGGTTGTCCAATGGCTCGAACCCTATGTGCCAATTCCAGTGGAATACAAACCATGGAGAATAAGAACCTGTGCCATTACATGACAGCCATTATTCAGGGGAAACCATTGAAAAACAAGGTCGAAAGAGTTACCGTTGGCAAAAAACAAGAGAAGAGATGAGAGAGGAGAGAGTTTGTCTATGTTTGTTTTTTGTTTTGGTGTTTTTAATGATTTAAAGTATTAAAAAAACTTATCTTCCAAATCATAGCTTATGAAAAAAATATAATTGTTTCACATTTCGTCTTTTCGGTTTTTGGTTTTGCATTTCGTATTTAAAAACAAAAAATTAACACTAATTTTGCATTTTGTATTTTATGTTACCTTTGTTTCTCATTTCGCATTTTGCATTTTCATATAACCCTAGTTATCCATTTCACAATTTCGTAGAAAAATATAATTCAAATTTAACATTGGTTTCGCATTTCATTTTATATTGGTTTTGCATTTCTCATTTTCATTTAATCATTGTTTTGCATTTCGCACTTACAAAATAAAATGATATTTAACATTCGTTCTACCATGATTTCGCATTTCGTACTTAGGCACATTATATATTTTTAAAATTTAACATTGGTTTCGCATTTCACATTTCAGTATATTCTAATTTTATATCTTTAACATTGGTTTCACATTTTGCACTATATATATATATATATCAAATTCAACAATCGTTTCCGTATTTTATATTTTCACTTGACCTTGGTTTCATATTTCGCACTCAGACAAAGAGCTTACCGCTCTTTATCAGACTTATACATGGGATATGGTTAAACCTCCGTCCAATAAGCATATAACCGGCTCTCGGTGGGTTTTTAAAATTAAAACAAAGTCTGACGGGTCTGTTGAAATATATAATGCTTGTCTTGTATCAAAAGGGTATTCACAGAATTATGGTATGGATTATGATGATACATTTTCTCTAGTAGAAAAAATGTCAAAAGTTCGTACTTTTATCGCGGTTGCATCCGTTCGCCAGTGAAAGATCTTCCAACTAGATGTAAAAAATGTGTTTTTGAATGGTGATCTTCGTAAGGAGGTTTACATGAATCCTCCTCCAAGTGTTGCTCACCAAGCAGGTGAATTTGTTTGACTTATGAAAGCTTTATATGGTTTTAAACAAGCTCTTCTTGCTTGGTTGGAAATATTCTCTAGGTTATTACTTCACTTGGTTTTATTGCTAGTAATCATGATTCCGCCTTGTTTATCAGATGTACGAGTATAGGAAAAATTATTTTATCCTTATATACAGATGATATGATTATTACAGGTAATGATATTGATGGTATTGAGGCACAAAAATGTGATTTGGCTCAACGCTTTGCGATAAAGGACTTTATTTGAGGTGACTCACTCTCCAAAAGGTTATATTCTCTCTCAGAAAAAATATATATATACTTTATTTGAGTGAGCACAACTTTATGATAACAGGATGGTAGATACACCTCTTGAAACCAATACTCGGTATTCTCCGACTGATGGTGTTCATTTGTCAGACCCAACTCTATATCGAACTCTCGTACGAAGCTTGGTCTATCTTATAGTTACTCGACCATATATATCTTATGTTATTCATGTGGTTATTTAGTTTGTTACATCTCCCACAACCTTTTACTATGGAGTTCTTCGAATATTGAGATATCTTCGTGGCACTCAATTTCAGAGCATTTTGTTTCCTTCGACCTCTTCACTTGAATTGCGTACCTATAGCAATCCTGATTGGGATAGTGATCCTAATGATAAAAAAATATACTTACTGGTTTATGTATTTTCCTTAGAGATTCATTAATCTCATGGAAAAGTAAGAAACAAGTTGTTGTCTCTAGATCGTCTACTGAAGCTAAGTATCGTGCTATGTTTGTGACCACATGTGAAATTGTTTGGTCATGATGGCTTCTTGCAGATATGGGTGTTAACGTTACTAAACCTACTTCTTTACATTGTGATAACAAAAGCGTCATGCCGATAGCAAAGAATTCTATTTTTCATGAGAGGATGAAGCACATTGAAATAAATTGTCACTTCACTCTGCATCATCTTAAGATTGGCACTACCTCTCTTCCATATCTTCCATTAGCTTTGCAGTTTGCTGATATTTTCACAAAGGCTTAGTCAACAGTGAGGGAGAGTTTTCTTTGTGACAAACTCTCAATGCTTATTACCGTTGCATTGTGATTTTGACAGAAGATGTTAGAGATTATAAGAGCCCAAACCCATTAGCTCTTTATTTTATCTATAAATATAAGTATATGCTCTATGTAATTCTTACACTTTCTAAATAAACATAAATCATGGCCGCTTCTTGGCAATTACTTCTCTCTTTGTTTATTTACAGCCATTACCCTTAATGATAAAGGTAAAAATATTATAACCACATTAAAAGTGTCGACTAAATTTGTCATCAAGGTGTCGGTTACATAAAGAGTGAGAATAATAGATATAAAGACATAATTGGTAAAGCAATCAAGTAATATCATCGGAAAAAAGGGAAAAATAGTAAAATATGGAAGCATCAACAAGCATATGGTGTTTGGCATGCGACTATACAAAAATGTAACTTGCAATATGGTGAAGGAATAAAAATGATGGAAAATATCATGATTTATTACTTTTTTTTTTATAAAAAATTTGGCTTTTATAAAACTCTTTATATTTTTATTTTACACTAAAAAAAGTGTAAGTAATTCTATTATTAGTCCCCACATATTTTGACACGTTTAAAAACTGTTTTATTTTTTAAAAAATGAATTGTTTTAGTTTCTAGAATATATCAAAAAACATTATCCTTAATACTCTTTTAATCCAATGGTTCAGATCTTATATGAACAAATATGGTTCTTTATATTGAAGAAACCCATTTATGTGTGAGTTATGTGTGTTGCCCAAACTTTGGTTAAAACTATCGAAGAGATACTCTCGTATACATTTGGAGAAGAAATCCCAAACTTTTGTTAAAACTATCGAAGAGATACTCTCGTATACATTTGGAGAAGAAATCCCAAATTTATCTTAGGTGGCCTCAAGCCTTTAGTATTTGAAGACGAGTGAAGTGGTTCGTTGTGTGATGAATAGGAAGACAAAGAAACAAATAACAAAAACTTGATGAAGAAGTAGTTATTGTCGAAGGAGACCATACAATGAATGTGTCATCAATATACCTCATACTTTCTAAATTAATGAAAGACTAGTCAATTTAATTCTACCTCATCTAATCAAGTTGACAAATTTGTTACTAAAATGAATTCTCCATCTCATACTGGTTGACTTGACGAAGTCTTAACTAAAGGAAATTTTATATTTTATTAATTTACTTGTTCTTAGTTTCGTTATTGTTTTGAAGGAATTTTCATGCATTGTACTTTACTCAAACCCATGAACACTTGTTGTTTCTGTTTTTTACTTATCTTTATTTTGGAAATAATGTTTTATTTTCGCTCTCGTCGTGGGTCACTCTATATATATTTAAGTATTACGTTAAGGCAAAGTATGGCTACTTGCATAACGTTATAGCTTATTAGCCTTTGGATTGGTTTATTAACCATTTTTGTTACTTTGACATTTCAAGTGAGGGCTCAATAGGACTGCTTGCGTAACCTCTGTGTTTTTCAACCTCAGGTTTGGTTTATTAACCATTTATGCTAATTTTACGTTTTAGTTCAGGGCTCAATATATTCACTTGCATAACCTAAGGGTCTTTTGAACTTAGGCTTGGTTTACTAACCATTTTCGTTAATTTGACATTCTAAGTTATGGCTTAGTAAGACCACTTGCGTAACCGTAGGGTTTTTCACCATTAGGTTTGGTTTATTAACCATGTTCACTTATTTATTATATATGACCGCCCTCGTATGATTTATTTAATTTATTTATCGAAGTTTTATAACTCAAATATGTAACTTTTCTATCTTACTAGTATTTTCAATATCCATCTTTCGAATTGGTATATCTAACTGTATCGTCAAATTCAAAATCTTTATCTTCCTAATACAAATATCTATCTTTATTATTTGATTTTTCTAGAATTTATGTTTCTCCGACTCGAATATATATCCTCATCTTTATCATCGGGTTCTTCTTTTCAAATATATAATACAACATTTTTATTTTAAAAAAATCTATTTATTAACGAACTAACTTACAATATCCCTCATTAACAAAACCCTTCACCCTACCAGAAAAGAAAAAGAGTAAACAACTATATTATAGACTTCTTTTATACATCAAGACGTTCCAATATGTTGTGTCTTGTAGCCTATATGCCCTATGATGACCGCTGGAAATAACTTTATACGGTCCCTACCTATTCGAAACTAGTTTTCCTACATTTTTATCGTTTTCCTCATGTAAGATTTTCATCATAATCCAATCAACTTCTTTGAAAAATCTTGGCTTAATCTTTGAGTTGAACCCGATCTTGATGAAACTTTTTTAATCTTGTAGTCTAACTTGTGTTTAATCTTGACGCTCTTTAATAAAATTAATAGAAATTTGTCTTCTTTCATTGTTATTTTATTCCAAATAATATTGTATTTTGTGATTAATAATGAATTTTTTTGATAGAACAAACGCTTAATTAAGTAAGAGGTCTTTCTCAACCGGAATATTTTCTATTTTTCTTTATCGAACAAACATTTTATATGGTGTTACAATTTCAAAACATATATCATCTTATAGGTAATAAACAAAGAATTTTATCGTTCTTATACAAATTCTTATCGCATACTAATATATATGGCTTCCGCTAGATGTTACTCCCTCTATTCCGAAATGTAGATCGTTTTGGAAAAAATAATTCATTCTAATTTAATTGTCGCTTTAAATTACCAATGTACAATTAATTAAAGATATGTTCTAAACATGTTAGTGGTTATTAATTCAACCAGTTATCTTCCTTCTATTTATGAAAAAGTAAATAATTATTGTAAAAGTTTTATACTTTCCAAAAAATACAGTAATTATGAAGATTCTTAATACCCGTGTAAATAGCTAAAACGACCTACATTGAGAAACAAAGAGTACTACTATTAGTCAACTATGAAAGCAGACACTTGCCAATTGGTTTATCGTTGATAAGATCCCAGCATTTTGACAAACCCATCATTCTCACAGTCACAACCGATATTACTGTACTATATTATGATCTCACCTTGCCATTTCCACTGATGGTGAAATGACATTTTAAGTTTTCAAGATAGGGTTACGAGGGGCATAATTAAGGGTGTTTATTGATTCCGGAACGGTGGATAAAAACTGGAGAACTGTTAGTAAACCAGTGGGTAATCGAAACTGGCCCGTTAGAACTACAAACCGGCAGAATCGTAAATCGTTAGAACCGTTTAACCGTTAGAACCGCATAAACAGTAACCCGACAAGACTGCAACCTGCCAGAACTGTAAACCGGCAGACCTGCAAACCGCGGTTTATTTTTAAATATTATAAGTGTTTTAATTATTTTATAACCAAAATCATATCTTAAGTATATTTAAAAAATATAGAGATATTCTTTATGATTATAAAATTATTATTACATATTGGTATTATTAATTTGTATTGGTTATTAATATTTTAAATGTTGTAATTATTATATAAACCAAAATTTTAAATATTACTTATGTTATTATTACATTTCGAATATTATTATTATGTTTTGGGATTCAATATTAGTAGTGTTGATATTATGTTATAAACCAAAACTATATCTTATCATGTTAAAATATTACAAATTTTATGGTTATAATTTTAATATTACATTTTGATTACTATTATGATTTGGTTATAAATATTACAAGTGTTTGTTATAATTTTTTAAACCAAAATAAGATCTTATAATTATTTAATAATACAATTGTTGTTATTATAATAAAAGGTAAATAGTTTTTTTATTTATTTAGCCGTTCAGAGTTTATACTCTTGCGGATCAGGAGTTGTACAAATGTTTTCAAATTAAAATACAAAATAGTAAAAAACTATTACAAACATCATTCATCTTCAGCTTCAGCTTCGTCTTCTTCGTAAGTAAAATCTTCGTATTCGTCCTCACTTGATTCACATCAGCTTCGTTTTCTTCCATAATTTATTGTTCAAGTGTATCTTCATAATCATACGGATAATCTTCGAAGATGTCGTCTACATTCACTTTGTCTCTAAAATCTCTGTCTTGCATCCTTTTATCCGCCGCTGTCCAATCCTTCACTGCCACAAGCACTCCAAGTGTTTTAGACTAATTAATATCGCAAATAATAAAAACTAAATTTAGACTAATAACAACTAATAACAACTAATAAAATTAGAATTAAAAGAATTGATTTAAATAACTACAACAAGTAAATAACTTGATAAATTATACGAACTCTTAATTGATCTATTATAATGTTATTCCAACGTTATTTAAGTGTGTTTATCAAATAGAAACAATTTGCGAGAAAAAAAATCAAACAATTCCGAAAGTAGAACTACAATATGTAAAATAAGAAATTTGAGTTTTATAAAATATTTAGAACAAGTAGAGAGATTTAGAGAGATGTAGAAAGGAGTTTGTGAGTTTGGAATTGGGATCTCCTCTATTTATAGGGGAGACCCATTAAAAAAAATTAAAAATTCGAAAAAAAAATTGTCCGGAACATCCGGACAAAATTTCTGAACGCTCGGACAGGAAATTCGAGCCATCCGGACATTAGTCCGAATGCCCCGGAAAGAAACAGGGGCTAGTTAGAAGAACGATTTGTCTGGATGCCCTTATTAAAAAACGATGACTAGTTGGATGAACGAAGCATCTTGCAAGTGGGAAGCTCTATCTACTTGTAAAATATTTACACAGTTGGATTAGATAACACCATGGATCAACTAAACGATCTCACGGTCAATCATCCAGGTAACTCTATTTTTAAAAAATTTAATGTTGAACTTGCAGAGTGACTTATCCGGTGTATTTATTTACAAGTATTTACTAATATTTTTGGTGCGAAAGTAATAAATTATTCAAAAGCTTTCCAAATAAAATAAATTCCTTTTGTCTGAGTGAGAAGTTATTTTTATAGTTTTTTATGGATTTTAGTACGTATAATTTATGTATGCATAGATTTTATTTTTACTTAATGTAATTATTATATTACGAGTTGATAAATTTTTATAAGTAATTTTTTTAGTTTTTTTCGAAAAATATATGGTAAAATTTATAGATTGACTATTTGGTATGTTTTTTTGTTCGAAAAAATAGCCATAAACTATTTAAATCATCTAAACATATACACTTCAAGCTTGAAAGATGTAAAGAACTACCTAATAATTTAAAATCAGAATACAATAATATGTCTAATAGGTATATATTATTTAATATGTACCTAATACTAAATAAAATATCTTAAATATCTAAATATAATCAAACAATATACAAATCATACTACAATTATATTGTTTACGATATCTTGTTTAAGACAATCAAATTATTAATTTTATAATCGTAAAAATATTTTCAATAATATTGAAATTTATAATCAAAATACAATTAGATGTATATATTTTATTTAAGGTCTACCTAATATTAAATAAAATATCTTAAATATATAAATATAATCAAACATATCAAAATCATATTATAATTTTTTTTAATATAATTACTTGATTATAGAATTTCGATAAAAATGATATAGTATTTAAATTAAAATACACTAAATAGCATATTAACTCGTTTATATTGTACATATCTCAATTATTGAAATTAGATTCAATTAACACTTACAAATCAATTTTAAATAATATTATAAAATACTTTGATAAACGCTGCCTAAATGGTTTTTATGGTGGGTAAACTGCTGGGTGAACTGCGAAACTGGCCCGATAGAACTGCAACCCGCAAAAACTGCAAACCGGCAAAACTGCATAAGTAGTAAACCGGTAGAACTGCAAACCGACAGAACTGCAAACCGCGGTTCTCTATTAAACGGTTCTGACAGTCGCGGTTTGAACCGTTTAACACCCCCTAGGCATAATACATTGACTATTGTCCAAAATGAACCGAAGCCCGGAAGACCAAGAAATAGTTTTTATTCACACATGTCTTTTGTAGGTTCGACCTAATAAAAGTTATTGTCTTGGATTATAAGACTCGTTATTAAGGAAAATATTTTTTTTATTTCACCCTCAAAAGAATTGGCAGGCAGCGGATAAATACAATTTAGTCAACTAGCACATTACAACCACAAAATACGGAATTCAAACAAACTTATCAAACCACCGGCTCCACTGCAAAGAATCTTTTAAAAAATGACCAAACACATTGTGGAAATATGAATGTGAAACAAGATATTAAACACATAAAAGTAATATTTAAAGACTATATGTGCTATGATGCATGAGACGGTTACAATGCCTAATCTATTCTAGATATTTCTAGATATCTCTTTTTTTAGATATTCTTTTAGTGTTTTCCTTTTCTAGTTAAGATTCTAGTAATTTTCCTTATTTCGATTCTAGTAATTTTCCTTATTTCTAGGAACTTCCTATTTTATGTTTTAGGGTTTCTAGGGTTTTCTCTATATAAAGAACCTTAGGTGCTATGTTTCAAAGACACTTTTATCATCAATATCAATCAAAGTCATCGAGTTTTCCTTCAATTCTAAGACCAACGTTTTTTGTCTTAGTGCATCCGTCTGCGTCATGCTAACATCCTCTCTCAAATTTATGATAGTACAATGAGAAGGATTAAGACTTTGCCAATCATGACGGTAGTGGATGTGTGCATTTGTGTATAAAGTTATAAATTTCTTTAAAACTTTAATCAATCTTCAAACGATATCTGAACTACCAATATTTTTTACATCATATTCTTCTCTATACATCTACTTCTTGAAAGATAAATCTTAACAAACACTCATAATGGTAAAAAGACTCAACAACTCATGAAAACAATAAATATTTACTCTATATTAAATTTTTATTTAGATTAAAAAAATGCAAAACCCTTTAGAATAAGGCCAAATCTTATATTTACAATATTATTCTAGTCATAGTCTTAATTTTATGGATGAACAACATGTGTCTTTGTGTCCAAGTGGGAGTCATCCAAGAAAAGTATTAGTAACAAATATTACAAATATAGCTTGTAATTATTTAAGGTATTTTAGTAATATTGAATAGTGTTTTAAAATATCTTAGTAGGTTATTAAATATTCTTTTAACACATCTACTTTTATCTTCTATTTGTATTCGCATCTTCATTATGCAAATTTACTTTGTCGTATATACCTTATTGAATGAGTTTTTTATTACTTTAATCAGGCCAAGCTCATGTTTATATCGTGAAATAACCTCATCATTGGGTATTCAGTCATCCAATTGCTATAATCAGTTTACTCCTCATATTTAGATCGTCATACCACTTGAAAGATTTGTTACCTTTGGGTCTTCATATCACCTATTTGTCATGATCAAGTTATTCATTATATTGGGGTCGTTATAATACTATTTTACTATAAGTTATTTTCTTCAATCATGTTTAAGTTATCCTCTGTAATACATAAGTTTATTTATTTGGGTCATCATATTAATGTAACCTTGTCACTAGGTTTTTATCATTAATATGACCATTTTTATTTTATACTACCTTATCTTAATGAATTATCCTTCCCTTTTAAATAAGCATACAAAAGTCCAAGAAGAGTATATATTATGTTTAAGGACTACCTAAGGAGGTAAAAGATGTTTTATTATGAATATTTTTTAAAAACAATTATATGGTACTACCCTCACAAAAAATAGGCTTATAACTGTTTAATAAATAATTAAAAAAAATTGTATTACAACCACGTTTTCGCCAAATTGTAGTCGTTCATTCTTAACTTCAGGCTAAGAACTTTGGTTAGTCACCGGACTTTGTCATGTGTATCAAAAATGCCACTGATGTTTTTTTTGTATCAAAACAGTCATTTTTGTTGGTTTCATTTTGCATATGTGGTCACTTTTGTTTGTCTTGATTTGCATCTGTAGTCACCCGTGAGTGACCGGAAATTTAACAAAAATCCAACAAAAGTGACCGTTTTGATACAAAAAAACATCAATGGTATATTTGATGCACATGACAAAGTCTGGTGACTAAGCAAGATTCTTAGCCCTTAACTTCATCTTACGGTCTTAATTTAGAGTTGTTGCTTATATAAAGGTTTCAGATGTGTTCATTTACTATTTTCCCTTACCTTCTCTATCAAAACTTTACCTCTCTATATTTTAAAATAGATTACATACATTTTTTTACCCCTCCTATAAAATCCTTAGTTGTCATAGTCACTTTTAAAGATAAAACTCTTTAGTATTTTTTATCATTTTTGTTATGGTTGGTGGTAAAATTCACTAGTTGCAAAAAGAATTTCGTCAAATTTCAGATAGTCTAGGCAAATGTGAATCTCAAAATAATCTATGTAGTAGAAACTTTGGCAACTTAAATTCTAATAGTGTTAGTTTGACTCATGTTTCTCATCTCAATAAAACATTATATGTTCTTGATTCCAAACTTCGTGTTTTGAAATAATTAGCAGAAGCTTCTTTTGATTGTTAGAAAGACGAGTATCATCTTTTGCTTACAAGATCTAAGTTTGTTTTATCAAGTTTTTTTTGTTATTATAGGTTTAGAGATGTCTGTTAGTGGGAAAATTCGAATCCAAAAAACTGATAAGGATGATAGATTGAATCTTCTAATTCTTCGAAAGAAATGATTGGTAATGATAACAAATAACATACACCGTCAAATAAAATGAATCAATCTAGTAAGAAAAATAAAAAAACCTCATAAGGCATCCCTAAAACAACAAGATACATCTCCTGTTCCAAATAAATATTCCTCTGATACTAATTTTACAAAGAACTTTCCAAAAAGAATAAAGATCATCCCCCAAATATCGTCTTCGCCGTTTGGAAAACGTCTTCAGCCCGACTTATTGTCTCTGATTGACCATTACCTCATTCTCGGTTTGTATTAATATTTCTCCAAATAGGAAAGTTAGTTTACCGAGAGGTATGGGTATACCATTCGATCAGTAAACTTCCCAACCTTCTATTTCTAATTCGTCGATACTTCCCCTTCGGTTTGGTATTATCTCGCCAGGCCCTAGAAACTTTCTTTGCCTAAGGGGTACGACCTTATCATGGCTCTCCTGATTATTTTGAATAATTCATTATGGAAATAAATATTAATAAAAGGAATAAATTAGTACAAACGCAAGGTAAGGTATTAAATTACCAAACAATAAAGCATATGCCTTTGTGGTGTTGTAGGGTGGACAAGTGGCACCAGCGTGGTTAATCAAGCCGCTTGTGTTTGATAGTAACCAATATGTGTAAGAAGAATGATACATGTCGCATCGTGCTTCTGACACTCATACAACCCTCCCACATGGGGAAATAGAATGGCGCTCCATTTTTTACGAGTAAACTACCGTTAATTTGATTAAATATATGAAACACTAGAAACCATCAATTCGAAAGTAATCGTGTGGGCTAGGTCAACAAAAAGCGAGAGTATAAAAGGCATAAGTTTAGTGTTGGTGTTGTTTATTTGGTAATCTCTACTGGAAATAACATGACAATCTTATATAATATTTGTTCATCTGAAAACATGGATAACCGTCGGTGCAGCTATTACGCCATTTCCCTACAAAAAGTATGCACTTCACTCGATATTCTTTATTGATTCTTTTTTTTCTTGGGTAATTTGGATATTACGAGGTTAGTCAGTCCTAGTTGCTTGTTAAGGAATATAAATATGAATGTCATGTAAAGGCATCCCCCCCACCACGTGTACCTTCCCTCTTGTGGCACTTCGGTTAATTGAATTTAATGTGACATATAATTTTATTTCTTCTATAATGGAAAATGAAAACATACTTTGTAAAGCTCAAATAACTGTACTGTGGGATGAAAGAAAAATTATATGAATGATGAAATACTCTTAGAGAAGGATGATGTAAACGTAAACTTGGCTTACTTGGTGTTTTTATAGATGTTGATGATATATACTATAAAAAGGTTGAAGAGTACAAGATGAAAGTAGAGAATAGGTGTGGAAAAATAATTATACATGGAAATTATCTGAGCTACCCTATAAAGAAAAATAAATTGGTATAAAGTAGACTTTTTAAAATAAAACTCAATGAGAATAATAAAGTTGGTAAGTGCAATGCTTCAATAGCTGCAAATGGATACAACCAACAATAAAGGATAAAGTATGATGTAGTGTGTATGCTTGTGACTCACTTGGATACCATATGAGTTGAGATTTCACTTGATATTTTTTTTTAACGGTATATGAGATATGTGTTAAATATTTGTTTCCAAACCTAGTGTTAAATAAACATGTATTTGTTGCAGAACCACCGGGTTATGGACGTTAACATCGTGAATAAAAAGTGTACACACTTAAAAATCTCATCAAACTTGGTATAGTCCATATAGAGTTGTGTTAAAAGGTTAATAAAATGTCCATGCGAGTATATTTTTCTCATAAAATCTGTATGCAATTATTATCTTTACGTTAATGATCCTATATTCACCAGGAATAATGAAAGTAGATAATAAACAATTAGTTTAATTTTGAGGAATGACTTTTCTTTTGCATTGAAATATTCTAAAAGATATATGGTATTATCATTAGCCAATATAATATGTTCATGCAGTATTGAAATGATATAATGTGGATCACTATAATCGACGGAAAATTTGAGTGGTTATTGGTTCAAGCTCATAAATATTGAAGATAGTGTGAGACTTGATAATACATTATACAGCCATATATAGGTAATATCATGTACTTGACTGTTATGCGTTCTAGCCATATGTTTAAATTAAATTTAATCTGCAGGGACATTAAGCATTCTACTATAACTCACTTTAAGTCACCAAAAAGTGGCTAATTTACTTGAAGGTAACACTCATTTTTTGTGTATTTCATAAAAAAAAGAATAAGAAATAACATGTTATACAAACAAATAACAATTATGAGATCAAGATAATGTAATGAACATATGTAGTTATATATTCATGATGGTTTCTTAAAAAATATATTGGTAAAAAAAAAAACATGTGGTTTCTCAATTTATAAATAAAGCAGCTTCACAATGAGTTCTTAAGAAATATTTCCTCAAGAAGTTGTTAAGCAGTTTGGATGAGGAGGATTTTGCAAGAACTCTAACAAGTTATACACAAGAATACAATGGTGTATTTTAATAATGTTTTCCAAATCAAAATTTTGATGTATTGTTGTAGTATACATATGAATATTCGATTTAAATTTTCTTTGTAATCTCATCAATAATAAAATTTAGATCTGGTTTAGCGATATTTTTATGAAAAGGTTGATGGCATTATAATAAAACTTGATATGTTTATAATGTTACGTAAAGTGATGGAAATATTCAGTTTAAAATAAATATTAAAACTACTCCATCAATTATTTAAATCTTAATTATAAATTATCAAATTTTTCAGTTTTAATTACTTTTTTAAAACCAAATAAATGGATTTATTAGGATAATAATTAGACCTAGAATCTTAAAATTACCTAAAGAAGCGCTCACATAAATTTTAATTACGTTCCTAATTTCAGAGGCACCTAGGACATAATTTGGATATTTATGTTCAATTTTGGAAGAGATATCACCAGGGATGCAATTAATATCATCCTCATTTATCTTCATTTTCCTGTTTCTATTTGGTTTCTTCTTCAATAGCTGATTTCATTAATTTAGGTTTTGAACTAGCTGGAGCTTGACTGAATCAATTATTCTTTATGAAGTATTTGTTGATGATGTTGCTTTGTTTGAAAAAAAACCAAGAGATTTATGATTTTAAGATCATCAAAATATCTTTCAATGATAGAGTAGCATCTGACCATTCTAATCAAATTATTATCCTTTACAGGATTCCATCTAATGTAGGATCAAATCTATTCGAGGTATTTTTATTGGAGTCTATTACGTATTTATTGAATAAAAGATAAGTATTGCCTACAAAAATCAGGATTCTACAAGGACAAAGAAAGTCACGTATAGTAACAGAAAAATTAAGTTATTGATAAGTAATATTGTATGTTTTACAAATTAATTAATTGATTCAATTGTTGATGAGAGACTAACGAGATTAGAGTACTTTAACCTTGATGAATCCTAAAATATTTAAATCTAAAATAAAGTATGCAAATTGAAACTATATATATAGTAGTGAAACGGGATAGGAAGGAAATAATGTCACCACAGACTTTTGGATGAACAATTAGATTATAAGGATTACAAGATATAATTAAGTTTTCAATCTTCAAGACTTAAGTATTCAAAATCTAAGCTTTCCAATAATGTAATAACCCTTAGTTGAGTAGGGGCTTGATCTTGGAAAAAGTCTTGTTTAATTTTGCACTTTAATATCTATATGGAAATCCGATCGAAAATTTGATCTTGCTCCCTATAAATGTATATTAAGTTCATCCAAGATGACATAAGTATTCTACAACAAGTAGTGATAGAGGTCATGTACCATGGAGCTTTCCCCTTGTGATAACATTTCAAAAATAATGATGGAATCAGTTTCTATGTCTAAATGGTGGATACCATTCTCCTTGCATAATATGACACCATCTAAAATAGTGTTACATTATGTTATAATATGAGACTAATTGACATAAAGTCTACCAAAAGTCATAAGCATATCACCCTAATTATTTTTTAAAATACCACCACCACTAGATTCACCATTTAGGAGGCAAGAACTATCAGTGTTTAGTTTCAGTATATAGTTTAATGGAATTTTGTATTTGAGTCTATTTCTTAATATAATCTTACTTGTATTGTTTAAATGGTGGAAACAGCCAAGGTCATAAGCTATCTTTGTGTCATTCTGGCACTAAGAATTTTATTGAGTTTAGCATAGTTAAGCTTAGAGATAATGAAGATTATATGATCCAATTAAGTTTTGACATAAATGTTCTGCTCTTTGTTTCTAGATGACCATATAACCAAGAAAATTATAAAGGTGATAATGGTTTTAATATGGGTGGCTTGTCTGGTGTACCACAACTTACATCTAATAAGATACCCTAAAGATATATGATTTCTTATTAAGATACCAAATAAGCCTAAGATCTACTTCTTAACTTCCTAGCTTAAAGAGCAATGAACAAATATATGTTTGATAGATTTTATGTCATCAAAAAATTGACATCTAGAAGCAAGGCTGGAATTCTTTTTTAAAATTAGTGTATCAACAAAGATCCACCCATTCAGCATCCTCCAAAGAGTGAATACGCACTTGTTTGGAATAGTGTTGTTCCAAATATTTTTAATAGATTGGAGCTCAGAATTGTATCTCTAATATTTCTTCAAGTACCTTTAGGATTGAAATCACCATTGGTGGATAAAGACCATATGATTGAGTCATATTTATTGTCATGTATGGTTGTTTTTATTCTCTCAATATCAAGGGAGAGGACAACATGCCATATTTTATCCAAGTTTGAGGCCCTTTCATGCTAATAGTTATTAATTTTGCATTCTTGGTACCAGTTATTATTAGTATCATCAGTTTGGGTGATAAGTGGATGGATATGACTCCATTTCTCTAACCATAAATGTATTCTCCCTTTCCCACATTCCTTATGCTTAATATATATTTTTCCAAGTGTTTAAGCCTTTAGATGTGACTTGAAATTGAAGAGGTTGTCATGCTAAGGAATATAAAATGCATATATTTTGACCATAACAATTTATGTTTCCTGAATTTGAACTAAAGCTTACATTAAAATGGTTTTTACAAATCTTCAAGCTTTTTATATTTAAAATTCCCTCATCGTATGGTTTGTATAGGTTGGACCAACTAGTCCATAACATAAACTTATTATGATTAGTTGTTCTCCGTAGAAATTTGTTAAAATTTTTATCAATTCTAGAGATAACATTTTCAAACAATAAGTTACTTTACATCCCACCAAAACAGATTGGATTATAATTAATATTCTACAAAAGACAGTAGTTTGTCGTCCCATTCTTGTATTTTATTCCTAATTTTGGTACTCAACTCATCTTACAAACATATCTTGTTACTTGAGTGTATATTAGTGCTAATATATTTTAAGAGGCAGTATATTATGCTTAAAACCTGTTTGTGATTGTATTAGTTTGATTTTTAGGCATTCTTAAACCTATGATAAAAGAAGTTGTATCCTTGTTAGTTAATTATCCTGATTTGTTTTGGTAGTGTTACATTAATACATTGAGTCTTTTGATGTTTTTATACGATCGGTTTGCAAAGATGATGAAATCATCAGCAAAGGCCAAACAACGTATTCCTATTGAAACTTTAGTCTTATATCTCATATCTTTATTGTCATAGAATAGTTTTTAATACCTCTAATAAGGTATTCTTCATATATAATGAAAATGTTAAGAGACATAGGGTCCTCTTACCTTACACCCTTGATAGATTTGAAATATCCTTGAAGATCACCATTTATGATTATTAATAAACAAACCTACTTAATGCCTTTCTTGATCGATTTCAAGAATTGTTTATGAAAACCAAATTTTCTATTATTTGAAGAATAAAGCTGAAGGATAGTCTATCAAAACCTTTGGTCATATAAAGTTTAAGCACAACATTATTACCTCTGGCTTTCCTACTTAAATCATGTTTTAATTCGTGTGTTAACAAGATGTTCTCATATATGTTCTTACATTTTACGAAGCCACCTTATTCCTCATATATGATCTTAGGTAGAAGAATAGTTAGTCACTCATTAAGAATCTTGGATAATATTCTATTGAATACAGTGCATATGTTGATAGGTCTAAAGTCATAACAAATTTTAGAAGAATCAAGTTTAGGGATAAGGCATATAGAAATGATATATATGCCTTGAGGAGCAGCGTGACCATTGAAATAATCAACAATTGCTGCACATATGTACTTAGATATGATTGGCCAGTAACTTTAATAAAATTTAGAATTGAGACCACCAACATCAACATCAAGAACATTGTTAGGACGTAATGTTTTGATTGATTTGAGAATTTCATCTTCAGTTGAGGAAACCATAAGACTTTGATTGTCTAGATCATTAATAGGCTTAAGGATTATGTTTTGGAGGTTCTCATGATCCTTAGTGTTAGCTTAGGATGCTAAAAGATTCTTAAAATGTTTTTCTGTAGATTTCTCTACAATTGATTGCTCTTTAATCCATGAGTCTTCATTCCAAATCCCATGAATCCTATTATTTTTTCTTATTCTTTGACATAGTTATGAAAAAATGATGAAATTATGTCACTATTTTTATACCAATTTGTGAAAAAAATCTATTTCTAAAAATGATTCTTTCTTACTAAAATATTAAGGTGAGTTGCATGAGCTTTAAAAAGTTTAATTTTGTCTTCATTACTCTTGTAATACTCAAAACATGTTTTGAAGTACTTGAATTCTTCTTTAACTTGGGTAATTGCATCGAAAATATTTTTAAATACTACATAGTTCCAATTTTTTAGTTTGTATTTCAATCTTGTTAGTTTGGACTATGAAACTTGAATAGGGTGGGCAGACAATTTCTCTTGCCAGCTTAGATCAACCAATTCTAAAACGTCACGGTGTAAGGTTTACATATTTAAGAACTTAAAGGGAGATTTGGGTCTATTTTGATAAGTTGAAATAAATATACCCAATAGAGTATGATTTGAGCGAGTTTTTGCTATATATTTACTTTTGTGTTTTCAGATTAGTCCTTCAAAGCAGCATTGTGCAAAACCATGTCTAGTATTTTTCATTTCTCTTGTTAGTCTAGATGAATTTAGATCCGTAATAAGCATCATCTTATAGTCGGCTGTCTAATATATTTTTGTTGAAATCATTTAAACTCTTAAGACAAATTGTGGAGCATGATAGTTGTTCTTCATAATTAGTGATGAAATTAAAATCACCCATGCCTAACTATTCAGTTGTACTATGAGCTAATTCTCGTGGTTTATCCCAAAAAGCCAATTTTTTTATCTCTAATGCAATTATCATAAACAACAATGACCGAAAACTTCGTGTTGATGGTGGAATGCCTAACTTTCATATGTATGAATTGATGGTGATTGCATATAATGTCCACTTGAGATTTATCTTTGCATATTATCCCATATTTATAATTTGTATTGGCGACACTAAATTGGAAACCTAAGATCCTTGTAACCTTATCCAACTTATCCACATATATCATAGGCTTCTGAAGAGCAATAAAGTTTACCTTTTTAACTTTAATAATTGACTTGAATCTCATTGTTGTTCATTTATTTCCAACACCACAAGTATTCCAGTTTAAGATTATAATTGTCATTTATGGGTTATATTATAAGGTATAGTTGAAATTTTACAATGATATGCTTTGGTGTTGAGAAGACCTTTTATTGGTTTTGGTTTGGTTTATTTGGGGCTGAGGGTAGATTGGTAAAGTGTTTCAAAAGTGTTTTAATAATTTTGGGGTGTTTTGTGTTTAGTGTGAAGAGTAGAGAGATAATTAAGTTGTCTACTAGTATTAAATTCTGACCACCCTCATTAATGAGAGTGATTGGGGTATTTATACCTTAATTACTGACTCATGGGCTTGTTGGGTCATGAAACCCGGCCGAATTCAAATACCCATTAGTTTTAAGTTGATTAGCAATCAATTTAGTCAAAATTTAATACATTTGTCCTGTTCATATTTTTAATTGTGTGATAGGGTCTGAATTGCCCCTGTTCGGATAAGTGGATCTGCTTAGGTATGGTGACCGAAATCTCCAAACTCATCAGGTTTAATCTTAGATTTCTTAAAAAACTCTTACTAAGACCCTTCTTAATGTTTTTCGTTTCAACTATTTTATTAAGGACTTGGGATAGACAAAGGCTGCCAGTTGTTGATGGTTTGGGTGAGTCTTATTCAGTATCCAGATTATCAAAATCATTTGTTAAGGTAAATATATTTCCTAACTGTAGTTTGTAAAGCTTTAGTTATTTCTTTATTTCTTTTTTCTCACATAGTTGTTTCAAATAATAAGTCGTGGTGAGTGTTATCAAATAATAAGTCCGAATTGCCTATGTTTCTCCAAGTGAGAAAGGTAACCAGTCAAACAAGAACGCCGATCAAGAGTCGTATTCCTCAAGAAACCCTAGAACCAGAAAACTTCCAATCACAACAAACCTTTCACCCCTCCCATCTGGTTCTTCAGTGCAAGAGTCTCAACACCCTATTCCCAAAGAAAAAGTTGTCTCAAGTGTTAGAAAACCCTCACCATTTATAGCGATGAGCTCAGACACATCAAAATCACCGGAGAAGATAACTCATCGTCGGATCACTCGTCAAACAAAAACCCAATCAACACTAACATCTTCAAAACCCTCCGGATTGGAGGTAGCACAAAAGTTGTTCCACAAGTCAAATCCTCCAAACATCATTCTTTGCCAGATATTAGGCCCTTATAAGCAACAACTGCACAACCAGCCGTAAAATCGCCAATGAAGGAGTTGTAGCAACTCCTCTCAAAGACAGCCGAACAGTCTTCCACCATGATGGAAGAGAACATGGAGCATAGCATTAAGAAAGCCCCTTTCAAGACCAAGGCATACGGTCAAACAAGGGATGCTGCCTAAGATTGGAAAGATAAAACTAAAGTTGGCATGACTCATCTGGACGCTCTTCTGGAGAGTCTATAGGGCAAGGTGGGACCTTATTTTAAGCATGTTAATGTCAAGTATTTGCTGGCTTTGCAGAATATTAATTACGTCTATACCCTCATGGATTTCAAGTTGAACGAAATTATGGTCTACACCGAAGTGCTGAACTAGGGACTTCGGTTCCCTTTAGACCTAGAGATCGTCAGATACTTTCGTCTGATCAAGTTATGCCCCAGCAAGCTGAGTCTCAATGCCAGGTATACACTCTTAGCCTGTATCATGGCGTCTAGGCTATCAAAAATCCAACTTCTCATGGAGTAGTTTGTTGTTGTAGCAAGCATGTGCAAGAATCACCAAATCCCTTTGTATCACTATAATATAGGGAACGATTTCAAAGTCGTGGATGATCTGCTGGAGTCCGAAAAGAATTAGAGGACGCAGTTCCTCTTTGTCAGTGGGACTTGGGAGAATGGTAGAAAAATCAAGGCTAACACGAATCCCAGCCTCTTGACCAGCAGATGGAAAAGCATTGATAAATTTCTCTCCTTTTTCCTTTTCATTTCTTAAGTTGCAAAAAAAATATTTTGACTTATTGGTACCTCTCTCCAACTCTACCAAAGGAGTTCTTAGGTCACTTGGAAGAAGGGCAGAAAACTTGTGCGAAGTTTAATGCGTGGGCTTCAGAGAACTGGGGGAACGCCTTCCATAATTTCTTCAAGTCGGGCAACTTCGTGAGGTCTCACCTGTGGAACACCACAGGAAGGAGAGACCTTTCATGGGAAGAGCTAACCACCCCTCCCCCTGTTGATGTGATCCTAAAGAGGACAGAAGCTAAGGATGCCAAGCTGTATCTGCCTTCCAGGGTCAATGCCCCCAGCAAAATGAAGAACAAGAAAAGGAAGGCTACAACCGACTTGGCTCAAACAGTTACAGAGGGAACTGGTTCGGGGAACCAAGGTGGTATTTATGTGGCCTTGCTAAAGGCAGTAGAGGTTGAGATGTAAAGGAATCCGGAGGGTCCAAGAACCCACCAAGGCCTCCTAAAAAAGATAAGAAGCGTAAAGCCAACACCGATGAGAAAGCTGTCAAGAAAAAGAAGGTTACTCTAGGAGTAGAGATAATCCTTCACCCAACAGAAATTACACCCACAGTTCCTGCTGATCCTACCCTGCAAGAGGGAATCCCAACAGACCTTCAGTCCGGACAGATTGCTGGTGGAGGAAACGACGAAGTGGACATTTCATCCTTTCAAGACATCGGTCTGTATCTCAATGACCTTGATAAAGATGATTTTGCTGGTCCTTACTGTCCCTTCAGATCCTCCAACATGGTAATATATAATGGTAAATCCTTCTCTATATCCAGAGAACAAGATACTCTGAGCTATGCTCTCCTCGGTTACATCCGGCCAGTACTTGATCTGGAGAGAGGCAGGTAAAAAATCAAACCGGTATTATCAACTCTCTTACTACTAACAAGCAAACCTTGTCAGACAGTCTTCTGAGTGCTCAACAGAGCATACATGTGCTAAATAAGGAAAATGAAGACTTGGCAACCAATTTGACCGCATTGGAGAGAGCCAAGGTATCATATATTATTGAAAAAAGTCAGACACCTCATTAAAACCTCCCCGCGCCACCAAGATAGGAAAGAGTATGCCCTCTAATATTTACATTGATTAGAGGGCATACTCTTTAGTATGTTTTTAAGTTCTCCCTTCTTAGTCTTGAAGTCTATATGTCCCTAGTTTGATCTTTTCATAGATCACATAAGGGCCTTCCCAATTCGGAGCCAATAAACTGAACGGCTTCTCCTTAGTATGTAAGAAGACTTTCTTTAAAACCTTATCCCATGTTCGAAAATCTCTTATTTTGACTTTGGAAGAAAATATGTTCCTCATCTGACCTTGGTAGTGTGTTGTTCTCAATTGTGCTTTAACCTTTTTTCCTATATTAAGGTCCAGTTGATTCCAACCTACTGCATCATTAGCCTGTTTGGAATAGTTATGGACCCTGTGTGATGGTAAAGTAGCCTCTATGGGAGTAATTTCATCAATCCCATATACCAAGGCAAAAGGAGATTCTTGTGTAGCAGCCCGAGGAGTAGTTCAGTAGACCCACAACAGTTCTTGCAGCTCCCTTCAAATTCTTTTTTAATCCGGACAAGATGGTTCTATTTGCAACCTCAACTTGGTCATTAGCTTGGGGGTGAAAATGAGAGGAAAAACAATGTTGAAAGCCTCTAGAGACGCAAAAGGCTTCCATGTCTTTGTTATCAAACTATGGCCCATTGTTTGTACTAATTTTCTGGGGAACTCCAAATCTACAGCATATATTGGATAAGATGAACTTGATAACAGATTTTAATTTTGTTCCAGCCAAAGGAGTTGCATCTATCCATTTGGAGAAATAATCAATGGCGACTATGATAGTTCCGCATCCCCTGGATGCCATGGGAAGAGGTCCAACAAAGTCCATCCCACATCTAGCATAATGTATTGGCTCAGAAATAGACTCTGTGGGTACTGCTGGCACATGAATTTCATTCATATACCTTTCACATGGATCACATTTCTTCACCATTTTGTTAGCATCTGCCATTATGGTTGGCCAATAGTATCCAAGTAACAAGACTCTTCGGGTCATTGCACTGTATCCACAATGTGCTGAACCTTCCCCATCGTGTAGTTCGGATAAGAGAATTTGGGATTCCTCAAATCCCAGACAACGTAGGAGAGGTTTTCTATAAGATTTTTTATAGAGAATTTCTCTTATTATAAAAAAAACCACGAGCCTTGGATTTAATCTTTGTTGCCACATCTTTATCCGACTGCAATGTCCAATCGAAAATGTATTGAAGGAGGGTGTATCTCCAGTCCTTAGGTTGGATCACAAGTATACTCATATTTTCTTGATCTTCTTTCTCCTGATCTAACTATATGGACGGACATTCTTGTATGAGAATCCAAGGGTAGGACTCAGAATAAGCTATAGTTGCTAAAGAGTCTGCCAATATATTCTCCGATCTAGGAAGATGCTCATAGCAAATACTTTTGAAGCTTGCTGCCACTTCTTTCAAAACGAGTAAGTACTTAACCAGTTGTTCCTTCTTGGCCTCAGACTGTCATTGGGCATGGTGGATGAGTAATTAAGAGTCACTCTTTAACCGGACTCTCTTAGCTCTACAGAGGAGAGCTAACTTAAGACCGCCTATAGCTGTCGCATATTCAGACTTATTGTTAGAGTCCCTGAATCTCAAGCATATAGCTTGATACATTTTATCACCATACAGAGACGTTAAACAAATTCCAGCTTCACAGCCTATAGTGCTCGATCCACCATCAGTTCGGACTACCCATTCTTTCTTGAAATCATCTTCTGAACTTTGTCCAGAAGACCTATCAGCATGAAACTCTACTAAGAAGTCAGCCACTGATTGAGCTTTAATTGTCGTTCGAGGGGCGAAATCAATGTTGTAGTCTTCAATTCCACTGACCACTTGGTCCTTCTGATTGATATATGTGCCTTTTGAATAATATTTTCTAGCGGGAAAGACGTTTGGAGAATAATAGAATGAGCTTGAAAATACGACCTCATCTTTCTTGCTGCAACTACTAAAGCTAATGGCAACTTATCTAACCTTAAATATCTTCTTTCAGCATCCAGCAAACTCTTACTGATGTAGTACACCGGACGAGGATAATTGTCTACTTCGCTTACCAAGACAGCACTTATAGCACATTCTGACACAGCCAGATATACATAAATCTTTTCTCCTCGAATGGGCTTGAAAAGAGTCTTGGGTGAAGATAATTGTTTCTTTATTTCAATAAAGGCTTGGTCACATTGTGGGGACCAATTGAAGTCTTTAGCAGTTTTCAATATTTGGAAAAAATGAGCGCACTTGTCTAATGACCTTCAAATAAATCTATTTAAAGCAGCTAACCTTCCCGTGAGATTTTGAACTTCTTTAACATTTCGAGGAGGATCCGTTTCCAATAAGACATTAAGATGATCCGGATCAGGCTGGATACCTTTATCACTTATTATGTAACCCATAAATTTTCCAGATCGGACCCCAAACACACACTTATTTGGATTAACTTCAAATTCACAGTCTCTAAGTTAGAAAAAGTTTCTTGAAGATCAGTTATATGTAGATCCTCCTCCAAACTTTTAACCATCATGTCATCTATGTACACTTCCATGTTTCCGCCGATCTGGTTAGCAAAATGTTTTGTTCACCAGCCTCTGATAGGTAGCACCAACATTTTTCAATCTGAAGGGCATTACCCTGTAGCAGTGGAGACTTCTATCTGTGATAAAAGTGGTGTGATCATGATCCTCTAGATCTACTTGTATCTCATTATACCCTGAAAAAGCATCCATAAAGGACAATAATTTATTTCCAGATCTAGAATCTACTAACTGATCTATCTAAGGGACAGGATAAAGATCCTTTGGGAAAGCCCTGTCGAGGTCAGTGAATCAATACACAAACGTCATTTGCCGTTCTTTTCCTTGACTAACACCGGATTGGCAGTCCATAGAGGATATTAGGACTCTTTAATATTTCTTATCTTAATTAGCCGATCAACCTCTTGAATTATCACGTCTGTTTTTTCCTTCGGAAAATCTCTTCTTTTTTGTACAACGGGTGCCGCTCCTGATAGACAATTTAAGTGAAATAACATCCGCTGGTACTCCGGTTACTTCACTATTGCATCATGCAAGCACATGTTGATTGTTCAGCAAAAAAGACAACAATTTTTATTTAATTCTGGCGCCAACTTGAAACCAATCTTGACGTTCTTACCCTCTACAAGGGAATGAGTTTCAATTTCTTCAATGGGTATTATGACACTGGGAGCCTCTCTGGGGTCATCCATCTCACTTTGCTCAGTAGAAGGCTTCAGTAACTGCTAATCTTTATTAATTCGAACTGCCCCAAATGTCTTAGGAGCAAGAGCTATTGCATAGCACTCCCTGGCTATCTTCTGACTACTTCAGACAATTCCTACTCATCCCTACACCGCATATTTAAGCATTGATGGACTATAGAGGCCACAACATGCATTCTGGAAAACCAAGACCTCCCAAAAAATTTGTTGCATGATGTGGGGCAATCTACCACAACAAACAATACTCTTACCATCTTTTTAAAGGGCCAATTTCCCAACAATATTTCTTCTTCAAACTCCCCAATTACATCCGCAAAACTTCATGTGAAGCCCACAACGGTTATGTTTGAACGTCGAATAACATCCGGATTCCTCATCTATTTGTAGGAGCTTAAGAATAAGATTTTTATCGGACTGCCCATATCAATCAGAATTCGGCGTATATCATTTCCCCTTATAGAAGATCCTAAACCACCGCATCCTCGTGAGGCCCAACAATATCCCTCAAATCATATTCATAAAAGACTGTGAATGGGAATGAGGACTGGAAATGATGGGAAGACATTCCCCGTTCTAACAGGGTAGTCAAATTATGGACATGCCTCTTCCTTAATCAAGGGGTAGGTGCAGTTACAGTATCTCCTCCAAAGATAGTTAATGATTCAAAGAAGCTGATCAGTATGGATACTGTCTTAGTTTTTTCTATTATCACCCCCACCTTATTCTGAGTTGGATCGGGATCCAGATACTTAGATTCCACATCAAACCTTTCAAGGATCACCATTGCACCTTCTTGATCAGATGTTCCAGGGTTGTTTTGAAGGACTGTTTTCACTTCTTATTTTAACGTATGCCCCTAATTTTCCCCTTTCAATAAGGTTTTGGACTTCTTGTTTCAACGTTGTACAGTACTGAGTATTATGGCCTATATCGTTGTGATATTGGAAAAAACAAGTGTTCCGATTTTTTCTAGGAGACTGTAATGCCGTTGGCTTTTGAAATTTTACTTCATCCTTAGTTTTATCATATATTGTAGTTACATTTTCTCTCAATTCAGCGAACCATTCAGACTGGACCCAAAGACCCCTCCTACTTCTGGATTGTTGGCTCTGGGTATGATTCTGGTTGGATTGAGTTTGCTTGAGCCGATTAAATCATTGCCCGATCTCCTTCGGCTTGTAACCAGATTGGTTAGCGTCCGGAGGAGCTGTAGTGATGGTGGACCTCACCTGACAGTGCACCCTCGTTTTCTTTGTTTCTTCCACGTTAATATGTTTTCCCACTTGGTTTAATAAGCCACCCCAGGTCATAACTTTCTTCCGGGTTACGGAATCAGCTAAGTTCCCGGGATTCAATCCCTCCCGAAGAGAAGCAATCACCACTTGCTCAAAGAAATCTGCAATACCGTTTTTTGTATCCACAAAACGACTTATGTAATCTTTCAAAGATTCGTTTGGTTCTTGTGCACAATGGATAATGGTATCCCCGTTACCCTTCAATTCTTTACTCCTAACAAATTTCCTCCGGAAGGCAACCCAAAAAGTATCAAAGTTCCTAATACATCCTCGAGACAAACTGTTATACCATTTAAGAGGAATCCCCGTAAAATTTTGTGAGAATGTTATGCACAAGATCTTATCATCGTCATCAACATTCTTCATGAAGTTCTTAAATTTCTCCAGATGGTTGTCCGGATCCTGACTTCCATTATATATCTCCATCTTAGAGCTGTCAAATCTTTTAGGAAGGTGTCCAGACAGTATTTTCGCAGACAAATGTGACTGCCTCTAGTTTTTATTACGACTAAAAACAGTATTTTCATTAGGCGTTATAAAAATACCTGGTTCGGACTGAATGGCAAAAGGATCAATCAGTAATTGATCAACATGCTTATGGTATGATCCTTTGCCCTGGTGGCTTTTGAGCCTACCATGTCGGTCCCTCTTTCTTGAGTGCTTTTTGGTTAACTTTATCTTCTTTCTGGATCTCCCCTCATCATTGCTTGAAGATAAAGATTCTTCAAATTCTGCCTCATTCGAAGAGTTACTGGAGGATTCAAATCCAGAGCTTTCCACAAGCTTAAATCGGCGTGTTTTCTTCGAACTGAGGTGAGTCTTTAGGGATGGCTCATTCTCCCTAGGGTTGGCAGTATGGTGAAGTATTGACGCCCCAGATTTCATCTTGATACATTTCTCTGCTTGTTTTATGGCTCTTAGTTCCTCTATTTCAGCCCTCAGCTATTCCCGTTGCTCTATAGTGTATTCCTTATTTTCTTTTACACCTTCCACCTCAGGAGGTGGAGTATTTTGCTCTTTCATATCCATCCAAACTGTTTTTCTCACTGGTTTGGAATGTAAAATTTAGGCACCGTCGTGCTCTCACTGTGGTCGCCAATTTGGTTTGGTTTATTTTGGGCAGGGGGTAGATTGGTAAAGTGTTTAGAAAGTGTTTTAATAATTTTGGGGTGTTTTGTGTTTAGTGTGGAGAGTAGATAGATAATTAAGCTGTCTACTAGTATTAAATTCTTATCACCCTCATTAATGAGAGTGATTGGGGTATTTATACCTTAATTACTGACCCATGGGCCTGTCGGGTCATGAAACCGGGTCAAATTCAAATACCTATTAGTTTTAAGTTGATTAGCAAATAGCTTAGTCAAAAGTTAATAAATTTGTCTAGTTCAGATTTTTAAAAGTGTGATATGGTCTGAATTGCCCCTGTTTGGATAAGTGGATTTGCTTAGGTATGGTGACCGAAATCTCTGAACTCATCTGGTTTAATCTTAGTTTTCTTAAAAAAACTCTTACTAAGACCCTTCTTAATGTTTTTCCTTTCAACTATTCTATTAAGGACTTGGGATAGAGAAAGGCTACCGGTTGTTGATGGTTTAGGTGAGTCTTATTCAGTATCCAGATTATCAAAATCATTTGTTAAGGTAAATATATTTCCTAACTGTAGTTTGTAAAGCTTCGGTTATTTCTTTATTCCTTTTTTCTCACATAGTTGTTTCAAATAATAAGTCATGATGAGTGTTATCAATGCTTACATTAGTAGGCTTATCTTGTTTATTAATAGTAACCCTTAAGATCTCTTTGTTGTTGTGTTTTGAGGATTGAGTAAGTTTCTTAAAAGGTGAATCATCATTTGTTGAAGTTATTGATAGAGTCTTTTGAACCATCTAATTATCATCAATTTTTTGTAGAAAGTAATTATGGATGAGTGGTACCAGTTTCTTCTGCTTTCTTATCATTTATTATGATGGACTTGATTTCTAGGAACCCATGTTTGTTTTTGAATAGATGGGTTCTAGTTAATGTTGTCTAATGAATTAGGATATAATTGGTTGTTCTTAGAAGATTATCTATATTTTTTTAGTACTAATTTCTTACAGTATTTTGATATATGTCCTAGAAATTTACAATCTAAACCAGTAGGAGGGTATTTCACCATAGATGATTTCTTGCCATAAACGATTCTTGTCTCTAAAAACAATCCAAATCTTTTAGAAAAAAGTTGTTCAGACATCAAACTCAATCGAGGCTTTGCAACATTTAAATTTGGCCCCGTTTGCATAAGGAAACCAGATAGATAAAGGTTTACCTAATGTCTTAGCTATATTATGAATGGTATCCTTGTTTTATATATACTCTGGTAAGTTTGGAAAAGTGAACCAAACTAGAATAATTGGAGATTCAGTACTCGCGTTGAATGTTGTATACCATTTTAAAAGTCCCAACGAATATTGGCTAATAGTCTAGACATTGCGTTTACATAGTTTCATAAGGTCTTAAATTGGATCTAACTCTATAAGAACATACCTAAGGTTTCAAAGATAGATATTAAATACACCCAAGAAACAAAAAAAATCCATAAAATTTTAAAATATATTTGACCATCATAATTTCCAAAATTTTAAAATAAAAAATTCTATTGTTATCTAACGATTAATCCTTGTAAAAAAGTTAATTTTAATCTAAACCTTTTATATATTATGTTAATTTACAACGAATGTTATTTTTGTCTCATTCAACTATATTCACTATTCAGCTTAATTGTAGTAAAACTTGCAAAAAAAAATTATAATTTTGTTTGAATTGTTAATATTAATGGAAGATGTAAATTGAAATGAGAAAGTCTATTTTGGTCTTTCTTCTAAAGTTTATTATATATTCTACATTCAATTATGTATATCAACCTTAAATTTTATATATATATATATAGTTTGGTATTGCTACCGCACATGACTTTGAGAGTCATGATGATATTACTGAGGAACGTCTTTATCAGAATATTTTTGCTTCTCACTTCGGTCAATTAACAATAATTTTATATATATATGATTGGTTATAATTACATTACAAGAGAAGATAACGGTTATGTTAACTGCTGATTGAAAAAAGGAATTGGATAATTTATTTTTAAACCTTTTACGATGCTCTTATAAAGTCAAAACCAAACATCAATAAAGAAAAACCAAATTGATTTGAAAATGTTTAGAAAACGTACATAAATTATATAACGAAGAAGGTTTCGAAACTCGCGGAAAAAGAAACATCCAAATAATAACCACTGAATTAGTACTTACAGTTGGTGGATCCGTTTACACAACAGCAACGCACTTCTCAATATCAATAAGAGGTCACTTTCAATGACGATCTTACAAATAAGTTTATTTGGAATCTATTGGCAAAAGAACAAAACAGACTTAATGTAATATAGAGGCAAACGTGGGTTGAGCCCCAACCACTTTAGCTTGTCATTTTCGTAGTTTCAAAGTATTCACATCCTGTAGGAAATTTTCTTAAAGATAAAACTCAAGAGTAAAAGGTAATGTATATACTACATCGGCTGAGATATTTGGCAGAGATCTGTTAAAAATATTATAGGCGGTTGAAGATTTATGTGCAAAAATATTTGCCACTAGCTTTATGGAGGGCAAGAAACGATTTATTGTTAATGGCTGAAAGAGCGTATTGAACTTTTGCGGCGACGAATAGCAGTGCATGATTACCGAAGGATTTCTAAATATATTTAGAAATTTTTAGAGAAAGATAGAAAATTAAAAGTTTGAATTGATGTTTAATCTCAACATGTGATTAAAGAGTTGTTGCATGGCGCAAATGGTACAAGTAGTTGAAGCAGGCATGTTGTTGTACAAATATCAGTGTTAGCATTATCCTATTTGTTGGTCAGTCTGGATTCAGGCGCAATGGCTGAAGTGCGTATCGTGCATCATTGATCCTCTATCAAAAGTGAGAGAATAGGCTTTTGCGATCTCTAATGGATTATTTACTGAAACACTAGATTTTAAGAGAGAAAAGCTGGAAGCTTTAGCTACAGTCGAGGTAGAAGATAAACACTTGGAACCTCCTATATATAAATTATGTGTATGTTGTCCGTGGATGTAGGATTTCTTCACACTACGAACCACATTAAATATGTATTGTGTGTGTACTTAAGTGTTACAGAGATCCTATTGGTCTCCTACTCTTACCGTTACTTTTCATTCATTTACTACCGTTACTTTTCATTCATTTACTACCGTTACTTTTCATTCATTAAGCCCTAATTGATGTCCGTTTCGTTCTCTTTATTTATGACTCTAAATCTATATGTAAGAGAGATAGGAACTCCGAAAAGGCATAATCATAATTTCAAGTTATTTTATCTTCCTCTCTATTGTCTAATTCATATACTCATTCAAGAGAATTTGTGTTCTTAGAGGTAATCTTCTTACTTACAGTATTATCTCCTATTCCTTATTCTACCATTCTTCGAACCTTTCGTCGGGTTTCTAGTTTGGATTTATCGTGCCTAACGAGTCCTGTAACATTGGTATCAGAGCCATCGATCTTCCGGACCCGGATTTTTTTTTTTATTTTTTCTACTTCCAAAATAAGCAGTCATGGAAACTAGGGCACAAACTTTGATCGAGGTTAACAAGCAACTTGAGGAGATGAAGCAAGTTCAGGCCGATCAAGCCAAGCAAAATGAAGAAAATCGTGTGGCTCAACTCAAACAAAACGATCTATTGAGGAATGAGATGACTGCTCGATTCAACGATATTAAGAACATGTTTGCGGAGCTACGCCCTATTACACAGAACCCTGAAAAGCGTCCGCTGGTTGACGACGATCCTTCACGTTCCGACGTTTTCACGACGCTTCCCCGAACATTCTCTCTGGAACCACCTGATTCGCTGAACCTTGTCCCCGGTTCGAATCGTGGAACTAATCAGGAGCCTCGTACGACACCAACAAACGGTTTGCTCACCCGCCTTACTAAGGTTGGGTTTCCTATTTTTGATGGATCCGACCTGCGCGATTGGGTTTTTAAATGCGAACAATTCTTTGCGCTTGACGGAACGCTAGATGAATCAAAGGTAAGACTCGCTACTATCCATATGACAGGAAAGGCATTGCAATGGCACCACAACTATATTGCAGAACGTTTCAATCGATACCCACCCTGGACAGAATATGTTCTTGCAATTTCTACTCGCTTTGGAGGTTTGTATGTCGATCCATTATCGGAGTTGGTTAGCTTACAACAAGAGACCGATTCGGTCGAGGTGTTTCATGATAAATTTGAGTGTAAACTCACACGGTTATCCCTACCACGCGCACATGCGTTAAGTATTTTCTTAACTAATCTAAATCCACATTTGCAGCTTCATGTGAGACAGTTTCAGAATGTGGAATCCGTTGCCGAAGCAGCAAAAATAGCTATGATGCATGAATCATATTTACGCCTACTCCCTCACAAATCACAACGACCCTCATTCAAACCCAACACCTATTCTACTCCAAACTCCTATCAAACACCGAAATATCTCAATCAAAACACCCAGCCACCGCTTTTACCCACTGCCCCTAGCAACACACAAACACATCAGACGCCAAATTTTATCTCAAGAAACAACAACCAAACACCCCGAAAATTTACTTGGCAAGAGATGCAAGATCGCAAACAAAAAGGTTTATGCATGTATTGCGATGAAATCTTCACCCCCGGCCATCAACAAACCCATCGCACGGCTCATATATATGTCATGGAAGGTGATGCAGAATCTGGACTTTTCGATGTAGATGAGGTTCATGACGTAGTCAACACGACGGCTGTTGAGTCAGAGCAAACACAACCGCCTATGATATCGCTACACGCACTGACGGGCAACACAACCTTTAATTGTATGCGTTTGACAGGACAAAGTGGTAAGCGAAAGATCCACATTTTGATTGATCCCGGGAGTACACACAACTTCTTGGACCTAAAGGTTGCCAATGAAATCGGTTGCCCTCTCGAAGCGACTAAACCGATGGTGGTTTCTGCCGCCCTGGGAAGCACAATTGTTACAAAATACAAGTGTAGCAATTTTTCTTAGAAAGTACAGGGCTATGATCTCACCACCGAGGTAAGAACTTTAAACCTTGAATGTTGTGATTTTGTGCTAGGTATTCAATGGTTGCACACCCTTGGTCCAATTTTATGGGATTTTCTCAACCTCCGAATGGAATTCAACCTTAATGGTTTGAAGCATGTGCTGCGTGGGAATGTAAACAAGGGTTGTAAGGCGATCAACGGAGCAAGTCTGAACAAGTTAATGCTTCAAGAACCTCAGATCACATTGTTGTTTGGCCATGAGATAATAGATGACGTTTTAGACGACTTAAACCCAAAAGCTCTTTTGTCTCATATTTCGGCGGACTCTACACTGCGTGAGTTGATCAGTTCGTACTCTGGAATTTTCGTCGAACCCACAGCTTTACCGCCTTTTTGTGAAGAGTTTAATCACAAAATTCCTGTGGTAAGCGGTTCTAATCCCGTTACTCTCCGACCCTATCGCTACTCATCCCTTCAAAAGGATGAAATAATTCGATCATGCGTTTACATGTCTTTCAAAGGGAACACCATACTGTTTGATTGTGGAATTCATCCTGCTTACTCTGGGATGCCTGCACTGCCTTATTTTGATGAAATCGACCCTTCAACCATAGATGTCCTTCTCATCACCCATTTTCACTTGGATCATGCTGCATCCCTACCTTATTTTCTGGTAAATACGACATTCAAGGGACGAGTGTTTATGGCCCCTGCAACTAAGGCAATCTATAAGCTACTGTTGACTGATTATGTAAAAGTGAGCAAAGTTTCAGTTGAAGATATGCTGTTTGACGAACAAGACATAAACACATCCATGGAGAAAATTGAGGTTATTGACTTTCATCAAACAGTAGAAGTGAAGGGCATTAAATTCTGGTGCTACACGGCTGGCGATTATGTGTACCTCAAGCTCCAACCATACCGGCAGAATTTGTTGAAAACCAATAAGGTACCGAATAAGCTTGCTCTGAAATATTACGGTCCTTTTCGTGCTACAGATAAAATTAAGAGCGTTGCCTACAAGCTGGAGCTTCCGGCCACCGCAGCCATTCACGACGTTTTTCATGTGAGCCAACTGAAGTTTTGCCCTAACCCACTGTCAACAATCTCTGTTCTACCTCCATACATCGTCGACTTGGGAAATTATAAAGAACCTGAAGCAATCTTGGAACGCTACAGAGATCCTATTGGTCTCCTACTCTTACCGTTACTTTTCATTCATTTACTACCGTTACTTTTCATTCATTTACTACCGTTACTTTTCATTCATTAAGCCCTAATTGATGTCCGTTTCGTTCTCTTTATTTATGACTCTAAATCTATATGTAAGAGAGATAGGAACTCCGAAAAGGCATAATCATAATTTCAAGTTATTTTATCTTCCTCTCTATTGTCTAATTCATATACTCATTCAAGAGAATTTGTGTTCTTAGAGGTAATCTTCTTACTTACAGTATTATCTCCTAGTCCTTATTCTACCATTCTTCGAACCTTTCGTCGGGTTTCTAGTTTGGATTTATCGTGCCTAACGAGTCCTGTAACATTAAGTTTATATTCTTGTTTATTTTTTAGTTTATTGTTCTATGTGTGTAACTAATCTTTGAGTACGAGCCGAGGTTATGTAATTTTTTTTATTCTTGGTGCAACTTCAATACTTGTACCAAACAGGTTTCGGCTAAAAAGGTTGAGCTTAACATCGTCTGAATATTGGTTATTGGTGGAACTTGGGTTTAGCTGATTATTCCAAAGCAAAAGTTCTCTCTATGAGGGGTTTACCTAACAAAGGGTGCGGTACCGCACCGCGCGTAGTGTTGAAATCAAGAAGAAAGGACAAAAATTGTTTCAAATGTTGAAGTTAGAGAGAATGTTCTCACCGAGAAACCAAAACACTCCACCACGATGAGTTCCACAAAGTTCAACCTTGAAAAATTCAATGGTGATAATGATTTCACCCTCTACATAATTAAGGTTCAAGCTTTCCTAGTACGTAAGGGATTGGTTGTTGTCGTTGATAAGAAATCTACGGATAAGATTGATACCACAATGTTCTCTAAAGCTCATAGTGCTCTCATATTAAGCTTGGGAGATTAAGTGCTTTGAGATGTGCCTTAAGAGCCTACAAATCTAGGTATATAGAATCAAATGGAGGCGATTTATAGAAAACATCATTGACAAATAAATTTTATCTCAAGAAACAAATTGACACTCTATTAATGGATGGAAGTAAAGAGATCCGATGACATCTAGATGATTCCAATATAATCTTTATTGACATGAATTATGTTGGCGTTGATGAGTCCGAATTCTGCTTACTCTCCGGACGGGGACAGATCGGACCTAACTCTCTGGACCGGACAGACCACTTCGAACACCTAGCTAATGGGACTGTTCGAACTATGAGAAAAGTACTAAAAAACCTAAACACTTCTTGACTAAGCTACTTGCTCTCCTACTTAGAACTCATAGGTATTTAAACATGACCCAAAAGCCCATAAGGGCCCAAAATGTAAGGGTATAAATACCCAACCACCTGCATTAAATGTGGGTAATGAAAATTAACTGCAACCAGCCAGCTTAATTCTCCCTCTACTCTCTACTCTAAATATCAAACACCCACATACTTCTTTAAACTAAAAAACAAATTACAAGCCTACCCTCAGGCGATAATTATTCTCACCAGGCGTCAAGGTGGATGGCGATGATCATACCATAATATTTTTAAGTTCTCTACCCAAGGTGTATGAAATATTTATGGACATCATGTTTTGTGAAAAGAAGTCTCTCACGATGGCTGAAGTGAAGAGTTCCAGGAACTCAAAATATTTTTAAAGCAGGTTGTTATGAGGGGTGACTCTAAAGTTTTGCACTAAGTGTGAGAGGCATGCCACGAAGGAGATATTCAAGCAAGAATAGACGAAACTCTCGATTAAAGTCAAAAGGGTTTGTGATGGGTTCTAAAGTGAGAAGTTGCTTGTGCAAAAAAAGAAGGTCATAAGAGTAGGAACCACTCAAATAGAATAAAGGGAAATACTGAAGGCCAAAGTCAAAGATGATGTAATAGGTTTAGACGACTATAAGTGATGAGGTTGGTTTGACACTAACCATTATATATATCTGAGGGGCAGTTCGGACATATCCAGTACCATGCCTCACTGAACAGTATAACTTAGTGGAATCTAACTCAGCTAGTTACTAGTCATTTCATCTCTTTGGGTTATGGGTTTTTAAATTTAGCGGAAGCCCATGATCCGATCCGAAAGTCCCATGGATCATTAAATGAGTATAAATACCCCAACCACTTTCATTAATGAGGGTAATAAGAATTTACTGCTAGCACACAAACATTAAATTCCCAAAACACTTTCCAAAATTATCCTCGATCACAGATAATCCACACTAATAAGTACGTTGATTGTTTAATGGCTTCTTATCGTTGCGAAAACTATGATAAATTAGTGTTAGATTCAGACGTAGTATTTAATATGACTTCCAAAAAACATTTATCTAAATAAGGGAAATTGTTTTAAGGTAATAAGATCTACATATAGAATGATGAATCTTGTTCGGTCAAAAGAGTAAAAACTATTTGGCTTCAATTATCTACAAGACTTGAGAGAGTGGTTATACAACATGAGGTTCATGCCAGAATCTAAATGTACACTTTTTTTATTAAAATGGTATATAAGGAATGATTTACTTATTGAGATAGAGATGACAAACTTGAGGTCTTGCTAGGGTCACTTGCTGTTATGAAGGCATATAAGACTAATGATGTATTAATTGTTAGGGTATAATATTGGTAGGGAGGTGTCGAGTGTGAAGAACGATTCAACTAAGTGATGCCATCATTAGCTGGGGAATTTGAGTGAAACGAGTCGTATTGAGCTTAGTAAACACGGGATGTTGGATGCTAACACATTCAGAATCTTAACTTTTTTTGAAAGCTATCTGTTGGGTAAGAGATATAAGGTAAAGTTTTTCCTAGTAGTCGTACAACCAATAGAGTTCTTGAGTATGTTCATTTGGATCTTTGGGGTTTACCACGTGAACATACTATAGGTGGTGAAAGGTACTTCATTTTATTATTTGATAATTATTCCATAAGAGTATGAGTTATACTTTGAAGACCAAGGATGAAGTATCTGATGTTATTAGGAATGAAAATAATTTGATAGAGAATCAGACCGGGAAAATGGAAAAGAAGCTTCAGACTAATAATGGCTTGGAATATGTTAACACGGATTCTACTATCTATTGTTAAAATTTTGATATTACTAGACATTAAACTATGAGTGGACTCTCCAACATAGTAAGCTTGCTGAATAATAAACCAAACCTTGATGGAAGATGTCGAAGGTTCCGGGGAAACGTTGTGACTACGACTGCATATATCATAAAAATGAGTCTATGTACATTAATGGACTTTTTTTTCCTGAAGAGACCTAAAATTGAAAAAAACCTAACCTAGAACATTCAAGAGTGTTCAAATGTGTTGTTTACGCACAACTGAAACAATATAATCTTCAGCAGAGAGTACTAAAATATTTATTCCTTGTCCACCTGGATGGAGTAAAAAATCATGGGTTATGGTGTTTTAAACCTGTATGTTAGGATAAAATTATTAGCAGATACTTGGATTTTAATAAGGATGACATATCATTATAAAAGGCGGTGGAAACCCAACCTAGTACTACCCGGAAGAGATGTGGAGTTGATGATGATCTGATCTAGAGAATGAATCTTGGGATGTTTCTATCGAGGATAATTTAGGACCATTTCTAGCTTCGCTCATACAAAGGAAGTTCAAGCCCTGCACGAGTCCAAATATGGCCAAGGTTCTGGTGTTCCAAGGATTTCAGATGATTAGAATAGAGAACAACATGGGCTAAACAATTATCAATTGGTGAGAGATAGAGCACGAAGACCAAGAAAACTTCCAAAATAGTATGGTTTTGTTGATGTTATTTATTATGTTTAATCTATTAAAATACAATAATATGTTCTTGAACCCAACATCTATCATGATGCTACCAATAGTAGTGATAGAGAGAATTGTCTTACGACCATGAATAACAAAACTAAGATCTCTCAAGAAGATAGACAACTTGGAAACCGAATGGTTAGAACCTATTTTAGAGTAAATGAATATTCCAAAGGAAGCAAGACATTCCTACGGTTCAGTTAGTCACACAGAAGGATACACTGGTGGCCAAGTTTTTAAAACAAGATGAGGGTGTAGATTTTAGTGAAATATTATTACCGGATGTGTTACAAACGTGTGTCTACCTATATGGTCAATTTAAAAAGACAATTTACATGTGTCAACCAAAATGGTTTGAAGTATGAACGAAAGAAGATCTTATTTGTTTAAGAGACATGTTTATAGACTGAAACGCTTGTCAAGTAAATTGAATAGAAGATTTGATTTTTTTATGAGATCCATCAATTATATATGAATCGATTATGACAATTGTGTCTATTAGGATGGGGAAACACATATCAAGAGGCAAATCCCTCTTACTATTATATGTGGATGATATCATAATAGCTCAAAAATATAGAAATAAAGATTGAAATGGTATAGACTAAGTTGAAAAGAGAATTTTAAATGATGGATATAGGAGAGGCTAAGATGATACTTGGTATTAAGATCAACATGAACATACCGAAAGGGTATTTATTCTTATCTAAAGAAGAGTACACACGTACGTTCCTTTCGAAGTTCGGCATTGCCGAAGGAAAATAGGTTGGAACTCTCACTCAATCCCGTTTTAAACTTAGTGCCACTGAAACACCAACCAAAATAGCATATAAGACGTATATACTCTAGATACTTTATGCCAATGTTATTAGTTACAATATGTATGATATAATTTGCACGATACCTGATCTTGCCTACACCGTAAATATTTTGAGCAGATTCATGTCAAATCTAAGAAGTCGTATTAGGATGAACTCAAGTAGCTCATAAGATATTGAAAGGTTTGAGTAAAGTTGGGTTGTGTTATAGTTAGGTAGATAAAACTGATACAGTGATGAGAGGGTATATGGACTCTGATTATGCGGATTGTCTTGATAAGAAGAAGTCTACTTCGGGTTATATATTTATCGTACTTGGAGGAGTGGTTATTTAGAATTCTCGTGTACAAAATATTGTTGGCTTATCATCTACTGAATCCAAATATATTGTTATTACAAAATCCATAAATGAATTTATTTGGCTAAAGGGATTGTTGAGTGAGATCGCTCGTATGGAGCAAGATGTAATTATGTTTAATAATAATACTAGTTCTTTTTATCTTATAAAGAATATGTGGTTCCGTGAGTAAAGTAAGAACATAAATATCAAGTTATGCTTTGTTCGATATGTGGTGGTGAGAGAGAAAGTAAAGGTGGCTAAGATTAAGAGAGAGCAAAATTCTTTTAATATTATGACAAATGTGTTACCAGTTTCAAATTTCACGAACTGTATATGACTTGTGAAAGTCTAGGATGTGGGTGAGCTGGCCTTTAAGGATTAGAACATTGGATGTAACGAATGTTAGAGTTACCATAAGGCTAGGTGCAGAATTGTTAGGTGTAGGCTAGAAATAACTCGAGATGATAAGTACTTTTGAAGACTACATGTGGGAAGATGGATCATTGAAGACATGTAGAGGCATGAACTGTTTAATTCTTTTAGGCATATGTTGGGGTTGATACTTTAGACCTCTTTTAATATATCACATATACTTCGGCTCTCATTTCTTCAGTTTTTAATCTTTGAGATGATTTATCATCCGGGAAAGAAGAGAGAAACATCTTTGTTGGGATGAGTGCATCAATTTCATATACCAATGTGAATTGTCTCTCTTATGTAGTTGTTCGATGAGTATTTTATCAAGCCCAACAAAACTCGTATTCGAGTCTTTGAAGATGTTTTTCAAAACATCAATTATGCTTTAGTTTGTAACTATGACTTACCCGTTACTAGATAATCATATACAATGAGGTAAACCTGGAGTTCTCTAGAGAAGGGCTTTGATAGAACCTCTAGAGAAGAAAAGTATTATTTTATTTTGTTAAAATCTTGATCATATTTTTCAAACCCTAAAAAGATTTTCCATATTCAATACGTGCAAATAAGTGGAAGAATTTGTTAGAAAAATAATATATGAAGCTATTTAATGATGTCAACGTCCCTAAAAATATATGAACTTCCGTGACTAACCTGTGCGGGTGGATGGATACCAAGGATTCTAACTGTGATGGGTCTGCTATTATACCTCTTTTACTGATTAGGTAACCCAAAAACTTGCATGACCAAATCTCGAAAGTGCACTTCTTCGGATTCAACTTCAAGTTAATGGTTCTTAAGATCTTGAATATTTCTTCTAAGTTTTTTATATGGTCTGCATCTTTAGGGTCCTTTATAAGTATATCATCAATATGAACATCCATATTTTGGCTTATATGGCTAGTAAATGTTTTGTTCACAAGTTTATAGTAAGTTACTCAAACATTATTCAATCTGGAGGACGTGACTTTATAGGATTGAAGACCCTGGTTAGTAATGAGGGTAGTGCATTCTTGATCTGACAAGTACATCTAGATTTGGTTGTATCCTAAATATGAATTTATGAATGAGAATAGTGTGTTACTTGACATTAAATCTACCAATTAATCTATCATCGGTACTAGGAATAAGTCATTGGGGACTGATCTGTTTAAATCAGTAAAGTCTACATGCATTCACTATTTTTCATTATTATTTTGAACTAATACTATGTTGGTAGTCCATACAGGATTGGTAGACTCGTACATATGTCCGACATTCGATAACATTTCTACCTTGGCCACAATAGCCTCTAATGTTTCAATATAGAAATCTCTTCTCTTCTGAATGATGGGTCGAATGTTTTAATTGACTGATAATTTATGACAAATAATATATGGTGATATTCATGTGATATCTTTAGCCTTCTAAATACAAACATTTAAATTCTTTGTTAAAAATGATTGCAAGGAAATCTGGAGGCTACCTAAAAGAGTTATACTGATTTTTAGACACTTACCATTAGCAAAATCAAGCATTTGTATGTTCTTATTGGGGACTACACATCTCGGAACCTATCAATTCCCTCAACTATAAGAAAGATCCATTTTGGTTGTTATTTCTTCAAAAGCAAGGGACGTCAATAAACTTAATGAGCATGCTTATTATATATGTTTGTAACCAAGCATAAATATATACAATCAAATGGAAAACATATCTCCGGACCTATTACAAACTGCCATTGAAATCAATAATTCATCAAGCAAACAACATATCCTAATTATGTGCTCTTGAAAAAATAGTTTTAGTAAGAGAATATGTTATGATGAAGTTTGTCATCGTGTGCTTTATGTTGATTTAACGTCGTTTTACTCTCTCTTTAACATAAATGTTTTTAAATCTATATTATTGGCATTAGTGGATCTCATGCTACTACTTTAATACAAAACTGCATAGTTATTGGTATACTATAACCTTAGGGACTTCCAATGCCCTCTACAATACGTAGTTTCGTGATACAGTTTTGCAACCATAATTCTCGGTTGGACACCTCAAAACATGAAAAAAAATTCTTCTATTATACAATTAGTGTTTGTTTTTATATTTTCTAATAATCTTTCATCTCCAACCGATAGGAATATATTGCATGTAGTGTTAAAAATATGCAATCACAACCGACCATACTCTGAGTCTGAATACCCAACGATCTTCAAATTACCCGACTTATTATATGTCAACATGTGTCCTTTTATTAATTGTAAATATTGGAGAACTTTTTTTTACTAATTTCTAGTGGTAAATTGTTGGACTATTCATGTACTTTCTTAATAATTCAACGATAAAAGGAATGTTCGAACTTGTTCAAACTTGAGCGTATATTTATATTCTAACTACCAAAACATATAAAATATTGTGTATTTAATAGGGATATATATACTTGTCATTCTGTAACACTAAAACCACTTTATGCTTTTGTGCAAATCAAAGGATTGCACGTAAGCGATCCGAGTGAAGTTAAGTTTATAATAAAAAAGTCACATCACAAAAATATTTTATATCTTACTTCTCCAACAAAAATCTCTCTGTAGTATGTAACAATTTTTTATCGTTGATAGTTAGTTTACATTTAAAATATTACACTAAAAATATGAACTTACTCCAACTAAACTTTTGATACAGTAACCGAGTTCGTATCAAAAATCAAATTAAATATTGTTGGATTATAATTCTATAATAAATATTAATAAGTTTATCGTCGGAGGTTGTTAAGTTTTTTTAATTATAAAAAATTGATGTATGTGTCGGTTAAAAAAAATACATGCAAAAAATAATTAAATTGGCATAAAATGTCGGGTTTCAGAAGCGATGAATAGGATAATTGATAATTTTTTTTTTTCATCGTATTATAATTATTAATAGTATTTTATATAATCTTTACATTTATTATCAGATTATAGGTATATTCATATATGTTTCATAAGAAATCAAAAGTCATGTTCTACTTTTATAAATCATGGTAAGAATTATAGATCAGTAAATGTATCAGATTTTATTGGTCAATATTAAGAAATATACAATAATTTAGGTTAGTTCAATTGGTATATATCTAAAATAATACACATTTGTTTGGGTATATAATATCAAATATGTACCACACAAATTGGGGTATCTATAGATAAAATTATATTAAAAAATGTGGTGAATAGTATAATAATCGTTTGTCTTTATCAAGTTTTCTATGAGAGAAGTAAATAATTGTGTAATATAGATTTTTAATAAAACACGTATCAAACATCTAAAAATGTTTCATTTAAAATTTAGATTGGGTAAAACTCCAGTTTAAAACGTGTACACATTTCGGGATGTTTAAAAGAAACATCCATATATAAATCTAGTACTAAAAATGTGAAATAAAATTAAATAACTTAGTTTGATTAAGTTCAATGGTTTTAAAATTTTACGGTCACACTGAGCGAATTATTTTTAGATGAGAATACCAACTCATTTTTTAAAATATTATATTTATATGGTGTAGTTTATAGAATAATGCTAATGTTTTTAAAACATATTTTATACAAATTTAAATAATGATGAATCATATTATTTTTTCCATGAAAAGTATTCATTTTTTAAGATACCCACGTGTAATTTTCTTATTCAAAATGATATAGTTTATATTGTTTATAGCCAATAAAAACAATTTCTTAAAAGTATATAGCCTGAAGTCACACATGTAATTTTTTTTAGAAGTTTACAAAATAAATAACAAATAACATACTTTAATATTATGTAACATGTACTTTAATACCGTAGAGAAAAATAGATGGATAGGGTTTACAATAAAATATGTTTTTAAAACATTAGCATTATACTATAAACTACACCATATAAATATAATATTTTTAAAAATGAGTTGGAATTCTCATCTAAAAATAATTCGCTCAGTGTGACCGCAAAACTTGAAAACCATTGAACTTAATCAAACTAGTTATTTAATTTTATTTCACTTTTTTAGTACTAGATTTGTATATTTATGTTTATTATTTATAGATAAGATATATGGGCTAATGGGTTTGGGTCTAAAATTTCTAACACCCTCTCTCAAACTTACAATGTAACATACGCATTTAGAGTTTGTCAAAAAGAAAACAAAACTGAGATATCGAAAGAGCCTTTGTAAAGAAATCCACAAATTGTGTTTTTGGTGAAGAACTTCGCAAGTTACCTTCAATCTATAAAACTTCTTCATACGTCTTCTTTACGTCGCTCACAACCAGTTCCACAAAGCTCATCATAATGGAATCAAGAAACTTAAGAGGAACAAAAACACTTCAACCAACGGAATGGACTCAAATTTCTTGAGAAACGAGAGGTATGCAAGGAAGCATAACAATGAGACACTAGAGAGCTCTTCAATTAATGAGTAAAAAATTGATATTCTTCCCATCTTCTTCATAAATCTTCTTCAAGTACTATTTTTCACGCACCTTTTTTACCTCCTCATCATCTTCAACGAAAAAATTCAATTCAAATATCAAATCTCAAATTCTTAATCCATCTCTAAAACTTGTAATCCTTATTATTGCATTGTGAGTTTGTTACAAACAATAAAAAAACTCAAATACCAATACTAATCTAAACAATAAAAAACCAAATTGAAATGCTAAATACCAAAATTAAATCTATAAACCAAAACCGAATCCAAATCCAAACACCAAATGTGAAAATCATAATTGAAAGCCAAAATTAAAACAAGACGCCAAAACCAAAATCAAAACGTCAACACCCAAAGTCGAACGCCAATCTCCAATCTCTAATCTCCGAAATCCAAACTACAAACTCCGAAATCCGAACTCCGAACTCCGAACACTGAACTCCGAACTCCATACTCCGAACTCCGGACGACAAACGACAAACGACAAACGACAAACGACAAACGAAACACTAAACGAATCTAAACGAATCTAAACGGCAAACGCCGATCTAAGAAAACTTCAGACATAATCTAAATTTGAAACAAAATCTAAAAACCAAAACAAAATCAAAATGACAAACATCTATCTAAGAAAACGTCAGACAAAGTTTAAACGTCAAACCAAATCTAAACACCAAACAAAATCATAACACCAAATACCCAAACAAAATCCAAACAAAATCCAAATTACAAATTCAAATACCAAATCCAAATCCAAAACTAAATTTAATACTAAATCCAAATACCAAATTCAAATCTAATTTCCATTCGAAATCAAAATCAAAATGAAACTGAACCTACGATTTTACCAATAAAAATCTGCACCATTCTAGTAGCGATTTCTCCTGAACTGTAGCATCGAATCATAATCCAACTGGTCAGACTGAATGATTATATGTCTCGAACACACTGTCCAAAATTCGGAAGAATAAAAAACGGACACTGTTTACCTCTCGATAAGGTCTGTTGATTGTGGATGTACACACTAGATCCGAATACCAAATTTTTTTAATATTTGTTTCTTTCGGCGGACAGCTAAAACAACTGCCCGCCGGCACAACGAAGATACAAAAACTTCAAGATAGACGAAGAAAGATGGCTAGGGTTTATTATTTAGAAAGCGTATAAATTACAAAAAGTATATGCTCTAATACATATGGGCTAATGGGCTTGCGTCTAAAATATCTAACAAATACATAGAAATTTGTGTGATATAATAAAAGATTATTCATTAAGCTTTTCAGATTTCATAAAACTTGCAATCAATGATAAATGTACCAGTTACATACTATGATATAAAGTTTTACCAATCAAATGTTAAGATGACATTTCTCGTAACAAAATTGAACAAATAATTAATATGTACATTTAAAAGACTTTATTTATAATGATCTAAATTTGATGATTTGTATGTTGGAAAATTATTGATCGATATATTTGGTGAGTTCAGATATTAAGAATGTTGTCTTTGGAAGAAGTTATATGTGAATTCTAGAGAGAGAAAGAGAGAGAGTTTTTAGAGAGAGAAAATTTGAGTAAAATTGAGTAAAATATAAATGTGTTCACCCCCTTTATTAGGTTAGCCTTGCCCTTTATATAAAGGTGCCAAGACTTAGCCTTAAACTGAAAACGGTTACACAAAAGAGGGTAAATTAACCTTAGTTCTCAATAATATTACATAGTTACAATTGTTCTCTTAAACTTACATTATTCACATTTTAGTCTTTAAATTCCATATTCCATATTAGTAGCCCCCCTAGTTCTCATGTCAGTAAATGAATGAGAACTAAATGTCTTCGAATTCTTCCATATGCCGCATTAGTTGTTGTGATCGAAAACTCGAAGTCAAATACTCCATATAAAAATTAAAGTCCAAAACTCAATAGAAGATACAAATTCGAAGTAAAAAAAAGTCATCGAATCATTCCAAAACACAATCATTATGGAAGTAGCTTCAAAACATAGTCATTGAATTCAAAATGGAGAATGCCAAGCTTCGAATTTCATCAAAAGTGTACACAAATGTAAATGTTTCAAATGATCGTTCAGATCCATCATGAATATCTAGCTACTAGATTCATAGCTAGCTAGCTAGTCTGAAAGATGTCGAACTCCTAAATTTTTCACCGTTCTGAATTCTGCCCTATCTCCATAGAGTCATTTCCACTTTACACGTCTTCCTATGTTTCTATAAATTCATCAGTAGCCTCATTTTTCATTCTCACAATGCAAATCACTTGAGAAAAAACTCAAACTCTTGGCTACCTTCAACGTTTTCTTCATCTTTCTCAATGTTTTCATCAAAAAACGTAAACTTTCCGATCAAAACCTATATTCTCTTGTCAATGTTCATCCAGTTTATGAGAAAAAAATCCAAAAACCAGAAGATCGAAGGCTAACATACCCAATAAACCTAAATCTCTTAAGCCTGACAATAATCTAATCTTCGGATCATACGAATACTTTTGTATTACTGAAAGGGAAGAGGAATACAAGGTTGCCGGATTAATCAACAATGCTCATGTTGGAACAACCACCAAAACAACTTATTACTGTAACTTTGATCCAACTAACGTACATGCTTTTTCACCTTCTTTTTCAACCGAAGAGCACCCTTCTTCTAAAGTTCAAACACCTAAAATGCCTCGAGCCTCTTCTTCTCAAATCAAAGATTTACCTATGATTATTGAAGAATCAAACAAATCCTCCTTAAAATAAATCTCAAATACTCTCTCATCGACTCATCCTCCATCAATCAAAAAGAGAAAACAATTATAGCCATGGGAGACAATTCAGACGTTATTCCAACTCCTCATTCCTCGAATCCAGCTACTCAGTCTCTTCCTTATAGAGAGATAATCGAAGAGGTTCAATTATCCCCACAAAATTTATCCAAAAATCATCCCCAATCAAAGGATACTTCACCAGAAGCTGAAGCTTCACTGTCCAAACAAAATCCATTCCAAAATAGAGATGAAATATCAGGAGTCGATAAAGTTGATTCTGAGTCTACCAAAACTGATAATGAAGTTGAGTTCGATGAAGGGAATTCAGAAACTACCATGAGTAAGAATACTCGTAAGCCTCGAAAAAATAAAGAGCCCGGATTTGTTTCCGAGGAAGAAAGGCTGTTATAGGCAGAAATTTAAGGGGTCTCGATGTTGATTATATTATTCAATTGAAAAAGGTTTCATATATATATATATATATATATAACCAAGAGAGCCAAGCCTCAGACTTAAAAAATAAATGGGGAATGGGAGAGAAAATCATAGTTTGACTGCCTAGGAAAGGGGAAACTCCCTTAGACTGCAAAGATGATTAGTTGGTGGTTTATCCCGAAATCATCAATTAGGGTCTTCAGATCCCATTGGATCCTATGATCGTGGAGTACTTTGAACTTCTCAACCTTTGCCATACTCAACTGATACCGAATCAATGGTTCACTCTTATGTCTGTGATAATGGCATCTTGGTTATCCAAAATTCCGATCAGCATTAAGGATTTCATTTCTTTAACCCAATTATCAAAAGGCCTGAAGCTCCCCTTTTATTACCTCACTCTAGTAAATGACCTAAAAATCATCGATGACCTCTTGGAAGCTGATAAACTATAGAAGCAAAAGTTTATCTCCATCTCAGGAGCATGGGATAATGGAAAATAGATATCTGATGATAAACGATCAAAGCTAAATCTCATCTGGAGAAGCAACCGTAAATACTTCAATAATTATAGATTTTAAGATAGATTTCATATGTTGTCTCCCTGATTAATTATTTTCTTGCATGATAATTTAAGAAATTTCGAGACGATATGCTATACGTTGATCAGCAGTCAAGGATATTTTCAAAAACCTTACCGCATGGGCCGCGAAAGTGTGGAATAACCCTTTCCATACTGCCTTCGAACCGATCAACTTCCTTAACAGTCATCTTTTTCCGATCACAGAGGGAGCCATGCCTTCTCGAAATTTAATGGAAGAACCCAATCCTCATCTCACCTGCAAAAGGTTAGTTCAACCTAATTGTAAAGTATTCCTCCCTATCCGCAACAGGCCGGAGATTCATCTGCCAAAGAATAAAAAAGAAAAGGTTAAAAAGGAAAAGAAAAGTAAAAAAGCAGCTAGCACATCTGACCTTGAAAAAGAAGAGCAGGAGAGAAGACCCTTTCACCCATCGAAGAAGGAGAAGATCAAGAACCTTCCTCGAAGAAAAAGAAAGCTTCCTTCAGTTCTCATGGAAAGAAAAAGAAACAATCCAAAATCACTGAATATACATTGGCCGATGCGGAAGAAACCACAACTGTTGAAAATCAAAAAAACCCTCCTCTCGAAGAGCAAACAACCAATAATGACGCTTTGATTATCATCGAATACAATGATGATGATGGGAACCAAAACGCTGAATACTTCGACCCGGACAGCTTTATTAATTTCAACGAGCCACGAGAACTCGTTGGAGAAGACGATCCCATCCTCCAGGATATTCAGACCCATATGCATTACTTCGGGAGAACAACAACTGTTGAATCCTCTCTAGAAATTATATGTCCATCTGCTACAACTACAACTTTGAATATGATTCATTGTCCTAGTTCAACACATATTCCTCCTCCTCTACTTAATCCTGAAATATTTGCTGCACTTCAACCATTTTCTGATCTCAACACTGCAGAAAAAGCACTTGCTTCCCAAGTCGAAGCTTCTCAAGATCGTTTGAAGAAATTGGCCAAAGACATGGTCCGCTACAAAGGATTTGCTAAAGATGAAAAACAACTAAGGGATAATTTTCAAGGAGAAATGGTCGAGCAATTCCATATGTTCGAATTAGCAAGGTCTGACCTTATTCGAGGCGCCCTCTTCATGAAAATTCATCTACGAACGACACATTTCGTTTTTACAGAAAAGTTGATTGCTTCACATCAAAATGAGATGGATAAGCTCGAAGCTAAACATGTTGACGAGCTAACTGCTGAAAAGTCCAAATATGAAGGTCTCCAAACTTTTCTTGCTTCCAGCGAGGTAAAAAATAAAGAGTTGAACGATGACATAACCAAATTGAAGAGTGATTTTGAGAAGGAGAAAGAAGTTGTTGTTGCTGCTGCAGAAGATGAATACTCGAAAGACATGTTGGCTGCCATTAACAATGGCAAAGAAGAATCAACCATCACTCTTCTTCGAGAACTTCATGCAAATTATCCAAGAAATAACCTCTCAAGTTTTTGGAACTACACTCCCATCGAAAATCATCCAAGTGAAGCCTTCGATCATATCCCTGACTCATCATCCGAGGAGAAGGAATCATCCGAGAAGGATGAGTCGTCTAAATAACTTCATTGCACTTTAAACATACCATTTTTGTACTTGTCAAATTAGAAATTTGCTTATTGTACTTCGAATAATTAATCTAATTGACAATTTTTTACTTATTTTTCATTTTTATCATCTTCATAAATTGTTCGATGCTAACAATCCTAAAATAGGAATGATAACTTTTTAAATATAACTCCTTAAATATGACAATACACGTCGAAATTTACACAATATATAACTACAAATTATAAGTATACCACTTTGAATACCTCAATATAGTTAGCGAAAATGGTTGCACTTCGAAAAAATCATGGCATATCTCGTGAACGTTGCACTTCGAGAAAATACAATGCATTATTGATCCTTGCACTTCGAAAAAATCATAATGTGTTCATTGAACATAGTATCTCGAAAATGGTTTTTTTTAAAGTGTAATAAACACTTCGGAACTACAAATTATAAGTATACCACTTCGAATAACTCAATGTAGTTAGCGAAAATGGTTGCACTTCGAAAAAATCATGGCATATCTGCTGAACGTTGCACTTCGAGAAAATACAATGCATTATTTATCATTGCACTTCGAAAAAATCATAATGTGTTCATTGAAGGCTTAAGTCGCTGCTTCGTCCCTCGACTATCACGTTTTGTGTCATTTAGTTCCTCGACAAAAAAATCACGGGTGAGGGTCCCTCGACTATCAAAAATCTATAAATTCAGTCCCCGCGCGTGGTTTTTGCTGTAATGATGCCAGGTGTCGCTATAGTTAAATGGTTTGCGTTCCACACATAGTCCCTTGACTTTTAATTCTATTTTTACCCTCTGAATTTAATATTTTTTTTATTTTTTATTTTTTATTTTTTTCTCAAAACAGAGTATATCAAAATTGTATATACTCTTTTTCATTTTTTCCCTCTTCTACACTAATTTCAAGTTCTTTTCTTTTGATTTACATCTAAAATCTACAAATCTAGGAACAATGGTAATAATTTCCAGCATTAAAAGAAAAAAGGGTAATCTGCAATATGCTGCCCAGAGGGCCGCCTGCACCTCCACCGAAGCACCAGCTGTGATAAAGTTCTGAATCTCAATTTTTGGCTATTTGTTTCTCCTCTCAAGATGTCTAATTATGTGTTTAAAACTTGAAGCAGTGACTGTGTATCAAGCAAAACAAAAAGGAGAAAAAGAAAGAATACAAGAAGTACAGATTCAAAAATAGTATTGAAGTTGGAGTTCCATGCTTATCAGTCATTGTTGTAACTCCTGAAATGTCCTACCAATACTCACTCACAGAACATCCCAAAAAAGTACACATCTTATTTTCACCTAACCTCCTAAGGATGCAATCCAAACACGCATTAACTATAATCTCAGATACCTACAAATAGATAAGAAAAGAATATTAAGCTAAACTCTATTTGACGATGTGTTTTCGAGATCCTTCTTGAGCAAGAGTGATATAAAACACGCATTGTTGTTTTCTTCCTCCTATAAGAAAAGAAATGAAAAATACCGAGACAGCTGCAGAAAGGGCTTCCAAGATCACTCTAACAAAATCCAGAAAGTCTAGCTAGAAACTCTTCCCACACTCTTTATATCGAATAACAAAACAAAATACCCAAAACCCTTTTAAATACTTACTTACAACTACAAATATATCTAAATAAATTCAACTCGTGACAATAGATCACACGCTAGAGGTGAACAATAAAGGAGATCATCTGCAGAAAAAACACCTTAAAACCTTGTGTAATGTCTCAAGTTTGCTAAATTGACTACTATCTCAAACTCTATCCCTCAGCAATTAAACATTAATAAACACTCTTAGATAGGAGAAATAGATGAATTGGTAGACTCTGTTTCTAGCTAGAGATTTTTTGAGGCATTTTTGGTTTTGTTCTTTTTTTCGTCGGATTTGAATCAAGCTGCTAACAGATTGGTTTCTGAAATTATTACCATTGTTCCTTAGATTTGTAGATTTTAGATGTAAATCGAAAGAAAAGAACCTGAAATTAGTGTAGAAGAGGAAAAAAAATGAAAACAGAGTATATACAATTTTGATATACTCTATTTTGAGAAAAAAAATAAAAAATAAAAAAAAATATTAAATTCAGAGGGTAAAAATGGAATTAAAAGTCAAGGGACTATGTGTGGAACGCAAACCATTTAACTATAGCGACACGTGGCATCATTACAGCAAAAACCACGCGCGGGGACTGAATTTATAGATTTTTGATAGTCGAGGGACCCTCACCCGTGATTTTTTTGTCGAGGGACTAAATGACACAAAACGTGATAGTTGAGGGACGAAGCAGCCATTTAAACCTTTTTAATAAGCACTTGTAAACGACCATTGGCCAAAAATGCACTTTATTAATAATATTGAATATGTACATAGCGCCTCGTTAAAACCTTCTTGGGCCAACAAGGTAGGAAAGAGTGCGCCATTCAATAGAAAAAAATCCAAAATATAAAGATAAAACTGTTTCCAATAAAGCTTCAAATGTTGTACATTCCATGGGTGCTGAAGCATCCTCCTTTCAAAATCACAAAGACCATAAAGTCTTGGCTTTATCCTTTCAACAACCATATAAGGTCCTTCCCAATTCGGAGCCATTTTTTCAAGGCTTTTCTCCTTTTTATGTAAGAAAACTTTTCTCAACACTTTATCACCTTCTCAATTCTCTTCTTTTCACCTTCGAATCATATCTATTCCTTATAAGAGTTTGATAATGGATTACATTCAAATGAGCTCGAACTCTTTTCTTCTCAATAAAATCTAAATTTTCCATTTTAACTTCATAATTGGATCTTTCATAATATTTATTTATCCTAAAAGATGACATCGTAGATTCTATGGGGAGTTTCTTTTGTAGCCTCCCTGGGAGTTGTCCGATAAGTCCAAAGCACCTCTTGTAAATAATTTGGCCATTTTCATGTTGCCCCTGTCAAGTTTTTTTTTCAAGCCATCTAAAATTGTTCAGTTTGTCACCTCCACTTGTCCATTAGCTTGAGGATGAAAAGGAGTCGAAAAAATATTGTTGAATTCCTTTCGACGTGCAAAATAAAGCCATCTTTTTATTATTAAATTGAGGGCCATTATTTTTCGTAATTCTCCGAGGAACTCCAAAACGACAACAAATGTTATTCACAATAAACTTGATCACATATTTTGCCTTTGTAGCTGATAGTGGTTCTGCCTCGGCCCATTTTGTAAAATAATCCACTTATCATCTGCCTTCCTCCAAAATCCATTGGCAAAGGCCCTACTAGATCAATCCCTCATCTATCAAATGGTATAACCTCGGTTATAGACATAAGTGGCACCGCTGGATTATGAATATCATTAGCAAATCTTTGACAAATATCACAACTTCGAACTAAATTCTTAGCATCATTCATGATTGTAGGCCAATAGAATCCCACAAGTAAAACTCGTCGTGATAAAGCTTTAAACCCGCAATGAGTTAAGCCTTAACCATCATGTAATTCTGATAACACCTCTTGTGATTCTTGCATGTCTAGACATCGTAATAATAGACTCCTTAATGCCTTTTTATACAATATTCCATCTAAAACTATATCTCTGAAGGCTTTACCTCTCAATATTTTGGCCAAACTAGTATCATCTGGTAATGTTCCTTGAGTTAAAAAATTGATAATATATGCTCGCCAATCGTCTCGCATAACCTTAGATGTGGCGAAGAACTCCTCTATATATTCCCACTAACTAGATTGAGTAACAATTGACGGATTTTCTTGCAACAAAACCCACGGATATTCCTCCTTATAAGCAATATTTGCTAAAGAATCAGCCACCGTGTTACTCCCTCGACCAATATATGCAACAACAACATTATCAAAAAGAAGTATTAAATTCTGAAGTTCCCGAAGATATAAAATACAACGATCCTTTATTGCTTTGGAAAATCCAGATAACTGATTTGCTAACAAATGAGAATCTGTTTTTAAGCGTACTGAAGTTGCTCCACAAATGTTTTGCCAATCTTAAACCTGCCAAAGCAGCTTCATATTCAGCTTCATTGTTCGAAGCGTGAAAGCCAAATTTAATAAATTGAATCATCGTTTCACCAATTGGAGCTAATAACTAAACCCCAGCGTTGCACCGTCAAACACTAGACCCTCCATCTGTTCGAACAATGCACCTCGAATTTACCGATACATCATCTTTACTTTCTTCCACATTCGATCTGTTCGAATGGAATTCTAAAAAAAATCTTCCAATGCTTGCACTTTTATTGTAGTTCAATGTATGAACAAAATATCATAATCCCCCAACTCTACTGAGTACTTGGTCATTCTCCCCGAAATATCAGGTCGTTGTAAAATATTTTTCAAAGGGAATGAAGTTCGGACTTCAATAGTGTGAGCTTGGAAATAAGGGCGCATTTTCCTAGCAGCAATAACTATTGAAAATGCTAGCTTTTACAGTTTCAAATACCTCTTTTCTACTGCCACTAAACTTTTACTGATGTAGTACACTGGCTTCGGAAAACCTGAATCATCACTGATAAACACCGCGCTTAATGCAAAATCCGATACCGCAATGTACAAAAAGAGATTCTCTCAATTTCAAGGTTTTGACAATATTTTTGGTGATGATAACAAATTTTTAATATTTGTGAATGTTGCCTCACATTCCGATGTCCATTCAAATCTTCTTAGTCCTCATAAAACTTAAAAGAAAGGGAAGCATTTGTGAGAAAATCAAGAAATAAATCGGTTAAGTGTTGTTAACCTTCCTGTTAGAATCTGCACTTCTTTAATAGACCGAGGTCAATTCATTGTTATCAAGGCTTTCAAATGTTCTGGGTCAGCTTCTATTCCTTTTTCACTGATGACAAAACCCAAAAACTTCCCTGACCGAACTATGAAGGTGCGTTTTTCAGGATTCAGCTTTAACTTGATTGCCCTTAAATTCAAAAACACTTCCCCTAATTCATCAAGATGCACATCATCCTTTAAAACTTTAACCACCATATCGTCTATATATACCTCTGTATTCCTTCTGATCTGAGTGGCAAAATATTTATTCATCAATATTTAATGTGTGACTCCAGCATTTTTAATCCAAAGGGCATAACCCTATAGTTGTGCAATCCTCCATCAGTTATGAAGGTCGTACATTCTTGATCTTTTGTATCCATTTGAATCTGATTATATCCTGAAAAAGAATCCATGAATGTTAGTATTTTATTTCCTGAAGTAGAATCAATCAATTGATCTATTTGAGGAACATGAAATGGTTCTTTAGGGCAGGATTGATTCAAGTCTCTAAAATTCACACACATTTTCCATTTCTCATTCTTCTTTTTTACCACTACCGGGTTTGCCGCCCCCAAAGGATATTGTGACTCCCATATATATTCGAACCTAGATAACCGGTCCACCTCATAAACAATCACTTCTTCTTTTTTCGAAAAAAATGCCCTTCGTTTTTGAATCACTCGCTTCACCTTCGGATCAATAGCCAAGCTATGACGAATCACCTTGATTGGTAATCCTGTTACATCCTCTGTCTTCCAAGAAAATACATCCAAATTAATAGATAAAAACTCTAGCAGTTGTTAACGTAAGAGTGGGGTCAATAAGGTTCCGATTCAAAGCACTCTTCCTTCCGAAAAATTAAACTCCTCAATTTCTTCACGTATAGTTAAAGACCATGGGGTTTCTCTTGGATCATCAACTCTTTCTTCTAAATCTGAGTTCAACCCCTATGACTGCTAGTCATGCATCAAATCCCCACTGTTGGATCCCCGGATTCGAAGTGCAATGGCATGACATTCTCTAGCTACCTTCTGGTCGCCTCGAACGACCCCAACTCGATCTCCAACCACATACTTGAAACATTGGTGAACTGTTGATACAACCCCGTACATTTTAGATAGCCATGACCTTCCAAAATTAGCATTGTAACTTGTGTGGCAGTCCACCACCACAAAAAGCACATGGATCTTCTTCTTAAACGATCATTTTCCCAAACTTACTTCTCTCTCGAATTCCTCAATCACACGAGCTGTTACAACTCTAAGTACTAGGCTGAGAAATTCGAGGCGGATTTGTCATTCTATCATTGGTTCACTTAAAAGGGATATTAGCAGAACTGCCAGTGTCAATAAGAACACACCGAATTTCGATGCCAGCCACCTCTGCTCCAATAACCACTACATTTTCATGTGGCTCTGCTGTTCCTAGCAAATCATCTTCATCGAACAGAATAAAATGAATATCCAATAACCACTACATTTTCATTGAGTTGTCATATTGACAACATGTCTCTTCCTCGAGCTATCAGAATTGCCAGTCATCGAATCGCCTCCGAAAATGGCTAATGACTCAAAACATTTGCATAAATATCGCACATACCCCTTTTCTATTGGCTTTTCAACTACCATCAAAAGCAACATGTTCGGATCCTTCTCCACATACTCCAAAGAAGCATCAAATGCTTCAACCTTCGAATCTAAAATCATCAAATTCTTAGCTTGCGCAGCTAGATTAGCCTTTGAAGTTGACGTTGCGTTTTTCAAACCGCTCCCTTATGACTTCACATAAGTCAAGAGATTCTCATTTTCGATCAAAGTGTGAACCAAATTTTTCAGAGCAATGCAATCATTGGTATCATGCCCGATATCTTCATGATACCAGCAGTATTTGTTGTTCCGTTCCTCTCTTGGCCTATTTATTGGAGCTGGCTTCCTAAAATTTACGAAGCTCTTGTTCTTATCAAATATCACAACCACATTCTCTGTCAAATCAGCATAATATTTTGGCATTACCCATTGATTTGGCCTTGGTCTGTTATAGTTATAGATGGAGCGTGATTTGAATATCCACGGGTTCGAGGTGGCAAGTTGTTGCTCTTTTGTTGTGCCTGTTGATTACCATTTCCATTCGAGGGTTGCCTTTGGTTATTGGCCACCTTACTAAAATTCTTTGGAGTGCTAACCGGTCCTCCTTGCACTCTAGTTGACTCATCGACCTTAATTTGATCCTCAACTTGAGCCATCAAGGCTCCAAAAATTAAAGCTCTCCTCTTTGTAGTTTCATTAGCCAGATCTTCTTGCATTAGTCCTTGGCGAAAAGCTGTCATCACCATATTTTCTTCGCAATTGGCCAAACTTATTTTCGTCAAAACGAACCTCTTCGTATAATCCTTTATTTTTTCCCCACCTGCCTGCTTGCACTGGATAACGGTAACTCCATTCGCTCTTATTTTTTTACTCCCCACAAGCTGCCTTCGAAAAATAGTGTAAAAATCCCCAAAATTTGAGGTGGATCTCCTCGGAATCCGATTGTACCATTTTAAAGCTGTTCCTTTAAAAGTCTGCAAAAATGCACGACACAGCAGCTGGTCGTCATCTTCAAAGTTCACCATATAGTTCTTAAATTGTTCGATGTGGTCATCGGGATCTTGCATCCCATCGAACTTCTCCACTCTAGCAATGTCAAAAAGCTTCGGAAGCGTTATAGACCGAATTTCACGTGTCAACGGAGTGTTTCTCCAGTCGACACCTTCCACAAACTGATCATCGGTTCCCATTACTGCATATAGATTTCGATCAATCTCAGCAAACTGATTCGAAATTTTCCCTTCACACCACGTAGAACGAGGAACATTGTCCCTTTTACATTTGTATTCTCTTTTATGCTTCCTCGATTGTCCTCTGTCTGGTTCCTATTTCGAAGAACTCTTATATATTTTAAAGCTTGATGCAGAGCTTTCTACCTCTTCATCATTAGAGGTTACATGCTTTTGTTTGTCTTTTTTCCCTTTGCGAGAGGAATAATGCTCTTTAGGAGATTCGAAGCGCGCTTTTTTATGTTCACTTTTAGCTCGCCGATCAGCACAGGACCGATCAGATTGATCTCTCATATAAGTCTTTTCATTCTCTTGTCTCACCTTGGATTTGGGCTTCGCTGAGTTGATTTCTTGTTCTCGTTGTTCATATTTTTCATTTAGGTCAGGCTAGAAAAAAACCACATTTTGATAGATCTCTCACCCTACTCCTTTTTTTGGAACTCAAACTTGAATTTCCTAATTTATCCTTTTCACCATAATTAATTACAATCATGTCATTTACTCTCTAAAATTATCTAGAATCTGAAAACCCCAAAAATTACCCTAAACCCTAACTATTTAATACCCTAAAACAAATATTTTACAACCAAAATCCATAAAAACCGATTATGTTTTTAAAAGTATGATTTTGGCATGATTTTAGGCTTTGGTTTCATGAATTAATGTTGTAGAGTTGTTTGTTACACGCGGATTCGTTGATTTGGCTTCGAGTTTGTTGGATATGGTGGTGTTTAGATAGATCAAGGGTTTTGTTGTGTGCAGGTGTTCGTCGCACGAAATCGTGCTACCAGATTTGTTTTGGTCGCACGAAATTGCGACCATGATGGGTACTTGTCGCATGCGACAAAGCACATTTTAATTAAAAAAAATTAAAATCTAATTGATAATATTTATAAAGAAAAAAATGGAAAAACATAATTCTATTTAATTATTTTAAAATAGATTTAAAGACTAAAAACGGTCAAAATGAATATTTCTTGATTTAATAAATATCAAATAATTTTGAAATACGATAATTCTTTGTATATATTTATTAAAATCATTAAAATTATTAAAATCATTAAAATTAAAATCATTTAAAGTTAAATGGGTTATAATTAACATTAAAATATGGAAATAGATTTTATATTATATTATTAATCATTAAAATCAAATTTTTATAACATCTTTTTTATATTTAAAAAGAAAACCAAAAGTTTTATATTAATATTTTATGTTAGCGGTTATTATGATAAAATATATTTTTAATATTTTCTATTAATTAAAATTTCAAAATTAAGTTTCAAAGTTAATTTTAATTTTCAATAACTTTAAAAATTGTAGAAAACGTTATACGAAAATAAAAAAAATATATTATTGGTAACATTAAATATTAATAATAAAACTTTTGATTTAATTAAAATTTCAAAATTAAGTTTTATGGTAACATAAAATTTTAATATTTCAAAGTTAATTTGAATTTTCAATAACTTTCAAAGTCGTAGAAAAAGTTATACAAAAATAGTAAAAAAATATTCTTTCATAATAATTGATAACATTAAATATTAATAATAAAACTTTTGATTTTTTTAAATATAAAAAGATATTATAAAATTTGATTTTAAATGATTAATAATATAATATAAAATCTATTACAATATTTTAATGTTAATTATAATCTATTAGTTAACTTTTAAATTTTTAGTCTTTAAACTCATTTTCTTCTCTTTTAAGATAATTATTTGTTTCCATTTTTTTTCTTTGTATTTATTATCCAATTATATTTTTAACTTTTTTAAAAAATTAAAATGGGCTTTTTCGCATGCGACAAGTACCCATCCTGGTCGCAAATCTGGTAGCACGATCTCGTGCGACGAACACCTCCATATAGCCAAACCCTGGATCTATCTAAACACCACAATTTCCAACAAACTCGAAGTCAAATCGACGAATCCACGTGTAACAAACAACTCTACAACATTAATTCATGAAAACAAAGCCTAAAATCATGTCAAAATCATACTTTTAAAAACAGAATCGAAAAACCTAATATTGTACCACTTAAACACAACGAATCTTGAAAATTTTATAGTGGAAGACTTGTATGGTTTATCTTAATGTTGTTATGGATTCGGATTTTTCAAAAATTATGCTTTGATTTTCGATAAATTTTTTGTGCTTGAGAGGTTTTGAGAGAGATTGAAAGAAAAAAAAGAAAAAAAATGGTGAGAGATTTATAAAATGCTTTTATACCTAGGTTTTCTAAAGAGGGGAAAATTTGTCCAAAATTTAGTGAGAGATCTATCAAATATGTATAAGATCCAGCGGTGTAAGATCCATAAAAAATGTGTAACTTTTTTAGCCTGGCCTTTTTCATGTAGCGCATTTATTTTGTCTAAAAACTGATTCATACGCATCTCAATGTCTGATTGAGTTTGGATCGGAGTTGACCTATCCAGCCTATTTTCATTCTCTACAAGTCATCTTTTAAAGTTTTCATCACTGATCGAAGTGATGGATTGTTTACATGATTCATTTTGTGAAATTCAAACGAAAAAACGAGAAGATTGTATTAAAATTCGAATAGACAAGTCACTTATTCTTAATTCTTTCCCCAGTGGAGTCTCGCCAATTTGGTGAGTTCAGATATTAAGAATGTGAATTTTAGAGAGAGAGAAAGAGAAATAGTTTTTAGTGAGAGAAAGTCTGAGTACAATTGAGTAAAATATAAATGTGTTCAACCCCTTTATTAGGTTAGCCTTGCCCTTTATATAGAGGTGCCAAGATTTAGTCTTAAACTGAAAATGGTTACACAAAAGAGGGTAAATTACCCATAGTCCTCAATAATATTATATAGTTACAATTGTTCTCTTAAACTTACATTATTCATATTTTAGTCCTTAAATTCCTACTTCCATATCAATATTAATGATAATTTAGATATTATCATAAATCGGTCCAATTAATAAGTAGTTAGATTAATTATATAACTACATAATTAAATAGGAATTAGACTTATAGGTGACAACCTATTATGGAGATATAAGTGTATGAACTTTGTTGAATTTGAGGTCTACAAAGGAGTAGGTCCAAATATCAATACTTGAGACTGAAATAATAAGTTCAGACAATAGAATTATCAATTTAGTGGGTTGTGTTCTGGATCACAAAGTATAATATAGGGGTATAATGCAATTGGGTTTAGGTTTTAAATCTAATTTCATTATCTATATTAGAGTGATGTACGTTTGGATTCATTCACACCTCGTATACAAAAAATATTCCGGTTTGTTGGTTGGACTAACAATAAAAAAACCTATATCTCCTTTATTTCTTTACTTTTTTGTGTTTTTGTTTTGTTCATACTGATCGCTTTTAATATTCTCGAGAGTAAAAATTCTATAATTTGTGTATAAGTATTCTTATATAGAGTAATTAAATTGCTAGAGAGAATGTGTAAAGAATATTCTAGAGACAAAAAATGTTAGGAGTTAAAGTCAAAAGTAATTATTGATTCATTTCCCAAGAAAAAATGTATATATATAGGTGTGGTAAGTTCCATGGAACAAACATACACTACCCATTAGATGTTTTACCCCATTGTTATACTAAGTATAAATATATCTGTTCCATTTTTTCAATTTTTTGCTAAAATATTCCATATACAATTATTACTCTTTTAAATTAATTATTTTGGCTTGGATTAATTCGATCCTTATCAAATCCCCTTTAGTCCTTGTAAAGAAATATGAGGAATGACTAAATCTAATATCTAATTGAATGAACCACCTCGAAATTAACTATGAGCGATATCCTTGATTTTACTGATTACGTGGAGTGTGATATCCTTCATCTGACACATTTTGACAGTTGTCGAACCCATAATGGTCATATCAAGTAGTTGTTGAGTTTTAAGGACTAACGTGTTTTGGTAACTAAACAGACTCTTCAACTCATCTCTTAAAATCCCATTAAATTTCTTAACCATTTACTATAAATTATAATCCTTGTCTCATAAATTTCTACTCACCAAAATTTAGAAATAGAAAGAGAAAGTAACTTCCTACTCTTTTCACCGTGAAACCCAACTCTCTATCACCCTTCACCAGATCATATTGTATCAACTTTGTTCTCATCTTCTAGCGCAATTACCCATTCGCATATATCCGAACAATTTTTTCCTTCATCCAAGTAATTCTTCTTCGTTTATGTTTGAGATTCAAAACTTGTGGGGTTGGCTAACCTTTGCTAAGAGAGCCGACAAAAGAAAATCTACATGAATAATATGTGATAAACCTTTACAGGTTGTTCGCATTTTTACCTACAGTATTTAGCCTCATATAAAAAGCAAATCACAACAAATTGACCTCGGATCTTCTAATAATAACTGACCTCCTTTAAACCCCAAATTTTTCTCTCAAATAACAGCTCAAAAATCTTAGTTTCTTGTTATGGGTGATTCTGAAGATTAAAACATCGTTTCAAAGAAAAGACATCATACATCATGGTCTAAATAAAAACACATTGATAAAGTCAAACTAAAAAGTTTAAGACTAACCCTCCCCTGAAATGATCAACTGAAATAAACAAAGATTTACAGATGATATCTTCGAGTAAGAAAAGAGAAATTTGCCAAAAACCCCTCCTCAACTGCGGGATGAAGCCTCTGAGCAGATTAATAGTCAGAATTCAGCAGCAGTCATTGATTATAATATTGATGTTGAAGAAATATAGATAATCAAGGACACTCTCAAAACCAATGCTCAAAGTCAAACCTTATAAAAGAAACTGAATGCAAGGAAAAAGAAGACAAAAGAGGTTGTTACACTCCCTGCTGAGTAGCTTGCAACCTTGTAGTAAATTCCACATAAGTACTTTCAGAGTACCTTATTGCACTTAGCAAAGTTCAATATAAGTACTTCTCACATACCAGTGCGCCTATACTTCAAAAATAATGGGGGATCCCTGATTCCATCTTCATTCGATTTTTAACTATCGGAGAAACTACATTGTCGTGCAGAACAAAATAATTAATTGTATATCCAAAAATACTGAATTGGGGTCTTCAATTTCCACTGAATCCCATGATTGTCTGAGTCAAGCCAGCCTCAACCTCTATTTTGCATTACTCTCTAGCATCATGGCTTCGAGGCTATCAAAAATTAAGCTTCCCATGAAGCAGTTTATAGCAAAAAAACATTGTCACAAAATCCATATATTTTTTCAACTACATTATTATTGGGATATCTGCGAAAATATTCGATGACCTTCTTGAACAGATGAGACATGAAAACAAAAGTTCTTTTATCAGTGTGTGTTGGGAAAACATAAATAAAATTTCAACAGAGAACCCTCAAAAGTTGTCTTTGAAATGGAAGAGCACAAGTAAGTTTAACTGTTTTCCATAATTATTTCATAAAGAGTATTTGACTTGACTATTTGATGTAGAAATTAAAAAGTGCTTCTAAGAGTACTTTCCTGCTGCCGAGGAGAGTTTTTCAAATTTAAGTCAATGTGCTAAAGACGGAACGGTCCAATGAATTTCATCTGTTCTTCGACCCTGAAAACTTGGTTCAGAGCAAGCTATGGAAAATCTCTCCTGAGACTATTATTCTTCCACATAAGCTAATAAAAAACCTCTTCGTCCAGCCAACGTTGTGAAAAGGCTAGTTGCCCCTGATGTTTGGGTTATCATCCCTATTAGGAACAGAGCTCATAGCTATAAGGTGAAAAAGAAACCCGATGGGGAACCATCAAAAGAAATAAAAATAAATCAATGTCTAGTATGAAAAAGAAAAAAAACAAAGGCTAATGAAGAAATCACTCCCCACACTAAAACCACTACTCCTGAAACTTCTAAGAGAAAGAGAGCGATGGTCTCAAAGAAGAAGAAAACTTACAACACCAAAAATCCCAAAGATTATCTTTCTAAACAAGTTGTGCACATTTCCTTCCCTAAATCCACACCAGAATTTATTAGAGATGATGAAGAAAATCAGGATAATCAATTCTTTGATCTAGAACCATAGTTTGAACAAAATGAAAACCCCACAGAAAACCCTGTAGAAAACCCCAATCAATAAGAATACTCTTTTCTAAAAGATCACTCACTATTTATTTCGGTGAACAATCCCCAACCGTCTACATCTCAAGAACGAACCTTTTTGTTGTATCTTTCTTATGAACTCTCACTCACCATTCACAATATGGTTCGAGCCTTTGCCACTCTTAAAAGAAATACCAAAAAACTTGAAATTGATGCCAATAAATTTTCTTCTAAAGCCAATTTACTTTATGAAAAATACGAATCGATGACTAATAAGATAATTTATCTTTGAAAATAAGTTAATGTCAATAAAAAATAAGCCGAAAATACTCAAACGATGGTTATCGAACAATTACATGTCTTTCAAGCAGACAAATCTGAATTCCATAATGCCTAATTCATATACAAAATTATATATCTTCAAAACACAAGGCAAAAATGCAAGACGAGCATTCAAACTACAAGGTTCTCCACGACTTGTACTAGGACAATGGACAACCAAAAAATAAAAACCTCAAAGAATTAAAATAATTCAAGATCCAAGATGAAAAAGACCAAGCCTCTGATGTAACCACTATTGTTGAAAAATGTGCCAACAATCATCTTAATCCATTGAAAATTCGCGAGAAAGTAGCCAAAGTCTCTTTAATTCTTGATGTTCACAATAGGTTTCTGAAGCTTAACTTAAAAGATTACTAGTACATGCTACCTCAAGATCAACATCTCGGAGATATTTGAAAATGAAACCTCTAACTCTTCAAAAACTAATAACACATAGAATTAAAAAAATTGATATAGTAGCTCCGGCAATTCTTCTAAGGATGAGGAAGGAAATTAGGACAAAAGAATTTTTCATCATGTTTGATCGTATTCTTACTTAGTTTTTTCATCTCATATTTTGTAGGTTGACCATCACATGCCACCTTTTGAATCGGATATTTAAGTATCATATCAATTGTCACATAACGTTTATCATTTTATCACTACATTATCACTTTGTAGATTATTACTTCATAAACAATTGTCCCATCGTAAATTATCACTTTGAAAATTGACACTACATGAATTATCGCTTCAAAAAATTGGCACTCTGTAAATTATCACTTCAAAAAAATGGCACTTTGTAAATTATCACTTCAAAAAATTAGAACTTTGTAAATTATCACTTCAAACATCTTATAAGCTGCCTTAGAATATCCAAACACGTGGTTTACCAAAAATTACGAATCATTTTCCGAACACATTCTTTTAGCCCAACAGATTCTTACAAGTCATAATCCAACTAAGTTGAATATCATTGCATCGTTTGATGCTCTAGACCTTAATAGTATTGCTTGGTACATGACCCTCCCGTGGGCGCTATTAATTGGAATCCTACTCCTGATCCAAAAATAATCGACCCCCCATCAATTCGAACCAACCAATCCTCCACGAATCCATTCTCTTTTTGTCAAACTCTTCAGTATATGGCCTCTCGAAATGAAACTCGACTAGAAAGTCAGTTAAAGTTTGAGCCTTGATTGATGTCCGTTGAGTAAAAGCAATATCATAATCTCTAAGTTCTACAAACTATTTTTTCATCATTTCTCAAACATCTGGCTTTTGTAAAACATTTTTCAAGGAAAACGAAGTTCGAACTATGATTGAATAAGCTTTATAATAGCATATTTTTCGAGCAGGCGTGACTAAGGGCTAAGCCAATTTTTCCAATTTCAAATACCTCTTCTCAAAATCAAGTAAACATTTAGTCACATAATACACCGACCTAGATATTCATCTGCTTCATGCACCAAAATTGTGCTTACTGAAAATTCGGAAACTGCAATATAAAGAAATAATTTCTCTTCGCGAATTGGTTAGGTTGAAATCTCCAAAAAATGTTCATTGATTCTAACAAATGTCTCGTCACATTCACGTGTCCAACAAAACTGTTTAGCCTGCCTCAAAACTTGAAAAAATAGAGCACACTTGTCTAAAGATCTTGAAATAAACCTGTTTGACCCTGTCAGTATTCTCGTTAAAATGTATACCTCATTGATTGACCTAAGGGAAACCATAGTTATCAAAGCTTTTAAGTGCTCCATATCAATTTCAGTTCCTCTCTCACTCATTATGTAGCCCAGAAAGTTTCTCGAACACACATCAAAGATACACTTCTCAGGATTTAATTTCAAATGAATGGCTCTCAAATTAGAGAAAGTTTCTTCTAAGTCTTGGAAATGATCTTCATTCTAGGTTCTATTTACCAATATATCATCGATGTATTCCTCCATATTTCTTCTGATCTGGGTGGCAAAAGCTTTTATTTTATTTCTTTTATGTGTTATTTTGTATGATTAGGGTTGAGAGACTACGATATAAAGCTGCCCCAATCCTAATCTGAGAGTTGTTTTATTTAAATTAAAATTAGACATTTTGTCTATTAAAATTTATATTTCTTGTTTCCCTTGGATTGGGGTTACATCTCTTTTCCCTTGTATTATGGTTAAGATTTATTTATTCCTTTTCTCTTCTTCATATTTAGCCGCGTTATCCGTTGGCATCAGAGCCTCAATTCCTGCTAGGGGGAAGCATGTTTCTAAACCCTGACTACTCTGATTCAAGGTTTAAAAGAGAGAACAATACAAATGATCATGAAGATCGGGAAGATCTGGTAGATCGTTTTAATATGCGGGGAGATAGTATCAGTTTCGATAGCAATCGTGTTAACCAATTATTAGAGGAGTTCAAATTGGATACTAATCGCCGGATCAGAAAAAAAATGTTTTTATCGAGATGTTGTCTCAAGAGAGAAATAGAAAAATATTTCACTTTCTTCCGATAAGGTAAACAATGATAGTCCTTCATTTGTTCCAATTTCTAATGTATACATTGGTCAAATTTTGGTTGATGATACTTTCTCTAATTCAAAAATAAAAATTGAGAATATAGTTTGTGTATTTGGAATTACGAATGATTGATTAAAAAAACGATTCGTCGTGAGAAAGAACAATCCATATTTGACATATCCATCTATGACGATCAGTCACGGTGTATAAAAAATTGATGCTAAAGAATTAAAAACATAAAAGAAATCAAAAACTAATTCCTTCATCAATCTTAAATAAAAATCATTTTCCATATCGTGCAATTAAACATACGTATAATAAGTTATGCAAAAAAAAAAAGATACTATATATATATATATATATATATATATATATATATATATATATATATATATCTCCAGGAATCAACCACAGACGACTTACTGCACAATTCAAATATGATACTAGATTGGATATCATGTTGTTAGAGAAATAAGAAAATTTGAACCAGAAAACGGGCTCAGAAGAGAATAAAACGAAAAATGAGTAAACGGAGACAGGTGGGTTCTTGTTCATTAAATAATAGACATAATACTTAAACAACAACACACACGTTAGTCTAGTTGGCAAGTATCGTCGCTTTGAAACTCAGCAATAGATATTTACCTATATAATTAGACTTTTTTTTAATATATATAATATCAATCAATATTATTTTTACCATTTATTTTATATATATATATATATATATTATTTTAATATAAATATATTATTTATTTATTATTATATATATAATAGATATATAATACTAAGCTATATTATTTTAATATAAATAAATATATTAATTTAAAAAATAATATAAATTTATATATATATATATATATATATATATATATTTAATACAGATTTTTATCATATATATATTTTTATTTTTTAATAAAGGTGAGTTTCGGTCGGTTTTTTAATATATATTTAAATTAAATCAGATTAATTCGATTTATAAATTAGTAAACTGATTTATTAAAATAGTATCATACCCTTTCAAACACGTAACCCGAACACATGACCCAAAAGGGTACGAGGACTCTATACTATTTTCTTCCACCACTTGCGCTAATGTTGTTTGAGGCGGAATGTAATATATATATATATAGTGTTGGTCAGTTTGGTTTAAAAAAATTAAATTCGGTTTCGGTTTGACCGGTCGGTTTGGGTTTTTTCAGTTTTTGCTTATTTCTATTTTTGAATGTATAATATAAATCTATATTATTTTAATATAAATAAATATTTTGATTTAAAAAATAATATAAATTTATATAAATTCGATAATGTTAATAAGAAAATCCTAACTACAAGAAATAATCTTTTAGAACAATTGTGCTTTTACTATCAATTAGAAAACTCTAACTACAAACTCAAAAAATCATAAGGTGGTTTCTTTTTATATTCAAAAAGAGCTTGTGAAAGTTTGTACAGTCGAAACAATTAACAAAATTGTCAAAAAAATTGGAGATAATAATTTTTATGTATTAGTTGATGAATCTGGAGATTGCTCTGGTAAAGAACAAATGATTGTTGTTTTTTTATTTTTTTATGAGATATGGTTTGTTATGGAAATATTTATTAGAGTAGTTCATGTCCAAGAGACTAGTGCAATATCACAAAAAAATGCTCTTGAATGTTTGTTGTGTGGATATAAATCGTCTATGTGTAGAATTATAAGACAAGGATATGATGGGCCAAGCAACAGGCGTGGTAGATTTGGAGGTTTGAAAACTTTGATCTAAAAGGACAATCCTAATGCTCATTATGTGCATTGTTTTGCTCACTAATTGTAATTGACACTTATTACAGTGGTAAGAGAATATGTTGGTGTAAAATAGTTTTTTAATGTTGTTACACGTGTTGTTAATATCATAAGGTCCAGGACACCGTTATGTTTCAATCCTGGCTACGCCACTGAACACGACAGTATGTTGTATTTACATATTATTTCTCCTTTCAAGCACGAAAATTTCAAAGAAGCATACAATTTACCCCAACCTATGCACGATTCAGATATTTTGCTTAACTCATATATATACGAATTTATTTTTTGAGGTGTATAGGAAATCTAACGAATTATCTAGTGTAATATCAATTGGCGATCTCTTGCGAGGAACCAAGAACTCCTCATCTGAGTTTCTTGCTAGTTTTTCTCTAAGTTTGTGTTGTGATCATGAAATCTTAATAGACGCACATAAATTATTCGATGTTATGCATGAGAATAAGTTCGTGGCATGTGTCACTTTAGTTGCGATCACTACGCTCGAGTACTTTCCTATACTTTATGTCAAGGACGAATTGTTGCAGGTAATATGTGACCTTCAGTTTATTATTACATTTGTAACTCTAAATATCCAACAGTTCTCTAAGACTTTTGGCGTTTGTCAAGAGCTTGGATCGTGGGAGATTCCTGTTGTAGGTTAGTCAAATATATTGAGATTTTTATTGTCACTTTTTCAAGAGCTTGCCATTCCGATTTTAGTTATGATTTTAATTGTGGTGGGACTGTTTTTAGCTTTCCCGTAACACATGAAGATGCTGCCAGAGTTGTTCGTTATCCAGTGTGAATGTATGTTGTTTAATCTACCATAAAATTCGTTGTTGTTTTATTTACTAGATCTTTAGCTTATTTAAAATGACGTGGAATACGCATCAATGTTCTTTGTCCAGAGTTTGTTGAGAACAACATGGGTGTAAAATTTAGGTCATTTGTTGTTATGTTGGAACTCATTTCAGGTTTTAGTCACGAGGAGCTAATGAGCTGAGGGAAACAATTGGAGGAGGGTCAAGTGAAAATGCAGTAACAGCTGCAGGAACAAGAAGAATCCAAACAAGTTCTGGTAAGCGGAATCTAGAGGCTCACTAAACACTTTGTTCCTCTACGTTTGACTGATGTGCCTACTCATCATCGCAATCATTCCTCTAGCAATGAAGATAAGCTTGATGTTTTCCATTCGAATTCTTTGAAACAAATTTGAATAGACAAAAGCTGAAACAACTGAACAGACAGACGTTTGATTTTATTACTTAAAGAATGAAACAAAAGAGTTCAGTACTACCCACTAACATCACTTAGTAATTTGAGACTTTCAGACTTCTTAATATAACTCACACTACTCCATTAACGTTATTTAATAGTTGGGAATTGATTGGGAACTATCTGCTTCTATTGGAAACTTTGTGGGAACTGTCTGCTTCTTTGGGAACTTTCTGTTTCTTTATAACTGAAACTATAGGAGTAAAGAATGCAATAATTTGTGATACTCCTCCTTAGTGCATTCTTTCGATCATCTAGACCACGGGAAAGTTGTTGAGCCAGTATCAAAACAATAGCCTAAAGTGGACCATCTGTCATTCACATTGTCGGTCCAATCAGTATCAACAAACCCACATAAATGAAAATTTACAGCGGCTTTGTGAAACAGACTTTGAGCTTCTTCACCTATGGTTTCTTTGAGTGCTTCTAAACATAACTTCATTTCTAGGTCATGCAAGTCAACATGATCATATGGGTCAACACTCACATGGGTACTAGAAAAATTGTGAAAAATCAAACAACGAATCATCAATTTTAATTTCCTTACTCTTTCGTTCTTCTGATTTCTTTTGAACTTTTTTGTCCAGTTTATCGAAATATATAATCTCAGATTCTGAAATAGAACCACGGAGAGAAGAGGATTCACTCTTATCCACTTTAATTTCCTGAATCTCAAGAGGTTTCTCCTATTCGTCCTCCAACAAAAAAGGTTCTTGTTCAAGATCAACCTCAACAATATGCAATCTCGACATTACAACCGACTAAGCTACATTTGATTCAAGTTTACTATCCACAGACAGCTCTGCCAATCTAAGCTCGCCCGTACACGTTATTGTCACCAAATCTCCATCGGTATCCTTATACTTGATCAAAACCGACTTTAACGCTGGAAATATTGTACTCACAATCTCCTTCAAACCTTAAAGTTACAATTAACACGCATCTGACCAAGCCTTATATCATGCCCATAAACAAGCTTCAATTGTCTTCATTTGATTGGAACAGTCATATCAGCTAGCTGCTTACGAACCGATACCGCATTCGACTTAGATAAACCCGCTTCAACTTGACCATCATGGCATGTTGCCGTACTAATACCGCTTTTAGAGGAGCTCTGTGAAACCTTCAACATAATTTTGGAATATTTGCTTTTGCTCTCATGCGGACCATTTTCAGTCACGATACCACTATGTGGCTTCTCTACCTTATTATTACCACCAGGAAACACAAACAAAACATTTTTTACCTTCTTCGGTGTGGGGGTGCAGGTAGACAAGGCCCGAGTCCAGGAATCGGTGCACCTCGGACAGCTGAGGCACCAGAGGAAATAGGTTGATTAATAAACGAAGCCATGTTATCTGGTTGATTAATTACCTCAATCGAGAAACAACTTTCCCACTGTCTCGCATTGCTATCTTCAACATCGTGTGCAACATTTGCATCTGATTTGACGAATTTTGAATAATAATTTTGTTTAATATGGTCTGGTTTGTCACACCTCTTACAAACAAGCTTTGCACGACAATCCGACTTTATGTGTCGAGTCCTTCCACATCTAAAACATGTGAGTTTAGAGTGGTTTGCTGACTTCCCCTCAATCCTTATCTGTTTACCACCATTTTGAAAATGACTATGTGTTTTTCCACCTTGACGTATCTTTAGTAAAAAGTGTATCTTCAACATCAGCATAATATTTACCAAGCATTTGTTTAACCAATGCTTCTTGGTTGAAGAGTATGTTCTATAACTCAACAATTGATGGTTGGTTAACCCATCCTTGTATTGATGATATAAACGGCATGAAGTCATATCATAATCCACGAATCAAATAACGCCTTAGCCTTGCATCACTAATAGGTCCATCACTATCCAAACCTTAAATTTCTGAACATACATTCTTAACCTTAAGAAAGTAATCAGAGATTGGCATATGACATTGGGTTAAAGAAGCAAGCTCATTCTCAAGGTACTGAAGACGGATAATATTTTTTCCGGGTAAATAACATGTCAAGAGTATCCCAGATATCCTTTGGAGAATCCAATGCACAAACATGATCAATAAATTCCTTACCGATCGAAGTTCTTAACGCGAATAAAGCCTTTCCGCACTTTACTTTCCATTTACTCCTTAACTCAACGTTTTCTGGAGTATTACTAGGAAGTATCTCGGTACCGGAAAAAAGATCATATAAATCTTGTCCTTGAACACAACCGTCAATATTGGTAATTGGTTCCAACAAGCTTTATCTGTAGTCATGGGAGAAGCTGAATTACTTCCATTCATATTGATTTAAAAGTAATAACGCTTGACAGGATTTTTTATTTCACCAAGTAATAAAATCAAACACTTGATATGCAGAGACCTTACTCTTATACCATGAAACAAATTTGAATAGACAAAAGCTGAAACAAGTGAACAAACATACGTTTGATTTTATTACTTAAAGAATGAAACAAAGAGTTCAGTACTTATAGAAAATATGATTCTCACTAACATCACTTAGTAATTTGATACTTTACTTCTTAGTATAACTCTCACTGCTCCACTAACGTTATTTAATAGTTGGGAATTAATTGGAACTGTCTGCTTCTCTTGGAAACTTTGTGGGAACTGTCTGCTTCTTTGGGAACTATCTGTGTAACTGAAATTATAGGAGTAAAGAATGTACTGATTTACTCTTAAATTACGATGGTCAATATTCTCCATCTTTTACCGTAAAGTTTTTGTTGGATCAGTTTGTTAACCAACTTGGACCTGCTCGGTCTTTATTCCGATAATGGAATCTAGATAGCTTTGGACAAACAAGGTCGACTCATCTGTGAGTAGTCATGTTATCGGGTCGGGTTAGTCCAGTTTTGGACGGGACCGAGACCGATTCGTTAAGCTACCGGGCGGGTCGAGCCGGACCGCTAAGCGAAGGGATCCAAATATGATGGACCGGGACCGGCTCGTTAAGAGTCGAGTCGGTCCGGTCCAACTCTTAACGAACGAGTTTGTTAGTTTATCATAATTTTTTTAGAGTTTTAGTAAAAAATATACATAGATTAAGAAAAAATATTATATATCTCCCTTACCGGGCGCACCGGTCCAGACCGGTAAGAGAATCGGTCCAAAATTTTGGCTCCCAACCCGCTCCCTAAGGTATCCGGACCGGTCTCGGGCGGGTCTTACCACTTCGGTCCCGGATGGGGTTAACGGGTTAGGAAGCCCCCTAACAGCTCTATCTGTGAGTGATGAAGGTGGAAACTGAAGTGTCGGACAACGTCATACTAACTGCATTACCACTGGTATACTGTTTGTGGCAACAATACAACCATTAAATACATTGGCTTTTGTGTCTGATAGACTTCTTTTTGGAGCCTCTGATTTTGCATATACGGCTTATTCTATGGTTATGGTGGTTCACGCAGGCATTGTATCAATAATTATTCCTTCTAAAAGCAATGAATTTATTGGAATTTGGATTGGTTTGATGGTTTATATGTCTCTTCATGGATTACTTGGAATTTGGATGGGTTTATATGACATGATTGCTTCTTTAATACTTATGTTGATTCTTCTCATCGAAGGTTACTATAAGGTAACAACATAGGCATTGAGGGTATGCGGGGAACTTGTCCGACTAGTTTATCCTAGCATAATTATTATGAGCTTACAACTTGTGGGGAGTCTGAGACTGAGTTGACTAATGACGAGAGTAATAGACTAGAAACATTATAGCAGATAACTGCGAAGGCTTTCAGGCTTACTCGAGGGCTCGGACCTCATCCTTAGGATCCAATAGAAGCATAAGTTCTTTCTCGTTTGGAACTTCTTGGAGGGAGGAAATCTGGAAAAAAGACGACCCTATAACTTGAGGAAAAAAAGTCTGCACTGCTATCAAAACCGTCCCTCGCAAAACAAGATATTGTTGAGCTCGCAATACAAGTTGAAACGTTAGCGGAGATTGCTTTCCAGCAAACAAGGACTTACATATTTCAAGATGCACAAAGGCGATTTTCAATTGCCGAAACTTATGTTATTAGCTTTGCTTCTCAAAATTACAGATGCATAAGGACTGCTAATGCAAAGGTTGTGCATTATCGTTTGCAAGCAAGTAAGACTGATGAGAGAGTATATGTTTTGCGTTGTATGATGTTTATTTTTTGGAAGAAATACCAAAGTATGTGATCTATCTAAATTCGAGTTAGTAAATTCAGAATGTCGTAGTGCATTTCTTTCAATGTTTCGACGTTTTGCATACAATGTCGAGTTCTTCCCATTCAGGGTGATGTAGCTAAGAATCCAGATAGACTAGTTTCTCGCTCAGGTATTGGAATTTGGTCAAACAAGTACTTAAAGCAAAGATTTCAACAAGCCCATCATTTTTCAAAAATGTGATTTGTCACTAAGCTTGATACCCGAATTGAACCGATAAAGTCTTCAAAAGTCAGTTTTTCATATTTAACCGTTATTTAAATATTTAATTGTTATGTTTGTTATTTATTGATAAACAATTTATTTTATTTATTTGATTTATTTTATTTGTTATTTTTTATTATTAGGGTCAAGGGAGTATTATATAAAGTCACCTCAATCCTAATATAAGGGGAAGTTGCTTTACTGAAATAAAAATCAGATATTTTGTCTATTGAACTTTTTAATTCTTGTTTCCCATGGATTAAGGTTACATCTCTTTTCCCTTATATTGGGGTTAAGATTTAAATATCGTTGTTTCATCTTTAAATTTATGTTGCATTATCTATCCTTTTCAAATCCAAGGTAGACCCCTTTAATTGTTATTCTCTCATCGATTTGATACATTTGATATGTTTGGTGTGAAAAGTTGTAGTGTAGCCCTCTCTAGCCACTTGTTGCCTACTCTGAACCATTCACACACAATTTTCAACTACGTATTTCAAACATTGGTGGAACGTAGAACCTATGACATGCATTCTCGACAACTAGGATCTTCCGAAAATTGCATTGTAAATCGTATGCCTATCTACCACGACAAACAACAAACTTACTTTATTCTTGAACGATCTTGTTCCCAATAATACTTCCCTTTGAATTTCCCAATAACATTGGTTATCACACCAGTAAAATCAACAATTATTCAGACTGGAGGATTACGAAGGGATCTTTCATCTTTTCCAAGGTTGACATAAATAATGCATTGGTTGAACTAACGGTATCAATGAATATTCTTTAGATTTCTCTTCCTGTTATTTCCCCTCCAATCACAACCTCATTTTCATGAGACCCAACAAGATCCTTTAAATCATCATATCAAACAAGATAAAAGGTAAATGACTCTTACCATATAGATGATTTAGATGTAACTACTCACATGCTTCAGATTTTAGCCAACACTAGTTGACCCGAGTAGCTTATAGCTAGATAGCTTTTCTTCTAATCATTTATGCTCCAAAAATTACTACGTTTACTTCTACTCTTGTACACGTTCCATAGAGGTATTCAACCCACGACTTACTCTTTGAATGGCAAAGCATGGTATATTTTTTGAAACAGTTCCACTTCCCTATGCAAATATCCGTTGGGGAGACCCTTCCACTTCTCAAAGCTTACATCCACTCGGCCTGTGAGAAGAAACTGTTGGGATTTTATAATTCCATCTATAAATATGTCTCCCATTTTCAGTACTACTTCATTCGTTAACAATGTCTGCAGATAGAGAGAGAGAATCTCCCAGTTTCAACCACTATAATCCTTAGCTTTTAGTATGATATCCACCTCAAAATATTCTTAAGGTAACGGTTTGAGCATTTTCCTCTTCTTGATGTTATATATCCTTCTGGAGTTGCATGTTTTACATTGGAAAACGTCTTATACGATTGTTTGTGTCTCTCAAATAAAATTGCAACAAAGAAAAATCTAGATGAGCAGTTGGGCTTCCAAAAGACGAAGGGCCCGAACTCACCGTTTAAACATGTGACTACATAGACAAGTTTCCCTGTAATAGGCATTTCATATTGGCTAACCCCCATCCTCTAATGATCAACCTTTAACGCAGAAAGCTCACCATTCTAGGCCATCCCAAGCCCAATGAGACACTCACGATAAACAAGGATCACGTTTCATTACAATAGGGTATTCAGACAATGAAGGTAATTTTTCAGTGAGGACAATAGTAACACATCTAGATAAAAACAAGCATTCTTCTGATCTTCATGCGCATAATAAAAAACTAACAAAAATTACTCCAGAAACCTATAGACACCCGCAGAGCAATCGTCTAGGGGTGATTTTGGAGGCAAACCGATGCGGTTTGTTGATGAGGCAGAGGAGGCTACAGATATTGGATAAACGGTTGGTGTGTTAGGCCAAACACGAAAAAATGGTGAAAGGGAAGCATAAGTTCTAAAAGAGAGACAAAAAAAGATACCAAAGGAAAAATACAATAAAAACAGAGGAACATATATGGATTTAGCTCGTTTGATAACCGAGGAACTCGGGCCCAACTTCCAAAATATCGAGAATAAATACTTGGTTTGTCTCTATATGATTATTTATAACTAATATTCCAAAAGGGAAAAATATAATCTTCGCGCACGCTGGGGAATCCCGAAGTAAGTGGAGATACGCCTACCAAATCTAGGAAAGAAGCCACTTATTGATGTACAAAAAGAATTAGTCGTTTACCCAGACGTGCTAAATTAAGAGCTCCGGTTCCCAGTGGATCCAGAAGTAGTTCGGTATTTCGAGCTGCTTCGCATGTGTCATAGTCAAGCAAACCTAAATACTTGGTTTACATTGATTTCGTGCATCATGGCATCAAAGTTATTCAAGATCAAAATATTGATGGAGAAGTTTGTAGCAATCACGGGGTTATCGAGGAATCTTTGCATCTGCTTCTACTTCATTACTCTAGGGAATGAGTACAAATTAGTAAGTGATCTTCTGGAGGCTGATAAATTTTGGAATCCCCACCTTTTTTGTGAGTATATACTGGGAGAATGGGAAAATATCTCCAGGAAGAAAAATCTGAGCATACTACCGAAGGAGTGGCAAAATACAGGTAAGTTCATCTTGATTTTGATTACAACTTAATTTATTATCAACTTTTAACGTTTGAAATTTATGTTTATTATTATTTACAACTATACTGAAGTCCTAGCAGCAGAATCTGAAAGTTTTCAAAGAGACTTTTAAGAAGTTACACTAGTGGGCTAAAGAGCACTGATTGAATGGGTTCCACAATTGTTTCACCCCAAGCAACCTAGTTCCGAGTCAATTTTGGTGAACACATTCAAAGCTAAATATATCATGGAGTAATTCATGACTCCACGATATGCGTCTAAAGTCTTCAATCAATTAGAAGCTACCGATTTCAAGGTGTATCTTCCAACCAAGAATAGGTTTCCAAGCCGCAGAGTAAATAAATATGATGTTGGTGGTTAGGGCACAAAACAATTAGCTACAGGGGTTGTAGAGGCGATGAGAACCAATGATCCATCGAAAGAATTTTTTGAGTCGTACATAAGAAGAAACTTCGACCCTTCAAAGAAATAAAATATTACGTGCATCATAGGATCACAATAAGAAAGGACGAAATAGTAAAAAGAAGTCAGAGACGGGCTTGGAAATCCTATGTGTCGCGGATCAAACACAAATTCCTCCTATGTTTGAGTGCCATACTGCGCAAACATTTGAGAATCATTCCTTCGCTCATGCAGAAGCAGATAAAAGTATGGTTCAAGGTCAAAGTCTGGTAGGTAGTCTGAAAGAACTGGGTATTTAAAATCATAGAGAAAAATCTCCAAATCTGGAAGGTTCTGTTGGAATGCAATCCTTAAAGCTTGAACAAATGGACTCTCATGCTCTTATATTACTTCATTTCATCAATCCTATTTTCAAATTGAAAAGGAAGGTAGCAAAACATAGGGAGACCATTTCATCCATTTGAGACGGAGGTGAGCTCCATAAGAAATCTATTGATAAGCAAAAGAATCGTGCTGACAACCTAGAAGGCATAAGCAGACTGGCTGAAGAAGAGCTTTAAAAACAAAAATCCACTTATGAATCCAAGACTATTCAGCTAAAGGTATTCTTGGTAGAGCTAGCTCCGAAGTAAAAAAGATGAGGAAAATGAGCATAACTTTTAAAGATAGTTACTACGAAAGACGAAGAGGATCTAACTGCATTCAAGGAATATTCTACAAAGGACCAAGATGATTTTTTTATGTGTATGTTGATAAATTCCTAACCTCCCTAGATAACCGAGATGTTAAGGTTAATTCAAAATTGGTTATTAGTGTTCGCAAAATGTTCCGAGATCTTAGTCTTTGATCTTTTTAGGACTTTGTACCCGAAGGAGAACGTATTGCTGATATTTCATTTAGAGATGAATTAGGAACCGCCTTAGATACGAAGGGCAAAGATATTGTTTCTCATAATGTGAATGAAGATAAGGACTCCAAATGTGGAAGTTTTGAGGGAGATCAGCAGCCAGAGAATCCAAAGACAGTTGAATGAAATTTATTTTCCCTCTTTGTTGTTTTTTTATTATCATCTTTTCGAATAATGTTTTTTATTTCAAGTCCATAGATGGTCAAGGCACTTTGTTCTCGTGTTCAAAATTCTTCCATTATATAAATTTATTTTTTTCCAAGAATGTCTTCAAACTCTTCCTAGTTAATGGTGATCAATTCAAAACCGGGCATTGAAATCCTCTTCAAACTTTACCGAATAGTGTTAGAACCTTTACACTTGAAAACTAATATTGGGACCTTTTATTTGTGACCAACTAGTGTAAGAACCTTTACATTTGACCAACTAATGTTGAAACTTTTTAATTGTGACCAACTAGGAACCTTTACATTTGAACAACTAATGTTGGAACCTTTAATAGTTAAATTTTTGGGTAAAAAATATCTAGACCAATTAAGAATGAAAGGAATATAAAAGGTAAAAAGAGTTATAAAAGGTAATTATACAGACACCTCATTCAAACCTCCTCGTGCCACTAGGGTAAGAAAAAATATATATTTGGACACTACATTACAAAATTAAGTAATACACGATTTTTTACATTCATTCCAGATACAGCCTCAAGTGCTAGATGTTCCATAGATACCGAAGAGGATTATCCCCTTGATATGGCAATCGATAAGTTCAAGGCTTAACCCTTTCAGTAATCCAATAATGCCCTTCCCAGTTTGGCCATAACTATCATAACCGTTTATCTCTAGTGTGCATGAAGACCGTTTTTAGAACTTCCTCACCTACTGTGAATTCTCTCCGCCAGACTTGGGATGTATACCTGCTTCTCATCGTTACCCACTTCAGAGTAAATTTTTATTTAGAAATATGAGAGGATGTCCTCGATTGGGGTTACCACATCCATCCCACAAACTAATTTAAAAGAATATTCTTGAGTTGTTATATGAGGTGTGGTTTGGTAAGCCCATAATACTTCTTGTAAATAATTGGTCATTTTCTAACATCTCCCTTCAAATTATTTCTCAATCCATCGAGGATAGTGATGTTTATAACTTCTATTTTCATGTTAGCCTGATGATGAAAAGGTGATGAAAAACAATATTAAATATCTTGTAAAGAACAAAATTCTCACATGTCGTTGTTTTCAAATTTAAGACCATTATATATGGTGAGTGTTCTTTAAATTCTGAATCTGTAGCATGTGTTAGATATGATATATTTGATTACATTATTTTCCTTAGTTCCAGATAAAATCTCAGCTTCAACCCATTTAAAGAAATAACCAATAACCACTACAATGGTTTGAATTCATTTGGATGCCATAGACAAAGGTCCAACTAGATCCAAACCTCATATGTGAAAGGTAATGCCTCATATATTAACTCAAGTGGTAAAGCAGGTACATGTATTGCATTCGCAAATAGTTGGTAGGTATCGCATCGTCTGACCAAGTTTTGGCATCTTTCATGATAGAAGGCCAATAATACCCGACCAACAAAACCCTTATTGTCAATGTTTTATACCCACTATGGGCAGATTCATCCGCTTCATGGAATTTAAATAACATTATTTGTCATTAGCTTTGAGACACTGTAATAGTGGTCGACTTAAAGATATTTTATACACTATGTCTCTAAGGACTATGAAACCATGTGCTTTGAACCTTAGCTTTTTAGTGAATGTTTTATCGACTCGAAAGTCCCTTTGATTAGAAATTCCTTAAGGTCATATCTACAATATTCTTCCAAGCTCATCGAAATTTGGAATACTTATTTGGTGACTAACGTTTGGTCGGAAATTGATGTTATCTAAAGGTAATTATTTTTAGTTTCCAAGAATATCCGTCCATATATTTGATAGTAGCTAAGGAATCAGCCATCAAATTTTTGGCCCGATGAATGTATTCGTACTTGACACACTCAATTTTTTTTATTAATTCTTCCAATGATTTTAAATATTTCACCAAGTAATCTTTTATTGCTTCGGCCTGGCCCAACGCATGGTTAATAAGAAGTCGTGAATCACTTATCATATTCTTGTCACCATAAATTTGTGCAAGCTACAACCCTGTCAAGACGGCTTCATACTATGTCGCATTTTTTTATGTTTTGAAGCCAAAGCGTATTGCTTGGTACATTGAGTCTCTGAATGGAGACAATAACTGAACTCTTGTTCCATATCCCAAAATACTTGAGCCCCCATCCGTTTGAATTACCCATTCGTCCCAAAGCTCATCAATATATTTCTCAAAATTAGGTCATTCATAATAATCAACTAGAAAGTATGCCAAAGCCTAAGCGTTAAATGTTGCTTAAGGCTCAAAACTAATATCGTAGTCTCCTAATTTCACTGACCATTTAGTCATCTGACCCGGTACATATGGATTTTATAACACATTCTTAAGTGGAAATGAGGTTTAAACCATAATTGAATGTGCTTGGAAATATGACCTCATTTTTCGCGCCGTCACTACTAAAGCTCAAAGCTAATTTTCCAACTTTTAATATCTTTTTCCAACACCCAATAGACTTTTACCTATAGAATAAACCGAGCACGGATAACTTTCAAATTCTCTGACCAATATTTCACTTACTGCATAATCCACACATCCATACATATAAATAATTTATTTCACTCAATAAGTTTGGTTAGAATTTCTAGAGAGGATACGTGTTTTTTTTGTAAAGGTTTCGTCATATTTAAGCATCTAATTGAAATATTCACCTTTTTTAGTACTTAAAAAAATGTTGCACACTTATCTGAATACTTTGATATAATTCTGTTTAAGGTCCAGTTAAAATTTATACCTCTTTGATTGAATATTAGAGGATTCATGGTAGTTAGTGAAGAGTTCTAAGAAAGTCCAGGGGTGTTTTTGCGATACGAGGATTTCTTAGTGATGATTCTGTGATATGAAAATCTCTTAGTGTCAATATGAATAGATCTAATTTGTTTGGTTCCAGGTTTTAGAGAGAGAAAGTAAGAACTCTTAGGTTAAGTAGAGAGAGAAAGTATATTATCTATTTCATCTCGGGATTTGTGAAACGTGTGTGGTCCTTTTATAGTACAATTACGGACCCCACACGCTTTAATTCCCATTAATTACATCTTTAGTCCCTACACTTTATTTTCTTCTTATTCTGGCTATATCTTAGACAGCTTTTACAATTTAACCCTCACACAATTTCCTCTCTGCACTTTCCTCCTATCATGTTTTTCCTTTGCACTTTTCTCCTATCATGTTTCTCATTTGCACTTTTCTCCTGTCATATTTCTTCTTCACACTTTTCTCCTTGTGTTTTATTCTTCCTTATCAGTAGCCCCCCAGTCCTAGTGAAAGTTCTTTTACTGGGACTGAATAATCCTCTGACTGTTCATTTTACATACCCTCGAATAATTACCTTCGAAAGGCAAAGAAAATTTTCCTCGAATATTTTCTTTCTTCGAATCTCAACAACTTTCCTCGAACTGTTGAAGTCATAAACCGCCCCTCGAAGATCTCCTCCCTTCAAATTTATCCTGATAACTGGGGCCATCTAATCATTGAACCATTTTAGCCATATAAGTTCCTTGACTTTAATTGTATCAATGCCCCGAATTTATTCAATCCAAGGCTAAATAGGGTGCTAGGATTATTCTTTAACGTGACGTCATTAAATAACAATGCCTGTCAGCATATCTTTGTTAGAAACGTTTCCTATTCCCAAGACATCTTCTGACTAGGAAAACTCTGCATCTTCCCCTGTGGCTGGTGTCAGGACATTTCGCACCTATATATCCCATAATGCCCCTATGCAAACACCATAAAAAATCCCTGGGCCTGGTCTGGTTGGAAGGCCCAACCTCATCTATAAATATCAATCTTCTCTCCTCATTAATTCAACTTTTGTTCACACGTTTCTAGAGAGAGAAAGCTGGCGAGCAAACCCCGTCGGATTCCTGATTGGTTGTTGATCAGCAAGAGGTTCGAGGAGAGAGTTGCTACTGGAGAAGACGTGAGGCCCCAACCCCCACCATCTGTTACTACGTTCTTTGGTGCCTGGCCTCCCCAGCAGATTCAACTGCAATTATTCCCCTCGAAGTCGCTCGACAAAGTCTGCATAGTGAGTCTAACCTCCTCGAAAACATAGGTAAAGACAGACAGCACAAACACTCTTCTAGGAAGAGAAAAATATCTCATAAGGATAAGAAAAGTTCGCAGGAGCGAAAGCATGCCAAAGAGACACCCCTGGTTATTCGGGAGCCTTCTTCCCCAACAGCAATCGAAGGTGTCCCCCAGGCATCCGCCAGCCCTCGTCGAACATCTACCATACCTCACCTAGCATCTGTTAGTCCTCCGCGGATATCCACTAGCCCACATCGTACATCTATCAGTCCTCCACGAAAAAGGGAATTAGATGAGTCAAGTCTGCCCTCGACTCCATCTATGACCATTCATGGGACTCAATTTTTGCCTTCGAGGATGATCATCACCGAAGAGGATATGCAAAACAGGCAGAACGAGAGTCTAAATGCCAAAGGAAAAGCGCCTGCAACAGCGTCCCTCGAACCAAAAGTACCTATGATCCCTGCTTTAGGTCCTTCGAACTACGCGACCTCCTCTTCTCGAACAATATCCGAAGAGCAAGCTCATCGGATTGCCCCAAAATCGAAAGGGGATATCGTGCTTCCCTTAGAATTGGATAGCATTTCCGGTCGCAATATTCGGGGCATCGAAAATAAACATATGGTAGCTTTCTATAATATCAGATACAAGTATTTTTCACAAGATGAAGAGGAAATGCTGAGGACTCGATGGTGCATCCCCTCCTATATTACTATCAGATTTCCCTCGGAGGGTGAGACACCTTTGTCAGTAAGAGACAACGAGTTGGTGGTGTATACGGAGATCATGAACTGGGGGTTAAGGTATCCCTTAGACCCCTTCTTCATCGAATATTTGGCGAAGATAGACCTTTGTCCTTCACAGGTTGGCCCCAACATGTGGTTTACTCTGATGGCCGACATTATGGCCTCGAGGCTCTCAGGTCACGAATTTTCGTTAGAGCAACTCATCGGCCTTGCTGGTCTGGCCAGGAATCCTTTCTTTCCCTTTTACTCACTGACTTTCAACTGAGGACAAAAAGTCCTGAGAGATCTCTTAGAGGCTGACAAGAAATGGAGGCAGCAGTTCGTGTTCTTCTCCGGTTGCTCGGAAACCGGGTCAGAGGCCACTCCTTCAAATCCTCACAATCTATCTCTGATGTGGACCAATAAATGTAATTTCCTAGTCTTCGAAATTATTTATTCTCCATCGAATTTTGGTTTGTGACTGGACTTTATGTTGGCTACTTGTTGCAGCTATGACTGGGATATCGAAGCCCTATTCGGACTATGTTGAGGGTGCGACAAATGTGTTCACCAAACTTCGCTTGTGGGAAAAAGAACACCGGGACAACCGATTTCGTCTCTGTTTCACAGATAAAAATCTCGCCAAGAGTCGGTTGTGGAGGCTCAATCCCCTCGACCGAACTAGCATGAGAGGATTGATGGCTCCTCCCTCGAAGCGAGAAGTGATGGAGCGCGTGAGCCAAAAAGATATAGTGATATATCTTCCCAAGCGCTCTCGTTCGAAGAGTCATCTCGGGGATCCTCCAGAAGAAGAGGTTTCAATGAAAGAGCAACAGCTAAACCCTGAAGGAACAGTCAATACCCAAGGGCTTCCTCCCCCAGACAATATTGTGTCGTCGAACTCCAATCCCCCTCCCCCTGCTCCCATCCTTCCATCGAAAAAGGAGGCCAAGACAAAGGATAGGAAAGGCAAAGCTGTCCTCGAGCCCATCCAAGAACTATCCGAGGATGGTGAGACGCCTGATGACAATCAAGAAGCCGCTCCAGCCGAAGAGATTCAAGAAATCTCAAGCGAACCCGAGGACAGAGGTGGCAACTCACCCAAGGATAGTTCTCATCAAAGACCACACTCACCTCTTACCGAATCTTCACACCCTGTCCCCTGCGAAAATAGTCCAAAGTTAGCACCTCTCCCCATCCCTCGGAGCAACCCTCCTCAGTACATTGATCCAGATACTCTTGGTGGTGGGTTTTCCGATTTTGACTCTGCAGCACTAGGATCTCCAACGAGCTCCTTCAAAGTTCCTTTAGACGAAGAGTTCTCACTGAATCTTCGACGACTGCTGCATACGTCAGTTAATAGAGGGAAAAAGATGCAGCATCTTGAGAAGCGCAAAAATCACTACAAGTTCAAGTCGTTGCTAGCTGATTCTCAGCTCGAGGAGGCCAAGAAGCAACACGCAGTGATAGAGAGTCAAGCAGATGCTTTGTACGAGCGCTTATCTGCCTCCGAAAATTATGTGATAATGCTGGAGAGGTGCTGTCAAGAAGAGAGGGAGTTGTACAAGAAAAAGACTGACACTCAAGAGCTATTGATAGCTGAGTACAAGAGAGGGCATCGTCTAGCTTGCGATGGGTTCACAGAATGTACTGAGAGCTTCAAAAAGGTGAAAGAGGATCGAGATCAGTTACTAAAATGGGTTGAGAACTTCCCCAGGCAGGTCGAGGAGGAGAAGGATAAGGTTGTGGATGCTTATGCAGCTACGTGCACAAGTAAGCTGAAGGCCAGGATGCCACTAATCGAGCTGGTTTACTTACCCAAATTCATGTTGAGCATCCCGAATACATATTGGGGAGTTTTTGGAAACTTGTCCCCTCGGAACTTCGCCCTCCCCATACAGTAGTGAGCGATAGTAAAGACTCAGAAGCAGAGGGGAGTGTCTCTTCGAAAAAATCAGATTGGGGAAGATGTGGAGGATTTCGACATTTTGTTTATGGCCCTATAGGGCTTCTTTTTGTAAGGTGGCGAAAGTATGCTGTAATGCGCTGGATTTTATGTAATTGATTGTTATGTTTATGTATAAGTCCAATCCAAGGCACCAAATACTGTGTCCCCCCCTGATAATTCAAAGAGACAAACCCTTCCAACCGAAAATAAATTATTGTGAGATCAAAAGCTCAAACTAATAACAACTAATCCTAAGTTAACGTGATCCAAAAGATAATTTCTGTGACCTGAATAATAGCTAAGGAAAATAAAATTCGAGGAGCACATTAGTGTGACCCATCTGATAATTCAAAGAAACAATAATTTGAGACACATTAATAGGACCCAAATAATAGTAAAGGAAAATAGAATTCGAAGCACACATTTATGTGTCCCAAATAATAAAAAAGGTAAATAGAATTTGAGGCACACATTAATGTGATCCAAATGAAAATTTGAAGGGACAATAATCCGAGGCACATGTTATTGTGGCCCGAATAATAATTCGAAGAGATAGCAATTCGAGGCACAACTTTCTGCGACCCGAATAATAGTTCGAAGAGACAATAATTCGAGGCACGCGTTATCGTGACCCAAATAATAGTTAAGACAAAGAGTTCTTTGTATTAAGCAGCTCATCGAACACCTCATTAAAACCTTCATGTGCCTAACAGGGTAGGAAAGAGTGTGCCCTCGCTAAATTTCGTTCTGTAAAATACAAAAGAATACGACACTACTTGCTAGCTAACTCTTCAATCAAGATACAATTTTAAGTGTTCAATGTTCCACGGGAGACGGAGATATCGCCCCTCCTTGTCTTTTAGCCGATACGTGTCTGGTTTTAACTTTTCGGTAACCTCATAAGGGCCTTCCCAATTGGGTCCCAACTTTCCCAAGCTCTTGTCTTTCGTGTGCAGGAAAACTTTACGTAGGACTTTGTCCCCCACTTTAAAAGCTCTGTTGCTTTACCTTAGACGCATATCGACTCCGCATAAGAGTTTGATAATGGAGGGACGTCAACTGTACTTGCTGTCTTTTCTCTTCAACCAAGTCTAAAGCCAGTGCTCTGTTTTGGTCATTCGTGTCTGCGGCATATGTTGCTACACGATGTGATGGGGAAATAATCTCTGGAGGGACAATGGCATCCATTCCATAGACTAAGGCAAATTGAGATACAGCAGTGGTCGTTCGCGGAGTCGTCCGGTATGCCCATAGTACTTCCTGCAAATAGTCGGGCTATTTTCCCGCCTTTCCTTCCAAGTTCTTTTTGAAACCATCAAGAATTGTACGATTAGTCACCTTCACTTGCCCATTAGCTTGAGGGTGAAATGGTGCAGAAAAACATTGTTGTATGCCTCTCGAGACACATAAACGTTTGAACTCCTTGTTATCAAATTGGGGTCCGTTGTCCGTTGTGATCTGCAATGACACACCAAAACGACAACAAATGTTTGACACAACGAACTTGATCACATCCTTAGCCTTCGTCCCTGCTAGGGGTTCAGATTCTACCCACTTAGAAAAATAATCTACTGCTACAATGATGGTTTGCCTGCCACCTGATGCCATTGGTAAAGGCCCAACGAGATCAATGCCCCACTTGTCAAACGGTACTGCTTCAGAAATACTTTCTAATAATACCCCGGGCTTATGGATCACATTAGCATAGCGTTGACACGTGTCTCATCGTTTTACTAACTCTTTTGCATCCGCAGCAATAGTAGGCCAATAATAACCAGCCAGAAATACTCTTCGAATTAATGCCATATACCCGCAATGGGCAGAACCTTCACCATCATGTTACTCAGACAGGATGATTTGTGACTCAGGCTTATTCAAACACCTCAATAACGGTCGACTCAGAGATTTATTATACAGCACTCCTCCCAGAAAAATATAGCCATGAGACTTAAACCTGATCTTCCTAGCCTTGTACTTTTCATCGGGTAAAGTATCATTGACCAAAAAGTCGATGATGGCCGACCTCCAATCATCCGTAATCACATTATTTTCCTCATAAACATTTGTTGTATGCTCCTCATCAACCAATATCGAAGGGCGCTCCTGAGTTAAGACCCAAGGGTATCCCTCTGTCCGTGAAACAGAGGCAAGAGAATCTGGGACAACATTTAACTCCCTTCGAATAGGCTCATACTCGACTTCTTCAAACTCGGATGCTAAATCTTTCAATACTTTCAAATATTGTATCAGCTTATCTTTTCTGGCTTTGGACTCTCCCAAGGCTTGGTTTATCACCAATTGTGAATCACTGACCAGTTTAATCTTTGTAGCCTCACATATCTGGGCCAAACGCAAACCTGCTAATGCAGCTTCATACTCAGCTTTGTTGTTAGTAGCCTTAAAACCGAACTGAATGGCTTGGAACATAGTTATCCCTTCCGGAGAAATCAATTGGACACCTGCCCCACTTCCAGAAATGTTCGACCCCCCATCTGTCTTTACCAACCATGCTGTTTTGTCAACATGGTCATGGATTTCATTTTCCTCTCTATCCGAATGGAATTCGACCAAGAAATCAGCTAAAACTTGGGCTTTAATCGCTGTTCGAGGTTCAAATGCTATGTCGAAATCTCCTAGTTCCACTGACCATTTGGTCATCCGACCAGAAATATCAGGCCTCTGTAACAAACCCTTCAGGGGAAAAGCCGTCCTAACGATTATTAGGTGTGCCTGGAAGTAAGGTCTCATCTTTCGAGCCGCCGTTACCAACGCCAAAGCTACCTTCTCCAACTTGAGATATCTTTTCTCCGCATCTAACAAACTCTTACTGACATAATAGATAGGCTTCAGGAGAGATTCATCTTCGCGGAGTAAAACGGCACTGACCGCACACCCTGACACTGCTAAGTAGACAATTAATGTCTCTCCTACCAATGGTTTAGACAAGACCTCAGGGGACGTCAGATACTTTTGGATTTGGTGAAAAGCGGTCGAACATTCCTCGGTCCAATAAAACGGCTTCGCGTTTCGCAACACTTTGAAGAAAGGTGCACACTTATCCGAAGACCTAGAGATAAATCTGTTTAGAGCGGCCAATCTTCCTGTCAGAACTTGGACTTCCTTAACATTCCGGGGGGGGGGGGGGGGGGGTCATAGAAATCAGAGCTTTTATCTGTTCTGGGTCAGCCTCGATGCCTTTTTCGCTGATCATGTAACCAAGAAACTTGCCCAACCTCACCCCAAAAATGCACTTCTCCGGATTGAGTTTCAAGTTGACTTTGCGTAAATTGCGGAACGTCTCCTCTAGGTCAGCGAAATGGTCTTCGTCCCGCGTACTTTTGACTAACATATCATCGATATAAGCCTCCATGTTCCGCCCAATCTGCCCCTCAAAGGTTTTATTGACTAGGCGCTGATAAGTTGCCCCTGCATTTTTTAAGCCGAACGGCATAACCTTATAGCAGTATAACCCTCTCCCGGTAATAAAAGAAGTGCTTTCTTCATCGTTAGCATCTAAGCGGATTTGGTTGTATCCTGAATAGGCGTCCATGAATGAAAATAGTCGGTTACCCGAGGTCGAATCTACTAACTGTTCGATGCGAGATACTGGGAATGGATCTTTGGGACAGGCTCTGTTTAGGTCTGTGAAATCAACGCACATTCTCCACTTACCATTCTTCTTACGTACCAACACTCGATAATGCGACTCGCGAATGTGGCCTATTCTCAATAGCCTTTCGACCTCCAAAAGAATTATCGTAGCCTTTTCCGGAGAGACCGGTCTCCTTTTCTGAAAAATAGGTCGAACATCAAGTCGTATTGCAAGCTTATGACACATGATTTCCGACGGTACTCTAGTGACGTCCTATGCACACCACGCAAACATATCAAATCTGTCAGATAAAAAAGAAATTAACCTCTGTTTAAACTCCAAAGAAAGGTTGACCCCAATCCTCAGAGATTTGCCACCCGCAAATTCATGAGTCGCAGAGTCCTCTTCTGGGACTAAAAATCCGGGGGTCTCCCTCGGATCATCACATGGGATAATTTCAGAGGGAGGCCCCTTTAATTGCTATGCTTGATCTGACGATTCTCCCCGACCTCCCTTCGAGGATAAGGCTATCTGATAACATTCACGGGCCATTTTCTGGCTACTTCGGATTACCCCAAAATTATTCCCAACCACATACTTTAAGCATTGATGTACTGTGGAGATTACGCCATGCATCCGGGACAACCAAGAGCGACCCAGGATGGCATTATACGACGTCGACGCGTCAACGACAATAAACAATACTTCCACCTCCTTCTTAAATGGCCCTAGGCCCAATTTGACCACACACTGAAATTGTCCTACCACCATTGCTGTAGCGCCAGTGAAGCCCACTATAGTCCTGTCGGATCTTTGGATAACTGGTGGGTCAGAAATTCTCCGGTAAGTGCTCATAAACAGTATATTCGCTGAACTCCCTGTATCGATAAGTATTTTCTGAATTTGATCCCCACCGATGCCCGCAGCGATCACCACAGCATCTTCGTGGGGGCCTGCGACATTGCGCATATCATCGTCGTCAAAATAAATAATAGGGCGACCGGTGCATTTGCGCTGACACTCCTGCTTCGATCTGGGTAGTCAGGTTTGATGAGGGCGGAATTCGCCGATCCAAGTGATAGGGGTAAAAACGCAATAAATAGTGGTTGACGTAATTATTAGAATAGTCGAAGTCCTTCAGGGACCAATATGCAAAAATAAAACAGTAGAGGGGCCTCATCGATATGTGATGAACGGCCCACTAAGAGCTTAAATGGGTCGTCCTTATTTTAGTATAAAAGGGTGACCCACTTTCCTAAAAAAGGGTATTGAATATTACTTTCACAAATTCTACTTTATCTCTCTACACTTTCTCTCTCTAGTCACATCTGACTCAAGATCCCAAATATTCTCTGTTGATAATTATTGACTCATCATTGGCGCCGTCTGTGGGAACAGTGATACCGAAAAGGAATCTTTTGTTCTTTGAAAATCACGTTTTTCGGGATGAATAGCGAAGCGGCAATAGAGAGGGACGGTAGAGAAGTCGTCCGAGCCATTTCTGGTTCGGAAGGCACGGGAGTCCCCGGTCGGGAATGGAACGGCGGACGGGATAAGCGGTCGACTTTGATTATGACCCGAAAGCAGCTCCTCGAGGACATTGCTCGGTTAGAAGAGGAACGAGAGCGGGCATTGGGCGAGAAAAGAGCTCGGGAAAGAAAGGGCAAAGAGCCCATCCTGGAGGATCGGGGGGCAGCCGGCCGTGGCAACGATCCGCGAATAGAGGCCCGACCTGTCAGATACTACCGAGACTCTCCCCCCGACGAGGAGGAGGCCGTCAAGACTCGTCGGAACCCAGAGAACCGTCAGGCTATAACGTCGGATTACCCCTCAGACGACTCGTCGGGCAAAGAATACCTGCGGCGGGAGAGAGTCCAACGAACGCAAAAGAATCGATCCCGACGCCTTCGAGGATCCAGGGCAGATCCCTTGCAGTATAAAAAGGGCAGCACGGACAAGCCGACCCCTGTGTCCTTTGAAAAATAAGAAACGCACGCCGCCAGTCGCGGAGAGCGAGAGATGTTGCCTCCAATCCCTTGGCAACCATTGAATAGCCAGAACCATGGATACCGAACCAGCAGCCAATTCGTCAGCCCAGGGGCCGAAGGGCTCTATGGAGTTAGGACTGAAGGTCTCGGGGGAGGAGCTTTTGAGCTCGGAGTCAACTGGAGGGCCTCCCCGTTGTCCGATGAGATATTAGCGGGACAACTCGCGAGGCGATTCGACATTTCCAAGCTGGAAAAATTCGACGGGAAAAAAGACCCGGATAACCACTTGGAGGCCTTCAAAAACTTTATGTTGAGCTTCGATAACGATGACAAGCTCTTATGTAGAGCCTTTTCCATGAATTTCAAAGATAGGGCTTCTAAATGGTACAACCGATTGCCGCAGGGTTGCATCCGGAACTTCGGAACCTTCTAGGCAATGTTCCGGCAGCACTTCGTGGGAAGTAAGAGTTTCCGCGCCAACGGAGATACTATCATGAATTGTCGACAGAAGCTGGGGGAGAGCCTCAGAGACTATACCAGGCGGTTCATTGACGCGAAAACCGACCTGGACCATTGTGAAGAGAATGTGGCTCTAACTGCGTTTCGTTTGGGCCTGCTCCCGGGACCAATGAAGCAAGCTGTCACGAAAAAGCAAGCATTCACTTTTTCCGCGCTTTTGGCACAAATAGAGAAGCAGATACTGATCGAAGAAACAGAAGCTTCTGAGTTGGCGGCGCAGATCCAACAGAGTGCCCAGGCCTCGGTCGTGATAAAACAGGGTTCCCGACCAGACCACGCCAGATCGGCCCAGCCGGTTAGCACGATACACCCGAGCACACCATTGGTAGCTAAATCTCCGACCCCGTCCGGTCTAAGGCCGAAACAAACTAGGCAGGCGGCTTCTCGACTCATATCCAACAAATGGACCCGACCGTCTTACTTCGCGGACCTCACGGAGTGCGTATCGTCAATCTACGAAAAAACCAAGAGGAGCGGGATGTACCGAAGACCTTTCCATATCCCGACGCCTCGGGAGCAAAGGAATAACCGCTATTGTCGTTACCATGAGGACGTCGGCCATGACACGAAGGATTGCATAGCCTTAAAGAAAGAAATACAGATGCTCATCGAGCATGGGAACCTGTTAGAGTATGTCAAGAAGGCCCAACATGCCACGACCTCGAAAGAGGTGGTCATCGTACCAAAACCAGAGACGACCATGGCAATTTCGGAAGTTACCGACCATTTCGACGTTTCAATTGAATACCTCGATCCCGAAGCCAATCGTAATATCATCGGGATCATCGAGGAGGAGGCGGAAGAGAGCATCGGTAGCGTGCGTGGCCTCTGTGAAATTTTTGAGTCATTGATAATCTTCGGGGGAGGATCTACGACGGGAGCCACGCACGCATCCGGGGAAGGGCGAGTTGTCAACCAACCCACTCAATTGGGAACCCGAACTTGCTTCCAAACCAGAAGTATCTCTTCCCCGATTCTACACCACGACGACCCAGGGGCCGACCACAACCTTATCGGAGTTGTTGAGGAAGAGGTAGACGAACACGTCAGTAAAGTGCAAGGCCTGTGCGATATTTTTGAATCCCTGACTATCTTCGGGGGGGATTCAATGGCGGGAATAACGCATTCCTCCAGGAAGAGACACATCGTCAACTTGACCACCCAGCTGGAAACCAGAACTTGCTTCCAAACCAGAAGCGCCCCCTCGCCAATTTTGCATTTCGATGATGACGACATGAGGGACTTAGCCGGGCCTCACGAGGATGCCATTGTGATTGGGGCAGCGATCGCGGGAGAGGAGGTTCGGCGCATCTTGGTAGATACCGGGAGTTCGGCCAATATCATCTTCGCTTCAACTTTTGCCAAGTTACGAACACGACCAGTAATTGAGCGATCTGACCGTACCATAGTCGGGTTTACGGGGACGGCAGCCGACGTTGTCGGAGAGTTCGAGGGCGTGGTACAGTTAGGCCGCGGCCCATTTAAAAAGGAAGTCACGGTTTTGTTTGTAGTGGTGGACGCGCCAGCCTCGCACAACGCCATTCTGGGACGATCTTGGATATCGCGCATGCATGCGGTGACTTCTACAATTCATCAGTGTGTGAAGTATGTGATTGGAAACAACGTTGGAGTAGTACGGAGCAGCCAGAAAGCGGCCCGGGAATGTTACTGAGCTGCGTTAGCACCCAAGAAAGACCAAGAGATGTTTCCAGCTCAAGCATAGCAATTAAGGGGGAATTCCCCAGGTTCACAGCCGGTGGACGACCCTCGGGAGGCCCCAAGTCTTTTAACGACAGGCGAAGATTGTGAGCTGCATCATTTTGCCGCTGGAAAATATCTGCGGGTCGGGATAAACCTTTTACCAATCCTAAGGGAACAGTTACTGGTCTTACTCCGGGAGAACCTTGACTTATTTGCATGGTGCTCCGGGGACGTTACAGGAGTACCAGAATCCTTTGCGATTCACAAGTTGACCATAAACAGGAATGTCAGACCGATAATTCAGAAGCGTCGGGTTTTTTCTCCCAAAAAGGCGGAGGTAATTCTGCGGGAAGTTGAAAGAATGACCAGCGTAGGACATATTGAGGAAGCACAGTACCCCTTGTGGATCTCTAACCCCGTTCTTGTCAAAAAGAAAAGCGGGAAATGGAGGATGTGTGTAGATTTTACCGATCTCAATCGGGCGTGCCCGAAGGATCCTTTCCCAATGCCGAGGATCGATCAACTGGTGGACTCGACATCGGGTAACAAGTTACTATCTTTTATGGACGCCTATGCCGGTTACAATCAAATTAAGCTACACCCCGCGGATCAGGAGAATACCACGTTCATCACGGGTCGAGGGCTATACTGCTACAAAGTAATGCCCTTCGGACTGAAGAATGCGGGTGCGACATACCAAAGACTGGTTAACCGAACATTCGAAGATCAGATCGGGAGAAACATGGAGGTTTACATTGATGACATGTTGGTCAAAAGTGGGACCGATGTGGCCCACCTTGCCGACCTCAGAGAAGCTTTTGATAACTTACGAAGGGTAAACCTTAAGCTGAACCCGGAGAAATGTTCTTTTGGGGTCCGGTCAGGGAAGTTCTTGGGATTCCTCGTCAGCGAGAAAGGCATCGAAGCCGACCCTATCCAGCTCCGAGCCCTAGCTGACATGACTCCTCCTCGGAGTGTGAAAGAAGTTCAGATCCTGACCGGGCGATAGGCCGCACTAAATCGTTTCATTTCTCGATCATCTGATAAATGCGCTCCGTTTTTTCAGGTCCTTCGACAGGTGAAAAATTTCGTTTGGACTGATGAGTGTGACAAGGCATTTTTAGGGATCAAAGAGTACCTATCGTCCCCGAACCGCCTCACCAAGCCTACTGCGGGCGAAACCCTTTTCCTCTACATTGCGGTCACGGATTATGCGGTCAGCGCAGCTCTAATCAGCGAATCAGGGCCGGCTCCGACAGCGGTATACTATGTGAGCAAAAGTTTGCTGGACGCCGAAACTCGGTACTTGAAACTGGAAAAAATGGCGCTGGCTCTGGTAACGGCAACGCGGAAAATGCGCCCATACTTCCAAGCACACCCTATTGTCGTCCGCACATCATTCCCACTGAAATACGTTTTTCAACGACCAGACATGTCCGGGAGAATATCCAAGTGGTCGGTAGAGTTGGGAGATTTCGCCATTGAATTTGAGCCCCGAACAGCAATCAAGGGCCAGGCCTTGGCCGATTTTCTAGTCGAGTTTCACTCCGAACGGCCCGAACAGGAAGCGCCTTCGCAAGAAGCAGCAGAGGGCGAATGGACCGTCCGCACCGATGGAGGAGCCAACGTTAGTGGTTGTGGGGCGGGAGTTCAAATTGTAACTCCCTCAGGTTTGAGCATGCTCCAGGCCATCCGTTTTGGTTTTCACACGTCAAACAATGAAGCTGAATATAAAGCAACTTTGGCAGGGTTACGATTGGCACAGGTGTGCGGGGCACGACAAGTACGCCTCATAAGCGACTCCCAACTTTTAATAAACCAAGCCTCGGGGAGTGCGGAGGCTCGGAAAGAGCACCTAGTACAGTACTTGGCGGCATTAAGAATTCTGGCCGCTTCTTTCGACAAAATCACATACGAGCATGTCCCACGAAGTGAAAACACGACAGCGGATTCTTTGGCAACAATTTCCTGCTCTACCAGTTATCCATGGGTAATAGAGCAAGAAAGCCCGTCCATTGTTAAACGACATGAGTTGGATAACCGACCTGAAATCGCGTGCCAGATCTCTTCGGTTGTAAATTCAGATTGGCGACGGGGTATTATCGTTTTCTTAGCCGAAGGTCGGCTCCCCGACGATGCCGCCTCGGCACGAAAATTGCGCAACAAGGCACGGGGATACGTCCTTTTAGGGGATGTGCTGTACAAAAAATCCTTTAGCCGACCTCTACTTCGATGTTTAGGTGTCAACGAATCCCAAGTAATTTTGTCCGAACTGCACGATGGGGAGGGCGCGGTGCACTGCGGATACAAGGCTTTGATTAGGAGAATTTTTCTCGCAGGATTCTATTGGCCGACCATAACGACAGACGCAAGACTCATAGTGAAAACTTGTGATACGTGTCAAAGGTTTGGGAACGCGATCAACATACCCGCATCTCCCATAGAATCTATATCTGAAGGATTACCCTTTGACCGATGGGGAATCGACCTCGTCGGGTCGTTACCAATGGCGTCGGGAGGAAGGCAAACGATCGTCGTCGCGGTGGATTACTTCTCCAAATGGGTCGAAGCTGAGCCCCTGTCCGCCACAAAGACCAAGGATATTGTCAAATTCATCTGGGCGAACATTTGTTGCAGATTCGGAGTACCCCAGCGGCTAACTATGGACAACGGGCCACATTTTGATAGTGCGGAAATGAGGGCATTCTGTACCACTCATAATATCCGACAATGTTTCTCTGCTCCTTTTCATCCGCAAGAAAATGGCCAGGTCGAAGTCACAAATCGAACCATTCTGGATGGCCTCAGGAAGAATCTCGAGGGAAAGGCCGGAAAATGGCCCGACTACTTGCAAGAAGTGTTATGGGCTTACCGAACCACACCTCGCACGGCTACCCAAGAGTCACCTTTCGCCTTAGTGTATGGGATGGACACGGTCACCCCCGCGGAGTCTATTTTCCCTTCTTTCAGGGTCGGAACTTATCAGGCGGAGACGAATGACGACTGCCGACGGCTAGAGCTCGACCTCATTGAAGAGAAGCGCCAACGCGCCCATTTAAACTCTTTACACTACCAGACTTTGATGAGAAGCCGATACGCAGCCAAAGTCCGCCGTCGGGAGTTCAAGGTCGGTGATAAGGTTCTACGACGTGTTTTCCTCCACACAAAGGACAAAAGCCTCGGAAAGTTGCGCCAAATTGGGAGGGACCCTATGAAATAGTCGAGAAAATCAGGAGCGGGACGTACCGCCTACAGAACCGGCTCGGACACCGCCTAAGGCTACCATGGAATATTGAGCATTTGAAATTATATCTCGAATAGTTCGTAATTTACGATGTATTTCGCATTATTTTCCATTTTTATTCAAGTTTGTAATGGTCGGGGATGCACTCTTTCCTACCTCGGTGGCGCGAGGAGGTTTTAATGAGGCATCAGTCAAAACCCGACCCGCGTTGTTGATAATCAAAAAATCTTTGCCTTCTAAATATTAACTCATTGCGACCTTGGACAGCTGACGAGCTGGACGTCGTCCATTTCTATTATACAAATCGATCTATAGAACCTTCAAAGGGTTTTTCGGTTTTACCGATCTACATTTTGGTTCTCCAGACCATCTGGACAAACTTTCGATAGTAAGTCGATCTACAGAACCTTCAAAGGGTTTTTCGGTTTTACCGATCTACATTTTGGTTTTCCAGACCCTCTGGACAAACTTTCGATAGTAGATCGATCTACAGAACCTTCAAAGGGTTTTTCGGTTTTACCGATCTACATTTTGGTTTTCCAGACCCTCTGGACAAACTTTCGATAGTAGATCGATCTACAGAACCTTCAAAGGGTTTTTCGGTTTTACCGATCTACATTTTGGTTTTCCAGACCCTCTGGAGAAACTTTCGATAGTAAATCGATCTACAGAACCTTCAAAGGGTTTTTCGGTTTTACCGATCTACATTTTGGTTTTCCAGACCCTCTGGAGAAACTTTCAATAATAAATCGTTCTGTAGATCCTTCAAAGGGTCTTTCGGTTTTGCCAATCTACCGTTTGGTTTTCCCGATCCTCGGGCACGACTTTCGGTAATAAATCAACCTACCAAACATGAAAATTTACGATCTGCGAAACAGTGTACTCAGCAAATTAAACATCATATAATCACAGGAAGCCCCGTGACCCCCAAAAAAAGAAAGAGTTAAGTGGTGCAACACAAAATACAGAGGGCCCTACGGCCCCCGAAGATTAACAGAATTTTTTCAAAAAAAAAACAAAAGGGGAACGGAATCACTGGTCCCCATCTTCGTCCGCATCCTCATCATTTTCTTCATCGTCCGCATCATCGGACTCCTCCCATTCAACTACTTCGGGCCGATCTTTTTCCGGTACATCGAGCCACAGCGATCCCAGGCGAAGGTCCGGGTAACGATTATGGAGTGACAGAACGTATGCGGCTTTGGCGTCTGCAGTTTCCTTGTCCGCCCATAGCCTACATCGGTTGATGTAGGCGACGTTTGAGGATTTCAACTTTTGAACCTCCAATGCCAAAGCTGAAGCGCGGTCTTCCGCGGCTTTCCTCGCCATCTCCGAAACACTCACCGCGTCCTCCGCGGTCTTCTGCGCTGTCTCCATTGCCTGTTTCGCTGTCTCCGCGGCCGTCTTCGCTTCCGTAGCAAGTTTTTCAGCTTCGACAGCCCGACCTTCCGCCAACACCCGGGCCTCTTCAGTAGTCTTCACCTGCGCGGCAAGACTGGCAATCTTTGCTTCCACTAAGGATAACTTCTTACCAAGCTCCTTCGCCCGACGTTCTTTCAAGGCTGCCGGCACCAGCAAGTTGTATAGCGACAGCGCCAGTCCATCAGTGCCCCGAAGAGGAAAAGGGTGCGGGCTGCCAAGCATCGTCAGCACCGGGAATTTGGGGCCACTTGACGGCGAAGCATCGGGGTTTGCAGCCTCGGGGGGCTCAGTGTCGTCCGGAATTAAGACAACGTCTTCCATAGCAGGATCCCCGCCGTCGCCAACTTGATCCAAGAGGTTAGGCCCTGCAGCAACCACATCCGCGCTAACTGCCGCCCGATCCTCTACCACAGCTTTGGCCTTCTTTAACTTAGACCCTCCCGTCTCTGCACGGTTCTTCCTCTTCTGCACCACGGCCGGGTTCTGACTCGCCTCCGGTCGTTCTGCCACCGGCACCGCCGCCCTGATCGGGACACTTTCTGCCTCGGTTCCGGCTTCCAGTCCCCCCCCATCGTCCTCTGACTTTGGACGCTTGCTGGGCGCCTTATTGCGTTTGGGCAGGTACAGTATGTACCCGGGACGACCGGTTCGGGCAAACACTTCATCCAGGCTTGGAGGTTCCCGTAGCTGTTCAATGGTAAGAGCCTCGGATGAGCACCGACAGAGGTTGCTCATGAACAAGTTCTTGTCCATGAAAGTGCGGTGCATGCCCCGACCCCAATTCTTTCGGGCGTAGTTTTTCAGCACCTCGAAAGTGTCCTCCGCGGCTTTCGAATGGTCCTTCTTCACCCCCTGCAGCCAGTCCTTCGACACTACACAAAGGGATCGGTACATACAGGTATATATAAAAAATAAAATAATATATATATATATATATATATATATATATATACACGTAGGAAAAGGTAGTACCATCATGGACCCAGGTCCGCAGCAGTTGCCTCGGGTTCTCCTTGGTATATGGAAGCCCGTTCTCCCAGCACCCGCTCAGGAATACGAACCGGTGTTTCCACCCCTTGTCCCCCTCCAAGAAATCGTTGACAATTTTCCACTTATTGCCAAGAGAGGAATAGAAGAATGGTGACTTCGGGGATTTGGACAGACCCGACATGGCGATGTACTCCTCCATCGGCATAACTCGACCAGAAAGGCGGGAAGCCATGATGCAGGACATCAGGGTATACCACGCGTTTGGCGTCAGCTGCGATGGACAGATTTGAAGAGTGCGGAAATAGAGCGCAATCTCAGGGTCCAAGGGGAAGCGCAAACCCCAGTTGAATAATTCGGTGAACACCACGATCTCTCTGGGTCTGACGTGAACAGGTGTCTCCCCCGGGGTCGGGAATCGAACGTTGACACACTCAGGGATCCCCCAGCGGGTCAGCATTTCACCATGATCGGACTCGGGGAAGTAGAGGTACTTCCCTTCGAAGAGAGAAACGATGTCCCGGGTTAGAAGCCAGCTGAAGTACTTGGTGGTAATGACAGCCGCGACCTCGTCGGGCAAGGGGTCATCCTGGGGGTTGGCCGCGTGGCCAGTAGTAGCGATACAGACTCCCGCGGGAGCAACATCAAGTTCTGACTCTCCAGCATCTTGGGTCGGAGCCTGGCTAGAGCTGCGGGCGGCAGCGGCGTCTGTTTCAAACGGTCGAACCCGGGAAGAAGAAGCCTCAGCAGCTTCGCGAGCCATGGCCTTATGAGCCTCTTCCGCCTGCTCGGGTGTTAGCCGCATTTTGGGCAAACCTAAAAAAGTGACCGCAACGTTAATACTGGTCTGAATCCCCCTAATCGAGGGCGTAAGTTGAACCATTTCGGGACTATTACCTCCTTCCGAGTACTTGGATAGATCGTCTTCTCCCATTGTCAAAAATGTGGATTTACGGGCACGTCGGGGAGCGGGCGAGTTGACGGAAACTAAAGTCGGATTCCCCGGACAGACAACAGGGGAATGAGAGGAACCGTCGCTGGAGGAAAGGATAATGGGTTCTGGGGACAGGCTAGCCTCGGGGGTTGAAGAAACCGGAAGGTCGGAAACAAGGAAAGCGTCTGCGGGAATCGGGGTGGCAAGAACAGGGTCGTGAGGGAGTGGAGCGGGAACGAAAGGCTTAGAGTTAGACCCCCAAATCAGACCAGCTCGTCGGTATTCTTCTGCTCTATCTCCAATACTAGACCACTCTTCAAAACTCCACTCGGACTTTTTCTTGGTAGGTTTTTTCTGTGAGCGTCCGGGTTTCATACAACAAGAACACCAGATTAAAGAAGGGTCGGGCGAGCTCTTTCTCTCTCTAGAAACGATCGGACAGCGTTTTCTCTCTCTAAAAAGCCTCTGAGAGACACTAAGGACCTTGGGGTATTTATAGGAAGGGTTGAAAGATCGGGGGATACCAATTGACGAAAACACAGCGGGAAGGCGAAGAGTCTCCCTAGGAGCCTAGTCTGACAGAGAAGTGACCCCTTAGCTAATGACACGTGCCGACCCCCGACTGACAAGGGCTGACGTAAGCGACTCGTCACCAGCGCAGCATCGATTTGGGCCGCCACCACCACGGTCGTTGAGAAGGATAGGCCCATCATAAAAAGCCTGGAATTAAAAGCCCAGCAGAACAGAAAGAAGAGGCGCGGGAGGGCGTCCGAGGAGGTGGCCCCGAACATCGGGAAATCAAAACTGACAGGGCCTGAATTTGAAATGAGGTCGGACGATCGGCGATAGCTCCTTCACAAGTCTCCGCTCCTAAAAGTTCCCGAAGACTGGGGGGCTACTGATGAGGGCGGAATTCGCCGATCCAAGTGATAGGGGTAAAAACGCAATAAATAGTGGTTGACGTAATTATTAGAATAGTCGAAGTCCTTGAGGGACCAATATGCAAAAATAAAACAGTAGAGGGACCTCATTGATATGTGATGAACGGCCCACTAAGAGCTTAAATGGGTCCTCCTTATTTTAGTATAAAAGGGTGACCCACTTGCCTAAAAAAGGGTATTGAATATTACTTTCACAAATTCTAGTTTATCTCTCTACACTTTCTCTCTCTAGTCACATCTGACTCAAGATCCCAAATATTCTCTGTTGATAATTATTGACTCATCAAGGTTGACCATGTGCCTCTTGCGGGAGCTGTTGGAATTTCCCGCAATAGTGTCTCCTCCGAAGATTGCCAAGGAATCGAAGAAAGCACAGAGGCTATCCACCCTCCCCTTCAGAATAATCTCTTCCGCCATATTGACGTTGTTCCGCCCCTCCTTGGGGTCTAAATATTCCTGTTAAATGTCAAAGTTGTCAACCCTTTCGGAAATCACCATGGCTGTGTCAGTATTCTTCGGGGTAGCTTTCACCACGGCGTTCTTCTGGGAGTGCTTTTTGACAAACTCTAGTAACATTCCACTCTCGACCAAGGCTTGCACTTCTTTTTTCAAAGCTATGCAATCCTTGGTATCGTGCCCAATATCCTCATGATACTTGCAGTACTTATTAACGCTTCTGCTTTCCCTCAGAGTCTGTATGGGAAAAGGCTTCCTGAACGGTACCGTAGATTTTGCTTTGTCGAATATTGCAGCAACATTTTCTGTTAACTCCGCAAAATAGTCGGGTCGAACCCACTTATTCGACATGGGTCTCGTTCCTTGATTGTAATTTTGCTGGTTGCCATAGTATTGTGGGTTTGATTTCTGCCTCGGCGGATATTGACCCGTACTCTTGGCCTGAACATTAGAACGGGGGCCCTGGTTACTCGACTCGGATATTTGAAATTGATTCTTATCCAACTGGTCCCCAGATCCTTTTTCCGACGCCTGAGTCTATTCCACCAAGATCCTTTCTTCAACCTGATCTAATAACGCTCCGAAGGTCATTGCTTGGCTCTCTGCCACCGTATCCTTCAACAATCCGGGGAGTAGGCCCATCCTAAAAGCTGCAAGCGCCACTGAATCTTTACAATATTCCATGTCTGTTTTCGTTTTGACAAAACGATTAGTGTAATCCTTCAGGCTCTCCCCAACTTTATGTCGATAATAGATAATCGTGTCTCCGTTAGCTCTGAACTTCTTACTCCCCACGAAGTGTTGTCTGAAGATGTTCCAAAACATATCAAAATTCTTTATAGAGCCCTGCGGAAGCCTATTGTACCATTTAGAAGCCACCCCCTTAAAAGTATGAGAAAATGCTCTACACAGCAACTTATCATCATCGTCGAAATTAATCATAAATTTTTTGAATTTTTCGATATGATTATCCGGGTCCTGTGTCCCATCGATTTTTTCTAGCTTTGAAATATCAAAATGCTTCGGAAGGTTTCCCACTAAAATTTCCAGGGAAAGGGGAGAGGCTCTCCAATTGTGACCCGTGCGATAAATGTTGGATCGTAAATTGTCATTGTTCGAAAAGTACAACCCCTCCTCAGATGGTAGAGTGTATTGGTGCTGCCACTCTGAATTCCGCGGGCCCATGTCCTCTATCCTATCAGTATATTTTGCCTGTCCATGAGACCGATCGCCACCTCGAACATGGTGACTCTTTTCCCTCAAAGATTTCCTCTCTGAGCTTCTTCCTCTTCGGAAATCGGTGTGCCTGCGATCACGTTTTTTCTTTCTGTGGTATTTCTGAGGGGACGACTCCGAGGAGCTGTATTGAGAGTAATCACTTGATTCAGCCGAATTCGAACGTCGCCTCTGTCTTCTCCTCGGTGATCGCCGCTCGCGTCCCCGGTATCTGTCGTCTCTATTTTTGGGACGAAATTTAGTTTCGCGCTCCTCTTTTTCAATAACCGCCTCCCTCCTTATCTCGGATCGAAGGTTCTCCTGTACGGTCTCCTTTTCTGCTTTCAATCTTTCGATCTCTAGCAGCAATTCATTCCTTCGAGCCAACATATCTGAGTCGTCGAAAGAGTTTCCAACTCGCTGGCCCCCTAGTCCCTCGTATTCCATATCGTTCCGGTAGTCATCGCCTACTAGGTTCTCCTCGCAATTGTTAACCAAATCGTCCCCTTGTTCTTCCATAGTTCTCCTCGGAACACGAATTATTTCCACGAAGCGATTGCCGTCAGAGCGATCTTCGCTTCCCACAGACGGTGCCACTGAAGAGTTCTAAGAAAGTCCAGGGATCTTTTTGCGATACGAGGATTTCTTATTGATGATTCTGTGATATGAAAATCTCTTAGTGTCAATATGAATAGATCTAATTTGTTTGGTTGCAGGTTTTAGAGAGAGAAAGTAAGAACTCTTAGGTTAAGTAGAGAGAGAAAGTATATTATCTATTTCATATCGGGATTTGTAAAGCGTGTGTGGTCCTTTTATAGTACAATTGCGGACCCCACATGCTTTAATTCCCATTAATTACATCTTTAGTCCCTACACTTTATTTTCTTCTTATTCTGGCTATTTCTTAGACAACTTTTACAATTTAACCCTCACACAATTTCCTCTCTGCACTTTCCTCCTATCATGTTTTTCCTTTGCACTTTTCTCCTATCATGTTTCTCCTTTGCACTTTTCTCCTGTCATATTTCTTCTTCACACTTTTCTCCTTGTCTTTTATTCTTCCTTATCAGTTAGAACATTTAATTATATTGAGTCAGCTTTAATCCCTTTTCGTTACATATATAACCCAATACTTTTTCAAGACTGAACATCGGAAGTACGTTTTTCTGGATTTAAGTTTAGGTTAATGGTCTTCACGTTATAAAATGTTTCCTCGAAATGAGAAAAAATGTTTTTCATTTCACGTTAACATATCGTCAGTATAAACATCAACATTCCTTATGATCAGGCTAGCGAAATCTTTATCTACTAGATGCTGATAAGTAGCCCCAATATTCTTCAATCCAAACAATATCACTTTGTAGCAATGCAACCCCATATTTGCTACAAATATGGTGTTTCCTTGGTCCCTCGGGTCCATTTGTATTTGTTTACCCTGTAAATCATCAATAAATGATAAGATTTTATTAACCAAGGTTGAATCTATCAGTTGGTCATTTCTATGGACGAGGAAATGATCCTTCAGACCTGCTTTATTTAAATCTGTAAAGTCAACACACATACGCCATTTCCCATTCTTCTTCTTGACAAACACCGGATTTGTTGTCCACAACGGATATTGAAATTCTCAGATATTCCCTACTTTTATTAATAGGTCTACCTATGTCGCAATGGCTTCAGACTATTCAGCATAAAAAGCTCTTTTCTTTTTAATAATGGGAGTATATTAGGTCGTACTGCAAGTTTATGGAAAATAATACTTGTATGGACTCCTGTGATATCCTCGGTAGACAATGAAAACATATATAAATTATTTGATAAGAATGATAACAGTTGTTCCCTTATGACCAATGGTAATTGGGCTCCGATATTCAAACTTGTTTTGCTCATGAAGGTATAAGCTTCAATATCATTGCCAGGTGTTACCAACCCAGGAGTATCCATCACATTATCTACAACATTCGAATCTAAAATGAACTCTAATAACTTATATTCTTTTTTGTTTCATTAGTTTTGATTGAGTTATGTGCCAGAGCGGTAACGTATCATTCTCTAGCTACTTTCTGGCTCATGTCGACAACTCCCACCTTGTCACTGGTAGTATATTTTAGACATCATGGACATTTGAGGAAATAACATACATTCTTGACAACCATGAACTACCATATATTGTGTTGTATGAGGCTGGTCCATCCACCACTATAAAAAGTACTCTTATCATTTTCCGTAAGGATCCTTAACCTAATAACACATCTCTCTCAAATTCTCCAATTATGTCATCAATTATCCCAGTGAATCCTGTTGTTTTTTATACAATCAGAGTATGCCATGATGGTTCTTCATTTTCTTGTAAGTGAACATGAACATAATATTTGCCTAACTTCTTGTATCAATCAAGATTCTTCAGATTTAGTTTCTTCAATAGTCGCTCTGATCATTACGACATCCTCATCAGGTCCAACAACATCTTTAGAATTATTATCATCAACAAACATAAATGGCATCGGATCTTGGTAAAAGTGGGTTGAAATTATCCCTTCTAGCCGAGTTGTCAAACTTACAACATGCCTCTTGCTTGAATAGCCAAAATCCCCTGATATAGTATCCTCACCAAAACTAGTTAGTGATTTAAAGAATTTACATAAACTTTTAACCCTTCTCTCATTTTTGGGTTCACCAATCACCATAATATTTTTTCGGTTATGATCAAGGTCCATATACTCATAATCCATATCAAACTCATTGTATAGTCCATTTATGACTATTACATTTTCATGCTTGGATGCAATCTTGATTTCCTCCCTTCAGACTGATTGATTGCCCAATGACACATGTTGCTGACCCTCATATTGTGTTTTAACAAAAATAGTCAACTTCTCGTTCTCAATCAAGGTTTGGATTTTCTACTTCAAAGTATGTACTATTGCCTATATTTTTATAATACTTGAAAAGCGGATTATTTTGTACTTACCTCAGACTCTGAATTGGAAGTGGTTTTCTAAACTGAACAAAATTTTGCATCTTATCGAAAATAGTAGCGATGTTTACTATTAGTTCAGCATAGTTACTGGGTCAAACCCATTGATTCATTCTGGGTTTATACTGTCGAACTTGTGTGTTGATTTACCCTAGGTCGAGGCAAAATCTAATTTGTGCCCTTGAGATCAAAAGTATTAGTTGTTTGATAACCTGAGGTAGAAGAATGTGGAGTTTTCCTTTGAAAAAAGATCACTTCTAAACTCCTCAACTTTGATTTTCTTCTTAACTTGAGTTAATAGAGCCCCGAATGTTAAGGCTTTTTTCTAGTTACTTATGAGTTAAACCTGATGGGAGAAGCCCTCGTCTAAAAGAAACAACAGTCATTTGATCAAACGTTATGGTTGGTCGATTAATATCCGGCATAGCTACTGCCGGATTCTTTTATTCCTGAAACCACTAAAATGCACACGCCATATGCCATAACTAAGCCTTGGTTTTGCTATAATCCCTAAAACGGCTACCGAAGTAGCTCGAACTGGCCGAATCCTTAGAGTCCATCTTTTAATTACCAATTTTGTCATCCGCATTGGTTATTTGCTCGAAAACTTGAACTTTTGAAAATAAAATTTCCCATAGGCGGTGCTAAATCTGATGAGAGAAATTCCTTATCAAATATATTTCCAAAGTAATGATCGATAATCAAAATATCAAGTCTTTTGGATGACTCTCTTCAACATGCTTATGCTTGCCCCTCATTAAACTATTTCTGTATATCCCTCGTCTAATATCTTCGTGGTGACCCTCGTCTAGCCATTTTATACGCCCTTCGGCTAAGTCTTCTTGATTACCCTCATCTATCCTTTTTGTTTCATACATTTTATCCTTTTATTAGGCCTAGATATGAAAAATAAATCTAACTCAAGTAAATTGATGATACAAAAACATGGATAGAAGCATTAAAACAAATATAAGATGATTTGTTCAAAGCATACTCAAAAACCTTTTAAAAACATATCATATATCATTTAATATTATTAAAATACCATAAACGGTTAGAAAATAAATTCATAATGTTTTTCACGTAGCAAATTATAATCTTAACAAAAATCTAACAAAAAAATAGATATTCTTCATTTTTTTAATTAGTTAATTAAAAAATCTAGCCATTGATATTATTAAAATACCCTAAACTATTAGAAAATAAATTCATAATGTTTATCACCTAGCAAATTATAATCTTAACAAAAATCTAACAAAATAAATAAATTTTTTTTTTTTTTTTTGAGTTAGTTAAAAAATATAGCCATTGAAAATATTAGTTAAAGATTACTCCCTAATTACAAAGGATTAGACCAAAACAATTTATTTATTGTGAAATTATCCATGAAAAACTCAACACCTAAATTTTTACTGCATACGAAAAAAAGACAAATTATGAATACTAATAAATATATATTCATTCTTTGATATTATAAACTCTCCGAATAAAAGAAATACCAATTCCTCTAGATAACAACCATAGCAATTCATCTCTGATCCACTAGAATACTACTCCAGTTGGTATCAAATTTGGTAGAAAATGGAAAAGCCACGTTAGTTGGTGAAAATAAAAAATCATTAACAACTAATAACAGCATATAGAAACATAAATATATACTAATACTGTTAACAAAAAAAAAAAGAGAGGGTAAAATGGTAAAGTTAAAATTGGAAAAAGAAACCAAAGCGCATTCATTTCTGTATTTGTCGTTTTCGATAACTGCCGAGCTTTCCCCAGCTCCATTTACCCACCAGCCCACCACCACCCTCCTCTCTCTTTCTCTCCCCCTCTCTCTCTCTCTCTCTCACTTCTCTCTTTAAGTCTCTCAACTTTTGCTCCAAATCACAATTCAATCTAACCCAAATCCTAAAATTATCCACACCTTTTCAATCTCAATATGAAGCGAGCAATTGAGGAGTCTCAGGTTCCAATCGATGATACCGACCATCAAATGAAGAAGCTAAAATCGAAGCAGAAGGAAGAAGACTCTACCGACCAAGCTGAATCTCAAACCGGCAGCGAATTCGTGAATTTAGATGAGAACTTACTCTTCGAGATTCTAAAACACGCCGATGCCAAAACCCTAGCTATGTCCGGTTGTGTCAACAAACTCTGGCACAACACAGCTCAAGACGAACGGCTATGGGAGCTGATCTGCACCAAACACTTAGCTAACATCGGCTGCGGCAGCCAACAGCTCAGATCCGTGGTTCTCGCCCTCGGCGGATTCCGTAGACTCCACTCGCTATACCTCTGGCCGTTGTCCAAACCTCAGCCGGCTTCCGCGTCGTCTTCGTCTTGGGCGCCGTTTGCGCCGATGATCGGATCAAAACCGCCGGCTAAATGGGGGAAAGACGAGGTGCATCTGTCTCTGTCTCTGCTTTCGATTCGGTACTATGAGAAAATGAATTTCAGTAACAAAGACAAAAGATAAGAAGTAAGAACTTATCAGTATTAATTACTAAATAATTCCTCCTGTTTTTTTTCTCTTGCGATTCGATTGTTTTCGTTTAGATTTGGATTTGGATTTGCTGAAAAAAGAGAGAATCAGATCTGGATTTTTTAGATCTGATTTCTCAATCTATCTATCTATGTTTGTTTTCGTTGATCGATGTATAATATTTCTCTTAATTCCAAAAGTTCTTTTGATCAAGATTATGTGATTATCGAAGATTAGTGTTTATTTATTTACTTTACAAATTGGATAATATAATCAGTTGGTATTTGGAGTATTGAATTTTGATTTTTTATGATCCATATTTGGGTCCAACGAATTGTGAAAATAATTATTTTTTATTGCTATCTGGTGTCCATGTCTGAGAAAAAGAAGAATATATCTTTAAGCATAGCTTTGTGGTATACAGTTTGTCTCCTTTTTCCCGGGTTGGCCACCACACATAAACATTAAAAATAAAAAGGGGAAATAAATTTAGGATGATATTTTTAGGGCTATTTATTTAAGCTGTTGAAAAGTTAAATTAAATTGAATAAAAATCATTAGAGCCTGCATTGCTTTGTGGTTTAGTGTGAATCGCGGGCCGGAAAACTGAGAATCAAATCAGATCAGAATCAAACGGATGGGTCGGTGAACAGAGAACCAAATCGGAATCGAACCGGCAAAAACCATTACTGAAAATTGTATCGAATTTGGAAACTGAAAACCAAATTGGAATCGAACCTATAATCAATCGAATTCGGAAAACTGAGAACCGAATCAGAATCGAACCAACGAGAACAGTACCAAAAATCGTATCGAATTTGGAAAATTGATAACCAAAGCGGAAGAGAACCGTACTGAAAATCGTATCAAGAGAGAACGGATAGGAACGAATTTGGGATAGGAACGAATTTGGAAAATTGAGAACGGATAGGAAGATAACCGGAATCGTATCGTATCGAATTTGGAAAACTGAGAACGGATCGGAAGAGTATCGAATTTGGAAAACTGAGAACGGATCGGAAGAGAACCGACGGGAACAGTATCGAAAATCGTATCAGATCGAATTTGGAAACGGATCGGAAGAGAACCGACGGGAACCGTACCAATAATCGTATTGGATTTGGAAAACTACCGGATCGGAATATCCGACAAGAACCGGATTCAGAACAATACCAAATCTTACTGATTTGTTCACAAATTTATTTTAGAAACTCATCTTAAAAACCAAAATTAATAAGGAAGCGAAATAATAAAACCCTTTCGATTATAATCGATTTAGAACCGAACCAATAAAACCGATATGGAAAATTCTAAAAACCAAAATTAATAAGGAAGCGAAATAACAAAACCATTTCGATTATAATCGATTTGGAACCGAACCAATAAAACCGATATGGAAATTAAGCGGATAAAAATGTATTACCGATATGGAAATTAAGCGGATAAAAATGTATTCGATTATAATCGATTTGGAACCGAACCAATAAAACCGATATATAAATTAAGCGAATAAAAATGTATAAACCTGTATAACCAAATAGAGAATCCAACCAATGAAACCGTGATTCAATTATTATTTTTTAATTTTTATAAGTTATATTATCAAAATTAATAATTCATTGCTAATTTTATATAAAATATATTTAGACTTTTATATTTATATCATTAAATTATGAAAATCAAATTATAATTATATTTTTTTTAAATGAGCCGAAGCGAAACATGACCGAACCAAGTTCGAATCAAACCTAACTGAAGATTTAACAATTTGTCTGATTCGAAAACAAATATCGAGAATTTAAGGATATGGTTTGATCCAGACCAATAAACTTAACAGTCTGATCCGGTTCCATCAAAATCCAAAATCATGACAAATAAAAATCTTAAATAAGACCTATAGTTTTATCCTTTTAGAACAAATTTAAAAGTCCGAGATGGTCGAAACGATGTTATTTGTTCCCATTTTAAAATGATTACATCATTTAAAAGATTTTATACTTGTTGATATTTTTATTTATATATAGTCATATGTTTATATATATATATATATATCGTTGATGACTGAAATAGGTCATTCACGTCTATACGAAAGAAGCTCTTTACGTTTTCAAAAGAAAGCATGTTTGTTGCATTTTTTAAAATATTTTTAAAGTTTTAAATTTAACATAATACAATTTTTTTTCTCATGCAACGATAAGTATAACTAAAATTGGGTATCAATTATTAGAAAAATAATGTTTGTAATACTTTGTTTTATTGCAGACAACACTGGCTAGTAATGTTTGTAATCATTTATCTTATTGCAGACAACACTGGCCAGTAAGAGAGATCTCAGAAATCATTGACGAAGTATTTGAAGCTAGGCCATCCCACGTATCATGCATTTCGTTCAGTATGAAACATAAAGGAAGATACAATGAACCACTCGATATTGGTGGTTATTAACATGGAAAATTAAACAACAACAAATTATAACCCACTAATTCATAATAGTAAGTACGCAACATACTATTACTGACTCACTGGTATGTATTTAAAATTCTTGTTAGACTAACACTAAATTGCATGGTTAGAAATATGAGAAATACTACGTTTAATATACCAGAACTCGTATGGTTAAATATAGAAGAACTCGTATGTTGAAGATTCTTGAAATTCAATGGTTTGATATACAAGAAATTGCATAATTGATAAACGAGAAAAAGTAAGGTTTCATATTCAAGAAGTAGCATGTTTAATGTAACTAGAGTAGCATGTGTTAATATACAATAAAATCCAATGGTTAATATACCTAAAATTGCATGTTTAGATATACAATAAATATTATGCTTCTTATTTTGCACCTAATCTTTTAACTAGTCTTAATTTTTGTCAACCGTCGACGTAGTGCATGAAAAACAATACATACATGTTCTGAAAAATTCATATAAAGTAAAAAATACAAGAGATATCCTATAACAAACCATGCAGCTTCGATTGTGGTATTTTTGTTTGTGAATACACCAAAGATGTTATCCAAAATAGCTTTGTTTCTAAAAGATACAATGAATACATGTGTCAGAACACAAAATCCTAATTGTTTTATTATTTCCTAAATGATGTGAACACAAATTTTCATTGGTAACTCTCTTGATTGACTATTTTCTAAATATGACCTATTTTGTAATGTGAAATATTTTATAAGTAATTTTTTATAATTAAAAAACAAAATAGTGAGTATTCATATACATTGACTCATATGGTGAGTAACTCTAAACTCGCATAGTGAGTACCATTAAACTCGCATGGTGAGTACCACTAAACTTGCATATGTAAACAATGATGATTATGCCTAGAATCGCAAGCTCATATCCATGCATGGCCTCGATAATATTATACATCTGTCGCTGCCTAATTTTTTACCTAACAAATGTAGTGGTCACACATGGTAATTAATAAAGAAAATATCATTATCTTTCAACCAATCTAGTCATATCAGTATTTAAACATGTTAATAATTATCATTGGCTAACTTATTATTTGATTTGAAAAAAAATAGATAACTAATGATACCTAAAGCAAAAACTACTTAAACACATATCGAGTATGGGTTTGAGTTTTTGTATATAAATACGCTCTACAGGAGTAAAACTCACAAACTCTTCAAATTTCCTTCACTAGGGTTGCATACATAAATAAAACTCACAAATTCTTCAAATTTCAAAACCGTGGAGCATTTTCTCTCCTCCTACGATGAGTAACCTACCCATAATCCTCAGATGATGGCCTCTCTGAATTTTCTTAACACTTCTCGCCGTACAAGATGACAACCACTTCCGAGTACTCCTTGGAGTCTTCTGAAAATGATGAGGATGCTAAGGAGGAGGATGAAAACGAAGATGACTCTTCTTCTCATGTTTGAATGTTTTTATTTTTGATGTTTTTGTTATTTTCTCGCGCCGTAAAATGACCAACCCTAAACTATCCTATTTCTTTTTGCTATGGTTGAAAGTATGAACAATGTTAAGGTTGCATTTTTGTCTTAGGAAATTGTAATGTCTATATCACTAATATAAAAAGGTTTATGATCTCATCTAGGTTTTTTTTCATGTTTAATATGTCTATTATAGTTTAGTTTAGTTTAAGTAGATATGATGGTCTAATATACACAAAATTACACGTTTGATATACAAGAAATTACATGTTTAATATACAAGAACTCACATATTTAATATACTGGAAATCGAATGGTTTAATACATGAATGGAAACCTTGAAGACAAGAACTGAATGTTATAGAACAATGTTGGAATACATTTCCATCAGTATATTCCAAATGGCAGTTGGTCGTAATATCATGAATTTTCAATTTTTCAAAATATCCCTTGAGTAAACTAAAACTATCTCAAAAAAATCCCCTCATTGCTTTCTCTAAAGCATTCCATGAGATGCGGTAAGGAATATCGATGTTAAGGAATTGCATGTCCTAATAAAATCATGAATTTGTATACCAATCAATTCTGATTTCAAATGTCTTCGATGTTGTTTGGAAAAACGAGACTGCAAGTATGTCGTTCAACAAACCCATTAATGATCATGAAGCCAATGTTGAAATCAAGTGATGCATAAAGTCTTCATTTATATCAAATTGAGAATTTATTTTCACAATAAGCAGTAATCTTACTTCTTATATTATGCATCTATTTGAAACAAAAATCATGCTCTGAGGCATAACGGCATAAAGATAACCTTAGAGTTGCAGCACTTTGATAAAAAAAATTGACCAAAACCTAAAATTGCATCAACCCAACCAATAGTAGCAAGTTGTTTTTTATGAAAAAATAAAATAAACCATTATTATTCTCCATGCTAATTAATTGATTATTTAAGTATTCTCCCAAACGTATGATATACTATTTACGCATTTCTACAGCAACCTTAACAACGACTTGTTGTTCGATAAGAAGACTAACACATTTTAAATGCTCAACCTCAAGATATACTACCAACCCATGTAATTCGTCTCATTATTAAATATAAAAATATTGTTATCACTGCAATAGTAGGTAATAATGTACTTACCTCTAACCAGCTCATCCTATCTACTTTCAACATACTTTTGAATACTTTCAAAATTTTCAAACTCGGTAAGAGGAACTTTTGCATTTTGACCACCATGTTTGAAAATACATTCTCGTGGATTAGACACTTTTTACATGTATTGAATAATTCAGAAACAGTTTGGAGCAAACATAAGAATTGCATAATAGGAATGACTTATCTTGCATGAATATTATTAGACGTTTCGCATGCGAGACGTCTAATTTTTCAAACGTCTCGCATGGTATATACCAAAGGAATCGCATGGTTCACCAAAAGTAGTCCCTATTAGACTCGTATTTTCACGTGCATATGAATCACATGTCCACGTGCACATAGATCGCATATTCTTCCCGGTCAACTCATATCTTCAACAAACACATACCTGGAAACTCTAAAAGCGATTCCAAATATATTTCACACCCTAAACAGATATAATAACTAAAGGAAATATATTATACAATCATTTTATAACTTATTATAAGAGGAAAACACATGAAAACGTACTATTATACAATCGGTTTATGAAAACAGAACAAAACAGATGAAACTTGCTCACCTTCCAAATGAAACAATATTTTAACAATGATACATAAAAAATAACTCACCTGAAAATGATTGTACGATACTCCGATAAACCTGGTTGTATACTCAGATGATGCAAACCAAAACTATGATGGCACAACCGATACTCTGATGACACAAACGAACACTACAATAGTCCGATATTGGTACGTAGTAGACTCAATGAGAAATTTGATTTGCAGAGAAACCACTAATGAGAAAAAAGGTCCAAGTTTGTAGTAGGATACAATCTCGTACTAGAGAGAGGTGGCTACCCAATTTTAAATATTTAAAAGATCAAACAGGGGGATGAAAGCAACTTCTAAATATAAAAAACGTTTATACAGTTGGTAGGATGTATTTAAGGTATTATTATAAAAATTGGATACTAAGTGAGAGTTATTTACACAAATGGATATTAATTAAACATAAATGATAGTTTGGGTATGAGATGGCAATATAGTTTTGTTACGGGTACCTTTGGTGATATTTCTCAATAATTAACTATAAAGTAGGGCGATCAAAATGATAGACTTTTGACTTATCCTAAACTGCAGTTTATTTTCTATTTTTATGTTTAATTGTTCAAGGATGTAACTTTCTATACTATGGAGTAATGAGTGATGAGCTCATGGATCAACTGTCTATTTTGGCTCTTCGAAAATATAATAGAGATAATGTATGAGGTTTCTACTTTTTCTTTTGTTTCTGTGTATATACTATGTAACTAGGTATAGTTTTTTTTATGACATTTGCATTTAATTAAGAAGCGAAAGAAGAGTTTCACAAGGTGATGAAGTCAAATATTGGTAATGCAAAGGTGGTTAACATATTCAATCAACATTTTTCCAAAGATTCGGCTTCTTTTCCTCCTAAATTATATGAAGCTAAAATGGTGAAGCTTGGAGATTCAGAGATAATAGTCAAATTTTGCAGGCATAAACCTGAAAATAAGTCACGAACAAGCGACAAAGTAAAAAAGCAAGCAAGAAAGCATATCAATTCTGCTTATTGGAGTAAGCTTGCTACAGTAGTCGTTCCAAATAGTACTCATTCCAGATAGTGTTCTTCCGGATTTTGGTAAGACATTCTATGATATCATTGAATAAAATTGAATATATTTTATCATGTTATTAGTGGACAAAGAGTAATTTTTGTCCACATTGTTGATGGTATTAATTTATCATCCGCCAACGGTTGGCACACATATAGTATGTTCCGTTAGGTTGGCACAATGCACTATATTTTCGTCATTCTCGCACTATATCTTCGTCATTGTGTGGCTGAAACTGTCTTCTTTTATATTTTTCCATGTCATCGGCGGAAGGAGAGTCATTTTCGTCCACATCGTTAGCGACATAATTGAACGGCTGCCAACGTTCGGCGTAAACATAGTGAGTTCCCTAGTTTGGTTTATTTTAAGCCGTGGGTAGTTTTGTAAAGTGTTTTAGTAAGTTTGGGGTATTTTATGTTTAGTGTGAGGAGTAGTGAGATAATTAAGCCGCATGCTTGTAGTAAATGTTGATCACCCTCATTAATGAGAGTGGTTGTGGTAATTATACTTTTAATTAATTACCCATGGGCTTACCGGGTCAAGTTGAGAAACCGGGTCGAGTTTAAAGACCCATTAGTTTTTAAGTAGATTAACAAATAACTTAGTCAAAAAGGTGTTCACATTTGTCCAGTTCGGATTTATAGTGGTGTGACATGGTCCGAGTTACTTTTGTCCAAATTAATTGGTAGGTTGTAACTGTAATATCTGAACTCATCAATAGCCCCTTTTTTAGACCTTGCAAAGTATCCTTGGAAGGGTTAAAAAATCTACCGAGTCAATATCAATTTTTTTCCGATCTGTTTGAGTTGTCCGAATTGAGAAGCTTATTTTCAACACCAATCCAGTTCGAATTTTATTAGGACTGATTTTTCTTCCCAGAATTCTAAGAGTTTCTTCTTGAATCGGGGGACACGTGTCAGCATTTTGTTTGACCTACCAGCCGTTATTTTTCCTAGATCGTCGCACCCACTAGGTCTAGAAAGTTACCTAGGTTTTGATTTTTCACATGTTTGCGCAATCCTTAATCATTGCAAAAAAACCCTTTCAACTTCTCATTGGTAACTGCTGCTTTTTACTGAAATATATATATATATATATATATATATATATATATATATATATATATATATATATATATATATATATATATCTTTTTACTAATCCATTGTCTTCCACACTCAAATCTTTCTTAGAGAGAAAATCATCTTCATCTTCAAATTGTTCTTGAAAGATTATATGTTCACATCCAGAAACGTTTAGTTAAATGTGGTTGGTTGAATTTATCGGAGTTAGAGAGAGCAAGGAAGGTATAAAGAGAAAACTGTATCGCCATCGGTCTCCCCGTTTCTCCATGAGAGAAAATCAGTAAGCCAAATCAGGACGCCGATCAAGAGTCATCTTCCTCCAAAAACCCTAGACTCAAATAACTCTTATTTAAACCAAACCTTTCACCCTTCCCTTCTGGTTCTCCTGTACAAGAGTCTCAACACTCTGTTTCTAAGGAGAAATCCATTTCAAGCATCAGAAGACCCTCGCCAGTTATAGCAATGGGCTCTAACACATAAAAGTTACTGGAGAAGATAACCCCTCGCCAGAAAACTCGCCAAACCAAAACCCAGTCCACACCATCAATGTCAAAACCCTCCAGATCGGAGGTAGCCAAAGCCGCTTTGCAGGCCAAGCCCTCCGGATCACAACCTCTACCAGACATTAGGCCCTCATAAACAACAAGTTCTCAACCACCCGAACAACTTTCAATGAAGGAAACTGAGAAACCTTCCTAAAAACAACAGAAAAACCTTCCACAGTGATGGAAGAGATTATGGAAGAGAGCATCGAAGAGGCCCCTTTGGAGACCAAGACATCAGGTCAAACATGAGATGCTGCTTCTGAACTGGGGACTCCTGTTCCCTCTGGACCAAGAGATAGTTAAGTATTTCCATTTGGTCAAACTCTGTCACAACTAGTTAACCCCCAATTCATGGTAAACACTCCTTGCTTGTATCATGTCATCCAGACTGTCAAAGATCCCTCTTCCGATGGAGCAGTTTGCTACTGTAGCAAGCTTGTGCAAGAACCATCAGATTCTATTCTACGACTACAACATGGGGAATGACTTTAAGGTTGTGCATGATCTGTTAGAGTCCAAAAAACCTTGGAGGACACAGATCCTATTTGTTAATGGAACATGGTAAAATGACAGGAAGATAAAAGCCAACACCAACCCTAGCTTGCTGACTAGTAGGTGGAAAAGCATTGGTAAGTTTTTTTTACTTCTTGAACTACAAGTTTTTTTATTCTGACTAATTTGTTACTTTTCTTTAGTTCTACCGAAGGAGTTCACCAGCCATTTGGAAGAAGGTCAAAATACTTGTGCAAATATCAATGCATGGGCTTCAGAACACTGGGGGAATGCCTTCCACAATTGCTTTATATCGGAAATTTTTGTGAGGTCTCACCTGTGGAACACCACAGGCTGGAGAGACCTTTCATAGGAATAGCTAACTACCCCTCCTCCTGATATGATTTTAAGAAGGACAGAAGCCAAAGATACCAAGCTATTCTTACCTTCCAGGGCTAAGGCTCCCAGCAAAACAAAGAACAAAAAGAGGAAGCCTACAACAGAGCTGGCTCAAACAACTACAGAAGGGACTGGTTCGGGGAACCAGTGGGGCATTGATGTGGCTTTGCTCAAAATAGTAGAGGTTGAAACAGTGAGGGCAGTTGGAGGGTAAAAAAACCCACCAAAGTCTCCTAAAAAGGACAAGAAACGCAAGGCCAACAACGATGAAAAAGCTGCCAAGAAGAAGAAGGTCACCTTAGGGGAAGAAATAATCCTTTACCCTTCAGAAATCCAACCACTACCAGCTCCTGCCGACCCTACTCTGCAAGAGGAGATCCCAACCGATCTTAATTTCGAAGAGGTTGCTGGTGAAAGGAACGATGAAGTGGATCTCAGTGCCCTTCAAGACATTGGTTTGTATTTTAATGATTTTGAGAATGATGCTTTTGCAGGTCCTTATCGTCTTTCTAGTTCCTCCAACATGGTGAACTATAATAGGAAATAATTCTCTATATTCGGAGATCAAGATGCCTTAAGCCACACCCTCCTTGGTTACACCCGGCTAGTACTTGATCTGGAGAGACAGGTGAAACGTCATACCAACCTTATTAACTCTCTCACTTCTGACAAATAATCTCTGTCAAGCAGTCTCCTAAGTTCTCAACAAAGTATAGAGGCACTGAAAAATGAGAATGAGCATTTGACAACCAGGCTAGCCGCATCGGAAGCAGCCAAAACTGAGCTCCAAACTAAGTACTCTGGCTTAGAGACTTCTTCCTCACAAAAACTCATAATGTTATAAGAGGATTTGAAGACTAAGGATGGTGATATTCAAACCCTAACCAACGAAAAGACTGAGTTGGAAAGCGCCGTTTCGGAGATGGCCAAGGAAAATGAGGCTTTGAAGAGTCACCAAAAGCAAGCTATCAAGACATGTATTGAGGAGTATGCAAATGAAGTAATAGAATCCTTAGAAAAAAGAGATGATGGAATTAAATCTGGCATGGTGCTGTTGTTCCATGAGACCTTTCCTAAGAGGACCCTTGGTCCCATATGGAAGCATGTGGAGTACGAGGACATCCCATTTCATACAATGGCTGATGGGGACAAGCACTGTTACTCTAGTAGATTTGACTTCAGTGATGATGAAGAAGGTACGGATGAGAGTTCAAGTGTTGAACCCAAAAGTCCAAAAAATTGTGGTGATGGTGAAGGAAGTTCCAAAGGGAATAAGCCCTAAGGTTTTATCATATATCATTTTTTGTTTTGTGAACAATCAAAGTCCTTGGATGGCCAAGGCACATTTTGTATTACCGTTCGGTTGACTCCGAATAGGTCCTTTGAACAACCAAAGTCCTTGGGTGGCCAAGACATGTTTTGTACTATTGTTCGGTTTAAGTCCGAACAAGTTTAATTTATCAAACTTTCTTTTTATTTGATATTTTTCATTAAATCTTTCGTGGCTAATGTTTAAGTATCCCCTAGCATTTCAGAAGTATTGAAGTGAGAGTGTTTAATATCTCCAATGACATGTATTTAATAGTCATAACCAACCATCAAGTTTATCCGATCCACTAAAGATCCAAGGTATTGAACAAGTGATTTATACTTAGATTGAATTGTAGTAAAATCACTTCGAAATTTTGAAGAAGGCATTATATATTATTAAAGAAAAGACTGGACACCTCATTAAAACCTCCCCACGTCACCAGGATAGGATAGAGTATGCCCCCTAATATTTACATTGGTATTTAACAAGTAAATATTTACAAAAAAACTTTACAGTAAATATAACCTGAGATTCTCAATATTTCATGGGTGCTTCAAAACTCTCCCATATTTTTTTGAAGCCTATATGTTCCAGGTTTGACCTTTTCACAGACCTCATAGGGGCCTTCCCAGTTCGAAGCCAACTTACCGAACTTCTTCTCCTTGGTATGTAAGAAAATGTTTCTTAACAACTTATCTCATGGTTGAAAATATCTTCTTTTGACCTTGGAGGAAAATTTGTTCCTCATCAAACCTTGGTAGTGAGTTGTTCTTAAGTGTGCTTTAACCCTTCTTTCTTCTATTAAATCCAACTGATTCCTAATTTGTAACTCATTAGCTTGTTCGGAATAGTTGTGGACTATGTATGATGGTAATGTAGCTTCCATGGGGGTAATTGCATCCCTCGCATACACCAAGGAAAAAGGAGACTCTTCTGTAGAAGCCCGAGGAGTAGTTCGTTCAGCCCGCAACATTTCTTGGAAATAACTTGGCCATTTCTCGGCAACACCTTCTAAATTATTTTTTAATCCAGACAAAATGTTCTTGTTTACAACTTCAACCTAGCTGTTTGCTTGTGGATCGAAAAGAGAAGAAAAACAATGATGAATACCTCTAGAAGCATAGAAATTCTCCATATCTTTGTTATCAAACTGTGGCCCATTGTCTGTAGTATTATTTTTGGGGGACCCCAAATCTGCAACATATATTGGATAAGATAAATTTAATGACAGTCTTCGATGTGGTCCCTTCTAAGGGAGCTGTCTCTATCCATTTTGAGAAGTAATCAATAGATACTATAATAGTTATGCATCCCCCGGATGCCATAGGTAGAGGTCGAACTAAGTCCATCCCCCATCTAGCAAAAGGTATTGGCTCAAAAATAGACTTCATAGATACTGTTGGCACATGAATTTCATTCTCATACCTTTGACATGGATCACATTTCTTCACCATTTCTAACAATTTGGTTTGGTTTGGTTTATATTTGTCTGGGGGTAGTTTTGTATGGGTAATTTATGTTTAGTGTAAGGAGTAGTGAGATAATTAAGCAGCCTCTTGGTAGTAAATGTTGATCACCCTCATTAATGAGAGTGGTTGGAGTAATTATACTTTTAATTAATGACTCATGGACTTACCGGGTCAAGTTGAGAAACCGAGTCGAGTTCAAAGACCCATTAGTTTTTAAGTAGATTAGCAAATAACTTAGTAAAAAAGGTGTTCACATTTGTCTACTTCAGATTTATAGTGGTGTGACATGGTCCGAGTTACTCTTGTCCGGATTAATTGGTAGGCTGTGACTATAATATCTTTTGGCGGAAAATACCATATGGACGCTAATTTTGGCACAAATTGATGTTCCCATGGTTTTTTTAAAACATATATTTTTTAAATATACACAGAAAATAGTTTATACCCCTTTCATAGATATGGTAGTTTTCAAAGAAACGACTTCTTCGTCTATTCAGGTCATTGTATTTTCAAAAGTTAGATTTTTTTTGTTTAGTTTTGGTGATTTTAGTTAGGTTTAGAATAGTTTAGATTTAGATTTTCATGATTTTCTGCTATAGGAAGTAATTAACGATATAAGTCTCGAGAGCTTAAAATTTTAGTAAATGATAATTTCGCAAATATTTACATATCAATTTTGGTCATTTTACCAATTTCCGATCTAATAAAATTCAATCATGATACTTAAACATGATTTTTTAGTTGTTATTATTATTATTATAGATGAGAAGATCTTTGTCTATATTGGCGACATTAATTGAACATCCGCCAACGGTTGGCGTGAACATATTATGTACCGTTAGAGGTTGGCGCAACACATTATATCTTCGTCATTGTGTGGTTGAAATTAACGTCTTTTACATATTGTCATGTCATTAGCAAGAGAGCCATTTTCGTCCACGTTGTTTGGAGTAAACATAACGTGTGGCGGGTCCGCCACGCTTTTGCCGGAAAACACCGAATGGAAGTTGATATTGGCAAAAATTGATATTCCTAATTTTTTTTTAATTTTTTTTTAAATAGACACAAAGAATAGTTTATACCTTTTTATGGGTATGGTGGTTTCTAGAGGAACAAGTTTTTCGTCAATTCCGGTCATTGTATTTTTAAAAGTTGAAAAAAGGTTGTTTAGTTTTGTTAAGTTTAGTTAGGTTTAGAATAGTTTAGATTTAGATTTTCATGATTTTCAACTGTATGAAGTAATTAATGATATAAGTCGTAAATAAATAGAGAACTTAAAATTTTAAAAAGTAACAATTTCGTAAATATTTACATATCAATTTTGGTCTTTTTACCAATTTTCGATCTAATAAAACTCAATTTTGATGCTAACACATAATTATTTTTAGTTATTATTATTACTAATAGATGGGAAGAGGTTAAAATCACCTCAATATTTAACTCTAGGGAAAGAAACCTATTTAATTATGGTATCAAAACCATAGTTATCTTTAATATTGAATACCATTAAATAGTAAGTATGTTTTTCCAATACTATCTAATAACCATATATTTATATTTTTAAAAATAAATTTTATATAAAAATAAAATAAATAACAAAATTGGGATATATAAAAAATTTAGCGATTTTTAACGATAAAAAAAATATGGATAGAATTCGAAGGATAAAGATAAACAGCCAGAAGAGAAGACACAAGTAGTATAATTATGTGCAGTAGTGCCCACGTTTCGGTTCTTGTTACTTACGAAGATAGACAAGAGTGTAAAAGACAAGAAAAACAGGTTACGGATTAGATATTTGTGCCAATGGAAAGTAAGCAATGACCTTGTTTCTTGGTCTTTCTTTAATAAGGCCAAATAGGGCTAACCACTAGGTGTACATATATGCCTTCATTCATTGTATCTACTCCTATATTCTATAACCCCCTCTTGCTAATTTTAATTCAGCTCTAAACACAACTTTTCAAAATGTCTTCCGTTTTTGTCTATATTGACGAATCATATAGTCTAATTCTATTTATTTTATATCATAGTTTCGCGTCTAAGATCTTCGGACGTTCCAAACACGGCCTTAAATTATATATTTTCTTTATTGTTCATGTTAATTTAGAACTATCTAGTAAAAGTGGATATGAAATATATCTATTTTAGATTTTGTCACAATCTACGTTAGAAATATATTAAGGGAAATTGTACTTAAAGTACCCACTCAACTATTCAATTGTCACTTACCATCCAAGGTTTGATCAATTGTTACTTAATACCCATCTCAACTACCTTATTGTCACTTACAACCTAATTTTATTTTAATACCCTAACTACCCTTAACCCACTATATAAACCTTATTTTCTGTTTTCTTTCTATTTTTTCTAGCTTTTTGAAGATTTGAATTTGTTAGCCGCTCTAACCACCTAACCCTACCAACCACCACGAGCTGGGTTGAAATCACATTTTCCGGTGATCGGAAGCTGCTAAAGGTTTGTTTCTTTATGTAAGTTGTTGTGTTAGACCTGTCTAACCTCTGTTTTATACGTACAGGAGTTGATCGTCACTTTTTGGAATCTTATAGCTTACAAGTAATCGTGTTGCGAGCTTTTTAGGTGATTACCTACCGATTTCGAAGTTTTTTATTCGTTTTCTCTGTTGGAATAGGTTCTATTCTACTGTTTTTAGATGCCATTGCCTGATTTCGAGCTTTTCTCTGTTTTTTTTGTTATAGTGATCTGTTATTGTTTAGTTAATATTGTTCGTTATATAGTTATGTCCTTGTTTTCTGATGTTATATTCTAATTTGGTAGTGCTTTAGTTTTGTCTTGAATGTGTAGATTACGAGTTTTTTGGTCAGTTAGAGTATTGTATTTCGAAACAAATACCAGGACCGGTGTTACATAGAAATATCAGGACAGGATGCGAATAGCTCTATGTAGATATACACAATTCGCAAGATAGGATGCGAATAGCTCTATGTAGATATACACAATTCGCAAGATAGGATGCAAATTGTGTGATGGTGCGGTAAATAATTTGGACTGTTTTTGTGACTAATAACAAATATCAGGACTTTTTTACCTACAAAAATCAGGACAAAATGCGAATAGCTCGTTATAGGTATACACAATTCGCACCTTAGGATTTACATAGCCTCCACATCTTAAGTGCTGATTGTTTGATGGTGCAGTAAATAATTTGGACAGTTTTTGTGACTAATAACAAATATCAGGACTTTTTTACCTACAAATATCAGGACAAGATGTGAATAGCTCGTTGTAGGTATACACAATTCGCACCTTAGGATGCGAATTGTTTGATGCAGTAGTAAATATTTCATTGATGCACCTAGTTTTTGTGACTAATAACAAATAACTTGTATTGTCCAGGTTAAGAGATGTCTAAATCACGAGTTTGTATTTTTAAATATGGTCACCAAACTGCAATTGTGACTTTCACGGAGTTTGAAAGCTTTGAAAGTATCCAAGCTTATGTAGAGAACACATGGAAGGAGCTTGCCACAGGTGAGTACCTAATTACTTACTCCTGCGGGGATCACAATAATTGTTTCTTTAATAACCAGAATGATTTTGTTGTGTTGGTGTTATATCTTGATTTGGAGCGTTTAAAACGGGTTAGTTTTCTCATAGAACAACACGTCTTCGATATGGGTTTTGGTAATAAAAGTTCTGTTGATAAGAGCTCTGGTGGTAAGGATTCTGGTGTAAAGCGTAAAGAGCGTAGCTTGATTTTGGGAGAACCATCACTTGATCAACTAGTTAGCGGGGAGAGTAGTAACGGTTTAGTTAATTCTGATCAGAGGAAAAAACAACTTGCTACTGTTGGTTGGGCTGATGCTATTACAGGAGTGGGTCAAGCTTTTGAAGAAGGTGCTGCCAGTCTGAGGGTATCCTTGTGCAAGTTTGCGTTAGAGCATGGTTTTTCTTTCAAATACCTGCACAACACAACAAATAAGATCACTGCTTATTGTGAAAATAAGCTCACAAGCGGGTGCAAATGGAGGGTTTATGCATCTATTGACTCAAGCACCGGCCTTATGACGATCAAGAAGCATGTCCCGTACCATACTTGCAGTCCTGTTTTCTATGTGAAGGTGGTGAGAGAATGTGTGATTTTCTTGCAAATTTACCCCCTGAAAAGTATGCACAGGCTTACGTAAAAGGGAAGCGATACGGCTCTATGGCTTCTACCGCAGCTGAATCGTTTAACAATCAGATTAAAAAATATTGCGGCTTACCAATTGTTGAGTTTATTGATTCGATTAGAGTCTTGCTTATGACTCAAGTTTCACGGAGATACGAAGAAGGTCTCACCTGGAGTACTAATTTGGTTCCCGAGTACGAGAAGAAGCTAAAGTAGAATGTTGACATGTGCTGAAGTTGGGTAGTACGTAAGTCCTCTTCCGCCATGTTCGAAGTCTTTTCGAATCCTGTGGCTGTTGTTAATCTGTTGGATTTCAAATGTTCATGCGGATCATGGCAACAAGAGTGTTTTCCATGTGCTCATGCTCTAGCGGCATTACAATACACCGACCAAGATCCATTGACTGTAATAGAACCCTTCTTTACGGTTAAGAATTACAGGGAAAGTTACTCTTTCAGCATACCAGCTATAACTGATTTCGGCGAAGGGTCCAGCGCTAACGATCCTTCTGTTGTTGAAGTTCTGCCTCCGAACGTTAAGAGACGCTCCGGAAGGCCTAAGAAAAAGCGAATCCCTTCTAGAGGAGAAATCTCAACCAAGAATTTAAGATGTGGCCGATGTTCGAAATCAGGCCATAACCGGAGGACTTGTGATGTTCCAGTTTAAGGTCAATTCTGGTTGGCCATATCACATTTATTTTTGTAGCATAGTTATTGTTCTGTACAGCAAACTAAACATTTGTACATTCCTGTGTGTTTGTATTTGCTATTATTGGAGTTGTAAGCATTTCGCATCCTGTGTTGCGAATTATGTACAATATGTTGATGTATTGTTACAAACATCTATCAGGACTACATGCGAATTATGTACAATTATGTGAAATTTCAACAGGATGCGAATCGCTAGTAAAATCATATCAACAGGATGCGAATTCGCATGATAGGCTGCGAATTAGGGCCATAACTGTGATGCGAATGAAGATCAATTAAAGTCCTGATATTTGTCATATGATAAGATGCGAATTGTGATTTAATAAAAATACCAGGATATTCAGTAAGGTTGAAAATAAGTAATATAGCAGGTTAACATGCGAATGATGTACAAAATGTATTTGGATGCGAATCCTTTATATCATTGAAACTCTGTAAACAAGTTGGATTACAAAAAGGAGGATTACAATATTTCCAGAAACTAACTGTTTACACATATCACTACAAGCTACTGGTGCTAGTTAGTTGCATTTCAAAAAAACAAAAAACAAAAAACCAACTCTAGCAGTTGGTAGAGGATTCATCACCAACTGTTTCCTCTTTCTCCTCTTTGTGCTGATCATCTTTGTCTTTCTCCTCTTTGTCTTTGACTTTCTCTTTTTCTTCCACTTTCTCTTCAGCTTCAATATCTACGTCCAGCATGCTTAAAAATTTTGTCCTTGATGGACCAGCTTCGTCTTCCCTCTTCCTTTTGTTGTTTCGAACCTCTGGCTGAGGTGCAGCAGGAAGCATTGGAACCTGTTCTGGCTGAGGTTTAGCAGCAACCTGTGGAACAACTTCCACTGGTTGAGAGTCAGCAGAGTAGTAGTCATCATACATGTCTAGTTCGAAGACAAAGACTGGGCTTGGGGGTGGTACTACTGGCATGATCAACTCATCACTCCAGTTAACGGTTAAGGATGACCAGGAGTCACCCAGAGAACCGAGTGAACCAGAGTTTGAGTATGAGGTGGTTATTGTGGTGGTGGAAGACATGACTGTTTGAATTCGAAGAGAAGAAGAGGTGTTTTTAAAAAAATATAGAGTTTGGTGTAAAGTTATCCTTTGGTTACTACTAGAGGTATTTATAGGGAAAGGAGGTAATCATTACATAGCCTCCATGTCCAATCAGCATTTAATGAATTATGTACTTGATTAGATTGTTTTTTGTGTGCTCAATGTAGAAAACGTTTACCAAGGCATAAGCCACAGCCTGTTCGTATCCTTGTACTTTGTATTTTTAATATTTTATTTATGCACCAGGTTGCGAACTGGTTTTAAGCTGGTGTACCAGGCTGCAAACTGTGTGTGTAGTGATAACCATCTATCAGGTTAGGCTGCGAACTATTTGATATAAGTTAGGATGCGAACTGTTCTTACATGTTAGGTTGCGAACTGTTCATACATACCAGAGTAAACTACCAGGATCATAATCAACCATTATATATCAGGTTATGATGCGAACTATAAGATAAGGAATATTCAAATTTCTGAAAATGTAATTTGTTTATGTATGCACAACAAAACTAAAAATTACAACAGATGTATTTACAAGCAACTAATGTATTTACAAGCAATACACGAATCAGCCATATGCAATGCGGTCTTTGTCATTTAAAAAATAATAGAACATTTCTGCTCTGAAGGCAGAAACCATATCTGCATCGTATTTTTTCTGCACTGATCCATGCTCAATAATATCCCTTGCATATTTGCAGACGAAGACACCACAGTCCACGGTGCCTCGCTTTTGTTGTGGGATGCCTCTTTCCACTTTCACCTTCCACCTTGTATTATATTTGGGTAGGAATCCTCTATCCAACAAATATTTGATCTGTGTATAATAATTAGTGTTAGGAATATGCATAAAAACAAAAACAAGTTATGTGAAATACAATTCGCATCCTCAGGCTGCGAATTATATGACAATAAATCCAACACAATTCACACCTTAGGCTGTGAATTGTATGACAGCCTTTATAGGCTGCGAATTGAGTTATGGACAGGCTGCGAATTGTGTTATGGACAGGTTGCGAATTGTATCCAACATGGATAGGCTGCGAATTGAGTTATGGATAGGCTGCGAAAAAACAATTGATTTACTAGCAATTCGCAGCATACCAGATCTCATTTCGCAGCATGCATACTTAAAATGGGTTCAAGATTTAAGTGTATAGTTTGGAATATTTACCAGTAGTGCAGGTGTCCTTGTGGTGGTGTCTGTGGCATGAAGCTTAGGCAGAAGCAAATTGTAGTTTGAAATTGTCCTGCCGTCGACGTCGATGACGAGCAACGTCCAGTGGTTTACATTGTCCTTCGTCTCGGTGCACACTGGAACCATGATGATGTTGGCATTTTTGCGCCCCTTCCTAAAAGCCATGTTCACCAAATTTTCCACTTGCCACCCTGCTTTCATTTGATGCTGCATCCAAGCAAGAGTATATTAAAGTGAGAACATTTCTGAGAACTTTGTTCAATTTACCTGAGCTAAACTTACCGCAGTCATGCCAGAGATCAGTATGGCGTCGTGATGCTCTCATTTAGCTTTAGTGCATGGGACTTTGTAGTCTGCTTCTTCAAGCATCTTTCGAATCCAAGCATCGATAAGCTAACAAAGGAGTTGTAGATTTATGTTAAATATAGAATACATATTTGAAACATTGAAAATAGAATTGGTTGACAATTGGATACCTTTACGTCCAGCTCCTGTTCTAAAGGTAGTGCCATGACATCACTCGCTTGCACCCTGATTCCGTATGTAAACTTGGACTCTGGTAACTTCCATACCATTGGATCAGGGATGTCGCTCTCGTAGGCTTTAACTAACTGTATTTTGTGGTATTCCACCACATCGATACGGTCAGTTACTTTTGTTTTCTTTGGCCAGTCGCTGTATTCTACTACTGGCGGTTCCCGTATTGTTATTACGAACTCTTCTTCTTCCTCTGCCACTTGAGGCTGCGTTTGTGTCAGTAGAGTAAAACTTGGTCCCTCTATCTCTTTACTGGGCTCGAGCTTAGTAAATAACAAAAATCAAAAGTAGAAGGGCGTCAGTGATTATAAGTGCAACGAGTTCAAACAGTTCGCATCTTAGGCTGCGAAATGTAAGGTTCCAGTAAAATAAATTTATTAGTATCTATCAGGGTAGGGTGCGAACTGTTCGAGGTTCCACTGAACAGTTCGCATCCTACCCTGATATTGGTTTGTAATACCCCGATCAGCATTATAAGTAGGCCTTACCGCACGGTCAGCGACAACCACTGCCGTTGACTTGTTCGACATAGGATCTGGATCATGTCGGCAGAAATCATTAATGTCATCCTCCGACATGTTCTCCAAAGACCGTTGTATTATAGAATCGTAATATACATTATCAATTTCATTTACAAATGTCTGTGAAACTTGAGTACTAATACCATCAACAAAAGCATCGGGTAAACCTACTGTGTTATCGTGGGACTCTGGAGCTGGCAGTTGATTTGTTACCGGGCCTACAGTTTGACGTTGGCTTAGCAATTCTGACTTTGCTGACAGCACCGTTGGTCTTTGAGTTTCAACCGAAGAAGTGGTGTTGTCTTCTAAGGATGGTCCTTCCCGGCTGAGTAGTTTTGTCTTCTCACCGGGACGGACAAGTTCTGACTCTTGAGGTGCTATCTCTTGAGTTAGCCTTTCTCTCTTCGCCAAGGTTATCTGTTGCTGCTGTTGTTGTTCTTGTTGTCCTTGTTGCTCTTGTTGTTGTTGTTCTTGTTGCCGGGGTTGTTGCTGGTGGTGTTCTTCTTATTGTTGTTGCTGGGGGTGTTCTTCTTGTTGTTGCTGTTCGTGTTCTTCTTGGTCTTGTTGTTGCTGGTTGTGTTCTTCTTGGTCTTGCTGTTGGGTTTGTTGTTGTTGTTGTTCTTCTTGTTGCTGTTGGTGGGGGTGTTCTTCTTCTTGTTGCTGTTGCTGTTGTTGTTGCTGTTGTTCTTGTTGCTGTTGTTGCTGTTGCTGGGGGTGTTCTTATTGTTGTTGCTGGGGATGTTGTTGTTGCTGTTGTTCTTGTTGTTGTTGTTGTTGTTGTTGCTGGTCTTGCTATTTCTGCTGGTGTTGTTGTTGTCTTTCTGTCTCCTATTTCATACAAAAATAAAAAAAAACAAAAGGGTGGAAGGGTTAAGCATAAGTTAATCATTGGTGAGAACGATTTGCATCCTGACCTGATATCTATGTTATACATTCCTAACAATTCGCAGCTCAGCATGCGAATTGTGTAATAACCAACCCACCAGTTTATTACATAATTCGCAGCTTAAGCTGCGAAACGTTTGGACAGGACTACACAAGAGTCCTGATATTTGTTTGATAGAATCATATCATCTACTTACATTATCTACCTCCTCTGTATGTGTCTCCACGATGGGTGAATTGTGGGCATCATTGTCCCTTTCTTCCGGCAGTACTCCATCAGCATGGTGCTGATCAGCATTAGACACGGATGCTTGCTGATCAGTGGATTTTTGTCCCTCTAGAAGTGCTGCTGGTACCTGCTTTATTGGGCTTTCAGTACGGCAAATTGGCAGAGAGATAGCATTGTGGAGTTGTTGTGCTTCAAGTTCCGCTATCTTGCGTTTCAATTCTTTCAACTGCAAAAATGATAGCAAACTTTTTATAAACATATTAAGTGCTGATTGTAGTGATTATTTAAGGTTCAAGTCATACTTACTTCTCTCGCCTGTTTGTCTATTTTTCGCTCGTACTTGTTCTTGTCGGCGTATGTCTTCAAACGCTTTGATTGAGCAACAATATCGGGATTAGGTTCTCTGCGTTTGAATAAATAATCACCGATTGTTTCACTCATACTGGTTGTGTCGGTGTCGGAGGGCTCTTGCCTGGATTTTCCTTTTGGTTGTGGTGGAATCGTTTTCTTGGGGAGTCTTGGTGGTGGAATCGATGGCTCGGGTGGTATTGGATGTTCGATGGGAGACATCGCCTTATTCATTACGTTCTGTGATGCTCGTCTCCTTTGTTTTGGTTTTGATGCTGTGCCTTTTGTCCTCTTCCTAGGTCTTTCTTCCGGTGAAGTAGATATCGTTGCTTCTGCATCTTCATTATCTTCTTGTGGTCCGAAAGCTTCAATTTCAGCCTCGGTAAGCTGTAATGGACCTTCTAAAACCTACCAACAGATGCACATGTAAGTAAATTAATTGTTTCGAAAGTATGAGGGTGTAGACAAACAAATTGTTTTTTATAAACAGTTCGCATCACATGATGCGAAATGTGTGATTTTAAATCACATTTCGCATGCCGAGCTGCGAAATGCGTATGTGACAATATGCTGCGAACTTTATGTAAAACATATGATGCGAACTAAATGTAAACCATATGATGCGAACTAAGTGTGAACCATATGATGCGAACTAAGTGTGAACCATATGATGCGAAATAAGTGTGAACCATATGATGCGAACTGTGTTGAAAAAGAAGCTGCTGATGGAAAATTCATATCAGGCTGCGAACTGTATGCACCCCCAGTTCAATACATATATAAAGCTTATACCTGGTCATTATCCAGGTAGGGTGTTCTAATAAGATATTTCATGGTTGATGCTTGGCACTCTAACCCCAACCATTTGAAAAACCTTGGTATCGAGGTTGGCTTCGCTACCTCGTGGCCGATTGTTGTGTGCTCCATGATGAAGGGCTGCATGGGGACAAGTTTTATCAACACGATGCGATGTACATAACTAATTTTTATATTGAATAGATCAATCTTACAACTACAAGGGCGACGCAGCCGACGACTTTATCAGCTCTTTCGACTGCTAAGCAACTCCTGATAGACTGTCGAAGCTTGAACAGTATTGATCCAGCCCAGTCATAATTGTTTATTCTGTTGAGGTATTCAACGTAATAAACCGTGCTCCAGCCCAGGATATCTCCAGATACGGAGTAGAATAGCGTGGAGCACAAAAACAATATCAACAGCCTCGCCACGTCTACCAATTCATGCTCCCCTCCTTCGTTTATGGCCTTCTCTATACCCTCCTGTAAAACCAATGACAACATGCTATGTTAAAAATGTACAGAATCTTGCTCTATAAAGATCAAGTCCATTTTAGACGTACATTTATAATGGCATTTGTTATTGTTTTGGTATTACTAGCTGCTACTTTCCTGCCAGTTTTACCCATGAAGTATTTCTTCATCATCCTTGATTCGTCCTCCTCGCCGGGTGCATACTTGTTGTGAAAAGCTCCGGTTTTTGTTAACTCCATTTTCTCGGTGCCATGCCTCAACCCGAATATGATCTTGATATCGTTTTCAGTTAGCTTTATATACTTGTTGCCAATCCTAAAGGCGTCTCTTTCCAGAGAGAATTTCTCGATGATATACTGAATCATATTGTAGAATTGTTTCCTTGGCAGCTCTTCCTCATTACGGATTTCGAACGCCGTTTTCAGAAGCCTGTAGAAGGGTGTGTTTCTTGCAGCTTCGATGTGGGCCCTTGTAATACGCATTTCTTTGAGTAGCTTCAGAAGGCTCACCAACCCTGATCTGTAGTAGATAGGTTTTGTTGTCATACTTTCTGCGCAAACACAAATCAGTTGGAATGTCAGAGAATAGTTCGCATTACAAGCTGTGAATTGTATACATATCAATATTGTTTTAACAGACAATTCGCAGCTCAAGCTGCGAATTGTTTGTAAATAAGTATAAACATACAATCGAGCTGCGAATTGCTTGCATAGTGGGTGATCAGGATGCGAACTGTTACACTTTTTACATGCACGTTGCAGGGATCTGGGAATTATGCAACAAACACCAAAATCAACAATGAACTACCTAATGCAGATCTAACATACATAATATTTCTCAGGAGAGTATTAGTATTACATGCAACTAAAATTCTACCCTTGCTTCGACTATAAACCCATAAACTGAGCAACTATCGTCAGTAGATACTTCATTCTAGTATAAAAAGCAACGCCTATCGTAAATTAAGAGAAAAAAGTGCTTCAAATTGGTAAAAAACGCAAAAAAGGTACGCTTTCCACGATAATGCATACCTGTTAAATTTCACCGGCCGGAGAACGAGATTGAAGCTTTCAGAGACGACTTCACGACAACTTTGTCGAACGATTTCGAAGGTGTGTAGTCTGAGTGAGTAAAAGACGCTGACCGGTGCGATAGTCTCGAAGGTGCGAACGGTGACAAGCTGTAGGGTTTTTGGGTTTGAGAGAAAGAGTATCACGAAGTCGAACGATTTTTTTTCTGGTGGTTTCTAAAATTAGAATTTTGCGTTTGTTAAGGGTGATAGGAAGGTCGAAAAAGTGGGTTGGAATTGAAAAATGGGTATATATAGTGGAAGGGTATTTTTGTCCAATTTATTAGTCTGGGTATTAAGTAACACTATGTTAAAAGCGGGTACCGCCGGGTAATAAGATAGTTGAGTGGGTATTTTCAGGTACTTTTCTCATATATTAATTGAACACGTCATGAGTTCAGTATTTTTGTTTTGTTTAAAATCAAATTCATTTTGACTAGAGTTGTACAAAATTTTCCTCATCCGATTTTTCCTGGTATAATTTTTTTTAAAAATTAATAATAAAAACATTACAATGGTATATAGTGGCACAGAGGCCATGGTACATTAAAAGTCGAGTTCTAGTCTAGGAGAGTTGATACATTGTTGAAAGTAGAGATTATAAAGGGAGAGAGATATGAGTGTTGAATCGATATCTAAAGGTCCGAGAGGATCCTATGAGCTATGTTTGAGTCAAGTGATGGATTTCTGTTGAAGATTTTTGCATTACGCTCTTACCAGATGTGGTAGATGGTAGTGCAGAAAGCCGTGTGCCAGATAGAGGAGTTGAGGTTTGATGTAGGTCATCTGCAGGCTTTTGTAATCCAAGAGCTCCGGCAAGAGGGATGAACTGGTATTAATAGTTTGTTGCAGATGTTTTCCCAGATGGAGGCTGCGAAAAGGCAATTGAACATAATGTGTTCGAGGGTTTCCGGCGATGCTGAGCAGATGACACAATCAGGGGGGAGTCTAATCCCCAACTAATGAGCTTGTCCCGAGTGGACAACTTGTCTTGGATGGCCAACCAAGAGATAAAGGAGTGTCTCAGGATTGAGAACTTGTTCCAGATAAGGGAGCTCAATATTACATTTTCCCTGGAGGGGCGAATAGTCGTGTAGGTGCTACTGATAGTAAACTGGGGTTTAGATTTATTAGGGGTCCATAGAAAGGTGTCCTCATCAGAGGAAGGGGGGCGGGGGAGTCCTGTGAGGCCATTTCTTATTTCATCCAATTGAGTGCACAAGTGACGCTTTTGGGCCATAGCATGGGAGGGCCAGTGCCAACTTCCTTTGAGGTTGAGGTCATACTTGTTAGTAACACGAGACTATCGTGTGTATCGCGATACGTATCGGTTTCTAAAGACCCAACGATACATATCGTATTATTTATTGATGGATTTATGTATTGGACAATACACATACGATATCGTACAATACGGTAAAAAACATTTGTATCGTGTTATCGTCCGATAATTGATTTTGCAGAATTTAAAGATTTAAAAATGGAGATTCTGATTCTTAATTGAGATTTTAGTCGTAACATTACTTAACTGTTACTCAAACAATCCACAAATTCAAAAACTGTCATATAACTGCAATATAACTACCTAAAGTCAATAATTCTAATAACATAATAACACAGTTACACATGACACTTCAATATAAATTATATAACTACCTAAACTCAATAATTCTAATAAGAGAGACCATAGAGAGAGACATTACCCAACCATTTATAATCATTCAAGAAACGTGAATTAAAATACAAACCTTGTTTTACACATGACACTTCAATATAACTACCTATACTAAACTCAATAATTCTAATAACTTAATAGTTACACAAAGAGACCAGAGAGAGACAGTACCCAACCATTTATAATCATTCTCTATAAGAAAGAGAAACGTGAATTAATATATAAACCATAGTTGTTACTTAATATTAAAACTCTAACTATTGGTTACTTTATATTAAAACTCTAAATACTTTTAAATCTACTAATGGTAAAGAATACCAAACGTTTAAGAATGACAAAAGAACAGTGAAAGAGTGAAAGTTTAATACGTCTATAAAAAGTCTTTTACTCCAAATTTCTTCTATTCTTCTTCTAAACTCTTCTCAAGTTTTTTTCACCACCTAAATGGAACATACTAAAGATAAAACATGGGAACACCGTAAGAGTGTTTATCCAAATGATAAAAAAATTTATAGATTGCATTTACAATGCAATTACTGTTCAAAACAATTTTGGGGTGGAATTAGTAGGATGAAGCATCATCTAGCTAGGACACGTAAAAATGTTGTGGCTTGTAGCAATAATCCGGAAGAAGTGAAAGATTATTTTTCTAACATTTTAACAAATCAAGACCTCCAAAAGAAGAAAATGAAAGATGCAGATGTTTTTGAATGCTTTGAAGAAGATGATGTTGAAGTCGATAAAGTAAATGTTACTCAAGGATTTATAAATGCTCTTATGAAAGGAAAAACAAAACGAAAGAAGCAATCGAATTTGCTAGGAATGATGAAGGATCGAGAACCGGTATGTTTAGATATTTGTAGATTCTTTTATGGTCATGCAATAGCGTTTAATATTGTGAAAAGTCCTTTGTTAAAAAAGATGCTGACTTCGGTAGCTAACTATGGAAAATGGCTTAAACTTCCTTCTTATCATGAAACTAGGGTGACTTATTTAAAGAAATAATGTGAAAATATTAATACAACCTTAGAAATATAGAGTTGAATGGAAAATAAAAGGTTGTACCTTGATGTCCGATGGGTGGAGCGATACAAAAGGAAGATCTATCACTAACTTTTTAGTGAATAGTCCTAGTGGAACCGTGTTTTTAAAATATCTTGATACATATTCTATTTCTAAAAATACGGATGAGTTGTTGAAAATGTGTGAAGAAAGTATCGATGAGATTGGGGAAGAAAACATTGTGCAAGTTGTGACGGATAGTGCTTCGGCTTACGTATCGGCAGGTTCCAAATTAATGAATAAAATACCAAGTTTTTGGTCTCCATGCGCTGCCCATTGCATTGATTTGATTTTAAAATATATTGGCGATTTAGGAGTACATAAAACAACAATTGCAAAAGCAAGGATGCTAACGATTTACATTTATCGCCATGTTTGGATTCTTAGTTTGATGCGGAAGTATACAAAAAATCAAGAGTTGGTAAGGCCGGCCGTTACCAGATTTGCTACGGTTTATCTCACTCTAAAAAGTGTTCTATGTCAAAAAACGGGTTGCGAGCTATGTTTACTTCCGACGAATGGGTTCAAAGTAGTTATGCAAAAAAAAGATGGTATGAAGATCGAAAAAATTATTTTATGCGATAATATGTTTTGGAAATCAATCCAATATTGTTTGAAGTGTACCCTTCCTTTAGTGAAAGTTTTAAGACTTGTTGATGGAGATGCTATACCGGCAATATGATATATTTATGAGGCAATGGAAAGAGCAAAAGAACAAATTGAAAAAAATTCAATTTTGTGAAGAAAAGGTACTCAAATGTTTGAAATATCATCGATATTCGTTGGAATTTACAACTTCATAGACCTCTTCATGTCGCCCCATATTATCTCAATCCTAGGTAAATCTCATCTAATATATTTTGTTACATATTAGTATGTTATATATATATATATATATTAAATGTTATAATTTTGTTTAGGTTTCATTATGCTCCCAATTTTGATTCCGGTGTCGAGGTGAAAATGAGGATTTTTACTACCATAGAGAAGATGCGCCAGGATCGTGAGACAAGGATTATAGTTGATAAGCAACTAGAATAATTCCACAATTCAGAAGGGGTGTTTGGAATGGATATGGCGATAATTAATCGCGATAAGAAACAATCCAGTAATTTTTAAATAAATTTTACTATTTTATTATTTTTATAAACTTAAAGTTGTTTATAATTTTTATTAAATTATTTGAATAGCTCTATGGTGGGAAACTTACGGTGGTGAATGTAAAGAGATCCAAAATGTTGTTATTCGTATTTTGAGTCTCATATGTAGTGCCACGAGATGTGAAAGAAATTGGAGTACGTTTAACCATGTGCATTAAAAAAAAGAAACGGATTGGAACAACAAAGGCTTAATTCACTAGTATTTGTGAAATACAATATTAATTTAGAATTAAGATAAAAAAAAAGACAAGAGAAAGGAGAAACATATGATCCTATTAGTCTCTCCGATATAGAATCCGATGATGAATGTATTACGGAGACCGAAGATCCAACTCTCCCCGAAGATATTACATAGATGGACATGAACGAAAATTTTGATGTCCAAATCATTGACGGTGAAGGTAAAAGTTCTAGTCAAAAGAGGAAAATAGGTAAACAAATTCATAATTTTGTTAATAACCGCAAAGTGATTTAAATTTCTAAACTTTTATTTAAACTATTTTAGGACCAAGGGATTTGAGTTGTCAATTCAAAAGAAATGGCAAAGGAAAATTGTTGGATTTAATAGATGAAGATGAAGGAGACTACGGAGAAGTAGGAGATTTAGACGATGAAGTTATATATCAAAATGAAGACGACGATGAAGACATTGATCTTGAAGATCAAGACTAATGTAATTATTAGTTTTTTTGGGAATCTTTTGTGTCTTATGACGATTATGAATGTTTAATGTTTGTTTTTTGGTTAGATGATTTAATTAATCGATATTAAACATGGTGAAATATGTTATATCACTAATGTCATCTAATATTATTAGACTACAAACTATTTATATATATATATATATATATATATATATATATATATATATATATATATATTATATTTTAATAGATCACCGTATCTTACGATATGATATGATACGATACGCGTTACACGATACAGAAAAAAACCGAAATCGATACATGATACAATACACGATTTGATAACTATGGTTGAGGTCTGAGACTAAGGAGAGGTTGCGAAGACGGGATAGGTTGGTGATGTTGTGTCCGAAGTAATTAACGAGGGAGGAGGGGAAGATCCAATGGTCGAACCATATAGAGGTTTTATAGCCGTTTCCGATTGCCACCTTATAACGGCCCAGGGCGAGCGATCTCAGCTTCAGGATTTTTCAGTATGGGGGCAAGGCGGGCGAGCTTCATAACAATGGCTTTCATGGGGTGGTCGAAACTAGGGAGGGACCAGATGTTGGAGACCATCTTAAGGAAACTAGGATAGATGGTCCACATGCTAAAAAATTTAAAAGGTTTGAGATTGGGGATATAAGGGGCGAAAAGGAAGAGGATAATGGGGGTATGGTTGGAGGTGCGGGGAGGGTCAAGGTGGCTAAATGAGTTAGGAAAGGTATTATCCCAGAGGTCATTGGTGATTGAACCAGATGGAGGCTGCGAAAAGGTAAATGAGATGGGGTTGTCTAATTGGTGAGTGAACCATGAGAATTGGAAGCCAGAGGTTTGGAGGTCCTCTAGGTTACAACTACGGCAACAGACGTTAAAAGAGTTAATTGATTTGTTCCAGCGAGGATTGTTAGAGGACCTTTCATGGGGACTGCAGATAACATTGAAATCCCCAAGGACTACCAAGGAGAGGAAGGAGGCGGTTATGGCTATTGACTGTAGCTCTCCCCTAGGCATGGGGATATGGGTATGGAACCGAAGAACCGAACCGAACCGAACCGAAACAACGGATTCGGTTCGGTTCCGGTTCCTTATAAATACCCGTACGGCTCTTTATCTTAAATACCCACGGTTCTCGGTTCGGTTCGGTTCGGAACCGAGAACCGAATAGTACCCATAAAGAACTGAATAAGCAGTAGTAACTTTAAATATCCATGGTTTTCTGTTTGGTTCCAAACGGTTCTTTTGGGTACAAAGTAACCATTTCGTTACAAAGTAACCATTTGGTTCTTTTCGGGTTCAGTTCCAAACAGTTCTTTTGGTTACAAAGTAACCATTTGGTTAGAAAATAACCATTTGGTTCTTTTCGGGTTCAGTTCCAAACATTTGTTTTGTTTAGAAAGTAACCATTTGGTTAGAAAATAACCATTTCGTTCCTTTCCGGTTCGGTTCCAAACGGTTATTCTGGTTACAAAGTAACCATTTGGTTAGAAAATAACCATTTGGAACCGAAACCCGAATGTAATCGAACCGAACCGAGAAGAACCGAACCAAACTGAATTTTAATCAGTTCCTAAATGGGTACTAGTTTTAAAGAACCGAAAGAATCGAGAACCGAACCGAACCGAACCGAATTTTAATCGGTTCCTAAATGGGTACTAGTTTTAAAGAACCGAGAACTGAAAGAACCGAACCGAACCAAACCGAAGAAACGAATGCTCATACCTAGTCTCCCCAGAGGGGGAGGTGGTCAGAAGGGTTATTGAAGCCATAGATGGTGGTGGCATAGAAGCTAGTTGTCCGGAAAGTCCAGGTGATTTTGGTATGAATAAGCTGCAGGGAAGATCTTAGGGTGGTGATTTTGAATACACTAGGGTTCCAAGCAATGCAAATACGACTATAATGATGGTCTTGGTGGTTAGTGGTAAATTCCCAGTGGCATTCATGATAGGCTTAATATTATTGGCATTTACTTTAGTTTCTAGCAAGCAAACAATATTAATACCATTAGAAAAAACAAAATCCCGTACGTCTTTTTGACGGATGGGATCATTGAGGCCACGAATGTTCCAACATGAAACTTTTATAATTAAACATTTTAAAAGATAGATTAAGGATGAAATAGGGACTAAACATTTTTGGGGGCTGGCCCATACATACTCGGCTTAACTTTCGCAGGTTCTTGGTTAGCACGAGGGGAGATGATTTCTGCTGGCGAGGCTTCTCTGTCTAGCGGTCCTAGTTGGCCGGCTGCTGAGCTGTTGATGGTTATAACTTGGATTTTTGTCCAGGTTCGTCCAATAGCCATGTGGTGAATGTTGGTGTAGCTGGCCAGGGGGTACGATTCACTTCCACTGGAGTTCGAGAGAGTGATTGCTGGGCTGTTTATCATTGGTTCCTTGTCTGGTCTTCTGGAAGGCTGGGACTGGTGGTCACATGGGCTAGGACAGCCTGCTGCAGCATGGCCAAAGGAGATGCATTTCGTACAGATCGTAGGGAGTCCTTGGAACTCGATCTGTATGACATGTTTCTTACCCAGACAGCCTATTGTGATGGACAAGGGATATGATGATGAGGCTTGCATGATGATGCATATTCTGGCGTAGTTGAGGCGAGTACGGTTGACAGTTTGGCTGTCGACATAAATCGGGGTTCCCAGAGCACTACTAAGGATGCTCAACTATTTTACGATCCAAAGCTCGTGAGGCATGCCATAGAATTTAACCCACAGTGGGATCGTCTTGAGGGCTTCATGTTTTAGAGTTTCCATGGGAGCCCAACGCTTGAGGAAGACTGGGTGGCTGCTGAAGAACCATGGGGCATGTTCCACGACCTCTGTGGCGTTGTCCGCGGAAGAGAACCCGAAGAAATAGGGTCCAAAGCATGTAGGTTTACATTCTTGCAGCCCCAAATTTGGCTGGCCAGGGACTGAATGTGCGAAGTGGCTCTTCTCTTGGAGAGAAAATAGTCCGACCGACATTTGTTCCACTCATCTTGGTCTCCAGAGAGGGTGTCCTCAGGGAACATGAGGGTGCCATTGTCAAAGATTAGTTCTTTAGTCCTTTTCAGGGCCATATGAGGTTTAGGGTCCGATTCAGAAGCAACCACATTAGCCTAGGATTTGAAGACTAGGGTAGGGTGGTGCACGTTCACAAGGGGGGAAGATTCATTAGCACGGTAGGGAGGGGTGGAATGGTTTCTGGTTTGGTGAGCATACAAGTGGTTTTGAATAGTGGAGGTTGGCCTTATGCCAAAGGGTCTACAGGCTTTGGAGGGTCTAGAGATGGCATAACCCTTACTATTCCGTCTAGGAAACGATTCAGGGAAACTCGTAGACAGAAAGATAGGGTTGAGACGTAATTGGGCAATATCTGCATGGCTAGACGTGTGGATCACGGTAAAGCCAGAATGGTTAAGCAAGGGGGGCAAGAACAGTCTGGTGAAATGGGTAGTTTTGTAAGGTCTGGATAGCTGTGGTAATGATGCTGGTTAGGGTTAGGGACTCGGGGAGGTGCTGGGGAGGGTTATCAAGGTGGAAGAGGTATTTTCTTGAGACTGGGGTTGGCATGGATAGAGTTTGATTGTGAAGGCTAGGGTTTGCATGCATGGGAAGGGTCTTTTGGGAAATCGAGTGAAGGACAGTGGTGGTAGTAAATGTTTCAGTTTGCATGGGTGAGGGGAGGTTAGGGGCAGTTGGGATAGCGGTTTCGGGGGGATCGATAGTATTTTGGGAAGTTGGGAAGGAGGTGGTTGTTGGGGGGGGGGTAACCGAGGAAGTTGGGCTTGACGGAAAAAGGGTTAAGGATTCAGAAGTACCTTGCATGCTGTTAAGACCAGGAATTGAGGCAGTCCCGCTCCCGTGGTGCATGGCGGTTTTCGCTGTGGACTCAGGGGACACATTGATGGGGGGATCAGGAGACTGAATCGACGCCATGGTGAGCACCAGACGCTCGTTGCGGTCAAGGATGACATGCATGACGGGTTGGAAGATGGTAGGGATATCGGGAGAGGAGAGATTTCCATCTCTTTGCGTATCTCCTCCAGAGCTTTCTTATGGAAGTTACGGAGTGGAACGGGGGTGACATGCACTACAGGGGGAGGGGCGTCGTGAACTGATAAAGGAAGACCAAGAATTCTCGAGCAGTAGGAGGGAGAGATAGGAGGAGGTGATGAGGTTTTGGTCTCTAGAGAGAGAGAAGTGTTTGGGTTTCCTGGTCAAGAGGTATCAGACTAGTAGATCTTTTGATGTATCTCAGAACCCATTTAATAGCTTGTTAATATTCATAGGAGGGCTTCAAGATTAATCTATAAACCAAACTCAAATCATTAGTCAAATCAGGCTTACTACTAACCATGACATACATTATACTTCCCGCAAAATTAAAATAAGGAACGTCTTTCATTTTTTGCATCTCCACGCCTTCAACATTAACCTTTAAAAATGTTGATTTATAATATTGATGAATGGGACATATGGGTGACTTCACGTCTGTAAACCAAACCTGTTAACCTTCCTAAGATAACCTTCAGATGGTAGGTCCTCCTCTATCTATATTTAGTTATCTTCACTCCAAGAACTTTCTTAGTTGAACCTAGGTTCTTCATCTTAAACGTGCTCTTCAATATTACTTTCAAGGACTTAATTTGTGCTTTGTATTTTCTTACAAATAACATATCATCAACATACAACAATAGGTATATGTTGGCATATCTAATATTTTTAATATAAACACAAACTATCATAATTGCTTCTTTCGGAACCAAGCTTGACCATGAAATCATCAGAACACTTATACCAACGCTTAGGAGATTGTTTCAAACCATTCAATGCTCTGCTCAAGAGACAAACCTGGTCACTCTTTTTCTTGTTCACAAATCATGTAGGCTGCTTCATGTAGATGGTTTCCGTAATGATCTTATGTACGAAGGTTGACTTGACATCTATTTGGTCTAACTCAATATCAAACCTGACATCAATTATAAGAAGGATCCCTGCTGAACTATGTTTCACTGTAGGAGAGAATATTTCATTGTAATCTACACCCTTTCGTTGAGTGAATCCTCTAGCAACCAGTCTGAATTTGTATCGAGCCACTTCAACTCCAGGATTTTCTTTCTTCCTTTTGAAAATCCATTTGCAATCAACTAGTCTCTAACCATCAGGTTTGTCTACCATATCCCATCTATTATTCTTTTAAAGAGAAGTAATTTTCCTTCATCACAACAAGCCACTTGGTTTTATCCTCACTTTCAAAAAACCTGCCTGAATCACTAAGGTTTATAGTGAATCACTTCAAATGCATCAACCCTATGCAAAAGTTTTTAGTTTTGGTATAACTTACTTTTAAAGAGCTTGAGTGACTCTTTTAGTCTTGTATATTGCTATCTAGTAGCCATTTTGAGCTCAACTACCTTCTCTATCCATACATCCCTTTTGTCCAAGTGTATATGATGAATCAGATTCCTTAAGACATTAGCAGGTTATGATCCATGTGACTCCATCTCAGTCTCAAGTGTGTCTATTATATCAGGATGGGCTTAAGGCATTTAACAACTCAAACCAAGATAATCATTCACATTGAATGTTACATCCCTACTAACCAGACACTTCATATAACCCATTTTGAGATACCATAACTTGTAACCATTGGTGTCTTCTGGATACCCAATGAATAATCACTTCAGGGCTCTTGGTTTTAGTTTGTCCTATCTAATACGTGCATAAGCAACACAACTAAAATCTCTTATATTAGAATAATATAAAGGCTTTCCATACCATATTTCCCGTGGGGTATTTATGACAATTGCAGTAAATGAAGATATGGTTATGAGGTAACAAATGGTCATTACCAATTCAGCCTAAAGCTGCATTGGTAGATTAGCAGTAACGAACATGCACTTCACACTCTTAAGAATGGTTACCGAGTGATCCATGGTGCTCTGTAGTAATTTGTAAATTTATTTTCACATAATTCAAGATCATTGTTCATCCCAAACTTCTGTATTTCTCTGCCAACCTATTTTTTTTTAACCATGATCTTCCATTGTCTGAACATATCAAAAGCTTCCACATTTAAATTTAATAAATAAATCCACATATTCCTTGTTTAATCATCAATGATTGGCATAAAATATCTATTACCTCCATGAGACTAAACCCTTGTAGCCCCCCCCCCCAAAGATCTGCATGTATGTAATCAAGGTTTCCAATTGTCGTATGCTCGGATCGAGCAAACTTGACTCTATTACTTTTACCATAAACACATGATTGAAAAATTATCAAGCCAATAAACTTGTCTTTTACAAATAGACATTTCTTCTACAAATCCAACAATCCTTTTTCACTCATATGCCTCAGCCTCCTATGCCATAGGGTTGTATCATTTACCGGTCCTTCGGAAAAGCTAGCCATTGTACCTATAACAATATCACTAATATAATAATATAAGTCACTGTATAGTTTTCCCTTCATTGAGGTCATAACAGCTCTAACAATTTTCCTGTAACCATTTATAACTTTAATTAAACAACCTATTCCAATATACCAAAATAAATTATATTTTTCTCAGATCAGGAGTTCCCTTACATTTATCATAATCCGATTATAACCATCAAACATTCAAATATTCACATATACGATTCCAACTCTCTTACAAGCTTTGTTATTGCCAAGTGACATAGTTCACCCATCATTATTTTTAAATGAGTTGAAATAGTCCATGTATGGACTCATATGGAATGAGAATCCGGAATCCACTCTATATGGCCTTCATCTGAATAGCGCACAAAAACCTCTATATAGTCATATCATTTAGAAGAAACATAATCATCTTCTTGGAATGATCTATAATCATCTTTCTTTCCTCAGTCGTTTGGGGAACTCTTTCCTGAAATGACCTAGGTTCTCGCAATGATGATATCTAATTTTTAACTTATCAAACTTCTTTGCTTACTTCAATCTAGATTTTCCTCCAAACTTACCGGTATCCTTTCATTCTAATATCTTTTTAATGTTTGAAGCTTCATGACTACTACCAGAACTCTCAGGCTTGGACACTAAACCTTGATGACTTATCTTTGAACACTATTTTAAAGAAGTCATCAAGGTTCTCATCAAGAGACTTGTTTTTCTGAATATTCAAACAAAAACACTTCACCTTCAATGATTCAATTTGTGAGAAACTATGTCATGTACAAGCTCTTCAGTCGTTCCAGACTCCAACTGTTGAATTATCTTTTGAGAACTGTCTCAATACATTATCACTCAGATACAGAATGATAATGTTGTAAGTATTTTCGAGCATTTCGTGCGCCTTAGCCTTATAAAATATTTCGGGCATGTTAGTCTCCCCTGTTAAGGTTGAAGCAACCTTCTGTTGAAACAAGAATGCTCGTATTCATTATCTCCAGATTCCAAAATATTTTTTTACCGTTAAACCTCTCTATCTCAAACTTCATAAGTCAAATTTCAGCTACAGGAATTACTTCACAACCAGACTCTGATACCAATTGTGACGCTTTATACAAGCTCTATTCGATTTGCTCATGTGTCTAATGGACCGTTCCAAGAACTACGTCACAGAACATATATCAATTCTACTAAAAATTAACAAAGTAGTAACAGAGTAAGAAAAAGTTTGAACATGAAGATTTATAATGTTTGACAACTTGCCTACATCCATTTTGAGCCATAATAAATATCATTCTCATGGGTTTTGAACACTAAAAATAGTGTACAAGATAGAGATTACGAAGAAAAAACAAATTCAGAGCTCACATTCGATAATTTTTCAATATTGCTCTTTGATCTACTAAGTATCTTCTCTTCTATCTCCGTTGCACACTTCACCAAAGTTCCGTCAACTTCTTCGAATTCCAAAAAGCACTATATATAATGTATAAAGAGAGTATATGTAATAATGTAACAAACTAAGATTAAAATAAGGTATAAAGAGACTATATGTAGTAAAAGTACAATAATATTTTCCTTGATGAAGAAATTAACACAACGATTTTCTTTTCAAGATCATGACAAAATAAAAGAAAATGATAGAGATAATATATATACCTTTAAACTAAGTTTGAGATAGGGCTTTCAACGCTTCTCCAACTCCAATAAAAATCTAGCATGATACAATATTTAATATGTGAAAGTTTTAATTTTAAAAAATGCAATTTTATTAGGTTATTTTTATTTCTATTTTTTATTTTCAAATAATTTTTGTTTTTTCAAAAATTTAATCAGTACAGGATAAATAAATATTATAGAAAGGTTTATTCTGACACTAGTGAACCGTTCATATACCAGGTGTTTCAATTAGGACAGAACAACCGGTTTTGCATCATGATTTTTTTTTCCAGAGTTTCCTCAGGTGGTTTTCTTAGCCTTATATTTGAACTTTAAAAAGAGTTAGACCATTTTTTATTAATTTAGCAGCACTTAGATGATCCAGAGAATCAAATCCCTCATGACTTACTTTAATAACTGAATCTTTACTAAATTAAGTGAGAGTGTAACCATGCATATAATAAAGTAGATAATTTTGTTATAAATATTTTCAATATTTTTTTTGGTTTTATATTAGTTTTACCTATTTATTACAATAAAAATTTATATAAATATTTTTGAAATATTTAATATATATTTTATTTTATTGATAGATTACCCGATGAGTTATCTTTCTAATTACCGTTTGGTATCCAAAAACTATGAATTAATAAAAGATATTTAAATCAATTTTTGTTAAGAAATTCTCTTTTTATTATGAATATGATCCATAAATGTAAACTAAAAAAATTTTCCCTTTTTTTATGAGCACTCGCGATTCTTCAGTTTAATAATCACCGATTTTTTTTCTCCAACATTTGTGACTCTTGTTACTGTTTCATCATCATCATCATCATCATCATCTATTTTAGGCTAAAAATCACTAAGGAACTCTCATGTATAGCGCGTGTATCATAGTAGTCATTGATCTTCACTTTTGTCTCCTACCCATCCTTCATGTTTTAGAAATTGCAGGATCAGTCCCCCAATACATTCTGGGGGGACTGATCGTACAAATTCGCATGATCATGTTTCTTATACATATTATTAAATGAAATGCAACCATTTATTATGAAATATACCAAGATTTTTTGAATAGTTGAGAATTGAAAACAAATGAAGAGTTGGCTTTGATTGAATCTTTAGAGAAGATCACAAATGATCATGTATTATTTTCGTATTCCGCGTTTGTTTCCAACCTTGTTTCCTAATTAGACATTATTTTTTATTTCTCTTTTGTTTCAAACCTTGTATCACGGTTCATATATGTTAAGTTATAGGTTTTTATGGATAATTACCTCTAACAGATTCCAAAAGAAATAAAATGATTCAGAAGAAGATAAGGTGGCAAAAGAAGAAGATGAAAGAGATGATGCAATCAAAGTTGGAGGAAATGGATGTGGAAGCTCAGATAACGAAAATTACCCAAAAATCATGTGTAGGAATATACTAACGACTATGGTTCTTCAAGTGAATAAGATGAGCTAAATATCTTTTGAGTTAAGGGATGAAGAATAAATACTTCACATATACTTAAATATGTAACGAAACCAATAGGAAAGTCATAAAAGAATTTGAAGAAGCCTTTTGGGAAAAATATTGACAAACTCTATCATTTCAAAATAGAAAGCATGTCTGGAAAGATTACTCAAAAATGAATATAAGGTAATTATTTATTTTCATTAATTTTTAAAAAACTATCCACATTCATATTTTTTATATAATGTTTCATATTTCGCATCGTAAAGATAATTCAAAACATATTTCGCATTTCATAATACATTTTAAAACATGTCTCGCATTTAGTAGTTGTATTAATTGGTGTGCTTTAATTAATTTTTAGTCAAATAAAGAGTTGGAAATATAAACGTAACCGTTGGGCACAACAATCTAGACCAAATAGTTTGTCTTAAACTTCAAACTCTAGGTTTGAAAAAACTATCGAGGAGATGAGAAATGAAGGTAAGGGTTTCAAGGAGGATGCGACTAGAATGACAACCATAAATGCTTCCCTAGAACACTCATTAAATAATAAATATAACATCATAATCATAATGAATCATACTTGATAAATATTAGGCTAAATTGTTTTTCACATACATATATTGTAGACAACTCAAATAGTATACCAACCTACTTCGAACATATCATCCACCAAATACAGAGAAGCGTGAATTTCCTATTATACAAAATAAGAAGCATTTAATGAGAAATAAAAATAAAGTCAATAAAGTACTAGAATCACTCATACAAGATGAGTTGATGGTTGTTTTACACATGACATAATTAGAACGTTATTGGAGCTAAATAATGCATGAGATAAGGTAAAAAATAAAATAAAAACGTGTAAATGTTGTAGAGGACATGGTAATGATGTAGAGACGATCAAGAAAGTTAACGTGAAGATGAAGACTAAAGAGGAAGAAGTTAATGATACAAAAAAAAGATGAGGTGCTGAAAGATATGAAAGAAATGAAAAAAGAACTATACGAAGATCAAAACCAACATAAGGATGTATGTGATATAAAATAGGTTGAAAAATAGGATTCGTTTTACATATTTTACAATTTTAGAAAAACTTATTTAACATTTTTTAGAATATTGTCTTTCATATTTGTAACAGGTTGTATTTCGTATTCGTAAAACCTTTTATTTAGAAAATGTATTTAACATCTTTATTTTATATTTCACATTGCACAAATTCTTTATAAAATGTTTAGCATTTTTCAGTTTTCCAAAATGTGTTTATCACGTGTTCAAATTTTGGATTTTGTATTTTGTATTTAGACTTATTTTTAATTTGTATTTATTTATTTATATGTTACACTCCCGTTTCACAATTTACATTTGTATTATAACATGTTTCACATTTTGATTTTATCTTTTATCATATTTTCCATTTTACAAATGGTTTACTTGATTTATTTCATAATTCTGCACTTGTGTTTTGAAAGTATGTGGTAAAATAACAACTTAGACTAATGAAAAAGGTAAATCCCAGCTGCACGATAGGAAAATACTAGAATTTGTCAAGAAGAGTTGTGGCAATAATATGAAAATGCATGGTTTGATAGTGTTGTTGAATTTTAATAGACTGATTGAGAAATTATTAACAGAAAAAAGTTTTTAATTTACGTTAAGGAAGCCAAATAATACTAAATATTCAAAAGAGGTGAGGGGCAGGTTGATCTGATTGTATGTAAGTTCCAAAAACAACAATTTGTATACTGTGAGTAACATGATGGAGCTGACCAATGAATACCAACTTGACTATGAGGTAAAATTCGTTCGTAATATATCAACACTCAAATAAACTATTTTTCATTTTGCCTTTCGCAGTTTTCATAAGACGTTTCATATTTTGCATTTGACATTAACTTTGTTTTGTATTTCACATTTTACATTAGTCTTGTTTCACATTTTGCATTTGACATTAGCCTTGTCTTGTATTTAAGATTTGGCATTATCTTTGTTTTGTAGTTTATTATTAACATTACTTTTATTTCGCATTTTGAAGAATATTAATGCTTATATTTAATGGTTTTTTGATAATAAAAATATTTTGTATACCTCTCACCAACCAAGATGGATACCTAACAATATTTACTAAATGCATAATAGTTTATGAACATATAGCGGTAAGCATATTTAATTGCTACATCATGTATTATAAAACACAACATTGTTTTTTAAAAATGGTCTTAATGTAGACTTATATTATCAGAGGAACATATGTTACAAAAATAATTAAAAAATGCTTCTAATTATTAGATACTAAAAAAGTTGAACCAATTATTAGAGATTAATGGTTATGAGATTATGACACACATTCAACTAAAATCCACTGGTGCCAAATTCAATACAGAACGAGAGCATGCAAATTTGTAAGTTATACACTAAAATATTTTGTATTTTTACATCTAAATTATACCGCATTTCACATTTCAGATATGACATTAGCATACGTCTTGCATTTCACAAATGATAATAAGTCTTGTTTTTCATTTTGTTATTTGCATTAAGTCTTGTTTTACATGTCGCAACTGACTTTAAACCTTGTTTCACATTTCAAATCTCATATATAAGTAATATATTTGATATACATCATATTAAAATAAATTTACAAATAAATCACCCCGTCGAAAAAACCTTTTGAAACCAAAATCATCAATGAATATCGTATGTTTCAAGAGATATCTCACAACATAAAAAATTAAATAAAAATGCTGGTGCATCGTTCCATTAGTATGCTACATATTATTAAAAAATGATAAAATTAGTAGCCCGTGTGATGAAAATATTCATATGTTAAAGAGACCCTTTATATTTGATATTTTTCTTAATGATATAAACACAAACAAATATTGGTTTTCAATGTGCATTAGTAGTAAAACATTGTATATTGCATTAGTTTTTTTAACATTGATGGTTTTTGAAATATTTTCCATATTTTGAAGTTGGTATTCTATATATTTACCAAATCGCAACTCACACTACGACTCACACTACGACGAGTTTAATTTTGTTTTGCATTTTGAAGTTCAACTTTCACATTTGATTTGAACCTAGTTTCGTAATTTGCAGTTAGTTTTATTAGCATTTTGTATTTCACAGATCAATTATATTCGTATTTTGCTTTGTTTTACATTTCACAATTAGAAACTTTCCTTCTTTTATATTTTGCAATACATTTTAAACAAAATGTTTTTCCTTTTAACATTTGATATTCCAAAACTTATTGGAAACAATTTAAAAAAGTAAATTAATAATAAATAGTATCAAATGTCACAAATAAACAATTCAAAGAAGTAAATTAATAATAAATCGTATCAAATGACACAAATTTTATAATTTTTGCATGATCGTTTATTGTGACCGACTCTAATCCATGTTTTGTAATTAACTTTTGTCATTGTGTTTAGTAATTTGTAAAGAATAAATATGACAATTTTTGCATTTTATAAATTACAAATATGACAATAAGCTTATTTTGCAATTCAGAAAAAAAAACAAAAATACAAAGGTTTTAGAATTTATAAATTGAAAATAATAATAAAGTGCATTTCACTATTTGCAATCCTCACAAATCAGGATAAGGCATGTTTTGCACTTAAGTAAAATAAAATTTGTATGCTTTATAATTTAAAATTAAAAATTAAAGTGAATACAATTCACAATTGTTACGATCTTTACGGTAGATAACAATATTGAGTTATGTTTCCGTGTAAAAGTAGTTCTATAAATATATAAGTTAAATTTTAGAATTAAAAATAAAATAAAATTTAATAAATATTAAAAATTATTCCACAGTAAATAAAGATGTATCAACAAATTATAATGTATTTAATATAATCAAAATAAACCTAACTTTTGCAATTATTCTTTAAATCTATGTTTTCTTTTAGAGTGTTGTGATCATCTCTCGACCTCACACAACTAACTTTTTTGTATGACTGGTTATATCTCTAGTCCCTTACCTCCTACAACCTAAGCATTCCTTACCTCCTACAACCTAAGCATTCAAGCATTCCTTACCTCCTACAACCTAAGCATTCAACCCATATCTCTGGTTATGACTGAGTCATGGTCGTAGTAAACTACTCATTAAAGCATTTTCTTATCTTTATGCCTCCGTATATAAATAAGAACGGAACCGTTCTCAACACTAGTATGATATTGTCCGCACGGCTTTGTATTTGGTCCACTACCAAAAGGCCTCATGCTAGTTGAGATATGTTCTTACTTATATACCACTGATCCTTCCCATGTTTAACCGATGTGGGATGTGGGACTTTGGTCGCCACCCTAACAATTTTATTAATAAACCAAAATAATATCAATTTTTTTTAACACTTGTCAATTGTATTTGTTTTCTTTTTTTATATATAATTCATTTTTCTATGTAGCAGTCAATGAATCCCAAACTAGTTGACTTAGAAAAGAAATTAGATCAATGACATCCCTCCCAGTTGGTTGTGAGTCTTCGGTGATGAAGCACCCCAAAGGATTTATTGGCTCAGACTAGTGAACTACAAAACTAGACAAATCACATATGAGAATTAACATAAATCTTATCCATTTGTACGCGAATCTCGACTAGATTAGGAAGAGACCGGGTCGCTCACTAAAGAATTATGCAACCTCTTTATTTAATAAACAATATACTATTTTTTATAACTTTTTTTACAATGACCACTATTTTTTTAGAAAATATTTATTATATTAGTAATTTAATTTTCAAGTAAGGAAAAAATACTATGTTATTAAATTACTATGCAATTATCAAAATGGCTCAAGCACAAAACATATACGAAGGACAAACTTGATGAACACAGGATTTAACGTGGTTCGACAATTGTCTACGTCCACGGGCGCCGCCAGAGAAAAAAGTTTCACTATGATAGAAAATGTTACAGATTTCAGATTGTGTTTTGTGTAGTCCTAGTAGCCTATTTGTAGGGGATTAATAGACTTACTAGACAATGGGCCTAATGGGCTCATACCACAAGATTGACACGATACTCTCAGAACACTTAACTGTACTGCCGGACACAGTACACTGTCAAGGCACTATTCGACTCATTCACAACAAATCTTCCCTTGAGGCGAATATCCTTTCTTCACTGTCAACAAAGAAACTTCTCTTCTTCTCACTCACCAAATTCCCCTAAGGCATTCACTCTATACTATGAATACCAATCCAGTTTAGGCACTCCCTAAACTATCGAACTGATACTGTCTTGGTCATTATATCTGCTAGATTATCGTGTGTAGACACTTTCTTCACATCAATAATTCCCTTTGATATTATATCACGAATAAATTGATACCTGACATCTATGTGCTTTGTACGCTCATAGTACATCTGGTTCCCTGTAAGGTGTATGGCGCTTTGACTGTCACAAAACACTTTTGTACTAGTCCTATCCAAGCCCAAATCTGCCACCAAACTGTGCAACCATATTGCCTCTTTAACTGCTTCTGTTACCGTCATGTACTCTGCCTCTGTTGTAGACAAAGCTACAGTAGCTTGCAACTGTGCTTTCCAACTGATCGCACTCCCAGTTAGAGTATATACATATCCTGTAAGAGATTTTCTTTTATCTATATCACATGTTTGATTCTTATGAAGAGATTCAATCTCTTCCCCTATAGCACCAATCCATCGATCTGCATCTGAACTCGTTATAGCTGCTCTATAGCTACTAGGTTCCTGCATTTCAACTTCTTCTGCAACTGATAGAGCATATGCAACCAGATTCATATACCTTTTTGGAATTCTAATATCTCTTCTTTCTCTGCCCAATGCTATGCTATAAGGTTGTTGTTCTGGTTCAGGCGCATCATCCTCAATATCATCCAATGTTGACGCTTCACCTCCTGATTATGGATCCACCTCAGAACCACTTGAATTATTGGACCTGCTAGGAACTGATTCTACTTCAAGCTCCACCTGTTTACTCACAACCGATCCTGATTCGACCATTTCTCCTACTTCTTTCTGATTGTCTATCGAAGAAAACTCATTAAAAGTAACGTTCCTACTGATGAGAAAACCTGGAGACTTTGGAGAGGTACACCATAACCTATATCCCTTCACTTCAGTAGCATATCCTAGAAATATGCACCTCTTTTCCCTCGGCTCAAGCTTACCATCTCTCACATGAGCATACGCAGGGCAACCGAACACCCTCAAATGTTCATAATCAGCCGACGATCCAGACCAAATCTCAAAAGGAGTTTTACAATCAATAGCCGTTGATGGAGACCGATTCACCAAGTAACACGTTGTATTGATAGCTTCAACCCAAAAATCCTTTTTCACACCAGAGTGCGAGAGGATACTTTGCTCCTTGTTACAAAGCGTTCTGTTCATTCACTCTGCGACTCCATTCTTTTGTGGTGTTCTAGAGCAAGTGCGAAGGCGCACTATTCCCTCAACTTCGCAGAACTTGTTGAACTCATGATTGCAATATTCTAACCCATTATCTGTCCTAAGACGTTTGATTTTTCTTCCTGCTTGCTTCTCAATCATCGTCTTCCATTTGACAAAGGTTGAATATGCCTAATCTTTCGTTTTCAGAAAGTAAACCCACGCCATCCTTGAATAATCTTCAATCAAACTCATGTAGTATCTGGCTCCGCTCATGGATGGAATTCTGTTTGGACCCCAAAGATCTGAGTGAATGTAGTCCACTGTCCCTTTAGTATTTCTTACAGTCGATTTGCTGAATTTGACTCTAGTTTGTTTACCAAACACATAGTTCTCACAAAATCCCAATGATTCTGCTTTATACCCTTTCAACAAATCTCTCTTCCCCAAAATAGCTAATCCTCTGTCACTCATGTGACAAAGACGCCATTGCCACAACTTATTTTGATCCTGCCTACTTTGGCTATTACTCCCTGATGATGCTAATGCAGCATCACCCATAACAACACTCCCCTGGAGAATGTAAAGACCCTTCTGCAAACTGCCTTTCATGCATACCATTGAGCCTTTTGTCACTTTGATTACACCGTCTTCTGCACGGTACTTGTAACCCCGAGAGTCTAGAGTACCAAGAGAAATCATGTTTCTGTTTAACCCAGGAATATGCCAGCATGTCAAGAGTCTAACAACCCCGTCAAACATTCTGATTCTGACGTTAGCAATACCACCAACAATCAACGAATGATTGTTTCCTAAATAGACAATTCCCTAAATAGACAGTTCCCTGCATTGGCTTGTACGTATCAAACCACTACTTGAACTGACACATGTGATATGTAGCGCCAGTATCGAGTACCCAAGAGTTTTTCCCAAAGTCTGAACTCACGAACAATAATTTCCTCTACCACTGTTTTCACTATCATCGGAATCGTTCACACCTTCAACAATATTTGCTGCTTTTTTCCTTTTGATTTCCCTTCTTACCATTCAGTTTCGGAAAATCTCTCCTATAATGACCATACTCACCGCATTCATAATAGTTTGAGTGCTTTACCCTTGACTTGGACCTCTAGTTCTTCCTTTTTAAAGAACTCGCTTTGCTTCTAGATATTCTCCTAGTCATAAGACCTTCCCCTTCAGCTTGATTGTCTGGCTGCAACTATCTCATCTCCTTTGATTTAAGTGCCCCTTTGGCATCTGCTAGCGATAAATTATTCTTACCATACATAATGGTATCTACGAAGTTTTCATAGGGAGCTGGTAACGATCTCAATACAAACAAATCTTGATCCTCATCCTCAATATTGATATCTATGTTCTCCAAGTCCATTATAATTGATTTGAAATTATCCAAGTGCTCTGTTATGGACATACCTTCTTTTAATCTGAAATCATACAAACGCTTCTTCAAGTATAATCGGTTTACTACTGATTTCTCTAAGTAAACATCTCCTAGCTTTTTCCATGCGCAGGCAGCAATCTTCTCACCACTAATCTCTCGAAGCACATTGTCTTTCACACTCATTAAAATCCAGCACAAAGCCCTTTCTTGAAGATCTTGTTTCTCATCTTCTTTCATCTCTTCTGGTAACTTATTCTCCACAGCCTTCCACAGCCTTTGCAGTACCAATGAAGATTTCAATTTAATCTTCCACAATGCAAAGCTAGATCCCCCATCAAATTTTTTCAATCATGTATTTTGTTGCTGTAGACGCCATTGTGAAAACCTTAATTGCAAAAGCCCTAATTTCAGCACGTGGCTCTGATACCAATTTTGTTATTAAATTAGTATACAATTATCAAAATGGATCAAGCACAAAACATATACGAAAGACAAACTTGAATGAACACATGATTTAACGTGGTTCGAAAATTGTCTACGTCCACGGGCACCGCCAGAGAAAAGAGTTTCACTATGATAGAAAATATTACAGATTTCAGATTGTGTTTTGTGTAGTCCTAGTAGCCTATTTATAGGGAATTAATAGACTTACTAGATAATTGACTTAATGGGCTCATACCACAAGATTGACACGATAGTGTCATAAAACTTAATTGTACTACCGGACACAGTACACTGTCAAGGCACAATATCACTATCACAGACACAAAACTGTACTGCCGGACACTGTACACTGTCAAGGCACTATTCGACTCATTCACAACAAATATTCCCCTTGAGGTGAATATCCTTTCTTCACTATAACATAAGTAAAACTTATTTTGGGTTTCCTCCTAATCATCGCTTTGTTTTCAGTCTGTAGCTCGACCTTTCGTCAACTCTTCTTTTCAAGGTGGCTGATAATTATCTTTGAAAATGGTCACGCGTTCATGTTGCCATGATAATCGTTGCAGCTCTGGATCAAATGACTTCTTTTGCGGTTGCCATTGTCTTGGTTGAATATAATTTTGTTTAAACAATTTGTTGGGAGGTGGATCGTTGAAGAGAAAAATAATTTGAAAATTAGTTTATTTCGTGCTAGAATCATGATATTGAATATCTCAATCGAAGCTAGATATTATGATAAACATGTTTTCTTCATCTTCAACATTTTTCTCTAGTTGAGGTTGTTCTAATTTGCTATCACTATGTTGTTCTTGATGATTTTTCTTAGATTCATTAAGAAAATTTTCATTAGATTTGTCCAACAACATATCAAGGTTTTGGTCATCTTGAACTTCAAGATGTTGGATTGATGTATACTAATTTGTGTAGAATCTTGAAACTTTAGTGGAGAATTCTCGGATTGCTTAAACACTCTTTCAGTAATCTTGATGATTTTATCCATTGTATCTTCTAAGTTCTCCAAACAGAGCCCTTGATTTTGAATCACAATCTCCAGATTTTTTTTGCATTTGTTTCATTTTTCATTGAAGATTCGATAAATTTATTCACAGAGTCCTCTAGGTTTGACTTTTTCTCTAACCTATTCATATCCTCATGCTCCCAAAAATAATTGGTATTTTCCCATGAAATTTTTTCGTTTTGCCAACGTCCAACCTGATAATCATTATTATAGTAGGGTATAGAGCCATACTGGAAGTTATACCTATAATCACTCGTTGGGGAAAAGTGGTTATTGTATTTTATTCTATGCTTCACATTTATTGAGGTTGGCGCATTGCGGATTTATCCTATTTTTTAGGGTAATAAACAAAATCGAAATAAAAATAATAAAATGAAAATAAAAATCAATAAGGATAAAAATATAATAAAATCAAATAGTAATTAAATCCATAAATATAAATCAAATCAAATAAAAATAAAACTAAAAATTAATTAGCACAACAATAAAAAAAAGATTTTATTCAATAAAAAAAGATTTTATTCAATAGAAAAAGATTTTATTCCCCTACAAAACTAAGTTTTAAAGTATTTAAGAGTTAGAATATCGAATCCAAAGGAGGAATCTTTTTTTCTAGATCTAAAATAAATAAAATAAATAAATAAATAACTTTCTTAATTTAAAATATCGAGTAAATAAAAACTCATTAAGCAAAAATTAAATTAAATAAAAACTAAATTAAGATTCGAAGATGTGTTGCTAAATAAAATAAAATAAAATAAACAATTAATTAAATTTGAGGAGATATATATTAAAACAATTCACTAGGGTTTTAAAACATGTATATATACTTTATTAAGAACTTTAAATACTTAATTAAATTTAATCTAAACATAATTCTTTAAACAGAGTGCTATGATCACAACTAACCTCTTTGTATGGCTGGTTGTATCTCTAGTCCTGACTCCTACAATTGGGTCATAAAAACTAAGAACCTAGTTCAGACTTTTTTTTGGTGAAAGTAAACTTTAAATTAATGGAAATAGTTCATACAAGTTACCTGGGGCATACCCCGAGGAGACAATGATAGAAAAGGAGCTAGATTAAGAAGTACAACATAGGACATAGGAAACATAAGTTCACTGGATGCTGACGTAGCGAAAACGAGGCTCGGACTTCGGACTTGCTCAGATCTACTGAAGGGTTGCTAGAAGTCTTGGTGAGAGAAGAACCTGCATAGAAAAGAGGAAAAATTAGATGAAGCATTGTACTTTTACTTAGGCCAGCTGATCTTGGTACCCTGAAATCTGAAGCGAAGATCATCTATAATTCGATGGAAAGTTAAAGATTCCAGGGCTGGAGCGGAACCAAAAATTATGGCATTCCGCTCCTTCCAGACGTGGTAAGTGACCGCGCCAAAACAAGTACGCCAGATAAAATGGTCCCGAGAGTTGGACCATTTAGACGCCTCGATAATCCAAGATTGCCAGCACGAAGAAGAGAACGAGAATCCTAGTTTAGAACTAGCATATGACCAAATGTTCTGAGTGAATCTGCACTCATAGAGAATATAAGAGATAGATTCAGAATCAGAATTGCAAAGGACACAATCAGAGGGGGTGTTTAGTCCCTAATCAAGAATTTTGTCCCTGGTTACAAGCTTGCCTAAAATAGCAAGCCAAAGAATAAAGGAGTGGCGAGGAATATTATATTTGTGCCATACTAACCCGGCCCAACCCACTTCAAGGTTAGGAGATCGAATTGCATTATACGTGTCCTTTATTATGAACACAGAATTTCCCGCTGATGCCGTCCAGAACGGGACATCGATGGAGGTGATGTTAGGGGGGGAAGAGATTCGATGAGGTTGTTTATTTCAAGTAGATGAGCTCTACTTCGGGATCTTGCTGGTCTGATATCAGCTGGCCAGCTCCAGGATCCATTATGAATGATATCTGAAACCTTAAGATTATCTCCCAACCGAGAACCACTTATTATGTTTTCCCCATAGTGAGAAGCCAGGGACTTTGAAAGAAGCCAAGGGTTATACCAGAAAGAAGTATTTTGACCATGGCCAATAGCCACCCTGTACAAGTTACTTGCCAAAGGGCGCATACGAAGAATTTTCCTCCAAATCCACGAGGGATTGGATCCAGATTGGGTGATCCAGAAATTTACCCCTTTCATTTTTTCCACTTTAATCCACTCACACCAGATGGAGTGATTAGTATTACTAATAATAGACCAAAGATGCGCTAGGATGGCCGCCTGATTCCAAATCTTTAGATTTAAAATCCCAATGCCACCCTCTTTAGTGGGAGACGTTACAGAGTCCCAAGAAACTTTTGCCCCGTGAATTTTCGTGATCGTTCCCGACCAGAGGAAACGACTGAGGTACTGGCTTAGCTCTTTGATTATTCTAGAGGGGAGAATAAAAATAGGGGACCAGTAGACATGACCAGCAAATAAGACAGACTTAATTAACTGAAGCCTACCTGCATAAGAGAGGTGTTTGGATGTCCAGGACTCAATACGATTAGTTATCTTGTGAAACAGAGGACGACAGTCCGAGTAGGTAAATCTACTCGTAATAAGGGGAACTCCCAGATACTTTACTGGGAGGGTACCTTCCGGGAAGCCCAGAATGGGCAGTAAATTAGACTTGAGAGACTCCTCAATACCCGAAAGAAAAATATGACTTTTTAAGGGGTTAACTTTAAGACCAGAGAGCTTATAGAATTCATCCAGGGCCTCTTTTATAAGGTTTAGAGAGTTGGGGTCCCCATGGCTGAAGATCATCAGGTCATCTGCGAAGCAGAGATTGATAATTTTAAGCTTTTGACACTTCCAGTGAAAACGAAAGTTTTTGTGCTGACTTTTTTCTTTGAGTAACCCAGAAAGAACTTGCATAATGAGAACAAAAAGGAAAGGTGATAAAGGATCACCTTGTCTCAGACCCTTTTTCCCAGAAATATTCCCGTAAGAGTCTCCATTAATATTAATTGAGTAAGAGGTGGAGGAGATACATTTTATTATCCAATAAATCATTTTTCCAGGAAATCGCATTGCCACCAGGATGTCAAGGATTAGGTGCCAATGGACATTGTCAAATTCTTTCATTATGTCTATTTTGAGAGCAATCCTTTTGCCTACAGGATTGGAATGATACCCTCGCAATAGTTCTTGGGATAATAGAATGTTATCAGAGATATTTCTTCCCGCCACAAAGGCCGATTGAGAAGGGTCGATCAGATAGGGGAAGGAGATCTTAATTCTATTAGCTAGAATTTTGGAGATAATTTTATAGACAACATTGCATAGGGCAATAGGTCTAAAGTCTCCAAGAACATAGGGAGATACGGTTTTGGGAATAAGGGAAATGGAAGTTGAGTTCCAAGACTTATCCAAAGTTTCCGAATTAAAGAATTCTAGGACACCATTACAAATATTAGAACCAACTATATTCCAAGAAGCTTTAAAGAAGGAAGAGTTATATCCATCAGGCCCAGACGACTTGTTACTGTCAATGCTGAATAATGCAGATTTAATTTCCTCGCAAGAGATTTCGCGCGTCATTAAATCCATATCATTGCTGTTGACAGTGAAAGTAATCAAAGAAGAGACTCTCTCCAGGCCCGGGTAAGAGATAGTGTGTTGAGAGCCCAACAAATTTTCGAAGTACTTAACAATGACTTTAGAGATACCAGCTGGCGAAGATATGGTAACTCCGGAGTCATTATTAATAGAAACGATTTTATTACGGAAGAGTCGGGACTTAATACTATTATGAAAGAATTTAGTATTCTTATCCCCGAGCTTAATCCAATTTTCTCGAGATTTTTGTTTTAGAAATGACTCCTCGGCACGACTATAAAATATGTAGTCTTTGGAAGCCTCAATTTCTTCGCAAATGGTTCTCGGGTTGAGGGGGTCAAGCCCAAGTCTAGACTCGATCTCAAACAGCTTGGATTGAGCCGTACTAACTCTATTACTGATATTGCTAAATTCTCTACGGTTGAGTTTAGCAAGATCTATTTGGAGTCTTTTAAGTTTTTCTGTTACAAGCCTCATTCTGGAGGATGAAATAGGGCAATTCCAGCTATTCAGGACTATTTCCTTGAATGAAGGATGAGATTGCCACATGTTGAAAAACCGGAAGGGCTTTTTACTTCTAGGTCTAGGCATACCAAGATTGAGAGTAACTGTGGTATGGTCTGACGTTCTAAGGAAGCCATATCGGGCATTAGACATTGGGAAAAGGTCGTCCCAGTTGGGACTCACCATAACTCGATCTATTTTAGAGAGGATTGGTCGAGCAGGCTGCTTATTAATCCAAGTGAAGTGAAACCCGGTGGACCGGAGATCACTAAGCTCACTTAGGTAACAACAGTTGTTAAACTCGTCAATAGCTGAAGTCCAGTTATCTGAAGTACCAATTTTTTGTCAGGGTGACGAATAGCATTAAAGTCACCTAGTGCGACCCAGGGAATATGCTTCTCTTGATTGGAAATGGCAATTAAGTCTTTCCAAAGGGGGGAACGATCAATTGCTTCGTTAAAAGCATAGATTGCTATTAACCTAAAAGCCGTATTATAATTATGGCATTTGACTCGACAATGGATGTACTGGGGCGACTCGGAGAGTTTCGAGACTATGATCACACTTGGGTTCCAAGTGACCCAAATTCGACCGAGGGGATGGGAGAAGTAGTTATTTATGACATGCCAGAAGGGGACCATTTTACTTATGATAGCGTCAACCTTGGCTATATTAACTTTAGTCTCGACTAGAATAATCAAGGAAATACTATTTCTAATAATAAAATCAGTTACGTCTTTTTGTCTAACAGGGTCATTGAGACCCCGAACATTCCAGGAAGCTATATTCATTAAAAGAGTGACTTACAGTGCATCAGACGATGGTCCTGTCGGAGGACATTTCCATTTTACCCTTCCCCTTCGGGTCTACAGTGCGAAGCCTTTTCGGAGGAGATTCCGCCTCTTCTCCACTTTCCACTTCAGTCTCTTCATTTATGGATGGAAGGTGATGACTAGGGTCTGCTTCAGGAATGTACTCGGAAGGGTCTTCCTCAAAGGATGAAGATGGAGCTCGGAAAGAAGATAGCTTCATGGGGCCTTTTTTGCAGATACGAGTAGGATAACCAAAAACCTTGCAGTTTGCGCACTGGGGAGGAAGGCCCTGGTATTCAAAAGATACCGAGATAGATTTACCCCTTATCTTAAAGGAGAGCTCAGAGCGGATAGGAGATCATACAGAGATCATAATACAGAGGCGAGCGAAGCAAAGCTTTTCTTTTTTCTCCGTTTGGTCATCCACATATAGAGGAGTCCCTAGGACTGAGCCTATGTTACTAAATCCCTCCGCCGTCCAGAGTTCCAGGGGCAGATTGAGAACCTTAACCCATATAGGAATTTCCGTATGAGGATCTTTGATAAGAGGGGAGAGAGGTTCCCAGACTTTCAGAATCATCAAATTGCCTCCAAAATGCCAAGGGGCTCCCTCCAAGATCTTTTTAACCATACTTTCGGAACCAAATTGAAAAAAAAAATAGCCTTCGGGAAGGGGTTTAAATTGAATGAGGCCAAACCTTTTCCACAGAGCCTCAACATTAGCTTTGAGAAAGCTCAGATTGCTTGGTTGAGAAAGAAAATATCCTGAAAGACAAGCTTTCCAGGATTCCGGAGGGCCCATAGCTGATTCTTTCATGATGAATTCACTGCCTACAATCTCCATATGGTTGACTCTAATCACCAAAGGAGATCGGTTATCGCTATGAACCGAAACAATACTCGCATAAGAGGAAGGAGCTGACAGATGTAGACAAGAGTTTGAATTTGCAAATCCCAAAGAGCTTGGTTTAAAAGGAGGGGCTTGAGACAATTTTGAAGGGATTTGGGCAAGTTTATTTTTAAATCGCCTTCCTTTAGGACCTTTGCCCGCGTTGCCAAAATTTCGGATTAAAGAATATGGTACATACGGAGACGGACCACCCATTATTCCTTGGCCCACATTTCTTTTCGGCCTATCAATGGAAAGGATTTGGGTCGACCCGACCGCTTTATAAGATCTGCTTTGGATTGGTGATCCCGCCCGATTTAAATTAATAACCCGGTTTGGAGGCCCAACAGAGCAAGGACCCAAAAGAGAACCCGATCGATTTACTGGGTCCTTCTCACTTGGGCCCCCAGAGACAGAAAACATGAGATTAGAGGTTGACTTGGGCAGATCACCAGAGGACCCAGAACCTAACAAATCTGCCCTTAATTCCTTATCCGTTCCCGAATCCCACAGAGCATCTCCATACCTGCCATTCTCACAAACCGGCGAAACCTTGCTAATGATTCTAGTCGACTCACCCAAGCAGCCTTGACCTTCCGGCGCCATTTGTATCCTTGAATCCAGAGACGAGAGGAGAAACCCCTTTGAAGACGAATCAGAGGCATAACCAGTTCTAGGACTGGTAGCATAAGCGAGGCGAGAAGCCCCGTTACGTTCTACAGAGCCCCCAGAGCCTATCGGGGGATCTTGATTCAAGGGAGAAGTGGCTTGCAATCCGGTTCGAAGGAGAACCAAGGGCGCCGATCCTATTACAGGGAATCGAGGAGACGCTATAGGGGCTGAGCAGCGATCATAGATTGCGGCAACAAGATTTTCGTAAGCTCCCATAGATATCGGAGGCTCAGCTAAGCCCTCAGAAGACATGAAGACCGGGCGAGGGAGGGCTTCTACCATAGAGGCAGTAGAGAAATGAGTCTCAGCTAGGTTTCTAGGGCTCACAGGGGAAAGATACTACTTTTGATGGGTGGAAGGCGATAAAGGGGGGTATATGGAATGCCCCGATTCCATATGGCTTCTAGCCATGGCCAAAGCGTCCCTAACGAAAGCTTCATGGAGAGGGGTGATGGGGACAGGGAGGGACTTAGGGGTGGAGTTCGGGAAGCTGATAGGAGAGTCAGCACATACACCTGGATCAGAGGAGCTGGCCGGAATAGAGGCTAGTTTTGAAGAGAAAGCCTGCGATCGCACCGGAGAGAAGAAGTCTACGAAGTCGGAGGCTGATTTTGGACGAGGGGAAGTCATTTGAGGCAGAGCAAGGTAAGAGTTTCTTAGTATCTGATTTAAACTTAGAGGCAAAATAGAAGATCTTGAGAGGGGTGAGAACTGAGTATAGCTTTATATAATGAGGTTGAAGAGCAGGATTTTAGCCTTTGACATGAATAGGATAGTAGAGTGAAACTAGCTACTGGATTTAAAAGGATGGTAGTCTGATATGATGTTGAAGTAACAGACAATAGGGTGATGGGGGAGGCTTGCCTTGGGGTTGAGAAATGTTGGAAAGGAGGGTGAAGTTTGAGGATAGTACAAGAGAGCCAGTAATGCTCAATGTAGCTATCTGACTTTGGCAAAAGTAGGAGGCTTAGGAAAGAGGATGTTGGGGCTTCCCAAAATAGAGAGGAGAGAGACCAACTAAGCAGAGACATCGAAGGGGGAGCCAACCAGGATAGATTATCTGGTTCAAGAAAAGTAATCTCCTTAGTTCGAGGGTAACTCCAAAATGAAGATAATCCAGAGGACAATAGAGAGGCCAACTTCATAGAACTGAGCAAAGCAAGGGGCTTGACTAACCTAGGATTAGACATTAGAATAGACATTCTGGGGTTCCTTTTTGCTCTGAAGTACAGTCTGAATGGTAAGGGTTGAGTGGAAGGCTGATGTGCGAAGGAATGGTGGGATTTTGATACAGCAAGGAAGATGCTTGATTGGACTCTGATGTAACCTTTTGATACATCAGGATATTCATCATCAAGCTTATGAACCGAAGGATTAAGAGGAAGAGTAGGCCGAATGGGAATAGAAGGTGGTTTTGGTTTAAACCAGGGATTTATACATGAGATAAAGAGGGACAACAAGACTTTGTGACTTGGGGAAGATGTGATCTTTACTGCCATATACAAAGAAATGACATTGCGATACAAAGAAATGACATTGCGATCTATACCTCGAGTTCCCTGGCCATAAAGCCAGGGAAGCTTTGAAATCACCAGGAGGCGATTGATTGTAATCACCAGGTGGAGATGGTTACCGTTGGAAGTTTAGAGAGAGGGGAGAGTCCTAGTTCAGACTTCACTAAGTCATGGTCGTAGCGCACTACTCATTCAGCTCAGTGATATTATTATACTCATTCAGCCCAGTGGTATTATTATATTTCGGAAATAGATTTTACCTCTCGGTCTCAACCTAGATCTAACATCAATCAATTGAACCCGTAAATAATTGAAAGCTTTACATTTAATAATAATACTAAAAAAATTATATGAAAAAAGAATTAAAAATTAATTTGAGGTTTTAAACTCTAGATTGAAAAAATTAGCTCATACTAGTCATACTCATAGTTTTAACAAAAAAAAAAAAAAATCAGAGAGAAGAAAAAAAATAGGAGTTTGAAGCTCATCGTTTTAACAAATAAAGAAAATAAAATTAGAGAAGAAGAATAAAGGGTTTTATTCATAGGAAGAGTTATGGGCTTTTTTATTAGCCCTAATCTTCTAAAAATAAAAGTATAATTATAATATTAAAAAAAATAAAAAAAATAATACATTCTTTTAAATTATATAATATAATATTATCATTTACACCAAATATTTTATTCTCCTAAAAAGAAAATCATAATCTTTATCAAATAAAATAAAAGAATTATATTATTCTTTTAAATTAAATAATAAAGATATTATAATTTATTCTTTTATGAAACTAAAATATTAAGATACGATCTTCAATTAATTTCTTTTCTTTTCTTTTTTTTCTTTTATTCTTTTTCTAATTATCTTCTCTTTAATTATAGCTTCTATGTCCAATCTTAACTCTTTTTTGCTGTCTTTGTTCATTTTGCTCCAATTTCACTAATAACCAAACGAGAGTATTTTTTTTCATAATTAATTAAAAATAACAATTAAATTAGTATAAAAGTAATATAAAATTAAAGATAAATATCCTTTGATTAGAGAGAAGACCCAAATATTATGAAGCACCATTTGAAGAAGTTATTTCGAAATCTATATTTGAGTGATTAAACGCTTACAATATCAAAACTCATTTGAACTACCTTTAAATTAGATTAAATATTGTCAAACTATGTTAGTAAACGGTCTTGTTATATTACTCTAAATTGTTTTAAAAAAATACCATATAAGATATCTAAATGATAGTAGTTTGATAGTCGTTTTTAATCAATGACTGTATGCTTTTGATTGTTCAGTTATATTTGGATATAATATAATGATGTAGGTCTTTAACAATCAAATATGATGTTAAAGACTTATTACTTACTTTAAAAAACCAGTCTCACAAGTATGTTGTCAAACATACTTCTAACCATGAAGTCAATGGATGGATTAATTGACCCATAAAGTTTGCCATCCTTTTGGTACTTTATTCTGATAATGAATACTTATTTTTTTTATCCTATATATATATATATATATATATATATATATATATATATATATATATTATATAATACCAATCTCTACAACATAATGACATAAATGTTTTTCTTAAAGGTGCGACATTTTTCCCGAAAATGTGCCCAGAAGTTCTAATTTTATTAACCCAACATGGAGTAATAAGTTGATTTTTTTTTAGGAGGGAACCCGCAGCCGCTACTCGGAGTGCAATGAGTGCGCACAGGGTAAACCCTCAGTCTGACGCGATAGCCTGCAAACCAACGCCAGAAGGTAAACCACACAAGGTGACAGGCTCAGCCGAGAAAGCGTATGTAGAGGGACTCGAACTCATGACCTTTTGGTTATAAGAATGCCATACTCACTTAATATAACTAGTTTTCCACTAAGTAAATTTTCAGTGACAACTTCAAATAAATTAAAATGGTTTCTTTAACTGTTTCTCGATCAACTATATCCACGACTATGTAAATATCAATAGTTGGAGCACAGAAATAATTAGAGATGACAATTTTACCCGAAACCGAGGGTATCTGAACCGAACTGATCCGACGGGACAGATTATCTGGAAAAAAAAACGGGGCGGTTCGGGTTTCAGATATTTTACCGGGCCCCGTAAAATAATAGTAAAATACTTTTATTTTTAAAAATATTTTTTAATTATAAAATACTTTTAAATTTTAAAATATTATTCTATCCCCATAGAAAATACTAGCCCATCAGCCCACTATGAATCTATAAACCCTACTCATCTCTTACGGTCTGCCTTACTTTATCGTTAGCCTCTTTATTCTCAGTTCAACTTCCTAAAAAACCCTAAAAGTACTAAACAACTTTCTCTATCACGCCCCCAAGGGGTAGCCGAGTTGGTTGACTAAGGCATTCTTATGACCAAAAGGTCATGAGTTCGAGTCCCTTTACATACGTTTTCTCGGCTGAGCCTGTCACCTTGTGGGGTTTACCTTCTGGCGTTGGTTTGCAGGCTATCGCCTCAGACTGAGGCGCACTCTGAGTAGCGGCTGCGGGTTCCCAATATAGTAAGTTTTATTCTTGTTTAACATAATATATATTTTCAATTGAATTTTATTTATCTTGAGTAATTTCTCTAAACGGTTTTCGGATTATTGTTTATCATGTATATATGTTATATATATTTTATTGTTTAAGATAATATATATTTTAAATATTTTATTAGATAATATTTATGTTTAATCGTTAGATCTCTATAAATTTCCTTTTTTATGATAATATATATATATATATATATATAATTTATTTTCTTTTTACATATTTATAATAATACATATTTTTTATTAGATAATATTTATGTTGATTGTTTTCTTTAATCGAATGTTATATTCTTGTTTATCTTATATAAAATTGTTGTCGGCTAATGAGGTGAAGTTGAGATTCTTAATATAAAATTATGGTTAAATGTGAATATATTTTTATAATTTTTTAGGGTTAATATTTATTTTTTAAGATATACTAAATAAATACTATTCTTTTTAAATGCGAACATTTTTTTAGATCCGAAATGCAAAATAAATATTAAAGAAATGCCAAATAAATATTAAAGAAATGCCAATCGTGAAATTAGAGTAAACTAGTCCTGTAAAATAAATTGTTATAGTTTCTTCATTTAAAAAATTTAATAATAATTTGGAATATATTTTTCGATTTATGATTTAAAAAATATTAACTTTAATTTTTCAATCTAATAAAAAAATCATTTAAAAAATTGATTAAAATATTTTTTATTAAATTGATTTATAAATACTATTAAAGTGTTGTCTATTCAACAGTGAAAATAATGTAATTTTTATTTTATGATTTGGTTCTTTTTATATTTTTTCGATTTATATATTATCTTTGGTGTCTTTTATATTTGTCAAAATTGTTTTAAAACAGTATTGTGAGCGTTATATTTTTAATTTATTAATATTATTTTTATGTGTAAGTGTTCGTAAGTTATAATTTTTTGAAAATGCGATATATTTTAGTTAAACGCATAGATATAGAACACTAATTTATATGGGATCCATTTTTAAATTACAAATGTAAAATATCTTAAAATTTTGAAAATAATACTTTAAAAGCCCGAGACAAATATCGAACATCTAAAATTTTAAAATTTTGTATTAAATAAATCCTTAGCAAGGTAGATGTTATGATTTTTCTATTTGTTTATATATTATTTTAAATAATTTTTATTTAATAACTGTTATTTGTTTTTTGTATAGATTAAAAGTAACTAAACAGAAGTATTGTTGAATGACTATATGGACATGCTTTCAACGTGTATAAACGTGAACGATTGAAACTTCCACGATGAAGGTTGGGTCGTGACTTAGTTGAGAGACGTATGCTAGAACTCAATGAACTCATTGGATAATACAAGTTGTTGAGATTGGTGACTTTTGAATTGAAAGAGATATATGCTAATCAGAAGCAAGTTAATCGGAAGCGAGCTAGTCTGAAGTAGTCTGATCCAAAGCGAGCTGGACTGAAGCATATGAGCTAGACTGAAGAAGATTCTTCTATTTGCTAGGTCTTCTATATTAATTAGCACTCCTATTTTTTATCTTCCGATTCTGGATTAATTAGGTTTTCATATATTAAGGGTGATGAGTCTAGGTTTGGTTAGACTGCTTCAATTTACTTGCTTTAGAGCACTATAAGAGATTCTGATTACTGCGACGCTAGCTCACCAAAATCAATATGGGGTAGGAAGAAAAAAGAGAAAAGATAGAGAATGAAAGATAAGTTAATTATTTTGAATAATAAAATGAATGTTCACGCAATACAGGTTGCATGAGACATCTTATTTATAGTGACTAATATAACCTCTCCTTGCTTTATTGGCATATATACATAAATGTATCTCATCGATCATATTAATAATTAAAATAAATACAACTTGGACATATTAATAATAGAAATAAATACAACCTGGACAAGTTAACAATCTGGTACAAAGCTCAACTAAATATTCCCTTATTAGTAGTCCCTGCTTTAGAAGCGTCTGACGAGAGTCGTGCAGAGAATGCTTGTTTGAGTTGAAAGAAAAGCTTCAATCACTCAAAAAATCTGGTCTCATTACGATCTAAAGGAAAAAGGTGAGTCATACTTCATCTTTTACAGTTTCGATCCATGGTTATCCACGTGGCCTGTCTCTAAGAGCTAAGGACATGCTCACTGAAGGACTAGAAGAAATAAAAATGATTCCCTACTAAAATTGAAAAATTAAAATTATGCAACGATGTGTCTCTTTTTCCATGCCAACCGCCCGGCTGCGACATGTTACTCTTCGAGTCAGCCTAACAACTTCGGTATGTGTAAGTTTCTCTGTATTTTGCTAGAATCGAGGCGTACATCATATCTATCAATCCAGTGGATATGGATGATCACACACAAACTATTGGAGGCTTTATAAATAGAAGCTTGACGCACCTTCTCTCTTAGTGATATTTTAAGAGATAAATCATCTAGCGCGAGAAGCTCATTCACAACAAGTAGCCTTCACCATCATAAACACTTCTCTAACGAGCTCAACCACCATCAAATTACATCCGAAGAATTCATCACATATCCTCTGTTTTTCCAATCTCTGTTCTGGTATCATACCTCAGTTTCATGCTCTGTTTGTTCAACCAACCACTCGTTCTTCATCCTTTTACAAATTACACTATCTCAAAATCTATTTCCCTTGTTAACTCAATGAGTGGCAGAAACTCTGAAACCTTTAAAATGGAATGAGGATTAGGAAATGACTTGTTCGAAATTAAAAATGAGGATGAGGGGGGTTTGTCCCATTCATCCTCTGACGAATAAGAGGAAGAATAATACTACAACCCTCTAATTGTCAAATTAGTTGATATACCCTTCTTGGCCTTAATATGTAATGGTGGTACAACCCATGTTTTATGTAACGTCGAGGGGTACTCCTTGGGGACACCTTTGATTAGTTCCCGAACTATGATTCTATTTTGTCAAGATCCTACAACCACTTCTTCTCATGGAGGCACCAATGCTTCGGAGGCACAAACCCCTCCCACAACTAGTGACTCCCAAACGATGAATTCCTCTAATGAGGGGTGTACAACTTTTGAGAGAAAATAAAAATACTCAATTGAACTAGACGAGACCATACCCCACTAAACATAGGAAAAAATAAGCCAAAGTAAAGCCTCAGGTAGTGGTCTGGTTAATAATTCACACGTTTTCCCAAATCAAGAAGCCTAAACTCAAGGTTGTCTGTATACGATTCCATATGTTTATGATGATCTAGGGGAGGTCTCTAACATCAACCTCCGACTACCCAAGCTCAGGGAGACTCCCCTATAGAGAAGGATGAGTTGATAGTCTTACATGAGTGGTTTGGTGAAGAATTTTAGTTTCCTCTGCAGGTAAATATTATTAAGATATTCTAGTTTCTCGATATTACCATATTTAGACTACCCCAAATACATGGTGCACTCTAATATCTAGCATCATTGCTTCAAAGTTGTCGCGATTAAATTTGAGATGGATGAGCTATTGTCAATATGCACCAAAACCTCTAATAAATCCACCTTACTAACTTCTTGACTTTTCCCTACAAATATAATGTTTTCACGGACCTACTTGAAATGATGAGCTGACCCCTGAACCGAACATGAGTCGTCTGAAGAGCTCTTGTAAAATAGATAGTAAGGATCATATGCTCACAAATGAGCTTTAGCTTCTAACTAGTATTATAACTTAACATTTTTTCTAGTTATTTTTCTTTGATACTAATCCAAAGTTCTTTCTATTTCAAAGAGTATAATAAACTCTTTGACTCTTCCACCTTTGGTGCTGAAGTAATTTTCCATGAGCTTCACAATTGGACTTAATTAAACGGGCATATGAGAGTCCAACATTGCTTCACCCCTCACAACTGTTGGGAATTTTTGTTTAGAGATTTCCGGATAAACTCTGAAGTCTTGTTTTAACAATTTCAGATTGAAATTATTTTGGTGGTTCTCCAACATTTTCAACAAATTCAAAATTTCCATGAATATTCACAATAGCCTTATCATTTAAAATAAATTTAACCACAACCAGGAGACGCCCCTTGGACCCACTAATCATAATATTCTTACAAGCGTGTACTCCACACTCTCCGACTTGCTCGATAATATATTACGACTGCATTGATCGACTAGTCAATCCAATTACACTAAAATATCCAACAACAACTTCACTCGGACCAGGCTGTGGATTGTGGTTGAAAAAAAAAACATGACGTCATTACCGAAGTGCTCGCGACCATGATGAGGTAGTCCGATGATGGTGCTTTCATTTTAACCCACCGTCTTAGAGACGGGCTCCTAGCAAACAAGTTAAGACCAAGTTGACCGAGCTTCCAAAAAAGAAAGGAAATTTTATTTTTTCTCTCAGTCATCTATGTTTCGAAGGACCAAACTCTCAAAACAAAAACTTAGAATGACAAAGCCAAATGAACAAACCCGACCCGACCAACAACTTGGTCTAAATATTTGAATCTTTGCACAATGTTTCTCCCATAATTTAACCTAAATGCAAGAACAAGGTTGAGCACATGGAGGCTCATGATCTAGGAAATTTTTGTGCTCGCGATGTCATTACAACTAGAAATTTGATGTGTTCCACCAATCGACCTCTCCTATATACAATAGGTTGGATCATGATCCTTGACATGAAGGTATTATTTTGGTTTAGTATATATTTTTTAAAATTAAGTTTTTATTAATTTTTGTTTCTACTGACAACCTTTTGTAGAATTGCATACCACCTTTGGGTTGGTTCAAAAAATGGCTATACATAACCATCTGGCACTCCCTGACTTCTTTATCCTCATAAGAAACCATATCAAACACGTTTGAGGTGAGGCGATAGTGCGACTATATCTACCATCAAAAGCTGACAATCCACCTAGATGTTGATAAAAAACCAACATAATGAAGACAAAGAGAGGCTCTAGAAAAAAGTGAATGAGTTGTCAGATGAAGTTGAAAAGCCTAAGGTCCAGGCGGAGAGGATGTCATCTATAGATGTTGAAATAACTCGTTTGAATAAAAAAATAATCACATCCACCGATTCATAGAAAAGCTTCACTGGCCCAGAGGAGAATATAGAAGAATAAATCCATTGTCACACTAAGTAAAACATATGATCGAGGATTCAGCCAAGCAGGTCAAAAAAATAAAGTCTGTGACGGTCTTTGGCTTTCACCAGAAGTTTCTCGACTTGCACTTCGTATCCTAGTGCCAACTCTGCATACACCCGCCAAATTGTTCCTCGAGGACAACAACAAGGAGATTGATAAGGCAGATGAGGAACATGAAGAAGTGGGTAAAAGAGGGGAGCATTACCTCAACAACCTTGCCAACACTGTTGCTCAATGGAAAGCTCTCAACACCCTATGGAAAAATACCTTTGGCTACTTAAGTTGTTGGGTTTCCCTTCCCTTCGTTTTTTCATTTTGCCACTTTAGTACCCCCGGTGATGTCGGGGTTTAATGTTTCGTAATATTTCTCTTCACATTAAAGTCATTGAATAGCCAAGGGATCTTAACTTTGTGACCAAATTCCCCGGAAGGTTGGTTCATTTTATGGTTGTACTCTCTTTCTATTTAATTGTTCAACTTTGCATTAAAGTAGGTCGAGAGGTACTTCAAAATATTTCAAGCATATGCAAATCGATCCTTTTTGTTTAATAAAACTACTTCGGACTATTTCGTATTAGGTATACTAGGATTATTTTGTATTATGTCCACTTTGGACTACTTCAAAAATATTTAACGCTCCACCGAAGATGAGTGACCAACTATAGTTGGAACCTTTACGAACTTATTACTTGCCAAACCCAAAATACTAAGACCATGCATCGACCAATCCAAATTTGGAACACTATACGAAGGCTTCAAGATCTCACGTGGGTTACAATCAAACACACATGATATAAGATATAAAAAAAATTATTAGGCGAGCGTCGACTATATAGGAACCTCATTAAAACCTTCACCACTAGGGTATTATGCCACCGGTCCTTTCAAAAATAATAAGATACCTAGTTCAAAAATTAAAATACATCAAATAAATATCTACACATTGTAAATCCAAAGGTTTTACACGGGTATTGAAGGTTCATCCCCTCTTCATCCACCAGTCTGTAGGTTCCCGTTTTGATTCATTCGACCATAGAGTAGGACCTTCCTACTTCGATTTAAGTTTCCCCCGATTATTATATTTTGTATGCATGAAGAACTTTCTCAAAATATTGTCTCCAACCTTAAATTCTCACCTTCGGACCTCTGAAGCATACTAATTCTCATGATGGCCTCACAATGTTGAATCATTATATGTGTTTTTATCATGTTTATTTTAGGTTTAGATTGTCTCGTCTTCCTTCTTCATTTCCCCCTGGGTATAATTACTGACCATGAAAGACGGGATCGCTGCATCTATACCATACACGAGTATGAAAAGAGTCTCATCGATCACAGTCTATGACGTCATTCGGTAAGCCAGTAAGAGTTATTGGAGATAGTTTGGCCATTTTTCAACCGATCCTGTTAAATTCTTCTTCAACCCTTCCGGTAGTCTTCGGTAGTCACACCCACTTGTTTATTTCCTTGTGAGTAAAACGTTGTTGAAAAAAAGCTTATAACTCAGCATGTTGGAACTAGAAGCCTTTATTTGTAGTTATCAACTTCGGTACTTCTAACATGTGACAGATGTTGATCAATATAAAGTTAATCACATTCTTAGTCGTTATCTTGAAGAGCAGTTCGGCCTCTGACCACTTTGTAAAATCATCTACAACCATAATAATGTGTTCTATGTCTCAAATAGCTCTAGGAAGAGGTCTGACCAGGTCGATTTTATATCTACAAAAACCAAAGCCTCCAAAATAAACTTGTGATACACAGTTGAGAAATGAATCTTATTTATGAAATGCTAACATTGGAAGAACGTTGTTTTACTAATTATTTCACTTTGAATTTTAGCCTCTGAGCCACAAACATATCACCCACCTCATTCACACATACTTTACAGGTCTCTTCCCAGTTTAACCATTGTTTTTTTATCGATTAATGGGTATTATTTGTTAGGGCGTGTCCACATAAGAATTTCCAGCCCTCAATAATTGTGCCAAACACCTCAAAACCCTCAATTAATTCACCAAAGGCTCTTCACCAAAGGCTCTTTGAAAGTCATTGTATTACCTAGAGTATGGTATATCATAAGTTATGATTTGATAATCAGCCGAATCCTTTTAGCTTCGCAAACTTGTGTTAACTGTACACCTGTAATAACGAATTTATACTATACCACGTTATTTGAAACTTAAAATTTAGAACAGATAAATTGATCTATTACGTTACCCAAATAGGCTATGAATAAAACGCGTACTCTTCTCAAAATGTTGGGTTAAAAACACCAGAGGTCCTCCATGTTTGTCACTTGTAACACATCAGTCCCTATTTTTTGTCTTTGTAATAAACTGGTCCCATATGTTTTAAAAATGTAACAAACAGATCATTTTCTGAAAATTTGAAGGACCTGTTTATTACAAATTGAAAACGTGAGAGACCAGTTTATTACAGATATGAAGGACCTATTTATTACAAAAAATGATCTGTTTATTATATTTTTAAAACATAGAGGACCGGTTTATTACAGAGACAAAGAACAGGACTGATGTGTTACAAGTGACAAACACGGAGGACCTCTGGTATTTTTTACCCTCAAAATGTTTGAACCTTTATCAGTTTTTACTACTCACTTTAGCTCCAACGTACCAATTGATGGTTTAGGTCTTTCTACACTGTATTCAGTCAAGAAATTGATTAAGGCATAAGCTTTGGTAGATGTCCTTAGTTCATACAATATATCAAAGTCCCTCAACTATATTGACCACTTGGTTAAACGCCCACATATGTCAGGATTTTGAAAATGTTTTTGAAGAGAGAACGAGGTGTAAACCACGATTAAATAACCCTAAAAATATGACATCATATTCCTTGTTGATACCACCAATGCAAGGCTATATTTTCTAGCTGCATATATTGTTTTTTCCGTCTGTAGTAGGATTTTAATCATGTAATAGATGGGTGCTGGCCAGTTATGTTATTTCTTTATCAGAAAGATACTCAACGTATAGTTAGAAAATGCAGGTATACTTAAAGATACTCCACTAGATATTAGTTACTTTCTTTAGAATTTGAAAAAAATAGCGCATTTTTCCGAAAAGCGCGAGGTAAAATTTTTTAGTACTACAAGCGTGTCTCTAAATACTTGTACTTCTTTGAGTGTTTGAGGTGATGTCATAGAAGCAAAATCCTCCAGCTGTGAAAATTTGTCCTCAATTTCGTTTTGGCTGAGCAGATTCCTAGGGAATTTCCAAGATACAACCCCAAAGGTACACATCTCTAGATTTAGCTTTAGGTTCACAACTCCTAGGTTCTGAAAGGTTTCAACCAGGTCATAGATATGCTTGAAGTCCTTGTTACTCTCGACTAACATGTCGTGTATATATACCTCGAAATTCCTCATAATATGAGAGGTAAAATGTTTGTTTATCAACCTATTGTATATAACTTTAGCGATCTTTAGGACGAACGACATAATCTTGTAGTAATGTGGTCCCCGTTTGTGGAAAACGTGGTGCTTTATAGGTCCAACAAATTTATAGGGATCTGATTATAACCCGAGTATGCATTTATAAATGATATTTGCTTATTATCTGAAGTGTAACCCACTAGTTATTCCACTATTAGAACAAAAAATGGATCTTTCAGACACACTATATTGAGATCTATTAAATCAACACACTTCCACCAACTGTAATTTTTATTTTTTAGCCGTCCACATCAGATACCGCGACACTCTAGTGTGTCATAACTTGGTCTACAGGTCTACCTCGACAATTATGGTTGCAGTCTTCTTAATAAAGAATCACATTCTCTTTTGTGACACCGGTTTGACATTCAGATTGAATGAAAACTTATGGAAAATAATCTCCAGCGGATGCCCTATTATAACGGTGTACAGATATCGATCTTGTTCTCATTTGGAATAAATTTCATTTTATGGTACTAGACGGGATTGTATTAGGACATCGAATTTCAGAAAATGCGATTAAGGTAGATCAAACTGAAGATGAAGTTATTGAAAACATACCACCTCCTGTTTTTGTAAACATAATTTGGAGTTTCCTTAGCCATACAAATTTTTATAGGCTGTGCATTAAGGATTTTTCAAAATAATTCAAACCTCTTTGTGATATATTGATGAAAGATGTTGAATTTTTATTTTTTGTTGAGTGTTTAGATGCATTTAATTTCATAAAATTTAAGTTAATCACTATGCTTATTATTATTATTATATCTCCTGATTGGACCTTACCATTTTAATTGACGTGAGATGCTAGCAATTGTGCAACATGGGATGTCCTATAATAGTGAAAAAAATTAATTTTTTCATATTATATATTATGCTAGCAAAATATTCACCGGTGCACAATTGAATTATGCAACAATTGAGATGATGCAAGATTGGTATTATAGATCTACTTTCAAGAACCTAATTGGTATGACTCCTTATAAACTGATCTATGAAAAGATGTTTCTTCTCTTTGTATCGTTGGAACATCGATCATTGGACAAAAAAACTATAAAATTTTGGTATATAAGCCGCTGGAAAGAAGCGATTGTCGCAGCTGAATGGGCTAGAATATTTTTGTAATAGAATATATAAAAACTCTAAAATTTAAAAATAAAAAAGAATCTCTAGTAAGAACTTGTGAAGATAATAGGATATTAAGAATCAATTCAAACTTGTAAAATAGATTTCTATATTAAAAAAGTTAATAGTTTCATATTTAGATTTTTATTTGATTAGGTCTTTCAATTTCTTTTACGTATAGATGTTATTAATTTGAACTATGTTGTAACTTTACTTTAATTATGTCTTTTACATAGAAATTAATTTACTGAGATAATAAATATTTTTTGAAAAAAAATATTTATTATAGTAGAAAAAAAGAAAACAATTGTTTAATTTTAAATAAATAAATAAATTTATAACTAATTGGTATAACCTAAAACATAAGGAGATTTATGATAATAATCAAATGTGGTTTGTCTAGTTTTATAATCTAATTAGTCTAAGTAAGTAAATTCTTAGGGTTGTTTCATCACCTAATAGTTCTAACCAACTAGAAATAATAGTTCTAACCAACTAGAAATGATGTCATTGAGTAGATATTATACATATGAATATATATATATATATATATATATATATATATATATATATATATATATATATATATATATATATATACACACACAGGTGATGGGCCATGTCGCTCTAAAAACCCCGTATAATTTCTTGAACAATAGCATCTCGAGTCTCCTTGTTCGCTAATCAATAATGGACGCATTAAAGATTCTACCTCTTCTTGAGTTTGAATCTTTCTCACGATAACACTTCCCCTTCGAAAATCCGATTTTTCACCTCGAGATATTCTAGCAAGAACCTCCTAACATCGTATCGACTAAGATCTTAAGACCTTTGCAAGATCCTACAGATTTAGCTCCAACAATAACTACTTCAGAAAATTTCCCCTCTCTTCCACAATGAAAACTGATAGGGTAGAATATTTCTGGAAGACCACTATAACAAAATCCGAAGAGTATTTCAGACATACTCTGCACTAAATTTTTGATGGGCAATAGACCCAAGTGGACTATGAATCAGCTGTGTGCTACACTTTTTTAGTTTTGGGCTTTGGAAACTTTGAGGTGGATCCGAGTCCAAGATTCGACCCGAATGACCCATGGGTAAAAAACCAAGAGTATAAATACCCCAACCAACTACATTTAATAGGTTGGACATTTTCTAATAATCTTAACTATAGACACACACCTATTTTATCTTTCTATCTTCTACGTTAAAAGTTAATACCTTATTAAACAAAAGACCAAAAATACCCTTTGATCAGAAATAATCCACACTAAATTGGCCCCACAGTGGAAGGTGACGATGCCTGAATAAAAAATTCAAAACCAGTTAGTAGGAAGAATATTTCGGATATCATTAAGGCATGGATCTTAACATACATGATGTTCCACCTCCAGGGTTGAGGCTCCATATCCGGGAGGTGATGGAGTTACCTATGTCAATATCCCTCATCACAATCCAGATGAAAGACAATTCATACAACATGAGCATGGCCAACTGAGGGCTGAAATTGAAGCTTTAAGGGCCCAAACGTAAGATGAAAAATGAGTGAAATAAAAATATGATGCTTCCGGACTCTACCCTACAGATGAGCCCGCTGGCAATGAGCTGTCCACAAAGACTCATGTGAGCTCTAAAAAAACATATCGGTCTAAACGAGTTATGAGTACAACCTCAGAGTCTTCTGACAATTCGTTAAATGAATCAACCTTGAAGAGTCACTTTCATCCAATAGTGATGAGGGCCGCCTAAAGAAGAATTTAAGGCTCACTAAGAATCATTCAAGAAAAAGGGACAGAATAAAAAACAAGTACCCAGGAAAAGTAAAGGGTTCGATCGATCAACACATTGATCATCTATTGCTTGATCCTTTTGCTATTCAATCCGAACTAGGTATCTTTGCTACGCTCAATGAAAATACTGTATTTAGGCGCAATCATAATTGGAGACAATCACCACTGTCCTTGAAAATAATCGTCGGGCAACTTCCCAAAGGATTTGATAGCTCCAAGATGGAAGAGTACAACAAAAGTAAAGCTCCAGAAAACCATCTGAAGCAGTTCATAAAATTTATGATAAACTTTGATGATGATGATGAGAAACTGTTAGGAAGGGCTTTCTTACAAACTTTTAAGGGAAGTTCCCTTAAATAGTACAATAATCTCCCTTAGGGGTCTACAAATAATTTTGACATGTTCTGGGTGGCGTTCTGAAGACAATTTATTGGAAGCAAGGAGGTTAAACAGAATAGTGATACTATTATTCATTGTTCCCAAGAGCCAAATGAATCTCTAAAACAGTATATTAGTAGATTTTTGAACACCAAGAATGGGCTCGCTGATTGCTTTGAACAAGTGGCAATTGCTTCATTAAGATAAGATTTGAACCCGGACAATTTAACTTATACGGTACCCGGAAAAAAGCAATGCCTTTTGTAGGGCTGTTAAATCAATTTGGGAAGCAAATCACATTTAAAGAAACTAAGAAGTCTAGAGTGCCTTGTCATGACAGATATGTTACTACAACATCAATTCCACAAGCGACAACTTAATCGTAGCCTGCTGTCAGTTACAAGTCAAAAGAATCCGGATAGGGATCACATCGGTCCAGACAAAATTAGTCCAATCAAAACCAGCAGGTTAGAAGTAAGAGAGGCCATTGGGTTCAGCCTGAATGGTTTGCTGAGTAGGGAGAAACTGTGGTAACAATATATGATAAAACTAAGAATGATGTGCATTTTAGAAGGCCAACTCCACTACAATCCCCTGAGAGACTCGAAGTACCCACTTTTTTAAATATCACAATGATGTGGGTCATGACACACATGATGGTATATCATTAAAACAAGAAGCTCAAAATCTCATTGAGAGGGGAAATTGGGTGCCTTTATTAAAAGACAAGGGGGCAGTAGACCGGACAACACTCAATCCAATACAAATTCCCCCATAAACGACTTTGTCAGCCCTTCCAAGGACATCCAGGCAGGAGGACGCCATGCTTATTGTTGAAAGATTTAATGTGGATATTGAATATTTTGACCCTGATCCATATCGAAATCAGACGGGGGTAATAGTGGACGATTCTGTCATGGTTTTCTATCTGGTAAAGTTTTTTGAATCACTAACCATATTTGGGGGAGACACTGCAATGTCACGCTCAAGTTGCTCAAGAAAGAGGTGCGTCAACAGTTTGGCTACTCAGTTGGAAGGAAAAATGTCTGCACATTTTTACCAATCTCCTTCTCCTTTTATAGTCTTTGATGAAGACGATTTAAGAGATATAACGGTTCCACACGAAGATGTTGTAGTTATAAAAACATTTAGGAGAAATGACATTTGATGAATCCTGATTGACACTGGTAGTTCGGTAAACATGTTATAGACAAATGAAGAATCCCTAAGTTATCCAGCGATCGAACAGACTTATTGTAGGGTTTACTGGGAGTTCAGACGATGTCATCGGTAAATTCAAAAAGGAAGTACTACTGGGAAAATGACCATTTAAAAAAATGATAAGAATGTTATTCGTTGTGGTTGATTGCCCAACATCCTACAACACCATATTTGGAAGATCTTGGCTTTCTAGGATGCATGTTGTGGCCTTTACTGTCCACCAATGTTTAAAATATAATGTGGGAGGACAAGTGGGTGTTGTACGAAGCAACCATAAAGTTTCTATGTAGTGCTATGTGACAACCTTTGCCTCAAAGACATTGGAGGCAATTAAGGTTAACAAGGAATAACAACCAATTGAGCCTTTCACCAATTGATCTGGAATAGATGATCCGAGGGAGGCTCCCAGTGCTGTAATACCCGTTGAAGAAGTTGAAATCCATTTCCTAGCAAAAGGCAAAAGTGTTAGGATTGGAACTAAATTTTCATTAAATCTGAAATAAAAGTTATTGTCCTTATTATCTAACAATTTAAACGTGTTTGCATGGTGCAATGATGATGTAATTGAAGTGCTAGCCGAGGTGATATGCCACAAATTATCAATCCGATCAGATGCTAGAGCGGTAGTAAAAAGAATGAGGATTTTTCCAAAGAAAAAGTCGATGTGATAGTGCAAGAAGTTGATGGGTTGACCAAGATGGGCCATATCAAAGAGTCTTAATACCCTTTGCGGACAGCTAATCCCGTTTTGGTCAAGGAAAATAATGGAAAATTTTGCATGTGTATTGACTTCATTGAACTTAATAGAGAATGTCCTAAAGATCATTTTCTGGTGCCTCGTATAAATCAGTTAGTGGATTCTACGTCAGACAACACGTTGTTATCCTTCATGGATGCCTTTTTAGGGTACAGTGAGATACAGGTGGATCCGAACAATCAGGATCATACTACCTTTATTACTGATAAAGGTCTTCATTGCTATAAGGTGATGCCATTTGGGTTGAAGAATGCTGGAGCTATTTATCAACGGTTGGTAAATAAAACATTTTCTAGCTAAATTGGCAGAAATATGAAAGCATATATAGATGACATGATGGTGAAGGGTATCAAGGAAGAAGATTACATATTAGATCTTCAAGAAACTGTTTCTAACTTGGATGCTATCAACTTGAAGTTAAACCCTGAGAGATGTACTTTCGTGGTCCGATCTGGCAAGTTTCTGGGATATGTTATAAGTGAAAAAAGGATTCATGGCCGATCTGGATCAGTTACATGCTTTATTACCCATATATCCCCCTCGGAATACTAAAGAAGTCCAGAGACTGACTGGGCGATTGGCTGCATGAAATTGGTTTATTTCAAGTTCATCGGACAAGTGTGGTCAGTTCTTCCAGGTTTTGAGGAAACCAAAGGATTTTAATTGGTATCCACAGTTTGATTAAGCCTTTCTTGAAATCAAAAAGCACTTATCTTCGCCCAAGACCTTGTTCAAACCCATTCAAGGAGAGAAACTTTATATGTATTTAGTTGTATCGGAATATGAAGTAAGTGTTGTGTTAGTAAGGGAAGTGGATAATTACCCCCGTCCGGTGTATTACATAAGCAAGAGTTTATTGGAAGCGGAAAAAGGTATTTGAAATTATAAAATCTAGCTTTCGCATTGGTGATAGCAGCAAAATATATGAGGCCATACTTTCAAGAACATTCAATCATAGTTCGAACATCTTTCCATTTAAAGAATATTCTATAAAAAGATGACATATAAAGAAGAATGACTAAGTGGTCAGTCGAGGTTGGAGACTATGATATTGATTTTGCACCTCGAACTGTAATCAAGGCTCAAGCTATAGCTGATTTCTTGGTAAAATTTCATACTGTAAGGCCCTATGAGGGAGCTCAAGAAAACAAGTTTAAGAAAGAATGAGTAATCCGAATAGACGGTGGACCTAGCGCGATAGAGTGTGAAGCTGGAGTTTGTTTAACATCCCATTATGGTGACACTATGTACCAAGCCATATCTTTTAGTTTCAAGGCATCGAATAATAAATCAGAATATGAAACGGCTATAGCTGGTTTAAGGTTAGCTCAATTATGTGGAGCAAATAGGGTCCGATTAGTAAGTGATTCTGAGTTACTTATTCATCAGGCGCAAGGACAAGCTGAAACCAAAAAAGATTAGTTGGTGATGTATCCGCAGTCCTTAACAAAGTAGCCATATATTTTAAAAGTGTCCAATATGAACACATCCCTAGATCGGACACTACTATGGCAGATTCTTTAGCTACCATTTCCTACTCTGAAGCGTATCCATGGATTCTTATGCAAGCATGCCCATCCATAGGTTCAGTTCATGGAAAAGAGGGTGAAGATGAAGAAAATATGAACATATCAAAACACAATCCAAAGATTAGAGGTATGAAATACAACAATTTATTAGTGATGGAGTTCTACCTTTGGATAAAGTTTTGGCTAAAAAAGTGAAGTACAAAGCTCGTGGTTTCGTGGTATTGAGAGAAATTATTTATAAAAAATCCTTTACTAGACATATCCTACGTTTCATAGGGTTTAAAGAATCCCAAAATGTTCTGTCTAAATTACACGATGGAGAGGGATCAACACATTATGGTTATAAAGCTTTAACCATGAGAGTTTTATTAGCTCGATACTACTGACCTACTATAATGGAAAATGCCAAGGATATAGTCAAAAGGTGCGATCCTTGCTAGAAATATAGGAATAAAATACATGTTCCAGCAGTTCCTATAGAGTCAATATTCGAACCCATACCTTTTGATAGATGAGGTTTGGATTTAATTGGACCTCTTCTTATGGCCTCTGGAGAATATCGAACAATAATCGTAGCGATAGATTACTTCTCTAAATGGATTGAATCTTCCCCACTAGTTGAAAGCACTTCTAAGGCGCTTATAAAGTTTATCCTATCTAATATATGTTTTCGATTCGGAATTCCCCGACGTATAACTATATACAATGGACCACAGTTTGACAATCAAGACATGGAAACATTTTGCACTTTCAGAGGAATTCAACATTGCTTTTCTTATCCTTTCCATCCTCAAGAAAATGGGCAGGTTGAAGTTGCTAATCGGACAATTTTAACAGGGTTAAGAAAGAATCTAGAAGGAGCTGCAAGAAAAAGGCCGAGCTATTTGCAAGAAGTATTATGGGCCTACCGAACTACTCCTCGTACAATTACTCAAGAGTCTCTTTTTTCTCTTGTTTATGGAATGGATAACATCTATAGAAGCTACGTTTCCCTCATTCTAGATACAAGACTATTCAGAACAAGCTAATTGTATGCTGGTTATGAATCGGTTGGATCTGATTGATGAAACAAAAGTAAAGGCACATTTGAGAACAACACACTACCATGGTTCGATGAGGATTAGGTTTGCATCCAAAGTAAAAAGAAGAGATTTCCAATAGGGGACAAAATGTTAAGGAAAGTATTTTTACATACCAAGGAGAATAAATTTGAAGAACTGGCTCCGAATTGGGAAGACTCATACACGGTATGCGAGAGAATCAAGCAAGGAACATACAGACTTCAAGACAAAGAAGGCAACATGTTGAAACACCCATGGAACATTGAGCATCTCAGGTTGTACTTAGAATAAAATCATCTTGTAAATATTTACTTTGTCGTCAGTGGCGGACCCAAGAAATGAAATTACGGGGGCTAAACGAAATTTTATAAAAATCATTCGATACTATTCTTTCGACGTAAAATGGTTTCATTATAAATTCTAAATTATCATTTAAAAAAATGTTTCGATTACTTTAAGGTACTTTTAGTATATCTTAATATATTATTTATTACATATAAAAATAATATTTAATAATAAATCTTAATATTTCTTAATATATTATTTTAAAAGATATTTTTAAAATAAAATATAACAACAAATCAAATTTATTATATAAAATATATTTTCAAAAATAGATGAAATAAAATAAAATTTGTTATTTAAAATATATTTTTAAAAGCATATGAAAATAAAATCAAATTTTTGATATAAATAATATATGAAAATAACATCAAATTTGTATCAAAACATATTTTATAATATAATAAATTATTTTATTGAAATGTTTTTAAAAATATTTCAATATATAAGTATATTCAAAATAAAATTAATTATTTTATAATACCAATCATAATATATTGCTAATTAAAAAATGTTTATAAAAAAATAAAATGAAAATTGTTATTTAAAATATACTTTAAAAAATATAAGTAAATATACTTGCTAATATTTAAGTTTTTTATATTATATGTAACTTTGAATTTTGGTTATTAATGTTATTTATTTATTTCCGGTCTTCTTTTTTCTCGATCTTGTTTAATTTATTTAATTAAAATCTCCATCTTCTTTAATCTATTTAATTATATCCTTCATCTTCTTTCATGTTATTTGTTTTCTCCATGTTTTTAATTTATTTAATTAAAATCTCTCGTTGATAAACAATGATCCATAACTTGTAAATTTAAAAATCAAATCAGTAATGTAGAACAGTATAAGAGGATAAAGACAAAAATAAATTCAATTTTGGGAGAGAAAATTAAATTAAATAAAATGAAACACTATTTTGGAAAAAATTGGATAAAATATTAAAAATACTTACATAATCAACCAAGTTTTATATTAAAAATACTTACATAATCAACCAAGTTTTATATCTGGTTCTAATCTTAAAAATAAGTCATTATCTAATATTTTAATTCAGAATTTTCCTTAAAATAAACATTATTTCATATTTTTAAACTAAATTTTTCCTTAAAAAATACATACTATCCCTACATAAAATATATATAATTAATCTATATTTTATGGTAAGCGGGGTCAGCGCCCCTCCCAGCCCCTATGTACGTCCCCAGGTGTCCGGTTTCAAAGGAATAATATCTTATGATTTTTGAAGAATTATAGTGGATACGAAGAGGTCAAATGAATTAAAAACCTATTAAATAAATTCAGCCTTCAAATGGAATATCTTTGAAGTGATCCGATGAATTTAACACTTATTTAACACCTTTGGTAATATCTTTTGAATGATCGGGTGGATTAGACACCGATTAACTACATCAGAAAAATTAAATATTCATTAAATATTTTTAGCCTTGAAATGAAATACTGGTGAATGACTCGGACATATTAAAGATTGGTTAAAGTTTAAATTTTTTGGACTACCAGATTGAGAGAATCCATTTATACCACTATTAAAAAGAAGAGAAATGCATATGAAGAAAAACACAACTTTAGAAACTGATTAAATCATCAAAAGATATCTGATCCACCATTACACAAAATCCCTTGGCCATCCAAGGACTTTAGTTTCAAACACAAAACTAAAAAAATACAGCAACCTTAGGGCTCGTTCCCTTCAGTTTTTTCCTTACCTTCATCTTTCTCTTGCTTTTTTGTCCCTCTTCATCTTGTTTGGGACTCTTCACATCAATACTTGAACTTTAATCCGACCCCTCATCGGAATCAAACCCACTTATTGAAGAAACATCATGTTTATCACCATAGGGCATGGTATGTAAATGTATCTCATCGTATGGTACAAACTTCCACAGGGCTCCAGGGTTCTTTTTTAGGAAGGTCTCATAGGAATTATAAGACTATATCCGCTTTAATGCCCTCGTCCCTCTTTTCCATAGAGCCCACCACACCAGCAGCATATGTCTCCACTACTGCAGCTATCTCTTGAGTGTGATTCCGCTTTATAAAGTAATTTATTCTTCTTTCTCTTTAAGAAGTTTCTCTAACTTCCCTTTATCTTCGGATAGAGTGCTAATGGTGTCTGCATCATTGACTTGTTGATCCTTTAAAGACTTGACCTCTTTAGAAGTATTTGATTCCAGTTCGGAATACTTGGTCTGATGGTTTTCTTTGGCAGTCTTGGACTCTTCCAAATCAGTGCTCAGTTGCTTGTTCTTTTTGCCTAAGTCCTCCACTTTCCGTTGTTCGACTAAAAGAGAATTATTTAAATCTTGATTGGTTGTGCCAAGAGAAAAAATGTCTTTAGCATGAGCCATAGCTTGTCTTTCTAGTCAACTATTGGCCTCATATAGCCTAAGACTGCATGACCCAAGGTATCATGCTCACTTGATACTTCAAAAGATTCACCCTTGTAAATCACTGCATTAGTTATGGTGGTGGTTTGATGGAAGGTTCAGTCAAAATCTTGCTTATCAAACTCACTGAAATACATGTTACCTAGGTTTTCCAGATTAACGTCATTTTCAATAGTTGGCTGATCGGTTGTAGGAAACATCGGAGAAGGATTATCACTTTAAAAATTTTCTTGTGAAGGAACTTCAGTTGGAAGCGTAGGAGGAACAACTGTAGGTCGGAGTATTATCTCTAACCATATAATGACCTTCTTCTTTTTCCCAGCCCTTCAGTCACTACCCTATTTGTGTCTCTTATGACTTTTTTTCTTAGTTTGAGGTGGATGATCCCGTTTCACCCACTATTATAGCAACTACCTCTAACTAATAAGCATTGATCCCTTCAAGATTATCCGAACCACCCGCTCCAGGAATCCGGTGCGGTGGGTTAAATTATTCTTTTTTCTTCTATTTCTTTTTTATCTTGTCCAGATGACTAAGGCTTTATTCTGGGCTGGCAGGTAGAGTTTACCATCCTTTGCCTCAGTTCTTTTGAGAATGACCTCCCATTAAGGGGGAGTAGTAAGTTGTTCCCAAGAAAGCTCCTTGTCTCCACTTGTGTTCCACAAGTAAGATCTTACCATGTTTCCAGCAGTGAAATAGTTGTCGAAGCCAAGATCCCACTTCTCTGAGGCACAATGGTTTAATTTGATGAAGGTGGTCTTCCCAGCCTCCAGGTGCTTTGAAAATATTTTTGAAAATAAACACAATAGTCAGTTCAGTATAACCAAATAGAATTTAAATACTAGTAAAAATCCAAACAGAAGTAACCTGAGCTCTTCCAGTATCTCGTCAATTGGCTTGGACTCTCTTTGGTGGTTATCTTTTTTCCATTCTCCCAAGCCCCACTTATGTAGAGAAACTACATTCTCAATGGTTTCTCTACCTCCAAAAGATAACCACTTTATAATCGTTCTCCATATTGTAATGATAGAAAGGGATATGGTGATTCCTACACAAGCTAGCAACGACAACAAATGGCTCCATATGCATTGGATTTTTTTATAATCAAGCAATACTGCTGGCCTACAGAGTGTACCAAGCATTAGGACTCAGTTGGTTTGGGCAAAGCTTTATCAGATGAAAATACCTTACTACTTCTGAATCTAAAAAGAAACAAAGACCCCAGTTCAACACCTCAGTGTATACTACTATCTCCTCAACTTTATAGTCCATCAGAGTTTCTGGAGGGATGGGGATACTCACCTTAAAAGACTCTAGAAAGCCTCATTTTTTCCTAATCTAATCCAATTAGGCAGTATGTGTATACACATAAGAGATTTTATGAAGGGCCAGTAAGTACTTTACACTAACCTTGCATACGTTGTGCCTTATTTTTGCCTCCAAGCACTCCGGACGTGCTTTGGTGTTTGGCATCCCCAATTTCCCTCTGGTAGCCTAAACTGTTGCAGTATCTCCAATATTTCCGATTGTTTCCAGTGGGGGTATCTTCCTCACAGTCTTCTATTTTTTCCTCTATGATACTTGGCCGTTGATCGGTTGATTTAGCACTTTTAGCTTCTTTCTCAGTTTGAATAGATTCATCATGAGAAATTGATGGGTTTGGATCGAAGAGAATTGGGCAAACATTTCTATTTCCCATGAGCTAAAATTCTTTGAGGATGGAGGGTTAATTTTGTCCTTGGAGAGTCGAGTAACTCTTCGGGGTGTAATCTTTTCAGAATCTGACCCAATAGCGATAAATGGCGAGGGTTTCTTGACACTTGAAACTGTTTTATTTGTGGAAAAAGTATTTGCAGGTATTTGAACAGAAGATTAAGAATCGATGTTTTATTTGTGGAAAAGTATTTGCAGGTATTTGAACAGAAGATTAAGAATCTAGGGTAGAACAAAAGGAGTTTTTCTAAATACCCAGGTTTTGGAGGAAGATGAACTCTTGTCCAGCTCCGGTACTGTTTGACTAATCACTCCACCAGGAGAAGCAGAAAGCCCATCAACGATTCTTGCTTCCTTTCTTTCTTTTTCCAACTCAGATAGATTTAACCAGCCTTCTTTGATCAGAGCAGTTCTAGCTGTGAACATAAAAATATCTTTAACGATGAACGAATCAAATATTCAAACTAAAATATGAACATAAAAATCTTTCTAATGATAAAAATCATTTCTTAAAGCTAAAAGAAATGATTAGGGACTAGTAATCTAGGTAAATTATTTTTTCAAAAAATAGGTCCAAGTACCTAGAAAAAAGCACCTCAGAGGTCAAACCAAAAACTAATACGTGTAATTCGAAGCTCTTCATTAAAACATAATTATGAACTCATTTTTACCCAGAGAAAAGCCATTAGGATTCGATCCAATTCTTTTCTTAAATAATTAGCTATTCCAAAACATTCTGATCTAGGTCTTCTCTTTAATAATTAGCTCTTCCAAAACATTTTTGAAAGAACTAAAGGGGCTACTGATAGGGTCGGATATTTTTGTAAGACTACTAGGACAAAATCCAAAGGGTAGATTCAGACATACTATGCATTAACATTTTGATGGACAATAGACCCAAGTGAACTATAACTCAGCTGTGTGCTACACCTTTCTGGTTTTGGGCTTTGGAAACCTTGAGGTGGATCCGTGTCCAAAATTCAACCCGAACGGCCCATGGGTCACAAACCAAGAGTATAAATACCCCATTTTCTAATCATTTATATTTCTAATAATCTTAACTACAAGCACACGCCTCTTTTATATTTCTATCTTATACGTTAAAAATTAATACCCTATTAAACACAAGACCAAAAATACTGTTTGATCAGAAATAATCCACACTAACAACATATGGGATCGAATCTGGTATTTGGAGCATCCTCGAATCTCAAGAAATAAGTCGGCGCCTGACAGAAAGGAAGTTGTGTGGATATGGTGAAACCAAAGGAGAAGAACTTTAAACATGGAGATGTCGAATTCAAGAAAAAAGAAAAACTTCCACGGATCTTCTTCAAGAAATCGAATAATTTATTACTTCTTACTTTGTCAAAATTCACAATTGTAGCTAAATTGTCATATAGAGACCTAAAATGTCTGAAATTATTAATTTCATTGAGTCATTTAAATTTTTAAGCCCATTTAGTGTATATAGTTGGCACTGTAAACATATTTTTGTCGCATTTGAAAACACAAATAACCTAGCTAAAATCCGGAAATGAAATTTCTATACTATACGCTAGTTTTCCTTCAGGATTTTGAGATGAAATCCTAATTTAAATCCCAAAATGGAGTCTCATGAGACTTTAATTTGGATTCCTTCACAAAACTTCCTAAATATTTATATAATTCTCATTCAATTACTCAATTAGAAAAAGTAATGTGACTTCCTTTGTCAACCTGGGTTTCATCATATAACAGAGCGAGTTTTAATTGTTGTAAAACCCTAACAATAATTGATTCCTCTATCACTCGTACCCAAAAACCATGGATAAATTTTGAGGAAGAAGAAGGTTTTTTGCAACCTATCAAAGTCTCTGAAATTCCCAAGTACTGCAACTCTTACAAGCACTTGGGTCACTCTGATTCTGCTTACAATAAAGATTTAAATGATTTGAAAAGGTTAGCTGAAGAAAGAAACAACATTTAAATCTAATCAAAACTAGCAGTCTTTCCTTGCATCACATAAAGAAAAATAGATTGAAAAAAATCCAACCCTTTAGAACTCAATCCTAATAAATACTCTAATTTTAAAAATCAGCCAAACAAATCCAATCCATAATTGCTTTTCAACCTCTTCAATCTTCTATTAATCCTAAAAATTATCAAAATGTTCATGAATCCATTAATGATCAATCCTTCCTAACAGAACAACGCAACGTTGTGTAAAAAAAATATCATTATCAACCTCTTGAAAACATCAATGATCAATCCCTCCTAACAGAACAAACTAATGTTCTATTTCCCAACTCTCTTTGCTAACGTGATGAAAACATACACACTAAAATTAAACAAGTATTTCAGATAATTGATCTAGCAAACCAATTCTCTATACTTCAAGGTATAGTATTCTCCACCATGACCATACATCTCCCAATACCATTCTCTCTTGTAGCCTTCCACCATCACCAAAACATCATTACTGATAATCTTAATCTCAATAAATTAGACACTAATCTCCTAGTTCCTGAAAAGATTGAACCAGAAAAAACAATCCAAAAAAGATTCACCTGATTTAAGGTCAATTCAACCATACATTCAAACAAGTCTACCTTTTTCAAAGGATCAACAAGATACTATAAATTATCAGGAAAATGACCATATATATTCTTTGTTGGAATATATAGGCACTGTCAACAATAGAATCGTCAGAAGAATTAAATCAACCATTAAAGCTGAAAAATCTTGATTTCATTTCTCTTCAAGAGCCAATGATTTTCCAACGATAGGTTGTTTTCCTTAACAAACAAAATTGGCTTTAATTTTAGCTTTTCTAACATCAACAACAAAATCTGGATCTTGTGGGAACACAATTTCCAAATTAATATCCTTATAAATTATGATCAATTTGTTATTTATTGATCAATTTGTTCATATGATAGTTACTCATCACTATTGTAACAAGGATTTTTTAGTAAGTATCATATATACCAAACTCAATAGAATCCTGAAAATTGATCTCCAGAATCATGTTAAAGATATTTTTGTCACCAACAAAGAGTGGCTCACTGCTGGTGACTTTAAACAAATGCTTATGAGCAGATAGCTTGCAAAACACTATACATGAAAGCCATTAATGACTTTAATAATATGATTCTGGATTTCCAATTAGAGGATCCAAGTTACACCGTATCCAAATACACTTGTTCAAACAATTCAAAATGGAAAAAACTTGACAGAATTTTAATAAATTTAAATTAAAGAGACTTTCTTGTTCTCACAAAAGTGAAACACATGGCCAAGACAAGCTTAGACCATTCATCTTTGTTTATCAACATCTTAACATTTTTATCTAAGCCTAAACCTTAATTTAAATTCCAAAACAGGTGCTTGCTTCGTAGATACTTTCTTAAAGATGTTGAAAACAATTGGAAATTTCTTATAAATGGCTATCTAATATAGTTGCACAAGCTCATGGCTTTGCAACCCTTTTGGACAAACAAAAACGAGCTTTATTTGGGGCTCGGTTATTCGAAATAGGCGTTGCGACCACTTGAATCGAACGCGTCGAGAAGCCCAACGATTTTATCTAGGGTTTTATTCGTGGGGTAAATTAACAATATCGAACACATTTGAATTACAATGTTTGTTGTAACATATTTGATAGTATAAAAACTTCTGAAATAAATGTTTAAAAATTGAGCAATGCTTAGAAGCTTTAAGCAATTGTAAAAATCAAATAAAGTTATCCAAAACTAAAGTTGTGCATTTAAATATGCTTGCTAGAGAAAAGATGTTTTGGGAGCAAAAAAGCTTTACTAATTGGACCAAATCTAGTGACAAAAACACCTAAACCTTTCACAAGTTTGTTAAAAAAAAAGAAAGGAAAGAAATAGAATCCATGACATCATAATAAATGAACAATGGATAAAATATCAATCTCAAATTTCATCCTATGTCATTGATCATTTTAAAAATCTCTTAACTTGTCAAGCAAGTAACCCCCATTATGATGATTTTAACGACTTAATTCCTCATGTTATCTCTGACCTTGATAATTAATTCTTGCTTAACCCTCCCGGTGATGATGGGATTCATCTTAATATCAATTCTCTTAAATCTAATAATGTTCATGGAGTTTGTGGCTTTAACTCCAGGTTTTACACTGTATGTTGGCACACTATTAAGACTAATTTATTTAATACCATTAGAGCATACTTTAATGAAAACATTATTCCACCGGGCATATATGCCACTACAATATGTTTACTTCCTGAAAACGAATCTTCTACATTATGGCATGATTACAGACCCATTTGTCTGTGTAATGTCTTTAACAGAATCATTTTCAAAATAATTAACACTAGGTTAGGATCTATTCTCATTACTCATAAACTTGTCTTATGACATTAATAAAAAAAAGTATAGGTGGACTATCCTTAATCTTGATATGGTTTAAAAGGAATCGAGGCCAGACGTTGATAGTTCTACCTAAGATTATCCTTCGAAATCGGAATAAGATGCATGGTCTTTTAAATCGGATCTGTGGCTCTACCAAGAACACCCTGAAAGAAGCTATTGACTATATGAAGCAATGGTCACATCTTCACAATAATCAACGAGGCTATTCTTTGTGTGCACAAAGCATTGAGTGTAATATTTCAAACTCTCATATTTTAGCTGCTTATAGTGCATTATGTGGTCCCCATGCCCTTTCATCATTTTACTCATAACAAAATGATGTATGAAAAGATTACATAGATGGTAGAAGCTTGTGATAGACTTTAGATCCAAGAGGTGAAATAAACCTGCGGTTGATGTCCGAGAGGTGAAATAGTCTGGGTATCCTGGGTGTTTTGTTGATTCAAAGTATTATACTCTGTGGGTTCAATACCAGTGATCATAGTAGGATTTTCCTAGGTTTCTCTTCTGTTCTTTGGCCCATGCACCCTTCGCGACCTCCTCCTACAATCGCTCTTTCCCCTAGATATCGACTGATGTTTGTATATGTTTCTCATATTTCCTTCAGTGGTGTTTTTTCCTATGAGTAAATAGATCTTCCTCACTCTTGCTAGTTATAAGAGATAAGTAATGACTTCTCATTTGATACTCCTTGCATAAGGAATTGTATCTTCAATTGGGTCCATAGAGACCAGTAAAATTCATATGTTCCCCATTATCTCAGCTCTTATCGCAGTATGGACTATGGATAATAATCTGTTAGTGGGCGCAACCCCCTCAACTGGGTCGGCGACTGCCCCGACTAATGTTTCACTCTCGACCTGAAATGTCACGATTTTTGCTTACTATTATTATGTCTACTCTTCTAATTGGGCCTCTGAAAGAGCCAAATCGATAAGGTTACCCCACATTTCCCTTATGACATCACTCCCTGGGGGTGAGAAGATGTACCAACTTCTTTTGGATTTAACATAGCGAAACAACTCACTTTGGAGGATTAAAGTTTAATTAGATGTTTTGTTTCAAAAATCGATGTCGGGTATCAATTCAGAAGTAACTCCCACTACAGTTGTTATTGATGAGTGTAAGTTTAGTTAGACTGATTTAGTTTACTTGTGCTTATAAGCATTATGAGAGGTTATAATTCCTCCAAGACTAGCTCACCAAAATCAATATGCGGTAGGAAGAAGAGAGAGAAAAACTAGAGAAATAGAGGGAAATTAATACTTTTGAATAGTAAAATGAATATTCACCGACTACAAGTAGGATGTCACATCTTATTTATAGTGATTAGTATGGCCCCCTTTGGCTCTATTAATAGATATCACATCATATTAATAATAACAAGAAATTTGACTTGGACCATTTTACAATCCAACCCAAAGCTCGACCGAATATTACCTTATTAAATGGATTAAAACTTTATAACAATCGTTCATTAATGAGATTTGATGTAGAGCATCTGATGAAGAATTATCGTTTTTTAAACCTATAAATATTAGTATATAGCAAAGCAAGGGCTTGTCCATGCGACTAACATGAGCATTATATTTTCCAACTTAGAGAATTAGATCTAGGTCTGTAAGAGCAGTGATGTAAGAGATAATCACTAAATATAGTTCTCTATGAATCATGTTAACTCTGTAATAAAGAGTGATTGTGTTTGAGAGTATTCTGTAATGTACTTGGTTTATAAAACAGTGTTTGTTTCAAATGAATGTAGTGTATTTTCTAAATTCAAACCACATTAAACCTTTCTTTTATGCTTGGTTTTATTTACATATTATTTTATTTGTTACTAGTTTTTGAACATAGTAAATTGTTCTTCCGAATGATCGATAATTATGCCTGAATTATTTCCTTAGACGAATAGAGAGATTACCCATTAGGTGATATGGTGATCATCAAGCAACATTAGAAGGAATAGATCAATCTCCGATTTGAAACACTAAGAACAAATTGCATGGAAACCGAAAGCCAAGCAAATGAGTTCCATGAAGCTTAACCTAAAAAAATCAACGAATCAAATGACTTTAACTTTTAGAGAATTAAGGTTAATCCTTACATAGTAAAGAAGGGACTGACTACTTTTATGGATGATAAATATACAAAAATTGATATTGTGGTAGTTTTTAAAGCTCATAATCTCTCATAATAAGCTTAGGAGATGAACTGGTATGAAAGGTATTTGAAGAGCCTATGGCGTTGACGAGATGAAATCAATAAGGGTAGAGATGGGAGACTTGGGATCTTTCAATGCTTCTTTGTTATTATGAAAATCGATATGACTAACGGTTTGTTACTTATTGAGGGATTTGTAATAGTAGGATATGTATCTAGTGTGGGAAAGGATTCGACCAAGTTGTGGTATCATCATCTAGGAAATTTAAGTGAGAAACGTTTAGGAGAACTAAGTAAAAAGTGATTGTTAGATGGTACCAAAGTTCAAAAGCTAAGATTTTATGAAAGATATGTTTTGGGTAAAAACTAGAATGCGAAGTTTCTACCCAACAACTAGACAACCAATGAAGTACTTGATTATATTTATTCAAATCTTTAGGTTCCAGCATGGGAACCTACCATAGTTGGTACAAGGTACCTAATATCTCTAATTGATGACTATTCTAGGAAAGTATGAGTTATACTTTTGAAGGCCAAATATGAAGCGTTTACTTCCTTTATAAACTAAAAGACTCTGTGGATAATCATATCAGGAAAATGTTGAAAAATTTCAAACTCATATTGGTTTGAAATATGTGAAGAATGAGATCACTAGATATTGTGAAAAGATTGGTATTTTTATACACCAAACCATAAGTGGGAATCGCCAACATAACGAGTTTTTTTAGAGAATGATCGAACCCTGCTGAAATAGGTTAGATGTATGCTTCATACAGCTTGAATGGGTCGAACGTTCTGAGAGAATCCATAATAATGACTACATATATCATCAATACAAATCCATCTACGAAACCTAAGTTTATTTATCAACAAGAGGCATATAATGGTGAGAAACCTAAGCTAGAACATTTGAGAATGTTTGGATATGCTTCTTATGTACATGTGAAGCAAGATAAGCTTAAGTTAAGAGCACTAAAATATTTGTTCTCAGTTATCCGGAAGAAGTAAAAGTGTATATGTGCTATGACTTGAACTTGGGATTCAGAAATATTTGATAAACACGAACACAATTTAAAATGAAGAGGATATGCCATCGAAGAAAGAGGCGGAGACTCAACCTAGTACTTTCGGAACGATATATGATGTTGATGATGGATATTATCTACAAAGTGAAGCTCGATACGCTTTACAAAGAATGATTTATTACATGGTTTCACTTTAAATCGTACAAAGAAATTTCAACAACCATATGAGTCTGAAGTTAGCTGAGTTTTTGGTGCTAAAGGCCCATTAGATGATCTAGAAAATAAATAAACATGATATTGACAGTTATTAATTGGCAAAGGATAGCGCACGAAAACCAAAGAAACAGCCGCATATGTATGGTTTTAACTATATAATTAATTATGCATTATCTATTGAAATGCAATGAGGTGTTCTTCAAACCAAAACATATCATGATGTTATTAAAAGTAGTGATAGTTAGAAGTAGCTTACGACCATAAAAGAAGAATTATGATCCCTCAAAAAGATGAACATGTAGATATTTGTGAAGATGTTGAAGGGTCAAAAGATGGTTGGAAGTAAATGAATATTCAAGAGAAAGCCATGTATTCCTAGTGTTTAGTTACCCATATACAAAGTTAGGCTCGTGACCAAGGGTTTTAATTAAAACTAGAGTGTTGATTCAATGAGATATTTTCGTCAATTGTGAAACAAACCTCCATCAGGGTTCTGGTGTTAATTGTTGCTAGATTTTATCTTGAGCTAGATCTTGGTGAATTGGAAGGGATAATTTACATGTAGCCGTTGAGAGGGTTTAAAAATATGAAGGACGGTTATGTGATTTTGTTAAAGTGATCCTTTTATGGACTGAAACTGTCACGAATGCAGTAAATTATAATATTCGATTATTTTGTAAGATTCATCAAATATTTATGTAGGTTTTACGAAAATTGTGTCAATTGGAATGAGGAAATACACATGGAGAGACAACTTATATTGTTGTTGTATGTGAATGACATACTTAATGCTGAAAGAGATAAGAGGAAGATAAAAGCAATGAAGACTCAGCTGAAATGAGAGGTCGAGATAAATGATATGGTAGAGGTTAAAATGATACTTGGTGTTGCTATCTAGAGGAGAAACAGAAGGAATATTTATTTTTATCTCAACAAGAATATATACAAAAGGTCCTAAGAAAGTTCTCTATTACCAAAGGAAAAACAATTGAATTCTCATTGGTTCGCAATTCAATCTTAGTATCACTGAAGCACCAACCGAAGCTGCAAATAATAAGTATATGGTATATATACCTTATGTAAATGTTATTTGGTAGCATTATGCATGTTATGATTTACACGAGACCTGATATTTCTTACTCTGTAAGTGTTTTAAGAAAATTTATGTGAACCTCGGAAAACCACATATGCATGTACCCAACGAGCTTATGAGATATTTGAAGGGTTTCGCTGCTTTTAGGTTGTGTTACAATCCAAAGGATACAAGTGATATAATGTTAATAGGGTATTTGGACTACTATTATGCAAGCTTTCTTGAGAGAAGAAAGTTTATTTTGGGTTATCTGTTTACTATGTTTGGAGGAGTAGTTAGCTAAAAGTCTTGTATACATAAGGTCGTTGAACTATGATCAATAGATACCGATTATATAACTGCTATGAAATCCATGAAAGAAGCTATTTAGTCGAAAGGATTATTGAGTGAACTCATTAGTGTGTATGATGTGGTTTATTATGTGATAATACTAGTTCCCTTCATTTGGGGAAAAGTCAGAAGTTCCATGAGTGAATTAGACATATACAGATTAAGATGTACTTCATCTGAGACGTGCTAGAGAGGGAGAAAGTAAAGGTAGCTAATATTTCTAGCAAAGAAAATTATTTGGATACTCTCACAAAGGTATTGTCAATTTCCTAGCTCATAAACTATACGAGACTAGTACAAGTCTATGATGCAGGTGAGATGGTCTTAAATAGTAGAACATTGGGTGCAAAAGAAGCTAAAGTTATGATAAGATTAAGTGGAGTATTTATAGGTGTAGGATATATACAACTCCTCAACTGAGGTACCGACGTAGGACTACATGGGCATATTGAATCTGTCGTTAATATGTATAGGCACGAACTGTTGAAAATTTCAGGGTGAAGCTTGGGTTGTGACTTAATGGCAGAGACATTCATTGGAACTTAAAGATTGTGAAAAACTCTCAAGGGTGGTGAATTTTGAGTCGAATGAGATATGTGATGATCCAAAGCAGGCTAGTTTGAAGCAAGCTGATTTGAAGCAGCCTGATATCAAGTGAGTTGGATCGAAGCATAAGATTTACACCAAAGCGGCTTCTTTTACTTGATAGGTCTCATATATTAATTGGCTCTCCTATTTTTCATCTTCCAATATTACTTGGATAATCCATTGATTGAGTCTTCTATATCAATTAGATTTTTTTATGAGGTTTCCTATATTAAGAGATTATGAGTTTATAATATTTATTTATTAATGAGATTTAATCTGTGGCATCTGATGAAAAATTAGAGTTTTCCCTAAACCTATATATTTTAGAAGATATGTTATGTAAGTGTATAACGGTAAGATTAACATGAGCAACATATTTCCTAAGTGAAAACAATGGCTACAGGTTTTTTGAGATAAGTGAGGCGAAAGATAAACACTGAATAGAGTGGTCAATGGACCATGTCATCTTTGTAACAAAGATTGATCGAGTCCTTTGTGTTTGAAAGTTATTTTTAACCTACTTGTTTTATAAAAAAGTGCTCGTTTTCCATGGAGATAATATTTATTCACAATCTAAACCACGTTAAAAAAGTGCTCGTTTTCCATGGAGATAATGTCTTGTGTGTTTGGTTTAATCCTGCTTTTTTTATCTGCTGCTAGTATTTGAACATAATAAATTGTTCCTCTGAAATATTGTTAACTAGACTTTGATTTTTATCTCGAATGAACATAAGAATTACCTAACAATTTTCAAATTATTAATTAAACAAATAATTTATTTCTTAAATAAAAATAAACAAATAATTTTATTTGAATATATAAACCTAATGAATATAAAATTTATATTGCCCATAAGGATTTTCTATATAAAGAATTACTTTTTTGATCTCCAAGAAAGTAATTCTCTTCTTCGTTTTTCATATGATTTGTCATTTCTATTATATGAATTCCTTCACTTGAGGAATTTTCTCTGAGCTTGCATTTTATTCTTATAAGATCTTCATTTAAGTCGATAGCGTTCTAGATGTCTGACCAAGCCGTCGAATCAGATGAATATTCTATGTTACGTCAATCAACAATGTTATCATACAAAAATCTGCGAGATAACCGTGTCTTTGAATCAAATAACAACCCATGCAAAAAACATTTTATCCCAAACATCCCTGTCAGATCATACGCTGAAATCACAAAGCCATCGCCCAACAACTATACCCAAGTCCAAGCATGCATTAAAATAAGGAAAGATTACAACTACATAGAATTTCAGAAGCAAGATAAGATATACTTAGAAAAACAAGCCAAAGCCACCCTTATAGGTAAATTCACCAATGTGAAACCCACCATGAAAGATCTTCATTCTTTCTTCAACAACCTGGAATTCAAAGGCCAATTCAGATTAGCTACATGAGATATAAGGCATATTACAATAGAGTTTGATCTTCCAAAATACTTGAAATTCATTTAGAGAAGAAATGTTTGGCAGATTAGTAAATGTACAATGAGGGTATTAAAATGGAATCTAGAACTCTTAATCAAGAAGGAATCTCCTATAACACCTATTTGGATAAACCTTCCCAAACTACATAGCCACATATACAATGATAACTACATTAAAGTGATAGTGAGATTTATTGGAAATTTTCTTCTTGTATGGATCCTAACAAAAAATTAGGCTATATTCAACTGTTGTAAATCATGGACCGCACTAAACCTATAATTGAGAAAGTATGGGTTGGTTTTGGCCAAAATGAAGGCTTCTGGAGGAAAATAATCTATGGGGCCAAACTTGATTATTGTCTAGAATGCAATCATATTGGCCATATAAACTCAAATTGCAGAAAAATTATAGATTCTAACACTAAAGCTACCAAAACTGATGAAATAGCTACTACCGAAAAGAAAGAATCTACTCAAGATAATTGTATCGCTATAAATCAATCAGGTTCTAATATGCACGAGATACCTCTCAAGAAGAAGAACTCTAATAAAAGAGAGCATCTCAATTAGCAAATCAACAATCAAACATCAGTTCAAACAACCACTTCTGAAATTAATACCTTTGAGATTGTTGAAGCTCTGGACAATCTAGATATAGGAAACAAGATATTAGACAAGCAAAAGACTGGTCCAGATATAAAATATATTTCTTCTCCGAACCCCACCAACATAGGAAGTCTTCTAAGATCTCCGACCCACCTGCCACAAGAAAGAAATGCCAGTGATCCTGCTATGGAAGATAAACAAAAGAAAACTTTAAGTAAAGCTAAAAGCATTCTCAAAGCTGCTAAAAAAAGAAGGTTTGTCAGGACCATATTTGGCTCTCTTAAATGATCAATTTAATCTGCTGGAACATTAGAGGTATTGGTAATAAACCTTCTAGAAGACATCTTAAATCTATCATCAAAGATGGAAATATTTCTCTTCTAACCATTCAAGAGCCCATGATAGATGTATCTAATCTATCTAAAGTCTCTATGATTCTTGGCTTTCAGAACAGCAAAACTAACATCTCCAACAAGATTTGGGTGTTCTGGAATCATGATTTTAACATCACAACAATAGCTAATTAGGATCAATCTATTCACCTTAAGGTCATTCTTTTTATTATTAATAAAGATATAATTATTTCTATAATTTATGCTAAGTTTTGTAGGAATCAAAGATTAGAGCTTTGGGACAATCTCAAACAGATCTAACCCTTTTAAAGTTTGGCTCGTGATGAGGGATTTTAATTCTATAACAAAGCGAGCTAAACAACTTAGATGCTCCTCATTATGTGTAAGAAGTATGTACGAATTCAACCAAGCTATTCAATATTGCTACATTTCTGACCTAGTGATGACGCAGCAGAAATAGAAGAAGAAACAACGATAGATGAAACCCTAATTCAAGGGTAACATGATGAAACCCTAATCTAAGGGTAACAAAAATTGAAATTTTCAGAGATAAAAATATATTATTCCAAAAACTTAAAATAACTTAAGGCATATGATGCTTTATATAATAGCTTCTCAAAACCTTAAATTAGAATCAAAGGAAATAAAATAAATATTCTAAAATAAAATAAAATCTTACTATAATTAGTTTGATTTAAATACATAAGATATTTGAATAAAATAAAATAAAATTAAGAAGGCTTTGGTTTGGACTATCTGGGTTACATCATCCTCTCCTAGTTGACAAGAATTCGTCCTCGAATTCACAGCACCATCACCATCAAGAACCCAAATTATTTATTTAATTTTATTCAATCGTTACATTGGGAATTATAATTGCTAACCTTATCGAAATAAGATAAATTCAATTCGAGTGTTCCTTATTCGAAGTCACATTAAAGCCATCCGGTTGATGAAAAAAATAATTTCTAAAACCTTTTCATAGCCTGAAGACAACATCCCCATGTCCAGTTGATGAAAAAATATGGTTTTGAAAACTTTTTCATAGCATGAGACAGCATCTCGATAAGCAATTTTTACCTTGATTCGACGATTGGTAGCCAATTTAAACTCCTTAAGTAACAGGTCAATACGATCGTCATTGAAATGGATGGTATGTCCCCTCATACTCAAGTGATCTTCCCGATCTTCATAACCATGCGTGTTGTTCTCTTCTTTAAACCTTGAATCAGAATAGTCAGGCTTTAGAAACATGCTTCCCCATAGCAGGAACTGAAGCTCTGATACCAAACTGATGACGCGGCGGAAATAGAAGAAGAAGAAACGATAGATTAAACCCTAATTCAAGGGTAACATGATGAAACCCTAATCTAGAGGTAACAAAAATTGAAATTTTCATAGATAAAAATATATTATTCCAAAAACTTAAAATAACTTAAGGCATTTGAGGCTTTATATAATAGCTTCTCAAAAACCTATATTAGAATACAAGGAAATAAAATAAATATTCTGAAATAAAATAAAATATTAATATAATTAGATTTGATTTAAATACATAAGATATTTAAATAAAATAAAATAAAATTAAGAAGGCTTTTGTTTGGACTTTCTGGGCTACATCATCCTCTCCTGGTTGATAAGAATTCGTTCTCGAATTCACAGCACCATCACCATCAAGAACCCAAATTATTTATTTTATTTTATTCAATCGTTACATTGGGAATTATAATTGTTGACCTTATCGGAATAAGATAAATTCAATTCGAGTGTTCCTTATTCGAAGTCACATTAAAGCCATCCGGTTGATGAAAAAAATAATTTCTAAAACCTTTTCATAGCCTGAAGACAACATCCCCATGTCCAGTTGATGAAAAAATATTGTTTTGAAAACTTTTTCATAGCATGAGACAACATCTCGATAAGCAATTTTTACCCTGATTCGACGATTGGTAGCCAATTTAAACTCCTTCAGTAACCTGTTAATACGATCTTTATTGAAACGGATGGTATATCCCCTTATACTCAAACGATCTTCTCGATCTTCATGACCATGCGTGTTGTTCTCTTCTTTAAACCGTGAATCAGAATAGTCAGGCTTTAGAAACATGCTTCCCTATAGCAGGAACTGAAGCTCTGATACCAAACTGATGACGTGACGGAAATAGAAGAAGAAGAAACGATAGATGAAACCCTAATTCAAGGGTAACATGATGAAACCCTGATCTAAGGGTAACAAAAATTGAAATTTTCAGAGATAAAAATATATTATTCCAAAAAATTAAAATAACTTAAGGCATATGAGGCTTTATATAATAGCTTCTCAAAACCCTAAATTAGAATACATCCCTAAGATTATCTCTCATTTCAAAATCCTCCTAACATCAACCGCAAGTAAAGAAATCTAAAACTTATATCACATCATCCCTAAGATTGTCACAGAGGAAGATAATCTTAATCTCATGAAAGCTCCTACTGAAGATGATATTCTAAGCTCTATCGAAGTTCTAAATTTTTCTAACGTTGCTGGTATAGATGTTTATGACATTAAATTTTATCAAAACTGTTGAACTATTATCAAAGATGACCTTTGTAGTGCTATAGAAGCTTTTTCAATGGAATGCAGACTTCTCAATGCATTGATGCAACCTCTATATGTATTATTCTTAAAAATGATCACCCTAAAACCTGGAATGACTATAGGACAATAAACATGTGTTATTTTTTTTAAAATAATCATTTGCATAATCTTTAATGATAGGTTATCTATCATTCTCCATAATCTGATTTATGAAGAATAAACAGATTTAGTTAAAGGGAGAACTATCCATGATAACATTCTTCTAACTCAAGAAATCATTAAATATCTGAATAAAACTACTAGATGTGGAAATCTTATTATAAAAATGGACATGGAAAAAGATTTCGACAAACTCTCTTTCTGTTTTATGCTTAAGGTTTTAGATGCTTTTGGTTTATCTAATAAATTTATTAACAGAATCAATTGTCTTATTAGCAATAACAGATTCTCTATCATTATCAATGGTGTTGCTTATGGATACTTCAATTCTACCAAAAGAGTTAGACAAGGAGATCCCATCTCCCCCCAGCCTGTTCATCCTTGCCGAAGAATTCCTAATTAGGGGACTAAAGAAATTATACCAGGATAATAGACAAGTAAGATTTAATACCAAAAGTTATAAAATAATTCTATGTCTTACTTTTGCAAATGACATGGTAATTTTTTGTAATTGGGCCAAGTAAAGCATTAACAAAATCTGCAATTTCCTTAATGAATATCATGAGCTTTCTTGTCAAACTATTAACAAGTCTAAGTCCTCTCTCATCATTTCAAACAAAATATCTAGACCAAGGATTCATTATTTACTTAACTACACTGGTTTGAAAAAAGGTTATGTTCCTATGAAGCAATTGGTGCTAAAATTTATCACAAGATTTTGGCCTCAAATTATGAAGGTATCATCACCAAAATCAGAATCAAAATTCAAGAATGGGATCACTTACTTCTGTCCTTTGGTGGCAGGCTTATCCTCATTCAAACTGTTCTTTTAACTATCCCAATCTTCAATTTTCAAAGCTCAGTCATTCCTAGATCTGTGACAAAGAGAATTGAAAATATGTTAAGTAACTTTTTGTGGGGCTCTAACAACAATCAAAAGAGCACTTCTTAGACAAATCGGGACTTGATCTTCAAGCCTTATAATGAAAAAGGCCTCAATATCAGGAGCTTTAAGGATATTTCTCTAACGTATACCTATAAATTATGGTATATCTTTAGAGAAAAGAAAAGCTTATGGGACAAATTCATTCACTCAAAATACTGTACTAATCTACACCATTTTCTTGCTCAAAATAAAGTAACCAACTCTAGACAATAGAACAACATTCTGGACATTAGGAATGATGCAGAAAAATTCATCTTTTAGAGGCTTGGTCAGGGTGAAATTGTTTTTGGCTTGACTCTAGTGCCTAATCAAGCCTTTAATCTCAATTGATCCTCCTGATCCTAATAAATGGTACTCTAATGAAAAGGTTAAATATTTATGGCAACACAATCACTGGAACCATGCCAAGCTTACTATAAGTGTTCATCCCTTTGACATTATCAAAAAGCTTATTACCAAGGATTCCGGGGAAGACTCAATCAATTGTACTCTCTCCAAACAATGGACTTTCAATACTAAGCTCACTTTGGATAGCATAAGAACCAACAGTCCAAAATAATATCTTTACAACAAATTCTGGAATCCTATCACCCCAAAGAAGTGCTCATTCCTTCTTTGGAGAGTCTTGAATCACTGGAGTCCTATTGACAAGATCCTACATCAAAGGAAGTTTTCTCTCGCTTATAAATGTCAATATTGTCCAAAGTATGAAACGATTCCTCATTTATTTGTTCAATGCATGATTTAATGGCAAGTTTAGTCATATTTTAGTAGCCTCTTGAGTATTTACATAGGCAGTCACATGATGATCCATCACATAATAAGACAGTGGTTCTGGTCAACATCAAAGTACATCCAAATTAAAACCATCCTTCTGCCATTTTCTGTTGGAATTTATGGTCTAATAGAAATAAGGCCAAGTTTTAAAATCAATTCATCTCAGCTGCTACAACAATAACTAATATCAAGACTTTTATTCAAAATCTTGATATGACTAAAATCCTCAAAAGAAAACATTAGAACAAGGATCAAAACATAGCAATAGAGCTTGGTTATTTTAATCAACTAAACTATCATTACAAATCGTGCTATGTCAAAGAATCCTCCTACAATATCCAAATACAAACTAAATATTGATGGATCGTGACAATAGAGAAACAAGTGGTAGTGCAATTATTAGAGATTCAAAAAGAGACATCATATATGCAACATGCGGGTTATATGGTAAATAGAACCCTTTAAACTAAGAATATTTAGCTCTACTTGATGGCCTAATTCTCTGCTTAAATCTTAAAATATATAATATAGACATAGAAACTAATTCAAACATTCTTATGGTACGCTTAAAAATCATAATCCTTCATGGTATCTTACTCTGATAATAAACTACTGCAAGAATCATATATATAATTCTATAACCTTAACCCATATATAGAGAGAGAAAAATAAGGTTGCGAATGTTTTAGCTAGATGGACTCACAAATGTAAAATCAAACTAGAACTCAATACATAGAAAATTCTTAATAAACTTAAAACTATAGCTCTTATTGACACTTTGAAATTTGGTTTTTTTTATAGATTTAATATAACTTGTTTATTCATGATATCAATCTTTCTTCATATTCATGTGTTTGTATACCTAATCTCTAATTTCCATGTAAATTTTACATGACTAGATTCAATTTGCAGATTCAGCTCTAACATTGATTAAATGCAGCAACAGTTTTATTCCAGTTCATGGGAAGGCGTCTCAAAATATCTATTTGTATTCCCTCCTCCTTTGAATAAAATCTCTCTATTTTGAATTTCTTCAAGCTAATTCTTCTTGATCGAGCTCAAACCAGCAAACAGACATTTCAGGTTAGGATTCGTTCTCAGAATCTTTACTGACGATGTTCCTTAATCAATTGAATTATTCTTTGAATTGGATTTCTCGAGCCAATATCATCCTTCTTTTGCCAAAATCTCTATGGATTATAAAAGACCTTAATCGTCATCTTCTAATATTTAGATTAGCCTCTATTCTCTTCTCTGAAAAATTTCTTAAAATTTAGTTTATTTTTAGCGTCTTCTTAGATCTGGCCTTAAATTTTTTTTACCCTTATAAACTTGTAGGCTTGATTAATTTATTTTATTAATAATATTTCTTTGCTTAAAATATATATAAATCAAAAGATGGTTTAATCCAAAACAAAAACTATTGGTTAATATATATATGCTCATTTTAAATATAAAAGATAAAAATGGTTTCACCAAAAAGAAATTATTGGTTAAAATAGCTGTATTGGTTCAAATAATGCATAATATTACAATTTATGAATAAATAACTTTGTTTAATATAAAAAATTTATGAAACCTTTTCAATTTTTTAAAATATTTCTCAGTTATTTACGTTTCTGGAGTCGATAAACACCCATATATTTAGATTTTAAATGAACTTAATAATCTTCTAAAATTATATTTATTGTATTCCAAACATTTGGTCATGTTAGTATTTTCCAGTATTATTAAGAAAAAAATCAACAATTTGAAGTTTAAGTTTTACATGAAGTTTAAGAATTTTAAGATTGTCAACATCTACTTCGCAGATGAGGCTTAAATCAGGAAATAGTCCCTCGACTATCACGTTTTCTGTCATTTAGTCCCGCGACTAAAAAATCACTGGTGAGGATCCCTCGACTATCCTATTTTCTTTCATTTAGTCCTTCGAATTTAAATTCACCGGTGAGGATCCCTGGACTTTGCAAAAATCTATAAATTTAGTCCCTGGTTTGGGGTTTTTTCTTAGATTCAGGGACTAAATTTGTAGATTTTGCAAAGTCCAGGGACCCTCATCGGTGATTTTAAATTTGAAAGACTAAATGAAAGAAAATAGGATAGTCGAGGGACCCTAACCAATGATTTTTTAGTCGAGGGACTAAATGACAGAAAACGTGACAGTCGAAGGACTAGAAAGCGATTTAAACCTCACAGATGAGGTTTTGAACAGTATATCGTCTCTGGACTATCACATTTGGTGACATAGAGTTCTTTTACTTTCAAAAGTACACTTGTAGTCCCTAGACTATCAGCTTTGGATATAGTTAGTCCACCAAATCCTTTGATTCATGTGGTCCTGTCACTTGTCACGATAGTCAGCAGAATTTTGTATCACCACTGGTCTGTTAAATTTAGATCAAAAGCAAAATGTAGTCTACAACATGTGACCTAAAGTTAAAGGATTAGTGGTGATACAAAATTTTCGTGACTATGGTGACAGATGGCAGGTTCACATGAATTAAATAATTTGGTGGACTAACTTTATCGAAAGCTGATACTCCAGGAATTACCAACGGACTTTTGAAAGTCAAAGTACTATCCGTCACCAAATGTGATAGTCCAGGAACGATATATTGTTCAAAGCCTCACAAATGATTCGATGATTTTTATCATGGTGACAGTAATTCCTTCAACTTTATTAAGAATGGTCTCAAAAGCTTCTTTGATCTCTATAGCCTCAAAGTTATCACTGAGAAGAGCCACAATTTCTTCTCTACGGTTAGCCTTTCTATTAAATAATGTTTATTTTCACGATCATTTTCTCCATAACGACTGTTTTCCTTTTGTGGACAAGATTACTGCATGTATTATCTTTTGGACGTCTAATCACTTTTTCTATAAAGGTAGTCTTCAATTAACCAAATATATGCTCTTTGTAGATACGTTTATTTGTCTTCAATATTTATTATTCCCGCAAGAGATCTTAAATAACGCTCTCACTCTCTTCATTGTTTCCTTTAGTTAGGCCATGAAATAAAGTTTCGGTTGCGAAAGTAGCCTGATCAACCATAACTTTTCCCTTGCTTGAGGGAAGCCTTGAGATTCTAGACCTAAAAAATGGGAATCACGCAGTTGTCCTTAAACATTTGTGGTCCATAGTAAGTAAAAATAACAAATCAGTTTCATGTGAATAGATTAACTCTAAAAATATTAAGGATACATTTTGTCTTTAAAGTCAGATTTCATTTTTTCCTAGACTTGAAGAAAAATGTACGTCTTAGGCCTCTAGCTAGAAACATGTACAGAGTGATGATTGCTAATGGGGGGGGGGGGACTACCTGATTTGTGGTACTGGTGAGGAAAAAACTCACGTAACAAGTTGGAGCTGAAACATAAAATGTAAATAAGATCTAAGAGACAAAAACGATATGAACTTGATAAATTTTCTCTATAATTGAAATATTTATTTCGTAAAGAGATTACAATTACAACAACTCTTTATTTTTACTATTCTTTTTCTCCCTAAATTTCGACTCACCTACAAAATAAATATCTAGCTATTTGCACAGTTTTGTTATAAACAAATCCCTAGGTAGATGGCTTCCCATTGGTGCAACATTTCCTGGCCTCCTAGGTGCTTTATCAGAGCAAGGTACATCTTTGTGGTTGTTGCGTCGTACTTCGTCGAGTGTTTCATCCTTTCAGTGTCAGACACGATTTTCGTGTATTTCAGGCACGACTTCTGTATTTGTTAGACAAAGTTTCCATACACTTTGCGCTACTGGCGAACAGAAGACTCGTTCATCGCTAGAATGAATGCTAAAAGTTATTCGGATCAATCTAACACTATTATAACATGTCTTTTTGGGTTCGACCATTACATTTGTACTATCTTTCATATTCTATGTATTTTGGTACTAATTTGGTTCGAACTATAATTTTTGTTTTGTTACTTTAAACTCCCTACTGTCAAATATGCTTTAATTATGTATATGAAAAATATTTTGTTTAACTATCATTTTATTATTATCAAAAAAATATCTCACGACCCATATATCATAACCAACGTCATATTTTTATTAGATATAAAAAACTGACTAAACTTTAACAAAATATTTTTCAAAATATATCTTAACATACTTAAAATTTTATCAAATTTGAATAACAAATATATATTTTTATAAATTTATATTCTAAATAAAATTATTTTAATTTAAATTAATAGAAAAACTGTTGAATTTATATGTAAGAATAAACTATTTGAAGTGTCTTTCCCTCGCTAAAATCACACATAGTGATAGATTTAAGTTGTTCATTCGCTATATCATATTTAGGAAAATAGCTTAGATACTATACACTGCCCCTCGTGTTTTGATGGTGCATTTTGTATTATAAACTAAATTGGTTAAACTAATCATGTTATTTACCGTGGATTTACAAATCGAGACTACTGGTTGCAAAATTTGGGCTAAATCAATCTTATCGACAAAGACAATATACGCAACTTGCCCCAAGGGGGTAGCTGAGTTGGTTGAGTATGGCATTCTTATGACCAAAAGGTCATAAGTTCGAGTCCCTCTACATACGCTTTCTCGGCTGAGCCTATCACCTTGTGTGGTTTACCTTCTGGCGTTGGTTTGCAGGCTATCGCGTCAGACTGAGGGTTTACCCTGTGCGCACTCATTGCACTCTGAGTAGCGGCTGCGGATTCCCTCCTTAAAAAAAACAAAAAAAAAACAATATACGCAACTTCGATTTAAAGGCATGTCTATGTGCTAAACTACGTTATACGAAATATAAATTTGTTATTGAGTAAAAAGAATTATAATAATAATTTAAAATGTGGTGGTAAATTAAATTATGCAAGAAAACTAAGGTAAATATAGTATAACAGCACGTAATAACAGTAAGAGAAGCTGATAAAAAATATTGTTGAAAGATTTTTAATGTGGTTTCTTTTAATAAAAATGGATTTTATATTAAAGAAATAAAGACGGGACAAAATTAAAAATTTCGAAATAGTATCTACACCATAACTCATCCCTGAAAATTAATTTAGAACTCCAGAAACACTTCAAATCCATGACTAAATCAGCTGCTATAAATTTTAATGTTGCTGACCAATGAAAAGATGAACGATTTAAAGATACCAAACAATCATGGCAAGTGAGGAAGAGCTCGGCCAAAGAAGAACTTAAAGCTTAAGCAGATAAGAATCCTCGATGAAGACGAACACGAAGAGAGCAACGGAGGCTAGTTGCTAAACTATGATGGACGATCCACAAAAGAGCAGAGAAGAAAGACAATTACAACAACTCCTTGTTTTTACTATTCTTTTTCACTCTAACTTTCACCTCACCTAGAAAAGGAATATTTGGCTCTTTGCACAGTGGTCTTGTTATAAATAAAACCCTAGGTAGATGTCTTCCCATTAGTGCAGCCTTTCCTGGTCTCCAAGGTGCTTTATCAGAACAAGGTATATCTTTGTACTTGTTGCATCGTACTTCGTCGAGTGTTTTATCCTTTCAGTGTCAGACATGGTTTTCATGTATTTCGGGCACGACTTCCGTACTTGTTAGACAAAGTTTCCATACACTTTGCGATACTGGCGAACGGGAGACTCACTGATGGCTAGAACGAATGCTAAAAGTTATTTGCTGATGATCATATGGGTTACGAATACGCGCCTTTAGTGGACTTAGTATATTGAACGAAATCCACACCTATCATAGGCGAGTGTCGTAGTGCGTCAATAGATTTTATGATTTGGTCATAAGATGTCAGGTGACCAGACAAAACCTGACCAAGTCGGCCAAGTTTCGTTGCCCCCTGGTCGCTCGTATGCGAGCCACCATATGAGTTATGGCCAATTAGCCAAGTCTTGTTTTAATTTGTTTGCTCGTATGTGAGCTACCAGGCTAGGTCTTGTTACGCTTTGATCACTTTTACCTGAACAACTAGGCCAATTCTTGTCGAACTCTGGTTGCTCGTACGTGAACGACCAGGCGAAACCTGAACATGTCTTGTTGCACTCTGGTCATTTATATGAGAACGACTAGGCCAGACCTAGGAAATTTTTCCACGTCTTGTCTTGATTTGGTCGTTCATATGTGAGTGATAAGACAAGGCCTAGCCAAGTTGCACATGTCTCGTTGTGTTTTGGTCCCTTATACGTAAGCGACCAACCGCTAAGGCCCATGTTCATGCGTACTTATGCTACCAAGGGGTTTATGGTCTGGTCAGAAGATCAAACGCATTCTGGTCGTGCTTATACGCGCGACCAGACCTGTTCTAGTCGTGCTTATACGCGTGACCAGACATACTTGATCGTGCCATGTTGTATAGCCAAACGTTTTGAACTTGGCTTATTGGAAATAGTACGTTTATATGGCGTTATTCGTATTGATTAGTAAGCTCGTCCTTCTTATTGCGTCATGAACCATCTTCTCAACTTGTAATTCTTTAACTAATTGTCTTTTTTGGTCGTGCGACGTCACACAGTCTTTCATTTGGCTAGTTTACTTAGGTTTATTTGTCTCGTATCAACGCCCATAAGCGCAACCAAAACTCAAATAAATATTTGACATGGTGCAAATCTTTTGATCATGCTACAACACGTGACCATGTTCAGTTAGGAACTTGGACATTGAGCTATGTTGGGTTGCGGTTGGCCATTTGGCCAAGGAAGTGTCATTCTTGTTTAAATGAAACATACAAGGCTCAAGTTTTAGATCCTTATTTGGCATTATCCATGTTCCACTTAGATAATATTTCATGTCGTATCAGGTACGATTTATGACTACTCCATACCTTATTAGTAACCACTATAGGCAAAGTGTTATTCGTGACTCTAGGCTCAGCAACAACCTCAAGGTGTCTGATATCATTGTAGATGGATATTGTTACTGGCCGACCAAACTAACGTCTTCTAGAGCTAGAAACTATCAACTCTTCCAAGAGATAAACCACTTCATTCCTTTTATCCCTTCTACAAACATCAATTGTAACGATGTGTATTGTTGGACCACCAAGTCTGGGAATTTAAAATTCACACTCAAGGACACTTACAATCGCACATCCACCCCCTGTAGCATGTGAAATGGGTTTATTCCTTTATTCCTTGGCTTGTCATCAATGACAAGTTATCAGTCCAGGACAATCATATTATATTAAAATCCCATATGTGTTGTGTCATTCGTGTGTTGAATTCATCATCCATATCCTCCACTAGTGTATCTTAACTCAAGTTATCTGAAATTCTTCCAACAATAAGCTTGGTTTCATTAATGGTTATGATTGGCAATCATGGATCAGGGTGGCTTCGAATTGGCCACCCTCTAGCTACCGTCATTTTTTGCGTTCTTACTTTGGTGCGGTCATCTATCACGTATGTGGGAGAGGAACTTGAGAATGTGTGGCTCTCTTCATGTCTCCACCTTTACGGTTTCTCACTACTTGCTGGCTAACCTACACTTTAGATTCCATGAATTCAAGGTTGGTTTTTTACTGATGTAGATTTTTGCTCCGGTTTCGACTTACCTTTGTTTTTTTACAATTCTACTTTTATGGAAGTCGCTGGTGACTTTTAGGTTTGACGGTCTTGGGTTCAAACCGTTCAATTTTTTTACGAAGTTACCTGTCTTGTTGTTTTCCTTGTTGTTTCCTAGCTTAATCCTTTTGAGTCCATCTGATACTATCATAATATGTTTTTTTTGGTCCAACCATTACATTTGCATTATCATTCGTATTCTACATATGTTTGTACCATCTATTTGGTTCAAACCATAATTTTTGTTTCGCTATTTTAGACTCAAATGTCCTACGGCCAAATATGCTTTAATTATGTATATGAAAAATATATTTTTAAACTATCATTTTATTATTTTTGAAAGTAATATATATATATATATCATAACTAACGTCATACTGTTATCGAGTAAACTTTAACAATATTCTTAAAAATATATTCTAGTACACTTTGTTTAACAAGTTTGAGTAATGAATATGTATTTTTTATAAATTTATTTTTTAAATAAAATTATATTAATTTAAATAAATAGAAAAACGGTTGAATATTTTCGTAAGAATAAAATACTTGAAGTGTTTTACTTCACAATCAATGTAGGATCGTGCATTTTATATTCATATATTTCTATAAACAGAGCTAAAATCACACATAGTGATAGATTTAAGCTGTTCATTCGCTATATCATATTTAGAAAAACAGTGTAGATTCTATAGACTGCCCCTCGTGTTTTGATGGTGCATTTTGTATTATAAACCAAATTGGTTAAACTAATCATGTTATTTAAAGTGGATTTATAAATCGAAACTACTGGTTGCAAAATTTGGGCTAAACCAATCAATCTTATCGACAAAGACAATAAAATCGCATGCCCAAGTTAATTGTTAGGGATACGCAACTTCGATTTAAAGGCAGGTCTATATGCTAAACTAGTTATACAAAATATAAATTTGTTACTAACTGAGTAAAAAGAATTATAATAATAATAATTTAAAATGTGATAGTAAATTAAATTATGAAAGAGAACTAAGATAAATATCGTATAAACAGCACGTAATAATAGTAAAAAAAATTCATAAAAAAAATTGTTGAAAGATTTTCAATGAGGTTTTCTGTTAATCAAAATGAATTTTACATCGAAGAAATAAAGACGGGACCAAAACAAAAGTCTCGAAATAGTACAGACACCAAAATTACGACGATAAAATTGAAAATGAAAATTGTAGTGGTACAAAAACTCGATCCCTGAAAATTAATCTCCAACTCCAGAAACACTTTAAATCCATGACTGAATCAGCTGCTAGAAATCTGCTAACAAAGGACAAGATCGAGAACGATTTGAAATACCAAACAATCATGGCAAGGTGAGGGAAAACTTAGTTCAGGACAGAAAAAAAAACCTAGTTCATCAAGTGATGAAGGTTAGATAGGCTCAAATCCTACAAAAAATTAAAATATTATTCTTGAAATTAAATGAAGATCTAAGTTAACATCAGCAGGAATTAAGAACTACTGCTTAGATAACCAAGACCCATGCTCTCCAACAGAGTGATTGCACATAATTGAGTAGGAGCTTGAGAGTTACTAAACTCAAATTTCATCTTCCACTTCAGAGTCCATTTGGCAACCCAATCAGCCGCCATGTTTTGGGATCTGGAAATGTGAGAAACAACCATTGTTGAATAGATTAGCTTCCTACAATAGTTGAGAATATGAGATAAGGGCTACGGAAAGTTACCATGAAGAAAAGAAAATTCGAAGAATCCCTGAAGAAGAAAGGAAGCAATTTCAGGACAAAGAAAACTCAGTTCATCAAGCGATGAAGGTTAGATAGGCTCAAATCCTCAAAAAATTTAAATATTATTCTTGAAATTAAATGAAGATCTAAGTTAACATCAGTAGGAATTAAGAACTACTGCTTAGATAACCAAGACCCATGCTCTCCAACAGAGTGATTGCACATAATTGGGTAGGAGCTTGAGAGTTAGTAAACTCAAATTTCATCTTCCACCTAAGAGTGCATTTGGCAACCCAATCGGCAGCCATGTTTTGGGCTCTGGAAATGCGAGAAACAACCATTGTAGAATAGATTAGCTTCCTACAATAGTTGAGAATATGAGATAAGGGCTACGGAAAGTTACCATGAAGAAAAGACAATCCGAAGAATCCCTGAAGAAGAAATGAAGCAATTTCAGGATAGAGAAAACTCAGTTCATCAAGCGATGAAAAATATTATTCTTGAAATTAAATAAAAATCTAAGTTAACATAAGGAGGAATTAAGAACTACTGCTTAGATAACCAAGACCCATGCTCTCCAACATAGTGATTGCATATAATTGAGTAGGAGCTTGAGAGTTAGTAAACTCAAATTTCATCTTCCACTTCAGAGTCCATTTCGAAACCCAATCGGGAGCCATGTTTTGGGCTCTGGAAATGTGAGAAACAACCATTGTAGAATAGATTAGCTTCCTACAACAGTTGAGAATATGAGATAAGGGATAAGGAAAGTTACCATGAGCAATAAGATTGACAACAATTAATGAATCTACTTTTATATCTACATTGATCTAACCCTTATTTTTATAGATGATGAGGTTGTCAAGAAGAGCTCTGGACTCGCCCATAATAGGGGAAAACTTCCCATAGAGAAAGCTGGCTTCATGGACAATACCTCCTCAGTTATTTTTTATTAAAACTGTGCCACTAGAATCACCATTGCGAAGATAGGAACAGTCTGTGTTCATTTTGAGTCTACCAGGATTAGAAGTAGATCATTTGAGGTAATTTGGCTTCCTTTTACAGTTAATGAAAGATAAGCATTCTATATCAATAGCAGTGTTAGTGTTATTGATCCAATGATTAGGCTTAAAACAGTTAGATGCATCAATGCTACAAATAATAGATTTAATATAGTTAATTAGACACAAATAAGAGGCATGTTTTCCTTTGAACTTGGCATTGTTTCTATCCTTCCAAATGATGCAGAATATAATAGGAAGAATAATACTCGTGGCATGAACTTTCTGTTCAGTAGACCAGAATCAATTTATGGTAACTTCAGATTGTCTTTATTTCTCTGATCCACAGAAGATCAGAGAAGAAAATACAATCCGAAGAATCCTTGAAGAAGAAATGAAGCAATTTCAGGACAGAGAAAACTCAGTTCATCAAGCGATGAAGGTTATATAGGCTCAAATCCCACAAAAAAATTTAAATATTATTCTTGAAATTTCAGGACAGAGAAAACTCAATTCATCAAGCGATGGAGGTTAGATAGGCTCAAATCCTACAAACTTTTTTAATATTATTCTTGAAATTAAATGAAGATCTAAGTAAACATCAGTAGGAATTAATAACTACTGCTTAGATAACCAAGACCCATGCTCTCCAACAGAGTGATTGCATATAATTGAGTAGGAGCTTGAGAGTTAGTAAACTCAAATTTCATCTTCCACTTTATAGTCCATTTGGAAACCCAATCGGCAGTCATGTTTTGGGCTCTGGAAATGTGAGAAACAACCATTGTAGAATAGATTAGCTTCCTACAACAGTTGAGAATATGAGATAAGGGCTAAGAAAAGTTAACATGAGCAATAAGATTGACAACAATTAATGAATCTACTTCTATATCTACATTGATCTAACCCTTATTTTTACAGATGATGAGGTTGTTAAGAAGAGCTCTGGACTCGCCCATAATACGGGAAAACTTCCAATAGAGAAGCTGGCTCCATAGAAAATATCTCCTCAGTTATTTCTGATTAAAATTGTGCCACTGGAATCACCATTGCAAAGATAGGAACAGTCTGGGTTCATTTTGAGTCTACCAGGATTAGAAGTATATCATTTGAGGTAAGTTGGCTTCCTTTTACAGTTAATGAAAGATAAGCATTCTATATCAATAGCAGTGTTAGTGTTATTGATCCAATGATGAGGCTTAAAACAGTTAGATGCATCAATGCTACAAATAATAGATTTAATATAGTTAATTAGACACAAATAAGAGGTATGTTTTCCTTTGAACTTGGTATTGTTTCTATCCTTCCAAATGACCCAGAATATAATAGGAAGAATAATACTCGTGGCATGAACTTTCTGTTCAGTAGACCAGAATCAATTTATGGTAACTTCAGATTATCTTTTCTTCTCTGATCCACAAAAGATCATAGATGAATAGACAATCCGAAGAATCCCTGAAGAAGAAAGGAAGCAATTTCAGGACAGAGAAAACTCAATTCATCAAGCGATGGAGGTTAGATAGGCTCAAATCCTACAAACTTTTTTAATATTATTTTTGAAATTAAATGAAGATCTAAGTTAACATCAGCAGGAAATAAGAACTACTGCTTAGATAACCAAGACCCATGCTCTCCAACCAGAGTGATTGCATATAATTGAGTAGGAGCTTGAGAGTTAGTAAACTCAAATTTTGTCTTCCACTTCAGAGTCCATTTGGAAACCCAATCGGCAACCATGTTTTGGGCTCTGGATATGTGACAAACAACCATTGTAGAATAGATTAGCTTCCTACAACAGTTGAGAATATGAGACCATGAGCAATAAGATTGACAACAATTAATGAATCTACTTCTATATCTACATTGATCTAACCCTTATTTTTACAGATGATGAGGTTGTCAAGAAGAGCTCTGGACTCGCCCATAATTTGGGAAAACTTCCCATAGAGAAAGATGGCTCCATGGACAATATCTCCTCGGTTATTTCTGATTAAAACTCTGCCACTAGAATCACCATTGCAAAGATAGGAACAGTCTGTGTTCATTTTAAGTCTACTAGGATTAGAAGTAGATCGTTTGAGGTAAGTTGGCTTCCTTTTACAGTTAATGAAAGATAAGCATTCTATATCAATAGTAGTGTTAGTGTTTTTGATCCAATGATTAGGCTTAAAACAGTTAGATGCATCAATGCTATAAATAATAGATTTAATATAGTTAATTAGACACAAATAAGAGACATGTTTTCCTTTGAACTTGGTATTGTTTCTATCCTTCCAAATGACCCAGAATATAATAGGAATTATAATACTCGTGGCTAGAACTATCTGTTCAGTAGGCAGAATCAATTTATGGTAATGTGAGCAAAAATGATAAAGTTGTGAATGTCCACCTTGAATAAATAAGGAAAGTAGCACCAAAGGTTCCACACATAGTTATAGGAAAGGAAAAGATTATTAGTGTCCTTTTTAGAGTGACAAAATTAACATTTTGAGAGAATTTTGAATTTTCTACTTTCTAGATGAAGTTAGTAGGTATAGAGTTGTGTAAGATTTTCTATAAAAGAAAAGAGCACTTCTTATGGGTGTTATATTCCAAAGTTTGTTGAACATGTTTGATTGATTGTGGTGATGCCTGATGAAATAAGTGTCATTGTATTGAATTTAACATCTTTAGAAATAGTACACATCATAGTATCTTCTTTATTGTTGTTGATTTTGGTAGTTTAATTAGGTTGAATCTAGTAGAAGAAAGAATACCATTGAAAATATTAAGGTTCCAAGAGTTATTCAACTAGAAAAAGTTAACCTTAGTAGACTTAAACCAACTATTGTTGCGGTTATCATCAATGATGATAAAAGGGGGTTTATTATGCCAGTTCTCTAACAAAAAATCCATATCTCATTTACCCAGACTCCACATGATATTAGCTTTAGTTATGGCTTTGATGTTAGCAAATCTCTTCCAAGTTTGTGAACCATCTTCGAGGTAGTTAGCTTAGAGAGGATGGGAATTGATGTAGTAGATGGTGTATATTAGGTTGGCATATTAGCTCTTGTTTTCCCTGAAAATGAACCAAAGTTTACAAGAGAGAGTGTTCTGGATATCAGAGAGACTTCTAGTCCACATTCGGCAAAAGGCTTACATAAAGCATACCACTTAGACCAGTGTTTACTATGCTCATTAGTTTTAGATCCCCACATCAATTTCTTAAGATATATTTTTATTCTATTGATGGTACACTTGAGAATTGAACAACTTTGCATCTAATATAAAAGGATAAAGATAAGCATTGAGTTGATAAGAATTAACATGTCACCATAGGACAAGTTTTTGTTTTCCCATTCTAGAATCTTGCTGGTAATCTTGTTGAGAAGAGAAGTATAGTCACTCAACTCGTTGTTTGTGTTAAAAGTGATGCCTAAGTAGTCTGTAGGAAGGTGTCCAATATTGAAACCAGTTTGATCCATGAGAGTAGGACGCTTGTTTGCTGAAATCTGTTGGAGACAATAATCTTTGTCTTGTCTTTGTTGAAGGTTTGGGCATAGGTTTCCTGATAGTTTTGAGGAACATGCTCAACTTGCCAATTGTAGATTGATTGTTATTAATAAAGATCAAGATGTCTTCTTCAAAGGCTATGCATGAAATAATAAAGTTACTTATGGAGGCATAAATCATAGATTTATTAGAGGACAAAAGATTATGCAGGCCTCTTAGAAGAACTTCTTCACCAATAATAAAGATATGAAAGAGAGAATCTCCCTTTCTCATACCTCTCTTATTCCTTAAATAACCTATACCATTGTCATTGATTAACATGGAGATATTAACATATATAATGAGGCTACAGATGAGGTTAACAAAGTTGATAAAAAAGCCAAAAGAAAGCAAGACTTCAATAATAAAAGAGTGAACGATGTTGTCAAAAACTTTAGTCATAATGTTTCCAGCCTTTGAGTTTCCATTTAGATCATGAACCATTTCTTTGGCTATAAGGATTTTATCAAATATAGATCTCTTGGTGACATACCCACCTTGATCTTTGGAGATAATTTTAGGCAAAATATTAATCAAACTACTATTGATGATCTTAAACATGATTCTATTGAGTATAGTACAAATGCTGATAGGTCTGTAGTTCTTCTAGGTTGTAGGATTAGATGTTTTAGGAATTAGACACAGACTTGTGGCCATGATTCCTTTAGGAATGTTATGGCCAGTAATCAAACAAGACATGACAAAGATCCGTTTTGATGATGTTCCAACAACGTTTGAAGAAGCAGACATTAAACTTATCTACTCCAGCTGCACTAGCAAAATTCATGTTGTTGATGATCTCAAGGTTTTCTGTTTCAGTTAGAGGCTTCACCAGTAAGTTGTTATTCTCAATAGTTATCAACTTAGGGATATTGTTGAAATATGATCCTCGTATCTATTAGTTTCTTCAACATAATTATTGAAAGAGAATTAGAAATTATTGTTATTTTGACATAATAATCCAGCCTTATAAAACATGTTATTATTGGATAAAAGAGATGCTAGATGAAAAGACAGTGGAAGACAGTGGAGATGAGGCAAGTGATAAACACATTAAAGAGAACTGGAGTGAATTGAAAAGACAATGTAATTTTAATGAGTCATAAATCAGACATTAAGGACTATAATATTTTTTTCCGTTTTAAGTGTTACAGTCTCTACAAAACATAGCGTTAGGGTTTTATGTGTTATCATAAAATAAATGGCAGAGTCACTGTGTTCTTCTAATAAAATCGATCTGCAGCAGATCCGAAGACGTAGGCACAATTTGCTGAACTCCGTTAACAATTGTGTGTTTGATTTCACTTTTGTTTTTGTGCTTTTCCTTTTCTTTTGATCTAGTTTGACAGGAAATTAGCATATTTCCCTTAGAACTGGTATCAGAGCCAGACTGGTAGCGATCCAAAAGAAATCAGATTTGAGTGGGAGCAATGGCTCCAGATGAAGGAACGGTGAGACTCAAAAAATTCGATGGTGTAGATTTTGGGTTCTGGAAGATGCAGATTGAAGATTTTCTGTACCAGAAAAAGCTTTATCAACCCCTCTCAGAAAAGAAACCAGATGGTCTTATGATTGACGCTCTTGGAGTCATCTGATTGACGCTATCCCGCAATGTTGCTTTTAACATCATAAAGGAAACAACCACGGCGGTCTTATGAAGGCTCTCTCCAGTATGTATGAGAAGCCATCAGCGTCTAACAAAGTTCACTTGATGAGGTGTTTATTCAATTTGCGAATGATGGAAGGCGCTTCGGTAGCTCAAAAACTCAATGAACTTAATACAATCACAAGCTAGTTGAGTTCAGTTGAAATTGATTTTGATGAAGAAATACGAGCATTGATACTGTTGTCTTCACTACCAGATAGTTGGAATGCTATTGTCACTGCGGTGAGTAGCTCGTCAAGAAGGAATAAGTTGAAATTTGATGATGTTCGTGACCTAGTTCTCAGTGAAGAGATTCGAAGGAGAGAATCAGGTGAGTCATCAATCTCCTCAGTCTTACATACATAATCGAGAGGAAGAAATTCAACCAGAGTATATGGACGCGGTAAATCGAACTACCGAGGAAAATCAAGAGACTGGAGGTCCAAGTCTAGGACTCCTAAAAATTCCCAGGGGTTGAGAAACAACGAGTGTTGGAATTGTGGGAAGACCGGGCACTAAAAATTTCAGTGCAAGAGAGAACCAAAGGACCATGAGAAGAAGACAGAGGCAAATATCACTTCAGAAGGAGACGGTGCATTAATATGCTCCTTAGAAAACAGGGAAGAGTCTTGGGTATTAGACTCTGGAGCATCGTTTCACGCGACTTCGAAGAAAGAATTCTTTGAGAGGTATATCCCTGGTAACCTTGGAAAAGTATATCTTGGTGATCATCAACCTTGTGATATTATTGGTAAAGGTACTGCGAAGATTAAGTTGAATGGGTCTATATGGGAACTGAAAGATGTCAGACATATCCCCAGTCTGAGAAAGAACTTAATCTCAGTAGGGAAGTTGGCTAGTGAAGGCTATAGTACGATCTTCCATGGTGACAATTGGAAAATTTCAAAGGGAGCAATGACGGTTGCTCGCAGAAAGAAGAGTGGTACTCTTTACAAGACAGCAGAGACGAGCTGTTCAATTGCAATAGCAGCAGGAAACGAAAATCCAAATGTTTGGCACCAGAGGCTTGGCTATATGAGTGTGAAGGGTATGAAAATTATGTACTTGAATGGGAAGCTTCCAAGTCTAAAGTCAGTCGATATAGACATGTGTGAAGATTGCATACTTCGAAAACAGAACAGGGTCAGTTTTCAGACAAGTGGTAGAACCCCAAAGAAAGAAAGGCTGGAGCTTGTTCACTATGACATTTGGGGGCCAACAACTGTTTCATCTATAGGAGGGAAACACTATTTCGTGACCTTTATTGATGATCATTCTCGAAAGGTATGGTTTTATTTTCGGAAGCATAAATCTGAAGTGTTTGATGTTTTTAGGAGATGGAAATTTATGGTTGAAAATGAGACAGGTCTGAAGATTAAAAAGTTGAGAACTGATAATGGTGGTGAATATGAGGATACCAAATTCAAGAACTTTTGCTATGAGCATGGTATCAGGATGGAGAGAACCGTTCCAGGTACGCCTCAAAAAAATGGTATTGCCGAACGTATGAACAGAACGTTAACAGAAAGAGCCAGAAGTATTCGAATACAGTCTGGTTTACCGAAGCAGTTCTGGGCAGAAGCAATCAACACATCGGCTTACCTGGTTAACCGAGGCCCGTCGGTTCCCTTAGAACATCGAATACCCGATGAGGTGTGGAGTGGTAAGGATATAAAATTATCACATCTAAGAGTTTTTGGTTGTACAGCATATGTTCATATAAGTGATCAAGACAGGAACAAGCTTGATCTGAAATCAAAAAAATGTTTCCTGATCGGCTATGGCGAAGATGAGTTCGGTTATCGTGTTTGGGATGAGGAGAACAAGAAGATGATACAAAGCAGAGATGTGATCTTCAATGAAACAGTGATGTACAAGGACAGACATAAAACTAAAGCAAATGACTCGAAGCCGTATGAATCAGTATTTGCAGATATCGAGGGAATCCTAGATAGTCAAGAAATAGAGCCGATCATATTAACCCCTCAACAAGGAGAGTCAGTTGGATAGACCGATCGACAGCAATCCGATATCCTACAGCCGACCGAGGCAGTTCCTGTTTTGCGAAGATCTTCCCGACCCCATGTACCCAATAGGAGATACTTGAACTATCTGTTACTTACCGATGGAGGGGAACCTGAATGCTATGATGAAGCTTGCCATACCAGTGATGCTAGTAAGTGGGAGTTTGCCATGAAAAATGAGATGAAGTCTTTAATCTCAAATGATACATGGGACCTAACTTAGTTACCAATGGGTAAGAAGGCACTTCATAACAAATGGGTGTATCGGGTGAAAGATGAGCATGATGGCTCTAAGAGATACAAAGCACGACTAGTTGTCAAAGGGTTCCAATAGAAGGAAGGAATTGATTACACTGATATTTTTCCTCCAGTTGTGAAGCTCAATACTATTAGATCATTGTTGAGTATTGTTGTCATTGAAGACCTTTATCTTGAACAGTTAGATGTGAAGACTGCATTTCTTCACGGGGATTTCGATGAGGATGGAAAGAAAACATGGTATGCAGACTTAAGAAAAGTTTGTATGGTCTAAAACAAGCTCCAAGACAGTGGTACAAGAAATTTGACGGTTTTATGCACAAAGAGAGTTTTCAGAAGTGTAATACGGACCGATGTTGCTATTTTAAAAGATGTAAGTCCATTTATATCATTTTGCTACTCTACGTTGATGATATGTTGGTAGCAGGTTCAGATATGGATAATATTAGAAGATTGAAGCTACAATTGTCAAAAGAATTTGACATGAAATACTTGGGTCCGGCGAAGAAGATTCTTGGAATGCAAATCATAAGAGATAAGCATAGAAACATTTTGCAGTTATCTGAGTCATAGTACATCGATCGCGTTTTGAAGAGATTTAACATGTGTGATGCAAAGCCAGTTAGTACACCATTGGCAGGTCACTTTCGTTTATCCAATGATCAATCCCCTACGACGGATGAAGAAAAAGACTTCATGGCTAAGGTTCCTTACGCCTCAACTATTGGAAGTTTGATGTATGCAATGGTCTGTATGAGACCAGACTTAGTTATGCAGTGGGAGTTGTGAGTAGGTTTATGTCAAACCCAGGGAAAATTCATTGGGAAACTGTCAAATGGATTTTGAGGTACCTACTAGGTACCACTAGAAAAGTGTTTGTACTTTGGTAAGGTTGAGTTAAAGGTACAAGGCTACGTAGATGCAGATTTTGGAGGTGAAGTTGATCACCGGAAAAGCACTACCGGTTATATATTTACTGTTGGAACTACAACTGTTAGTTGGATGTCAAAGTTACAGAAAATTTTCACTCTATCAACTACAGAGGCTGAGTATGTAGCAGTGACCAAAGCCAGTAAAGAGATAATATGGCTTCAAGGTTTGTTAACCGAGTAGGGATTCAAACAGAAGAACAACGTTTTGCATAGTGATAGTCAAAGTGCAATTCAATTGGCGAAGAATTCAACATTTCATTCAAGAACCAAGCACATCAGTCTTCGCTATCATTTCATTAGATCTTTATTGGAAGATGAGGTGCTAATACGTGAAAAGATCCAAGGAAGAAAGAATCCAGCTGATATGTTGACAAAGACAGTAGCCATTGAAAAACTGAAGTTATGTTCAGCTTCATTTGGTCTACAAGAGTAATAAGACCATAAAGATCTCCTGTAGAGATCAAGGTGTGAAGACAGGTTGAAACCAGTCTTCAAGTGGGAGATTTTTATTTTGACATAATAATCTAGCCTTATTCAACATGTTATTATTGGATAAAAGAGATGCTAGATGAAAAGACAGTGGAGATGAGGCAAGTGCTAAACACATTAAAGAGAACTTGAGTGAATTGAAAAGAGAGTGTAATTTTAGTGAGTCATAAATTACACATTAAGGATTGTAATATTTTTTTTCCCTTTTAAGTGTTACAGTCTCTACAAAACCTAGCGTTAGGGTTTTATGGGTATTCACTAAAAAAACGGCAGAGTCACTGTGTTCTTCTAATAAAATTGATATGTAGCAGATCCGGAGACGTAGGCACAATTTGCTGAACTCCGTTAACAATTGTGTGTTTGATTTCACTTTTGTTTTTGTGCTTTCCCTTTTCTTTTGATCTGATTTGACAGGAAATTAGCATATTTCCCTTAGAAGTATATCTTTGGAATAAGATTTAGCAGAAAGGCCCAGCAACCATTCCTTACCAACTTTAATGTTTTTAATGTTGTTCCTTCGTCTCCTTTTAGAAACACAAAAATGGAAAACTTTAGTGTTTTTGTCACTGTCTTTCAGCCAGTTGCAGTAACATTTTGCTTCCAAAAATTTCCTTTATTATAAGAGTGAAGGTAAATAACATTGGCTTAATAGAACCCTGGTTCCATAAAAGAACCCTGGTTGCATAAAAGAAGTTGGACCAAACATGATTAATGAGAGTTATGTCTAGCCTCTTCCATTTGGAATTGTTGGACCAAGTAAAATTAGAGCCTTAATAGTCTGCATCATCCATATGGCATTCTCTTATGCATTCGTTGAAATCATCAGAACTGTTTATATAATAGTTGAAACGACCAGCTTGCTAATCAATATAACTTATCACATTAAAATGTCTTATAATCAACCATTCAGTGGATGTAGATAGGCTACTAAGTGTATTCCATAAGTCCAGTCAGAAATAAAATTTTCATAGTCTTGAGAAGAGGTCAAATTGTAGCCAAACTCCAAAGTTTGAATGGCTTCAGCGTCTAGAGATTTAGAGTCATTATGTTGATTTGACTAGTAATTAGGAGATATTTCTTTATCAATGTTAGTTACCATATCCTTTTTAGTGGATAAGATATCTTTGAGATTCTTGTTTGAATCAATCTCTTCAATTCATTTATCAAGAATGATAATTATGGATCTGATTCTTTGCTGATCATTAATATGTTGACTAGTAGATTTGTTTAGATTATTGTTGTTGGTATTTGGCTCATCAAAGGCTTGATCTTTCTTGTGCAAATAGTTAACATAATATTTCTTGCATATATCTTAGTTGTGACCCCAACGGAAGCATTTCAAGCCGTATATTATATATAAACTTTAGGCTTATTGATGAATAATTATTTTGTATAGTTATAGTTACATAATATTCATTGATTACATAAATTGTTTACGAATATTATGAAATTATCTTTTAGTTATTTATGGTATACGTAACTAAATTTATTTTAAATAACTTTATGTATATATACTTTTATTTATTTGTATTTTCACTATCTCTTTGTCTGGTATTATTTTAGCTTCACCATTATTGATTAATCCTCCTTCGATTCAGTTTATTTTGTCCTTTTTATGGATCGTCAACATCGTTTTCATAAGTTAACATCAATAGTATGTTTATATGTTGTATTCACCTTGGCAGTAAGTCCATATTTCATGGTTCGTATTCACCTTGATCGCTAAATCCGTCCAATTTGGTTAGTCATGAACCACCTTGTCAACCTGTAAGTCTTTAACCAGTTGTTATTTACTTAACCAATTAGGTTGTTTCATTTGGTTTATCATGATCTATTGTCTTCCTAGTGCCTCATATAACTTTCTTATCTTAGCTTCACCTTTTGAGTATATCATTTTTATGATTTTCAACTGATAAATAAGGATATATGACCATTAGGTAGGAATGTGATCTTATTAAGGCTCACATAGTCTTTAAAGTAAAAAACATTTTTTGTTGAAGAACTACTTCACGAGGTAAAGTTCATTGAGAGTGACGTGTCCGAGTTCAAAAGATTTCATTTGCTTCGTAAACTTTAGACTTTTGGTTTGGAAAATACCAGACTTATGTAAAGTAAGAAAGAGAGATAAAATAATAAAAAATAGTAAAAAATAATATTGTAGTGATTGCTCACCCATTCCAAGTATTGTGACAGATTATATTTATGTACCGATTCGGGCTTTGGGGAGCTGATGACCCATAAATACCAAGATCCCTTATTGGATTTATTCTCTATGGCTCCGTTATCATTCCCAGACTGATCATGGAATGACCGTTATCATTCCAATACTGATCAGGGAATGACCGTTATCATTCCCATACTGATCGTGGAATGACCGTTATCATTCCCATACTGATCAGGGAATGACCGTTATCATTCCCATATTAATCTTATGAAATGACAGATATCATTTCCATTCTTGCTGTCTGCTTTGTTTGTTTAATAAGAGGGACCTAGTTCTTTCATTCGGTATCAGAGCCTGGTATTGCAGACGGCCAGGAAGCCATTTCTCAAAACGGAGAAACAGAGGCAAGACAGCCATTTCTCGGAGAAACAGAGGCAAGACAGCCATTTCTCAAGGCGGAGAAACAGAGGCAAGGCAGCCATTTCTCAAGGCAGAGAAACAGAGGTAGTCATTTCTCAATATGGAGAAACAGAGGCAAGACAGCCATTTCTCAAGGCGGAGAAACAGAGGCAAGACAGCCATTTCTCAAGGCAGAGAGAAACAGAGGCAGTCATTTCTCAATACGGAGAAACAGAGGCAAGGCAGCCATTTCTCAAGGCGGAGAAACAGAGGCAAGACAGCCATTTCTCAAGGCGGAGAAACAGAGGCGCAGCCATTTCTCATGGCGGAGAAACAAAGGCAGCCATTTCTCAAGACGGAGAAACAGAGGCGGAGAAACAGAGGCAAGGTAGCCATTTCTCAAGGCAGAGAAACAGAGGCAGTAATTTCTCAAGACGGAGAAACCGAGGCCATGCGGCCATTTCTCAAGCGGAGAAACAGACGGCAACAAGATCTTCAACAACTCTTCAGATAAAGAGGAAGATCAGGCAGCCGACGAAGAAGACAGGAGTCGAGTTCAATGTTAAGGGGGAGAATGTTGGATAAACATTGAACAGAGACACGTGTTATTATGTTAGTTAGTAAGATAAGATCAAACAGTTAGTAATTTGTCTATATAAGAGACAAACCGTGTACATTTGATCTTCGGAATGACCGTTATCATTCCCAGACTGATCATGGAATGACCGTTATCATTCCCATACTGATCATGGAATGACCGTTATCATTCCCATACTGATCAGGGAATGACCGTTATCATTCCCATACTGATCATGGAATGACCGTTATCATTCCCATACTGATCAGGGAATGACCGTTATCATTCCCATATTAATCTTATGAAATGACAGATATCATTTCCATTCTTGCTGTCTGCTTTGTTTGTTTAATAAGAGGGACCTAGTTCTTTCATGTCCGTCCGAAAACCCAGTCCAACACACAACTAATAATAATTTTATCAGTAGCCCCCTTATTCCTCGTGAGTTTGCCATAACATTAATACGATATGAGTTTTGAGCTGAAGTGATCCTACTTGAACTCCTAAAGTTAGAAGATTTAGAGCATCTGAAGTGGGGGATAAAAAGGTTCTCGTTAATGTGGCGAAATCCTGAATTATTGTCTTTGGTGTAAGGTTGTATAATAACTGGTGGGGAGATCGGCATCAACTTGGGTGACACTAGTCTGCGCTGATCTATTGAACTTCTTCAAGATTTAACAAAAATTGAAGTTTAAGAAAAACTGTGGATAATTGGATGAAAACCCAAAGACCTCTCAATGTTTGAATGAATTCGCTTTTTAATGTTCGGTGTTAGCTCGCTACATGTCTAATTTTGAGTTGACCTAGCTCTTACTGCTTGTGTCGGTAGCTTATATATTCGATACCCAAGATGAATGTAATACGTATAAAAAAGATAAAACAAATAGTCACAAGTTCTTTCAGTCAAGAATTATAAATAGGCCATCAACCAACTTCTTCAAAAATTTCGGCCACTGTAAACTCATTTTTTAAGACTTTAACCAACATGACCAACTCCTCTGATACTCATTTATTCAGTCACCTTATCTTATTTTGGCAGTGCCGGATATCACACCACATTGGTTCGCATTTTCCTTAGGTCAATGCATAAAATAAGGTACACTTTATTCCCCAATCTATTTTTCCTTCAAAACGTTTAATGGGTGGAAAAGACTTCGATTAAATATAAAAGAGATAGGAGAATCAACAACCATCTTGAAATTGAGAGTAAGGAAGGCTCATCCGATTTTATCTCCTCTGGCTCACGAGAAAAGGAAGAAAACTATGAGTCTGATTATGTACAAAAGGTAGACAAATCCATCAAAGCTAAATAGCTAACAAGGGGTCGCACCGTATTAGAATCACTCCAAAAGGGACTCCTAGCATAACACCTCTAGTTATCCCCCAAACCTAAGCCCTGACCACTCAAAACCTCTTCCCACTTCCTCTCATAGAGAATTTATTGCTCTAATAGCACAGGCTCCTCCTCATGAGGCTACCTCTCACAATGAACTAACATCACAACACGCGAAAAGAAAATATAAGTTTGTCCTAGAAAGTTTCAATGCTCAACCAAAGCATTGGAAGAACAGTGTGAGAGTAAAACTATTGAGAAGCGGTAAAGGCCCAACAAAACTAATAGTTTCTCTTTTGTTTGCTGCGATTGAAAAACCCTACCTGGTTTTCTTGTATCGAGTTTCCTATGTCTACAACAATCTTAAAACTATTTCTCATATACATCATGGATGATATATTCCTTAAAACGTTACTATTTGATTTCCATAACCCGGAGACACCCCTATTGTTGCTGACAAAGAAGTACTGATTATTTACCAAGAGCTGTTTGGTTGGATACTTTGGTTCCCAATGTACCTCGGTTTTATTAAAAAAAAATCAGTATCTAGATATTTTCCGTATCCAACTCAACCCTAACACTTAGTGAACTCCTATGTCATGTATCATTGCTTCAAAGTTATTCAGTATAATATTTGAGATGGATGAGTTCTTGTCCACCGGTAGAATACCATCAAACTCGATCATCCCCTTCTACTTCATCATATTACCTAACAAGTATAAAGTAGTAACTGACCTTTTGGAGTCCGAACACGAGTGGAAATGATACTTTTTCTTTGTTAGCGCTACCTTGGAGAACATTAGCCTAACTTCAGAGATTAATGTTAGTCCCATCTGAAGCTCCTACAATAAAAATAGTAAGGATCCGAGGATGCCACCTTACCCTCACCTTCTGACTTAAAGTTCAAATTTATCTATATTTATTTGTTACCTATTTTTGAATATTAATCGGGACTCTATCACAAAATATCACAAGATCTTTACTTCCTCTTTTACCACTATTAATTATCTTTCCTCCAAACTTTGTAAAATGGAGAATGAGAAACATGAAGCTGGGGTCGAATCGAAGCTACCGATGAGAGGATGATGGTTGTGATGTCCTTTTTTTTACCAATATGTGCATGCCCTCCCCTCCCGAATACCAGCTAAAAGCAAGATGGTGAAGATAGACTCCTCCAGGTTGCCCAAGAAAAGAGGGAAAAATATGATTCCTGGTTATCGATATTTTTTAGGACAAGACTCCAAATCCAAAAGAAAATGTTGAAGAGATCAAAGGACCCAAGGTTGTGGTAACAAGTAGTTCGGTTAAGGAGGTTGACCCTTTAATACCTAATCAATATCCTCCCCACCCATAGAAGGTTAAGAAGTCATGAGAAGTTTACTCCCATAAATGCTCAATACGTCAGTAAGGTGGATGCTCGATATGCAAATACTGCCAACAAGACTATGGCTTCTACTAACAGACCTTTCCCCGATGCATTTACTTGGATTATGGAACTTCATATGGAGGTAACCTACCTATCCCGGCTAACTTTCTAAGAATTGACTTATTTCCCCTTTCTTTTAGATAAATTAATTTGTTTCTTTTCTAACTGATGAAAACGACCCTCCAAGTAGTCCAAAATATTATCGATAAAAATCAGTTTTTCCTTATGATTTCTCCATCTTGCTAAGGAACCAAGTCAAGCATGTCCGTGATGGGAACCGGTATGAATCCACCATCAAGAATTGTAAATCCACCTATCTTTGAAACAAAAAAATTATAATGATGCTAAGGAGGTCCTTGAGGGTAAGGTGAAAGTTTTATTGATAAGGTTAAAAAGTTGAAAAATGAGAATTCACGACTCCAATATCGAGACAGTGAGATGAAAGCTCATGCACAAAGAGTGCTGACGCTGGAATCTAAAGTGACTCTTCTTAAGTCGCATATGTCTAGCAACACCACTTACTGGATAAAAGTGTTGATCGAGACGGGACAACTCAACACTGAAGCTTTTCCCGCACAGAAAAAAAGTTTCTTTAGTTTTGCTGCCTAGAAAGTGGACTCTATGAAGTCTGCGATGGTTCTTGGCTTCCATCAGAAGTTTCCGACCATCACTTAGGATCGTTATGACAAATTTCCCTGACCGCTCAAAGAAATGTCAGAGTAATCATTGAGAATATCGACAATGATGTGCCGAAGATCTATTAATGTGTTGGGTAAAGGTCCGAACAACTCGATGCCTGGTCTTACAAAAACAACACTTCAGATATTTATTCAATGAGTACAACACAAAAGTGAAATATAATAGTAAACCGTTAGGAAGAGTCACACTTTTTCACTAATTCTTTTGCATCATCCAATATAGTTGGCCAGTAGAATCCTACTAACAAAATTCTTCAATTGAATCGTGAAACCATAGTGTTTTGAACCAGCTCCACAATGAAGTTCCTTCAATACTATAAGATATTTTCAGGGGCTAAGGTATCTTAACAAAGGTCAGATTAATATGTTCTTGTAAAAAGTCCCTTCAGAGAAAAATAATCTCTTCACCCTAAATTTTAACCTTCGGGTTGCAGCCTTGTCTCTTAGATAAATTCCATTTTTAATGAACCCTATAATTTATAACCTCCTATCTTCAGTCTCGTTAACACATACATTGAAGGCCTCATAAAGACTTAGTTCGTGATTTTTTCAAACAAGATATTCAATTGAAAGATAACCTAAGGTTTGGTCTTGAAGAATGATATTGAAGCCAAGGAATCTGCCAAAACAATTTGCACCCTTGAAACTTGCTTACATTGGAGAAGCCCTAAAATTTGCGGCTTCGTACTAAGCCTCATTGTTCGACGCTTGGAAACCGAAGCAAATGGTTTTGTCAACACATTCGAACCTAATAAGGTTTTTCAACTTCAACGTTGATCAACAACTTCAGTTAAAACATTTATCTTCAAATTTAAGCACAGTAAAACCCATTAACTTTGGTGTCGAAAACTGATCACTTTCGATTACAAAAAAAGGGTAGGATGCTGAACAGAGTACAAAAACGAATGCGAATGAAATTATGCAACAAAAAACAGCAAAGTCAAGTCTTAATTGATAACAAAAAAACAACAAAAAAATTATCTGAGCAGCGGATTCAAGCATCGGAGGAGTCTTCGGTCGGTTCATTGTATTCAAGTTTAGGGTCAATACAATCAACGCATTCAGGGCAATCTTCTTCGTAGACGTCGATAATTTCTTTTTCCATAACCTTTTTGCACTTGGAGAGAAAGAGACGGTTTTCTTCTTTACTTTTTGTCGAGGGTCATTTGAAGCTCGTGAATTTCCTTAGCCATTTTTGTTGATCGCCAGCGAAGGTAGCCATTTTGAAGCTTCTGAGCAGCCAATTCTTCGACAGTTTTGGTGCGATCTTCATTGGTTTGTGAGTCATATTTTTCCTAGTCTTTCTCTTTCACATCAAAAGCTTGAATCTTAGCAGCTACATCAGCTTGTTTGTTGGCAAGATTAACTAAGTCTTGTTATTCTTTAGCTTTGGATGAAATGTTTCTTTTGAGCTCGGAAAGTTCTCTCTGAAGTTTTAATATTTCGCTTTCTTTTTTGGCTATGGGGGCAAGCATGTTCTGCAAAGAGTTGGCCAGGACGTCTGAATCTTGAAGGAAGAAAGAGTTCAAAATCTGAGCATGAACAGGCAAGAATGTAGGATCAGGATGCATTAAATTTCCTTGGCGAGGAGTATGATCGTCATGGGAAAATACAACGAGACCACTCGAGTGGTCCGACGTTTTGATTTTACCTACATAATGCATTTCCTCCGATAATTTTCCTTATACACAAGCTTCGACGGGTATAGACAATCTTGCACCACAAAACTGTTCAAACATGGTGGGAATGGTGATCTGTTGTGTGGTTGTGTCGCAATACACTTCCTCTGCAACAACTTTCCCTTTGGACTTCTTGCTTGAGGTAGGTTTCCCTTTATCGGTTGCGGCTTTTTTCTTCTTTTTTCACCACGACCTTTATGTCCCCCTTTGACGGTGAAAGGAGACTTGTCCCCACTTGCGACTAGGTCACTGAGAATGACAGTGGTTTCTGGCTTGGAGGGTAGAACTTCAATAGGTTTGTCCATGGCAGTACCATCGGTGTTATCTTGCTCATTCTCCAGATCGGACAACGTCTCCGACTTCAAACGCTTGCTAGGCGCTAGATCCCTTTTGGGCAGAAACACTTCAAAGTTTGGAGCTTCAAGCCTCCGCACAAGGTCGACGACATCAGGAGGAGTCCGTAGTTCTTTGATACTTATAATATCGTTGGGACAGCTCCAAAGATTTTTGTTGATGAGATTAGTGCTCTTAAAACATTGACTAAATTGCTGACCCCAATTCTTCTTGGAAAATACTCGAAGCTTGGAAAAGATTATTGAAACTATTTTAAAGTGGGCTTTCCTCAACTCCTGAATTTCTACCCTACAAGCTTAAGAAAGAACACCGGTTTTTTTTATAAAAAAAAAGTAACATACCTTCAGGCATCCATTTGTATGTAAGGGACCTCAGGTTTTCTTTGCTATAGGGTCGGCCGTTTTCCCAAGCGCCACTGATAAAGACAAAATGTTATTTCCAAGATCGGTGAGCCTTCAACAAGTTGTTTACTGTCGTTTTTGGGTTAGCAAGAGAAGAGTAGAAGAAGGGCAGCTTCAGAGACTTTGACAACCCGGATATACCTATGTATTCCTCCATGGAGATCGGGATCTCAACCAATCGAGAAGCCATAATGGTAGACATTAAAGTATATCAAGCATTAGGAGTTAATTGGGTCAAGAAAATATCGAAGATCTCAAAGTATCTGACGATTTCGGGGTCAAGGGGAAGTCGTAGGCCCCAGTTGAAAAGCTCGGTGAAAAACACTATCTCTCAAGCTTGAACAGACAATGAAGTCTCACCAGGCTTTGGAAAGCGAACTTTAACGCAACCAGGAATCCCCTACATTTTCTTCAAACCGGCTTCCTCGTCGTGAGAATAATATAGGTACTTCCTATTAAAAAAACACATAATATGATCGTTAGGAAGGCGAATATGGTAGCCTTGCACGATGTCGGCAACTTCAGGAGGTAAAGGCTATCTTCTAGCTTCGCCAGCTGCGGGAATATCTTATGTTTCCCGGTTTTTCGGAACGTCTAGCTCTACATTTTTGTCTCCTACTTTTGCCGAAGGTTTCTGCGTAGAATTCTCAGATTTTTATCTTCAAATTTCGTCGACGCAGAAACCTTGGCTGAAGGCTTTCAAGTGATTTTTTTAGTAGTTTTGTCCTCAACTTTTGTCGACGCGGACACCTTGGATGAAGGTTTACGAGTGACCTGTTCGGTGGGTTTGTCTTCGACCTTTGTTGATGCAGATGATTTGGAAGGTTTAATATTTGGATTTTCAGCCTCGGCATTTTGAACTCTCTGGGGCAAGGGCTTGTCAACAGATGTCAATCCTTTGGAAGGATTAGCGAGAACTACGCTTGAACTGCTAGTAACTCGAACATGACCATGCATGGGGACCGCAACCTTTTTAGATGCACCCTCTTCGCGTTTTCTTCTCGACTCATCTTGCTGGACCACCCATTTAGGAGTAGTTGCGGTGTTATGGCTGGTTTGAAGTCTTATAATAGTTGGAGTCAGCTGGACATATTGGGGAAGGGTGGATGAAGAGCTAGAATCACTCATAGTTAGGAAATGAGTTTTGGGTCGTACGATGGTATCCCAAAGCTTTGAAGGAGCAGAGCAAGTTTCAGCGTCGGTTTTTATGGCTGTTAAAGGAGTAGAACGAGCATCAGCGTCCGGCTTTCTTGGGAAATAGGTCCTTGGGATAGTTGGAGAGCTTGCTTTAAGAGAAGGCGTTGATGGGCCCGGATTCTTGGGTCTTGGGAAAATTAACGGTTCCAAACTCAGCGATGATATGGGGCCTTTGTGAATTAACCTGGCGGCTCAGTATTCTTCTTCTATGTCGGTGATGCGGAGGTAGTCGATGAGACCAAAGACTCGTTTCTCGGGAGGATCGGTTTTCTTCTTAGGTTTCTTACGAGATGGAGGTTTTCTCATAAACAAAATAAGAGTTTCTCTCTCTAGGAATTGGGGAATGGCAGTTGTTTATCTCCCTAGAACTCGGATGAAATGTAATAATGGAGAAGCGTAGCTATTTATAAGCAAATAAGCATGACAAAGATTTTCTCCATGGAGAAGCGCAATCGAAAAGAGCGTCGAGAATATCAAGAGTTGCTTAACCAAAATGTTAGTTAAAATATAATCCGGTTATCACATGCCACGTGTCAACTCTAACGACTACAACGGACCTAGGGGCTAGACTTGCGATGCATGCATGAGGGAGCTCAACAGGTGAAGAACTATGAGTATGAGCAACGAATTGACGAGTGACACGTGGTCAAACGGAAATGTGACACGTGGGCCCTTGGAAAAATTAGCCTGACCCAACGCCTATAACAAATGGGCCAAAGAGTTCAAATTCATTCCTAGTTAGATCTGTCGCGTCAGATTCTAACGAATCAATAGGTCGGCCTTCAATAGATCAACCTTGAAGGGCTAACCTCCCGACCAAGAAATGATGGATCGGCGGGTAACGTGCAAAATGAAGCATCGGTGTTGAGAGGGTCGAAGAAAAGGCTAACAAAAAATTTCAATCAGGAAGTTCAGCAGTCAAGTAGTTTTTGCTCGACGCTCCGCAAAACTAGGGGGTTACTGATAAGGGCATAAAATTTCAAGATTATTAAGGGGATCAATTGATAATGTAAAGATATATAGGGACCTATTTATAAAGATAGGAAATGTAAGAAATAAGTGTAAATATAGGGACCACCATGTAATTAGGATAAACATAGCATGTGACAGTGGAGCTCACCACTGGCATTATATTAAGAAAGATCTCTTTATGGGAAAAGAGTACTTTCTAATCATTGGTACTTTATTTTGACCACTTTCTCTCTCCAAAAGATTTTACTTACTCACCTCACACCCCTCCACCATATACGTTACCCGATAATCCACCCTAAATATTCCAAGACTTATCAGTTGGTACGAAACTGATAACAACTCAGCAGGAGGACATGCATAACATATTGAAAGATAAGCCATTTTTCAAAAGGTCACGCCTTAATTCAATTATGGTTGGTTGTTCACGCCCGACGTGCTGACGACCATACGTACATTCGTTTGAATAGATGGAGTGTGAAAGCCCATTTTTGCTAATGATTCTCTTTCACCAAATGTCGATCAAGTTGGACATATGAAGTTAAAGTACTTCATCGGAACCACCCATCCCGAGCACCATGTGTTATACTATCAATAACTGATGGAGTATTGCATTGCAAAGATATGATGTATCGCGTGCTTCCCTTTAGCCTCAAAGGTAACACGTTGGTGTGGTTCTATCAAATATCCCAACGCTCGGTCCACATGATCTCTTAGTTGACCATATTTTTCATGACTCGCTTCTTCTTTAAAAAGGAAATAAGGAGAGGAGAGGGGTATTTGTGGACGCTCAAGTAGAAGAGAGATGAGACCCTTAACGATTTTGTGTCAAGCTACATTAACTTAAGTGCCAAAGCGGTCGAATACCACGACCACCTAAAAGCATCAATGTTCTACCAGAGCGTTTCTATAGCGTGTGCACTGCGCCTCATGATCGTCAAGATCAGGGCAAGCAAGATGGACTTGAGGTGGACAAACTATAGGGTCGTGGGGATAAAAATCAAGAATGAGGTATGAAACCCAAGTGTTACATACTGAATATACATTTCGCACCAACCAAACTGGGTACACCCACAACTCTCGTAAACAATACAACTGAGAGTTGATTATGGTCATCCATATGCCAAGAGTAGACCTGATCCGTGCGTGCGTGAGAGGATATTCAAAATCAAAAATCATTTTCACCAGTAAATATCTAGAAGACGTCATCCATCCCCAGAAAGATTCACTTTTGATAACAGCTAACATTGCAGGTTGTAAGGCGCGTCAGATCTTAGTGGACACGTGGGAAATGGTGAACATATTGTTTGATTCTAAGAGAAATCAATTCCAATTTAAAACCGTCATTTTCCCAGCCTTCTATCTTGAGGTAGGTTTCAATATCCATGTTATAATACCATTAGGCATGACGCTCTTAAAGGTATCAAATAGAGTCCAGAGGTGGGCCAAACCAAAGTGAAGGAGTTAGTGATATTGGATACTCTCACCCTTATAACCTCATTATTAAGAGGCCATGACTACACGACTTCAAAATGGTGTCATTCACGTACTATTAGTTCTTCAAGTACATAGTCGTTGGAGAGGTAGGCATAGTCTGAAACAACTAGAAGGTGGCTCGCAAAGGTCTATACAAACTCGTAAAAAAATCAACCTGAGGCTAACAAATCCCAAGTTTGGCAAGCCTAAAGTATGAGAGAGCTTCAATAACGCATTTTATTTTTCATTTTTTATTTCTAAAAGTTCACTATCGTTTAACATGTAGCCTAACAAGTTATCCATCTCACTAACTATTGTAAACGATATTTATTGAAAAATTCCTTACTAATTTTGCCTCCGTGATCAAAAATAGTTTATTATTTTACAAGTTTACTCCCCAAACCCGTGTTTGGATAATAGAGGGTAAAAATCTAGACTACTAACTTGCTCGGTATAAAAATTGGACAATCAGTAGATTAGGGGCAAGCTTATGCAAAAGCTAATAATATAAGGTGGAACTAATGTCTGGGACATGTTCAAGCATTGGTTCAAGTTGATGGGTCCGTCCGGGTATTGTTTAAATCTAAATGGAAAGTGCGGGAGTTTGCACAAAACTAAGTATCACTCTTCAACCCATGATCACTCTCGCGCCCGTCGGCCTACACTCCTTTCTCCTGAGTCTGACTCGAACCCTCTTGAGCCTCAACCACATATGGTAGGGAACCCTGATTATGGTTGACACCCTCGAAGATCACCAATCTTCTAGTAGGCTAGGAAGAACCCCCTCTAATATCCGTCACCATAGAGTTGGCTAAGGGGTTCATAAGAAGCTACGTAACATATCGATGTCGACGCCGACCTCATCATCTGAAGGCTCAAACATCATAGCATGGAAAACTGGATAAACCGAGCGAGGAGCTTCCAATTTGAAAATTGTGAGAGCCTCAAGCTCATAATCGAGCACCAGATCAGGATACATCTTCTTGACCGTATGAACAACCATGACATGACCGCGACGGTTAAACACATTAGTATACATGATAAGTATATTCTCATGGACTTAATGGTAAGTATCACCTTATGTTTATGTTGTACTTTGGCTTCCTCGACACGAATTTCTATCAACTCCCAAGAGGATAAATGGTAACCTCCCAAGTCTTGACACTGGTCATATGAGCGTCATTCTTAGCAATAAATACATTCATCAACCTCTTACATCTCTCGCGCAATATATTTTTGAGTTCGTCCGTCCTCTCTGAGTTCTTTTTCAACCGAAGGGCTTCAAGTGAAATGAGGAATATCAGTAATAAAAGAAGAACCTTCTCCAACAAGATATGCATCCCAATGAGAATAAAACTACTCCTTCATTATGGCCATGGATAACAACATCCCCTCTTGAACCTGTTTGAAGGTATTTGTGTCCTTATGATAATGGATCATCAGACTGGCTCCATTCACTCATATTTTGTGGTAAGGCTTGACTTTCTCCGTGATCTAATGCTGAAAATCATTCAGAGGTGAATACAACAAGGATGTCGGGCGGCTTCTGGAAGGAAGTAAGAGAACATGGTGGAAATGAGGAAACTCGTTGAAATTAACACCTTTATGAGCCCCTCTGTCCTCAGGAACCTCCTCGATGCACTGACGCTTAAATTGGAGAGAATTGAGATACAATTCATTATCACGAATAAAAGTGATGGTAACTCGACCAGGCCTGTAGACAAGTTGAAAGGCCTTACGCATGAGCTTTGCTTAGAGACTTGATGATGCAGCCCAAATAAAAAATATATTTTATTCAATATTTAATGTTATTCAAATCAAATTTAATTGTAACAAGATTTGATTTGATTCGGTTTCAGAATAGTTATTTTCTTTCTTTGTATTTTGATTAAGGTTTTGAGTAGCTAGAATATATAAAGACTCACATGTCTTAAGTTTTAAATAATTTTTGTTAAATAATATATTTTTTCACTGAAAAGAGTTTCAGTCTTGAAACCATAGATATGGTGTTATCTATCATGTTACTTTTGGATTAGGGTTTCATTTATCGTTTTTATTTTCGCCATTATGTTGCGTCAATTATGTATCAAAGCCTCAGTTCCTGCTACGTAGATAGGGGAAGCATGTTTCTGAAGCATGATTTTTTTATTCAAGGTCTAAATGAGAGAGCAACATCTATTATTGTGAAAATCTTAAAATAGTTTGGGTATGTTGGGACGCATCAGGCGTTACGATGAAGGTCGTGTTGATCATTTACTAGAGGATTTTAAACTTACTACCTATCATTGGATCAAGGAGAAACTCTCTTATCGAGATGTTGTCTTAGGCTATAAAGAGATTTTCAAAACCAATTTACTTCATCAACTCAACATCAAGATATTATCTTAGGCTAAGAAGAGGTTTTAAAACCAAACCTTTTTATCAATTGGATGGCTTCAATGTGACTTCAAGTAAATAACACTCGCGGGAAATTTCTCTTTATTCTGATAAGGTCAACAATTATAATTCCCGTTTTTCAATTTCTAAAATAAAATTGATAAAAATAAAATAAATATGGTTGATGATGGTGATGATGTTGTGAATTCGAAGATGAATTCTTGCCAAACAGAAGAGGATGATGCAGGTGAGAAGACCAGACAAAAAACCTATATTATTTTATTCTACTATTTTATATTGTTCATATCAAATCTAATTGTATCAACATTTGATTTTATTATATTCTAAAACATTTACTTTCTTTCCTTGGATTCTGATTAGGCTTTTGAGCAGTTATTATATGAATTCTCAAATGCCCAAAGTTTTAAACAGTTTTTGTTGAATATTATATTTTTTTCACTGAAAAAAGTTTTAGTCTTGAAACCTTATATATGGTTGTATCGATATTATTACCTTTGTATTAAGGTTTCATCTACCATTGTTTCTTTTTGTCATTTCGCTGCCTCACTTGACATGGGAGGAAACTTAGTCAAACTTTGGAACTAATAGAACTCTTAGGCTGGCAGGTGTCAACGATATGACGTTGTGGCTCAGTGGCATCAAAGTTACGACCGTCGAGTGTGCAAAGACAGTTGAGGAAATATCACAAGTACAACGTCAACTCCTTTTAAATTTTAACATGTTTGACTGCACATGCAAAAAAACATATTGGAGGATAAATAAGAAACATAAGGATGAGGCTCAAGGCCTCTATCAAAGAATACCGAGCTAATCAAAAGCCGAGGAAACATGGTCACATAAGGATCTAAAATGGACGACCACAACCCTCTTATGAAGCAATATTCAGAGCTTTATTTCTTATTTGATTAAGGTAAGGCTTTCACCACTAGATGAGTTTTTCTCCATATAGTAGAACAAAAATCGAATGGTGTGCTTATGAAAACAAATACGATAAGCAATTAGATACTCGTATGGATCTATCTAAGTCTATATAGCATTCAAAAGCCAATAATAATATGCCACTCATTGGCAGTAAGCTAGCTTGGTGCAATGTTATCCCATGCTAGATAGTTTGAGGTAAATCGGTCCAATGGAAGCTGAAGGCTAAAGTCCAAAGGCAGATGGTAGAAAAAAATCTCATTGAGGCTGATAGGATCAGATTTTTTTGGATGTCGATTACTAGTAAAGTGGTTTGGATTTTATTAAGAGGGGTAATTCGGAACCAATAACCAAAACCCGATGAATAAGTAGTAAGCTAAGTAAGCTTTATGACTCAGCTATATGCCTATTACATTAAATTATGGGCTTTAAGGCTCATGAAATGGACCCGAATAGAAGTCTCGACCTCAATGGCCCTTGGATCTCAAAAAAGTATAAATAACTCAACTAACAACATTAAATGTGATGGGATTGTTTCCTAAAATATTAAATACAAGCATCTCATTTTCTTTCTCAACTCTCGACTAAAAACTTAATACCAAATAACCTAAAGATCTTCCATTTTTACCCTTAAATTAGATTTTCTCATCACCAGATTCGTTTGGCCTATGACAAAGAATCTCGATCTCGATATGGATGTTGTTCTCAATACATTTTTTTTCCTTTTTATCGGTTGGGAACGAGAAAATATAATAACGTCTACCATCCCAGCCTTCATCAAGGGTCGAAGCGTCAAATCTCAACAAAATACCTTGAATAATGAGGATGAAGTCCCGAAGAGTATCTTATTCGTCATTAAAGGGATTTGTTGTATGCTCAAAGCTAGAGTTGAGGGTATCTAGTTTGCCCAAAAGAACCTCGGTTATGGCACTACTAGAATGAGGCTTATATTACTCGGCCTCTTCAATCATAAATAAAATAAACTAAAAGATATAAAACCTTTACCATAGGAGACAGAGCGTGTGAACAACTTCCTCAACGAGGAAAGCTATCTCACCAAAGAAAGAGAACGAAATCTAGAGAAACAAAGTAATATTTTTAGTAACAGAAGCTCTGAGTACGAAAGTGAAATTAGGAAATGAGAAGAAATATATAAAAGACGAAGAATAACCAAATAGTCAATTTCCCATTCATACGTGATAGAAAAAGGTGAAATTTTGGAACTTGAAGAGTAAAAAAATAAAACATAATATAGTTAGGAAAACAAAAAGTCGCATTTGAAGTCGTATAAAAATAAAAAACGAATGAAAGAAGTCAAAGTCAGGAATATGGAAGTTACTGATATGGTACGAATGATAACTAACAACAATCTAAAAAACCAAGACCTTATAACAAAATATCATTTTCCAACAATGATCATATATTTGTCCAAACGACCCAACCTAATATAACACGGGGTCGCGTGAAGGACCGTAATCTTTGACTTGGCCAAACGTTTGAGTCTTATATAATATGGGGTCACGTGAAAGAGGATTACCCTTGATTTTGAACAAATGACCAAGTCTCATTTAATACGGGGTCGTGTGAAGAAGTGCGACCCCTGAGTTGGCTAAAGAGCCAAGTTCTATTTAATACGAGGTTACACACAAGAGCATAACTGTTAACTTGCTAAACGACAATGTCTCATTTAATAAATTTAATACAGGGTCGCACTACCCGCGTGGCCACTAACTTGACCAAATGTATAAGTCACATTTAATACGGGATCGCGTTACCGTGCATGGTCCTTGACTTGGCCAAATGACCAAATCTAATTCCATATCGGGTAGCGCATGGTCACGTTTCCATGAACGACTACTAACTTAGCCAAACAGCCATATTCAATTTAGTACGAGGTTGCACGGACATGCGCGACCCTTGACTTAACCGAATGAGTAGGCCATTTGGTCAAGTCTAGCTTAACATGGGGTCGTGCTTCTACATGCGATCATTTACTTAACCAAGTGGCCAAGTCTGTTATAGCAAGGGGTCACGCTTATATGGGCGACCCTAAACTTGTACAAACGACCGAATTCTATGTAATATTGGATCGCGTGCATGTGCGTGATCTCTCATTTGGTCCTCATACCATACATCATTCATGGCGTATGAGGCCCCACGACGTAAACCGAAGGTAGACCAAACTTCTCGGGTGGAGCTTCTCTCTTTTCATAGCGTTAATAGTATGTAGACCCTGTTAGACACAGTACAAAGGCGACGTATGATACCATACAGATCAAGCATCTGACACAATACAAAGATGCAGCCAAAAGGATGTACTTGATTCTGATAATACAACAAGAAGGATAAAACAATGTAAGTCGATTGGGAGACACATACTTAGAAAACTCCAAAATCAAGGCTAATGTATAAGATATAATAGAATCATTTTGAAGTTATGTGAAAGTCAACATTAACCGTGCAAGCAGAAAATTATAGTTATTGTAACCATGTATATCAAATACAACTATTCCTCTGAATATTTTGTGAAGTTCTTTTTTTTTTTGGATTTCGTTCATGTTTTATATTCCAAGTTCATTAAGTTAAATAAGTTATTACCTCACTAAATTACAAAATAAATATTTTTTAAACAATTTATCTCCCAATGTGTTTTGCACCAAAACTATGACACAAACATTTTTCTTTCTTCCATTTTTTAGCCATTAATTTTCAGTAACATCAAAATATGTCCTTCTTAGTAACATTGAAATCAATATTCTAAAAAAAATTGAAAGTTCAAAAATATTTAATTACGACAATACAAATATAAATACCTAACAATTCAGATATTGATTTTTACAAATTCTTGGTCGATTTATATGGATTTAAGTCGGAGGAGATATTGAATATTTATTTTTGGAGGTGGTAGAGATGTTGATAAATTATTTTTAATTTAGTTTAAATTTATTTTTAAAAATAGACCCATAGCAAAATAGATGGTATGGGTTTCTCCCTTTTTTTATTTCTAAATTAGATTGATTTTGAGTTTAATATCCAACCCGAAAAGCTACTACAAATTAATATCTAAATATTTTACATACTATATATCCAAAATATTTTTTTATATAAAATTATCACACATTTGTATATTCTCATTTTTTTTATTTAAATTTTTAAATGTGGATATATTAACATAAATTCAAAACTCTTGTATATAAAATATTCATTACATTTGAATTGTAATATAAGAAGAATTGAAAGAACTTTTAATAAAAATATCTAATTTGGTAAAAAGAATCAACGTGTTAAAAATAATAAAAATATTTGATGTATTAAAATAATAGTTGAGATAATAAATAATAAATATAAAAGTTAAGTAGGATTTTATATAAACATACGATAATAAAAAAATTAATAAATAATAACTTTTCTGTAAATATTTATTGGTATTTTATTTTATTAATTATTTAAGAATATAATCTTTTTCACTATAACTTTTAAATTATCTTATTTAATAAAATATATTTGTTATTGATTTTATTTTAGGTTTTTCTTTCTTTAAAAAACACTCTGTAAAAATGAATTAACAATTAAAGAAAAAATTGATTTAAATAAATAAAGAAAAATAAACACGTAGCTCCATTGAAAAAACACATATAAACCGAGACAAATATAATGCCTTCTAAATATAAAGGATCAAAAGATAGTTTAACCAAAGAAAAATAAATAAATTATTAATTATAAATGCATGTCAAATTCTCCAAAAGTCGATAAAGCAAAACAATTAATGTCAAATATACTTTTTATCAAATGATAATCCCACCAATAATATACGATCGTATGAGTTTTTGTTAAAAAATGTTTGTTAATAGATAATTTCTGATTCATATATAAAAACCCTAGAAAACCCCTCTCAATTCAATCAAAATTCTTCTGTTATTTCACCCCTCTCAAGTTTGAAACACTTAACCAATTCAAAGAAATGGGAATCCTCAAGACCAAAAACAAAAGCAAAACCGGTATGGATAAAGAATCCAAACGGATCCTCCCGGAACCCGAAACCGATTCCAACCCAAGAACCGGTGCTGACGACGAATTGGTCTCTCACCCAAATCTTACTCCTTACTCGGAAGGAGAGAAAGTCTTGGCTATACACTCTTATCAGACTTACCCTGCAAAAGTATAATTTATTTCATGATTGCTTTGCATTTTTGTTTTGATTTTATTTCTTTATTGGGTTTTTTAATTGGACTAGTATCACGGGTTTATAAAAATTATTAAATTTTATTAGGTGCTTAGTGTTGATTACAGCGAGCAAGAATGGCGGCATAAGGTTCATTACATCGTAAGTACCAGTCTTAATTACATGTTATGTCTGTATTAGCAGCCTAGGTCCAAGGGTTTTTTTTCTTTTTCTTATCAAACAATTTTGCTATATGTATGAAATTAAATTAATTCGTAAAAAGTTTTGTCTTGTCTTTCTTGGAAAATAGGTTTTGGAAATTTTGTAGCGATTAATGGAATTTTTACTATTGACTTTTACGATTTCGAAAATCCTCTTTAGAGCTACTTTGATGACCCGAATTGTAAAAAAAGTTCAAGACTCTGATGGGTTTAATTTGTTTACTTTTGCAGGGTTGGAACAAAAGGTGAGTATAGCTTCAACTTTTTACAGTTCTTTTCAAAAAGAATTACTGAGTTTATAACGTAGGTTGATCATTTAGAGAGTTCAAATATTTAGTATTTCAGTAATTCCTATTAGAGATAGCTTTTCGAAAATCGATTTAATATTGTCAATCGAAAAGAGGCCAGGAGGTGATTTTCATGTTTGAAATTGATACTACAGATTTATTATGTCAGTGAGATTAGTTCGAGGGTATCGGTTTTCACAATGTTCGATAATATAACAGTAGTTTCTCATTGAAGTGTGTTTCGACATCAGATTTTGCGGCATTTGTTTTCCTTCTTTAGTCTTTTTATGCCATTGTCATTTTGGATCATTAATCAATTTTCCTACAGCTGGGATGAGTGGGTTGGTCTTGATCGGTTGTTGAAAATTAATGACGAAAATCTTGCGTTTCATGAGACCCTCAAGACCAAAAGCGTGGAAGAGAGAAAGACAATACTGAAACTTGATGCATCAGACAAGAAAACTAGCAGCTCCAAAGGTTTACTCTCGTCTTGTTTGGTTGATATGATTAGTATTTAAACGTGCAAATTAGAACATGGAAGGTAGGATATAATTGCATCGTAACTATTCTGCCCAAGGTTAGAAGCGTATACGATACGTATCTTATTTACTGGATTACCTGGTCTTGTTTGATGCAATTATGCATTAAAAGTCTCAGAATTGATATATATTTATCGATTCAACATGTATCATAAGTAGCTGCAGTAGATGCAGTAGGTAGGATGTCATTGTGTCGTAACCATACTGTCTTATAAGCTTAGAAGTAGATACCATACATATCTTATTTACCGCATTACATGGTGTTTTCCGATACATACATACATTAAAGTCTCAGAATTGATATATTTATCCCTTAAACATGTATCATAAGTAGTTGTAGTAAATGCAGTAGGTAGGATGTAATCGCATCGTAACTATACTGCCTTATAAGGTTAGAAGCGTATACCACACGCATCTTATTTACCGCATTGCATGGTCTCGTTTGATGCATTTATACATTAAAGTCTTACAATACGACAATGTAAACTATAATCCTTAAAGCCGAATCTCGAAAGTAAAAGCCTTATTGATAATGATCAATGAAATCCCAATCGATAAAAGAGAACGAAACCCAAAGCCTAAGCTATTAATAAAGCAAATTACAAGATGTTATAACTGTTATATCAAGTACTTTTATTCTGATCCTATGCAATATTTTGAGATAGTATATGCATCTACTAATATATTGCTGGATACTAATTATATTCACAGGTGAAAAGGCTCAAAAGGGAAAGAAGCGAAAGCTTGCTTCTGCTAACAAGGTAATTGTGGATGTACAGGCGTAATTATTTCATTACCACTTCAAATCTAATTTGTCTATTGAATCACATGTTCTGGATATCTGCAGGAAGATGGTGCGGTCTCCTTGCCTAAGCTGGTGCATCTCCCAATTCCGTCTACTTTACGGAAACAATTGATCGATGACCATGAATTCATCATGGACCTAGGAAAGGTGGTTATTCCTAAAAAACAATTCTGTTTTCTACTGCTTGTGCATCAGAAGATTTGATTTTCATTTCAATTATAACATTATATCACATTCATGCCCATGTAATATATTTTAGCTGATTGATCTGTGACGATTGGCAGCTGGTTACACTACCTCGTTCTCCAACTGTTGCTGAAATATTGAAGAAGTATCTAAAATACAAGTCAAAGAAAGGTTACACGTAAGTTTTCTACGAGTATGAAAGATTATATTTTCTTTACAATATCGATTATGTCTTTGTGTGTGACATATGGCTGTTGGATGTAGAATAACTGATTCAACTGTGCAAATTTTCAACGGGGTTGAATGTTACTTTGATAAAGCATTGCCTACGTCGCTGCTCTACAAAAATGAACGTCCACAATATGAAGCAACCATAGCTAGTGATGTCTCTCCCTCGGCGGTATATGGTGCTGAACATTTATTACGACTCTTTGGTAAGACTCCCTTCACTGATACACTTAAATAGTCAAATGATTTTGTCTACATATCACCATTTATTATGCACTAATAGTCCGATTCTCCTTATTCTACATTTGAAATTTCTACGGTATCTTTCTATTCCAATCGAATTCGCCGGTATCCACTCCAGACGTGCCCATACTTGAACTTAGGGGTTGTTCGTTTATTTGACTTCTAGGTGTATAAGTAAAACAAAAATTGTTTAGTTCTGTCTATTTTTTTAGTCTAAAAGAATTCTTGTTATATACGTTTTCGTAAAGAAATACCTTTTGATTTACTTTTAGTTTTTTTTTTTCATTTATAGTGATGTTTTTAACTTTAGAATAGAGTTTCTATTAGACATGAAACACTATGGGTTTTTCCGAAAAACTAACTATTTTGTTCACTTAAAGGTAGTTTGTTTCCTTATAAGCAACCCCCTTATTGTAGCTCTTGTACGTGATACTTTCGATAACTTGCTACAACAACTTAGATTTAGAGTTTGGCTACTAACTCATTTTTGTGTATTTTTCAGTGAAGTTGCCGGATATACTTATACATGTAAACATTGCAGAAGATACCTTGACAGAGTTGCACCAGAGTCTAGTGGATTTTCTCAAGTATAATTTTCAGTAAACCGATCGTACTGGTAGCATTCTTATGACATAGACATCATTCTTTCTCTTTTTAACTTGCGTGTGTGTTCTGCAGGTACCTACAGCGAAACCAGAGTGCTTTTTTCCTCTCAACTTACCATACCAAGGAAGAAACTGAAGCAGACAAGAACAAACAAGCTGACTAAATCCGCAAGTCACTTGTACATATATCATAGAACTAGAGCTGTTGTTAAACCAGGCTCATTGGAGCTATAAGAATTCGCATTTTGTTGAAACTGTTGTTCGATAAATATATACATATATATGTTTATCCAATCTTTGTAACTCTCAAGAGATTGTAGAATCTTTAAAACTATTGCTGCCTTTTATCAAATAAATGGATTTTTTTTTTAGTTTCTTATTCGACAATTTCTTCGTATTTCTCCTTGGCGTGAGTTTTTAACATTTAGACTACTGAGATGAATCATTGCTTGACTGAATTTTTCCTCCCATAAAGACGAGTTGCTGCTGAATCTAGATATTGTAGCATCATGTAATGCTTGATCTGAAGCAAGGAGGCCGAGACCTTTTTCTACATTCTTGTAGTACATGGTATCGAATGCGTACGGAGTCACTACATCTAAGGGAACCATCAAATTTGAGTACCGGAAATTCCTTGGGCATCTTCGTTCTAGCTGTGCAGCGTAGTGTCTGTTCATTCTTGGATCTGACAATAATGTGTTGTTATAATTGTACAATCTGTTCCAGATTGACGAACAAGTAGCTGAGCCTATGGTATGGGCACCTGCACAGATTCATATTTCTATTAGCAAGGAGCTGAGCCTATGGTATGTGCACCAAGTTAGAGAATATCTAGTCTATATAGGTGTAGGCTTTATAACTTTAACATAATAATAACGTGCGTAAAACATTTCATCTTCTAATATATTAGTAAATGAAGAAGATTTGGCTAAGTTTACCTGAAAGTGTGATCATCTCATCAACTGACATGCCGTGCCGAAGAAAATTTCTCTTCAGTTCGGGAAAAGATGATTGAGGGATTGGTAAACTCATAACGGCTTGTACCGATGAAAACGTTGTATCTTTCCGGCCAAGTGGAACTTTCCAGTACGGTCCTCCTGCCTAATAAAGCTACAATCTTTGAATTATCATACACTGACGAAAAAACGAATACTGTTATATTGTGAAAAAACTGATCTTACTAATCTAACAGTGTCTCTGGCCGTAAGAGCTAGAATGTCAGCGCAAGAAACTGTTAACGGACAGGTGATTTCTAGTAAGATCTTAATCAAATCGATTAGTATGTAGCCTCTTAGACTCCGGCTAGGGAGTGCTACCTTCTTTAGTGGAGGATACCCAAAAGCACTATCTAACAAAATAGATGCATCACATCCCTTGCAAGACACGCCATCAACTCAAGAACTTATTAACTCATCTTTTTTGTTTTCAATCCATTTCATATATATAACAAATTGTAAAAACAGCAGAAGAAAAAGGAGGCAAGTGATTAATACTTACCCCAACAAAGCAATCATGGTAATGGAGACGCAAGAGAGAAGGGGGCAAAGAAGGGTCAAGCTTAGAAATCAACCACATAACTCTTGACACTGTCTTCTCTGCCGATGGACATGAATCTTCGTAATAGTTAGTGCTTAGTAATGATACTTGTCCAACTTTGAATGAGAAACTTAATATTATTATCGCCAGAATTTTAAATCCTAGCGTTATCTTCATTAGTTTTGTTGATATCATAAACTACAAGAATATTTTTTTCTTTATTATGAGAGGTTTCTATTGAGTAATTGTTGACCAATTTCTTACTTACTTCTGTTATCTTTGTTAGATTAGATAGGGAGCTGCAATTGTGTGCATGGTTGTTTACAGTTTAGGAACTCGTCGATTCTTCACCAGATTAGCTATGCTTGCATTTTAGGTCTGGTGAAATTTAGGCTGGGTCGGATTTAGAGTTAACCTGGCTAGTTATTGTTACGCGGCATACTCGTTATAGCCTTAATCACCAAATCGTCGCGAAATCGGTATAGTTTCCATTCAGATGGTAAAAGCTGAATCAATCGTTGTTTACTCATTTATTTGTAATTCTATACGAGCTTGGGCTCGATATATAGGTTTTGAGTTGTCTGCATATATCTTAACAAGTCATGTTAAGATATTCGAGTTAGAATCCAATAAAAAAGATTGAATCCATACCACTGTGGTTCTCAAAATGTGATCATTACACGTTATGCAACAGATATAGTTTTTAATGGTGTGCGGCGTCCTGAAGCGATAAGTGGTCTGAATGTCGCGGCATCGAGGCGTTGTCGCGGTGTTCGTCTTTCCGTTCATAAAAAATATTACTTATTTATAAAATATTAAGTATATAAAAGTAAAAGACGAGTTAAGATAAGATTTTAGAGAAGCGGAGATAAAGGTAATAATATAGTAGTTAAATATATAAAAAACAATAAATAAACTTTTGAAAACAATCCTACATATGCTCAATAATTACCTATAATTTTTTAAAAATTTATTAGTAGATAAGACCAAATTGGAGAATTCAAATTTGAGTTTAATAAATCAGAGTGTGACAATGAATTGCTGAATTGTATTTTGCTTTTGCAAACATGATATATTTAAATTATAATTAACTGTTATAATTTTGAAAAGTTTAAATAATAATAGAAAATGGTTTGACAGTTATATATAAACTTATAATAAAAAAAAAAATTATGGAGTTGAAACGATGATCTACAAAAATTAGAAAGATTTTCAAGGGAGGATATTTGACAAAATTTTTAGTTTGTGTGGGCTGAGCAATAAGGCTCTGCCTAAACGGATTTTATGGCGCCTAGCTACAATGCTGAAGCGTCGCCGCGACGAGCACCTTATCTACCAGAGGATCTCACTTTATCTATTAAAGGACCTCGCCTTGACATGAAGTGATGCAGCTTCATATATCAGTCAGCGCGGCGCCTTTTAAACTATGACGACAGGACGCTTAGTGTTTGTGTGTTGTGTTCTCTCGAAGACTTGTTGCACAGAAGACTATGCAACCCTAGCCAAACTGAAGTTATAAATGACTAAAGAGCTCTGTGATGGATGCCAATGCCACCCGGCATAGGTACGGATTCGGTTGGGGAGGTACAGACACAAACAATGACTGGGGTAGAGAAATAAAAATCATAAACCATAAAGCAACTAGAGGGAGGGTAGAAACATGGATGACCCGTGGGCCGTGGACTAATCGGTGTTCGAAAGTCTAGCCGAGCAACTTCTAACATTCCTAGTGAGAGCGGTTTCGAAAAAACGTACATTATTCTACGCTGGTTAAAAAAAATCTGTCAAATGATATTTCCACCATTCCTCGTTCACTTTTTTTTTTAAATACTTATTTCTTTATAAATTTTACTTCCACTATTTCTTTGACAAAATTTAATTAAAATATGGTAAATTTATAACAAATAGGCCACTAAGTAAAACAAATTAACTATCTTTATAACCACGCTATATATTATAATGTTTTTGTTGCCGAAAGTCTTTTTTTTCCCTAGACGTTAATAATAACTTATAAATAACAAAGAGAGAAGTAGTCGCAGGAGACGGCTAGGGTTTTGTGTTTATTAGAAAATGTTTTTTTTTGTATTGAATTGTTTTTTTTTAATGCAAACCCAAGTAAGGCTCTCAATATATAGAGAACTTAGAGGACTATACAAGGAAACTTAATACACTGAATATTCTAACACTCCCCCTCAAGTTGTGTAGTGGGATCACCAATACCCAATTTGGATAAAACTGATTCGAATGTTCTTGCAGCAACCGCTTTTGTCAGGATGTCTGCCAGTTGGTCTTCAGATCTAACAAACGGAAGTTCGACTGTCTCATCTTCAATCTTTTCTTTTATGAAGTGCCTATCTATTTCAACGTGCTTTGTTCTATTGTGCTGTACCGGGTTCTCTGAAATCTTAATCGCAGATTTATTATCGCACATTAACTGAGTTGGACACTTCAGGGGGGATCCGATTTCTTTCATTATCTTCTTTAACCAAAGTATCTCGGTAATCCCCTTAACGATTCCTCTAAATTCTGATTCAGCACTTGACAATGATACTACTTTCTGTTTCTTACTCCTCCAAGTCACCAAGTTACCTCCAAGAACAGTAAAGTAGCCAACAGTTGATCGCTTGTCGTTAGGATTCCCTCCCCAATCAACATCTGTGAATACTTTAACATCAAGGTGTCCATTTTTCTTAAAAATTATGCATATTCCTGGTGTGCCTTTGAGATATCGAATAATCCTCATTACTGCCTCCATATGGTGTTCCTAAGGATGATGCATGAACTGGCTAACTACTCCCACCGCGTATGCAATGTCAGGTCGAGTGTGAGCTAGGTAAATCAATTTTCCCACCAACCTTTGGTACATTTCTTTACTCGTTGGTCTGGCCCCTTCAATTATCTTTAGTTTGTGATTTACAGCCATAGGAGTGTTATTTGGTTTGCAATCCATCATGCCAACTTCAGCTAATAAATCCAATATATATTTCTGTTGGGAGATATATACCCCTCCTCTTGACCTAAGAACCTCGATTCTTAGGAAATACTTCAATCCCCCAAGGTCTTTCATTTCGAAATCCTTAAAGAGGATTTTCCTAAGAGAGCTAATTTCTTCTTCGTCATTCCCCGTTATAATCATATCGTCGACATATATTATAAGACAAGTGACTAATTCTCCTCTCTTTTTATAAAACAAGGTATGATCCCCATTACTCTGTTTGTAGCTATACTGCTTCATTGCCATTGTAAATCTCCCAAACCAAGCACGAGGAGACTTTTTGAGCACATATAGTGCCTTTTTCGGTTTACATACCTCATTTTCTTGAAAACCATCAAAGAACCCTGGTGGGGGTTCCATATATACCTCTTCTTCCAAGTCTCCATGTAAGAAAGCATTCTTTACATCAAATTGATGAAGAGGCCAAGCCAATCTTTATTCGCGGTTATTGAAAGTAAAACTCTAATAGTGTCAATCTTTGCAACCAGATAGAACGTTTCAGAGTAGTCTATACTATATGTTTGTGTATATCCTTTAGCAACCAATCTTGCCTTGTGTCGCTCAATGGTGCCATCAGATTTATATTTTATATTAAACACCCATCTACACCCGACTGGTTTCTTCCCTTGTGGTAACACACAATTCTCCCATGTACAATTTCTTTTTAGAGCTTCCATTTTGGTATTCATTGCTTTATGCCATTCAGTCATCTTCTTAGCTTCTTGAGCTATTTTAGGGATTTGTTCAGAGAGAATTGTAGCTGAAAACGCCTTTGCAATCTTTGTCATTCCTTTCTTGTCCGTTTTTACTGGATATGTAGAAGCACGAGGAACGTGTTCCGGTGAATACCGGTCAGGAGGAACCCCTCTATTTTTTCTTGGGGGAAGAACCAGAGTTTGAGTTTCAACAAATGAACTTCCTGAAATGTCATGGTCAGTAGCATTTTGTGAATTATGACATCGTAAATTGTTTACCTCTTGATTGACATTTTCTTCGGCTGATTCACTTGTAGTATCCATAACATTTATTTCTTGTTGGACATTGTCTTCGGGAGAATCATCGATGGTAAGAACTGCCTCGCCAGTCTCCTTTATGTTGGAAGAGGCGTGTTCGGTAGCGCCATCTACCGACTATGTCGGCACATCCTCAAAGTAACTTTCATATAGGAACCAGTCGATTGATTCACTTACTTTCTCCCCCTGAGCACGAGATTGGTGGTCAAAAAAATAAATGGATTCTAAGAAGTCATAGTCCATGGTGACATGGATTCGACGAGTAATCGGATTGTAACACCGATAGCCCATTTGATGGACACCATACCCAACGAATACACAATTTTCAGCACACGGATTAAGTTTGTTTCGACTAGTTTTAGGGATATGAATAAACACCGAACAACCAAAGACACGATGTGGTAAGATCATAACAGATGGAATTGTAACTTGGGTGGCAAGCAATTGTAATGAAGTTTTATTTCCTAGACATCGGGTTGGTAGACGATTTGCAAGATACGTGGTTGTAGCAAAAGCTTCTGGCCAAAGAGAATGAGGAACTCTAGATTCAATCATAATAGCACGAGTTTTTTCAAGTAAAGTACCGTTTTGTTGAGGTGTGTTTGGACAAGTAGTTTTATGGATAAGACCATTTGTTTTGAAAAAATTATGTATTGTTTGGTTGACAAACTCTGTTCCATTATCAGAACGGAGAATCTGTATATTTTGTTTTTCCAATTGAGTCAAAATCCTTTTGTAAAAACAAACAAATATTTTTGGTACTTCCGATTTATGTTTCATGAAGTATATCCAAGTCATTCTTGAGAAATCATCTACAAATAAAACAAATATCTGATTTTATTGTTAGTGGAATTTGGTGCTGGACCCCAAACATTATAATGGATTAGCGAAAAAGCATAATCAACTATAGTATTACTTTGATTAAATGAGACCCTACGATTTTTTGCAAGAATGCAGGTTTCACATTTCTCATGAATGGAACTATTCAAAAAAAAGACTAGGAAACAAACTTTTAGGATAGCTAAAAGAAGGATGACCAAGTTGTCGGTGCCATAACCAAAGTTTCCTTTCGGTTGTTCCGTGAGCAAGCATGGCATGTCCCTTATGAACTACCTCATCAACATAATAGAGACCTCATTGTTCAGTACCACGCCCAATGATCTCCTTCGTACAAATGTCCTGTAAAATGCAAAAAAATGGATACATAAGAACCACACAATTGAGTTGTTTTGTCACTTGACTAACAAATAATAACTTTAAGGATAGTGAAGGAATGTAGAGGCAGTTTTTAATTTCCATTTTTTCCGAAAAAATAATTGAACCTCCCCCTTTGACTTCACAAATTTCTCCACTAACAGTCTCAATATGGGACTTCTTTGGAGATGACATGTCACCAAAGGTTTTAGGATCATAAGATATGGTGTCCGTAGCCCCGTAATCAAAGATCCAATTCATTGATTTCTCAAACCCTTTACCTCCAATTTTTTCATAGGAGTTCGCCGCCATTCCTCCAAAACTAGTGCCACTTCCTTGCTCATTTTTAGTCGGATCTTCACCGCCACTTGTAGACGAAGCCCGTTTGACGTTAGATCTTAAACGCTGGTTATTTTTCCCCTTATGACTATCCTCCCACCATTCTGGATAGCCAACCAGCTGGAAACATGTCTCTTTAGTGTGTTTCTTCATCCCACAATGAGTGCAATGCAACTTGGATTTATCTTCTTTATTTTTGGATCGGAATTTAAACCTCTGTGCAGAATCTTTAGCAGCCAAACCCATTCCAATTTCAATCGAGTCTCTATCAAAAGAACTTGATTTTAGTATATTAAGCCTGGCCATTTCCTTTCGTATTGTAGCATATGCTGTTTCCACGGAAGGAAGATGATCCTTTTTCAGGATATCTCTCTTAACTGGTTCCAGCTTGTCATTAATCGCCATTAGCAATTGATAGAGTCTTTGTTCTTGAGTCTTCTTATTGTAGATCTGAATGTCTTTTGGGTCTTTCATAGGGTTTGGATCTCGCCTATCTATAGACATCCAAATGTTCTGCAGTTTATTCCACAATCTTCTAGTGTATCGGACCCTTGCCTTAATAAATTAGCCCTCTTATGAAGGTCAAACACCTGTAACGAATTTGTACCAGAACCGTATGTGGTGGCTAACCCATCCCAGAGGGCTTTTGCAGTAGGATATTGCGAGACATTATTCACCAAGCTGGATTCAAGATTCTGGGTAATCCATGTGAAAACACATTGATCATCTTGTTCCCACCTTGTATATGTGTTGTCAGTTTTGGATGGAGGTGTCGGCTCCCCTGTAATGTGAGAACCTTTCCCCCTTCCCCCAATTTCTTTATTCATCAGGTTTGCCCATAGGGCATAGTTGTCACCACCGAGTTTAATCCCTAAGGATAAATTCTCGGGGTTAGTTGTTTGTTTTGTGTTCCGAGACCATTTCTCAGGATGGCAGCAATCTGCATTGTTAATTCATCAGGGATTTGACGAACCACGACTTTATTGCCAGCCATCTTTGTTGAGGATGCTCAAAATTTCCAGAATCACCCGTGCTCTGATACCATGTTAAATAACAAAGAGAGAAGTAGCGGCAGGAGGCGGCTAGGGTTTTGTGTTTATTAGAAAATGTTCTTTTTTGTATTGAAATGTTTTTTTTATAATGCAAACCCAAGTAAGGCTCTCAATATATAGAGAACTTAGACGCCTATACAAGGAAACTTAATACACTGAATATTCTAACAATAACATATATAGTTCCATAAATATCTAGATTTATCAAATATTATGGCCCCATTATTTCACTAAGCCGCTTTTTTAATTAAAATTATTATTCAATTTCGATTACTTCAACTTCGGTACAAAAATGAATGAATTTTTTAAATGTACATATATAGTTTTTTATTGATGGTACGATTTAAAGGAATAGAATATGTTTTAAGTTAGAAGTTAAACCTATCTCTTAATTAGCGTGTCAAAAAATATTTCATTGACATATTAAATCGCAAGCTAAATGTTTGATAATGTGGTATTAATTTATGTTAATTCACTTAATAAATTTTGGAGAGTAAGATAACGTTTAAATCTATATCAGTTATTTAGCTCAATGTTTATTAATGTAAACTTAAAAAAATCCTTTAGAAATCATACTCCCCCTAAAATTTTAGTACGATGTCTTCAATCCAACAACTCTTCTTTATTAAAGTGAATATCTAATATGACTTATTTAATAGATATTCCAAAAACAATTATTAGTCATCGTCAATGGCTTCATTTCCTAACTAAAACTTCAAAACTTCATCCTAAAATGGAGATATATCTTATAACTTTATTTGATCATCGTAAGATATCATAATATGTATTAGTAAACATGCATAAATTTAATATTTTTTAATCTCTTTTGACATAAATATGAACATCAATTTTGCATAAATGCATATGTGATCATAAGCCAAAATTCATCAACAAAAAAAAAGATTGTTAGGGTGGCAACCAAAGTCCTACATCTCACATCGGTTAGACATGGGAAGGATCAGTGGTATATAAGTAAGAACATATCTCAACTAGTATGAGACCTTTCGGAAGTGGACCAAAACCAAAGTCGGGCCTTCGGACACCAAAGCGGATAATATCATACTAGTATTGAGATCGTGTTGTTCTTACTTATATACGGAGTCGGAATATGTTGATCGAGCCCCCAAATTCTTAACACGTGGTATCAGAGCGCCAGGCCCAGACGGAACGTGATAGTGGTGAAATTCTCTGAGGTCGAACATGAATAAGTTGAGCTGCTCTAGAGATCCTAGTTCGGAGTGCTCGTTGCTCATCAAGCGGTGGTACTTGATTGGAGTGGGAGTGACGCTAAGGAACAATACAAAGTGGTCTAATAGGAGGTGAGCAGTAGCATTTGTAGTGCCTCTAGATGTCCGGTAGACTGTCAACCTGATTAGAGTGGGCGGATGGAAGTCAATTGAGAGGAGGCTAAATTAGTACGTTGTTCGAGAGAAGGATTTGTTAGGGTGGCGACCAAAGTCCTACATCCTACATCAGTTTTGACATGGGAAGGATCAACGGTATATAATTAAGAACATATCTCAACTAGTACGAAGCCTTTTGGAAGTGGACCAAAAAAGCAAAGTTGTGTGGGCCTTCGGGCGCCAAAGCGGACAATATCATACTAGTGTTGAGATCGTGTTGTTCTTACTTATATACAGAGGTGTAATATGGGGACCGAGCCCCCATATTCCCAACAGAGATCGTGCAATAAGTCCTCAAATATGAAAATTTGCCAACTCATTCTTATGATAGTAAGACCATACGCCAGCTAATCTCCATGATAAGACACCGAGTGATCTCCATGATAATAAGACTATACGCCAAGTGATCTCCATGATAGAAATCTAAATGATCTTTATAATAGAAAGGTTATACGCAAAATAATCATCGTGATAAAAAGGGTTAAGTCAACTGATCTCCACGATGCAAGGTTATAAGCCAAGTGATCTTCATAATTGGATAAAGCTTTAAGACAAGTGATCTCTATGATAGACTATTATGTGATATACATGGTAGAAAGAATAAATGCCAAGTGATCTCCATAATAGAAAGAAAGACTAAACGTCACGCTTTATCCATGATAATGACGAAGAAGGTCGTATATAATGTAAACAACATAGTGAATAAGTCAAGCCTAAATTTGAAAAAACCAACCGGTTATGCAAGTGGCCATGGTGAGCCTTGAATTAGGAGTCAAATTGTAAATTACGGTTAGTTAACCAAACCTGAGATGAATACACTACATGGTTATGCAAGGGGCCATATTGAGCCCTGACCTACGAGTCAAATTGTAAAACACGGTCAATTAACCAAACCTGAGATGGAAACACCATAAGGTTATGCAAGTGGCCATATTGAACCTTGACCTACAGGTCAAATAACAAACTTGTTAATAAACCAAGCCTCCACAACTATTAATTGGCCATATTGTATTGTTGCTTACGAGTCAAACATATATAACGACCTCTACAACGAGCAAAAAATCATAAATATGTTTCCACAATAAGTATGCTGCCAAGATTAAAAAAAAGTTAATTATTAAGAAACCATTTGTTCAAATAGAGAATCTCTTTCAACATCAACTTCTTCAACTCGACCAATAAATAGGAGGAGGAGATGCAATGATAGCAAGATACTTGAGAGATATCAAACAAAGTATGTCGACTTGAAGCATGCCAACTTCGAGTACAAATCTAAAATCTAGATAAGGAATTTAGTTGGATGACAAAGCTAAAGATATTCCTTAATTCATCCTTTAGCAAAGAGTGGAAGGTCTACTCATCCATATCCAACAAAAAATCAAAGCATACCGAAAATATAGGTAACACCCTAGCAGCCTACTAATTGTTAGCTTTACTTTTTCTCTTTGGAAAAATAGAGTTTTTTTTTATCATCAAGAGAAAATTTAGACGATAAAGGTTTTAGTGAAGCATGAACAATTAAGTACGAACCAAAATTGGAGACGACTCGAGTAACAGTTCGTCTAAAAAACTCAATAGCCAAGCTATTGAGAAGGGGTGACCACCAAACTATTGAAACGATCGTGAGATGATTCGTGTTTGCAACCATTTAAAGAAAGACCAATCTTGATAATATTTTTTGCATCTGCAGTAATACCACTAAGAAAATTTTAAAAATCACGTGTTAAAAATAAAATATTAACAACATCAGGTATTAAGACGAAATATTAAAACAAAAAATTTAACAATACCACATATTATATTCCGAAACTCTTTCGAAACTAAACAATAGTTAATATTTTTTTAAATACCACCCGGTATACTCCAAAACTTTGTCAAACCAAAACACTAATTAATAACTTTTTATTACGTGATAATATAATTTTAAATTTTTTGTACGACGAATCTTCAACCTCATCCTTCTTTATTATTTAAAATAATAGTTTGTTTCATCAACTTTTAATACGATCCTTTTTATGAAGGTATAGAAAACAAAAAGAAATGAAAAAGTAGAGAGATTTAGAAAGATGTAGAGCGGATTTAGAGAGTGTGTGAGTTTGGATTTGGAGTCTCCTTTATTTATAGGGGAGACCCATTAAAAAACTTCAAAATTTCGAAAAACAAAATTGTCCGGGTCATCCGGAATATTATCCGGATGCCCCGGACTATTGTTGCGGAGCATCAGGACGAATTTTCCGGAGGCCCGGAGTGAAAATTCGGGGCATCCGGAGAATTGTCTCGATGCCCCGGACTTTTACTTTTTTTTGAATTTTTGAATTTTTGAAATTTTATTAATGATTTTTTTTTAACTATGTTACTTGTTTGGTTTTTATTATTAATGAATTGTTTGTTTTGCTTCTATTTTTTTTTATTAAATGTTATTTAAATATCTTTCAATTTCAATTTTTATTTTGTTATTTAAAGTAATTTATTTTTATACATATACTTATACAATTCTAAACAAATAAATTTAAACTTAAATATTGAATAGTTCGAAAATAAAATAAACTATTTAAATCATCTAAACATAAACACTTCAAATATTAAATAAAATATCTTAAATATCTAGTGTGTTCAAACAATATACAAATATACAAATCATTTTACAGTTATATTATTTACAATATCTTGTTTAAGACAATCAAATTATTAATTTTATAATCGTAAAAATATTTTGAATAAGATTAAAATTTATAATCAAAACTAGGGATGAAATTTTTTCCCAAACCCGGGGATACCCGATTCGAGCCTACCCGATGGGTTGGGTTATGGGTTTAAAAAAATTTCAGCCGAAGGGTCGTTGGTTTGAAAATTTACTAGCCGGGTTTGGGACGGGTTATGGGTTTAACAAAATTTCCACGGGTACCCAAACCGAACCCGACCCATTGGGTAATACGCGGCGGGTACCCACTAAATTAATATTATATAAAAAAATTAAATTATTTAATATTATTTAACAAACTTTAAAATAAAATTACTGATAGCCCAAAAATAATTTATTATTTGTCAATATATATAATATATTTTGAAAAATATTATTCTAAATTTAAACATTTAATTTATTTTTTTAATTTAATTTTTACAAATATTTTGTTTTTTATCTCTAAAAACTGAGAATAATCAGTATATTTTCAAAAACATCATCCTAAATTTGTTAATTAAACAAAATATCATTCTACATTTTGCTAATTATAATGATTATAGTATATTTTGACAAATATCATTCTACATTTAAATATTGAATTTGATTTTTCAATATCTCTTTTAAAAATATTTTTTTATTTTTCTGTCAAATAATAATATTATTAATTAAATTCATAAAATATTTACTAACATATACCCGAACCATATATTAATTATTAAAAAAAATTTACTAACATATTTAAATTTGATATTTTTAAATATATTTCATTTATTTTTTGGAATTAATATAAAATTCTAGACGATCTAATAATATTTTTAATCAAATAAAAATAAAAATATTTACTAACACATACCAAAACTATATATAAATAATGAATAGATATATTTTCTTATTAACATATAGTATATTTTCAAAAAATGTAAATATTAAATTTGAATTTTTAAAACCTCCATGGATACCCACAGATGGGTACCCGAACCCGGCAGGTTTGGGTGTGGGAAAAAAATATTACCCCGATGGGTACGGGTTTGGAAAGACGGGATGGATTACGGGTTTAGCTATACCCGCACCCATCCCGACCCATTGACATCCCTAATCAAAATACAGTTATATATATTTTATTTAATATATACCTAATATTAAATAAAATATCTTAAATATATAAATATAATCAAACATATAAAATCATATTACAATTATATTTTTTAGAATATAATTGCTTTGATTATAGAATTTCGAATAAAAGGATATAGTATTTAAATTAAAATATAATAAATAACATAATTAACTCGTTTATATTGTATATATCTCCATTATTAAAATTAGATTTAATTAACACTTGCAAATTAATTTTAAATAATATTATAAAATATTTTGATAAACGGTGCGTAAATTGTTTTTGGGTAACGTGTGAAACTGATCCATTATAACTGCAAACCGCCAGAACTGCCAACTTTCAAACCGTTAGAAATTTTTAAACTATTCTGACAGTCACGGTTTGAAGCGTTTGACACCCCATTGTAGGACGCACAAAATTAAAAACGTCTATTTGCTGAACCGTTTATCTTTGAAGTATAGCCGAATAGAGTATTCTTCGGTATCTAGAAATCCTGACATGAGTTGGATTTGAATCTGACAGATTCTCGTGTCACAAAATAGTGCTGGATCTCGAATAAATGTGATTAATTGCAGTATTTGGAACAGAGAAAAGGGATTGTAATATGGGCCTTCAGGTTCTGCAGAATAACTTTCGGCCTTTTATAATGTTTTAAAAGGGACCACTCGATTTATAACGTATTAGGTAATGTTCCGGGAAATTTGTTAGACAAAAGAAACAATTATGAATGCAATTGATAAATTTAATGTGATGGAAGAGTTTGAAATAAGTAGAACTGTAGAAGATCTTTTAGGATATGATTCACTTACTTTATTTTGTATTCATATCTTTTAAGGAATTTCGGTTTGTATCCCTTTCACTCTATTTTGATAGTTATCACGTCTCTTTTTTGAAAAACATAATTCAACCATATAAATTATTAACTATATTAATTTGTTAGAAAGTATTCTAATAGAACATTCTATTTGAAATTTAAATCATAAATAAAGATGTTAACCATAATGTGATTCGTAAACAGATTATTCGATTGAAATTATCAAATATTTATAAATAAATAAAAAATATTTTTTACCTATGAAAAATAAAGAAAAGTATCGGTAAATACTTTTTCAACTATGTTATTACCCGGCGGTACCCGTTTTTTGGATAGTGTCACTTGGTACCTCGAACTGAAATTTGGACAAAAATACCCCCAACCAAATATAGGCGCGCGCTGGTAATAAAAAAAAAACTGGTACAATTCTCAGGATGCGAATTGCTTGCAAATTCTCATGATGCGAATTGCTTGCATTTTCTGAACGATTCTCATGATAAGATGCGAATTTCTTGCAAATTTCTGAACGATTCTCATGATAAGATGCGAATTGCTTGCAATTTCTGAACGATTCTCATGATAAGATGTGAATTGCTTGCAAATTTCTGAACGATTCTCATGATAAGATGCGAATTGCTTGAAACTCTAAGGATTTCTGAACGATTTAAAAAAAATGGTACAATTCTCAAGATGCGAATTGCTTGCAATTTCTGAACGATTCTCATGATAAGATGTGAATTGCTTGCAATTTCTGAACGATTCTCATGATAAGATGCGAATTGCTTGCAAATTTCTGAACGATTCTCATGATAAGATGCGAATTGCTTGCAACTCTCAGGATTTCTGAACGATTAAAAAAAACTAGTATGAAAAAAAAACTCGTACAATTCTCAAGATGCGAATTGCTTGCAACTCGTAAAATTTTATTTTTAAAAAAAATCAAAAAAAATCATCAATGGATCTAGTTTTGTTCATTTTTAAAAAACAAAAGTGATGGTACTTTCATTTATTTTTTTCGAGCTCTGGTTCGAAAGATACAGATCTTTTAAAAATAAAATTAAAGGAAAAGTAGGAAAGAGAAGGAAAGAGAAGGAAATAGAAGGAAAGAGAAATTTTGGTTATGTGGCTGTTCATGAATGGTGAGTGTAGTTAGGGTATTAAAATAAAGTTAGGTACTATGTCCCAATTAGGCAGTTGAGTTGGGTATTAAGTAACAATTGATCAAACCTTGGGTGGTAAGTGACAATTGAATAGTTGAGTAGGTACCTTTGGTACAATTTCCCTAAAAAATATTACTTTATCATATTTTTGTCTTTTATCTCGTTTTTATATGGATTTTAACATTTGAGACATGTCGAAGAATATTATGAAGAATAATATAAAGATTGAAAGATAATTGAATTGGGGGAGAACTGAAACTCTAGAATTTTATTCACAAATCTCTCAAGCGTTTACATTTTGATGTATGATTTATATATACTTCGACTCTACATCTCCTCTACCGAGATCAGTTAATTTGTTACTAAGTTGTTACAATTAAACTTGATTCCAATTGCGCTAACTAACTTTTGAATTCGTTTCATAATAAACTAACTAACATCAAATTGCTTAGTTTTCTTTCCAACTACATTCGTTCAATTGCTCTTCACTTGCTCTTCACTACTGCATCCATTTTAACCACTATATTTATCATCCCCCCTTCAAGATGGACTTGAAAATACTCGAGAAGGGACATCTTGGACTTTAACGAAGATAAAGTTGGACCAAATAAAGCTTTAGTAAACATGTCTATCAACCAGACTTTAGTTGAGACATGAGAAAGATAAATAAAACCTCCCAAAAACTGATTGCGAACTATATGACAATATATGTCAATGTGTTTCGTTCTCTTATGAAAAAATTTGGATTCGATGATTTGTGAGGTGTTGCTATATTGTCACAGAATAGAGGAATTGGAAAGAGAATGAGAACTGCCAGATCTGACAAGATATAAGAATTCCATTGTAACTCACAAACAGTGGAAATCATGGCTCAATATTCTGCTTCAGCTGAGCTTTTAGTGACTGTGGCCTATTTTTTTGTCTTCCAAGATATCAAAGCACATCCCAAAAATACACCATAGCCAGTGAAAGACCTCTTTGTTTCACAACAAGTTGTCCAGACTGCATCATTATAGGCTTCGAGAATTAAAGACAGACTAGCTGCATAAAACAAACCTTGAGAAGAGTTTATTTTAAGTATTTAAGAACATGAAGTGCCGCTGACCAGTGACACTCCTTTGGTTCATTAACATACTGGTTAAGCTGTTGTATTGTATATGTGATATTAGGCTTAGTAAAATTCAAGTATAACAATTTACATATGAGCCTTCTGTAAGCATTATTACTCTCCAGAAGTTGTGTATCAATAACAACAAATTTAAGTCCAGTAACTATGGGAAGTGAAGTTGGTTTGCAGCCTAGCAACCCTACTTCAGTCAAATATCCAACACATACTTTCTTTGGTGAATATAGATATCATTTTGGTTGTTGAATCACTTATATTCCTAAGACAAACTTAACATATCTCAGGTCTTTAATAGTAAATAGCTGATACAAATATCCTTTAATATCATGTTCTTGTAAGGCTGAACAAATAAGTATCAGAAGTTGATTGAACAAATCCATATTTGATTAAACTCTCTATGAGAGTGGATTACCATTGCATGAATGCCTACTTTAATCCATAAATGGATTTCAATAGCCTGCAAAATCTATGATCTCCTGCCCCAACAATCTTGGAGGTGGCTTCATATTCACAACCTCATCTAAGGTGTCATGTAAAAAGGCATTATTAACATCAATTTGGTGCACATGTCATTTTCTTGCAGCAACTAAAGTAAAAAATACTCTTAACTGTCACAGACTTTCCCACTGGAGAGAAATTGTCTATGTAATCCTTTCTTTCTATTTGAGTGTATCCCTGAGCAACCAAACAAGATTTCAACCTTTCAATGATTCCATCAGCTTTCCGTTTGACCTTATACACCCATCTGGATTCCACAACTTTTTTCTTAGATGGAAGTGTAGTCGATTCCCAAGTTTTGTTAGCTTCGAGTGCCTGTAATTCTTGATTCATACTAATAATCCAACCTTGATGATTCTTAGCTTGATTATATGATTGTGGTTCAATTACAGTTGACACATTGGCCAAAAATTCAACATGAGATGCATGCAAATAATTACAAGAAATAAAAGGAAAAACTATGAGGGAGATGAGGAGAAGACAAACAGTTTGAAGACATGTCAAAATTATGAGTAATAGAGGATACATAGTCTTGCAGTCAGGATGATTTTTTTCTAGTGCTTACCCTAAGAGGTCCTATTTTGGCTTCATTTACAATATCATGCATGGCTATATCAGTATTAGTAATTACTCTCGGAGGAGAATCATTTTCAGTACTGGGTTAACAGAAAGAGAAATAGTTTCAACTACAAGAAGTGGGGACTGAATGTTAGCATTAGTTACTGCAACAACTAGTGAAGGTATTGGCTGACTTGAATGGAATTTTTGTTTGTAAGGAAAGACTTTTTCCCTAAAAGAAACATCTCTAGTAACAAATACCTTATGGGTTTCTAGATTATACACCCCATAGCCCTTTTGATTAGAATGATAACCAAAGAATACTGCTTTACATGCTCTTTGTGAAAATTTATCAGTTGGTTTAGAATTAATGGTAACAAAGCAGAGACATCCAAAAGATCTGAGATTTGACAAATCTACAGGTTTGTTTAAAAGCCTTTCTTCTAAAGTACTCTTCTATTTTAACAAAAGTGTGGGGGTTTTATTTGATGAGTCCGAATTCGAAGAGCTCCCCGGAAGGGTAGTCCAAAGTAAAACTCCCCGGAAATCGGACAGACCCCAAGACTATAATTCGAACAGGACTGATTGAACCGGACAGGAGATTTTGAACACTGCACGCATAAGGCAGTTCGAACTATGACTAAAGTACTAAAATACCTAAACACTATCTGACTAAGCTACCTGTACACCTGCTTAAAACTCATGGGTCTTTAAACATGACCCGGGTCCATTAAATTTGACCCGAAAGCCCATAAGGGCCCAAATCTTACACTATAAATGCCCAACCACCAGCATTAACTATGGGTAAGAAAAATTAACTGCTGCCAGGCTGCTTAATTCTCTCTCCACCCTTAAAACACTTTGAAACACCTTGAAATATATCAAAACACCCTTAAACACCACCACACCACAGTGAAACACCCTTACGCCGCCTTAAAACTCCACTTAAAATTACCAGCCTACCCTCAGGCTACTTTTATCCACACCATTATTGATTAAATATTTAGATGTTATGATAGCATCACCACATAAGCAATTAAGAAGTTTAGACTGAATCATTAAGGCTTTAGCTATTTTAAGAAGATATTGATGTTTTCTATCTACATGTCCATTTTTGTGGAGTATATGGACAACTGGTTTGATGAATTATGTCATGTGAAACCAGAAAATCATTAAGTTTATGATTGACAAATTCTGTGCCATTTTCACTTCTTAAAGTTTTAAATTTGTCTTGAAAAGTATCAATTTTTATTTTAAGTAGAAAAGTTCATACGTATTTTGTAAATTCATCCATAATGGTAAAGAAATAATTGTATCTATTGATACCATTAACCTTGTAAGGAACCCACACACCAAGATGAATGAGCTCAAAAATAGCAGAATTTTTAGTGTAACTGAGGTGAAAGACAAATCTTTGCTACTTTGTCAGAGGGCAGATTTCACATTTCGTATTAACATCAACATGTATATTTACATGAAAGTGTTTTTTAATTTTTCACGAGGACAGTGTCTTAATCTATTGTTCCATACATTGTGACTTATTGAAGAACCTATAAAAGAAACACTAGAAAAAGACTTAGGATTAACAAACAGATTTCTTATTTTAGCATAAATGGCTTCAATGAAACAGGACTCGAAAGAGTTTTCATCAATGGAATACAGACGATTGTATTGTCTCCCAACTCCAACCACTACTTTAATGTGTTGGTCCCGAATAAAAAAGTAATCATTTACGAACTTGAAAAACATATTTGATGAGGCAATACATTTACTCACGGAAAGGAGATTAAACTTGAACGACGGTACATAGAAATAATTATTAATGTCAAGCTTTCATGTACCTTAACAGAACCTTTGAGGTTAACAAATTTAATAATTCCATTCGGTAAGTAAATAGGGTGAAAATTTATTTAAAGCATAAGAATTGTGGAAAAGAGAGGAAGTGCATCACATATGATTAGTAGCCCCTGTGTCAACTATCAATAAACTATCAGTTTAATCACAAGTTCAGTTTCAAAAGGTTAATTCATACCTGCAAATTTCTTAAGATATGCAAGACTGTGAGCTAGATTCACCCTATCCATTCATGTCATGACTCTAGAATTACTCTTCATCATCTTTTCCAGATCTTGTTGTACTTTCATCACTGTACTCATCACACTTTTCACATCACTTCTTCTTGTCATTCCAGCCTTGTTATTTTAATTTATTTTCTCTCACCAATCTGGAAAGACATTGAGCTTAAAACAGTTATATTTTATGTGGCCTTTTAATGAAAATGGTCACACTTCATTCTGATCTGCCTCAGTTTATCTACATACTTTCTTGTATCTACCTAAACGTTCTTAACCATCATAGCAAAGTTGGTGTTTCCATTCCCCAAGAATTCTAAAGTAATATTCTTTTCAACAGACAATATATTGGCATAAGCCTTATTAAAAAAAGGTAAAAGATCCATCAACAAGATTTGATCATTTACTCCTTCATATTTTACATTCAAACTCATCAAGAACTGCATAAAATTCTCCTTTTCTTCTATGTTATAAAGTTTTCGATATCATCCACAACTACACTTAATAATGTATTTACAGATTAGAAGTTGCCTTAAGGCACCATTCTCATCCCATAGTCTCTTAAGTCTAGAAAAATATGCTACAACTGTCAAACTCCCTTGACTCAACATACTAATTTCTTTCTTTAGCTCATATATCATTGGCACATTGACAGTGTCATACCTCTTTTTAACTTCTTCTCATGGAGTTTGAGTGTTATCAACGAACATAAACTACTCTTTCAATGAGTCAGACATCGAATTGATGAGCCTAGAACAAATCATAGAATTTATCTCATTCAATTTATCATAGTTTGCATTATGTAAAGAAATTTCAGAAACTCTACATCAATGTAATTCAGCATTTGCTTAGCAGCCAAATGCATTATGAGTTTAATGCTCGTAATCACCATACTTGGATTATCCAAGCTGTGATTCTTCTCTAAATCGATATTAATGTTACGATTTGAAGCTCTAGAATTCAGACACGCTTCATTTTTGCCATTGATGCTGCGATATGAAGCTCCATAATTCAGAACTACTTCGTTCTCCATTTCTTCAATTTTGTCTAAGATTTTAAACCTAATCTCCATAATCAGGTAGCTAAAGAATCTCTCAATTCTAAACCTAATCTTAGCTCCAATCAATCAAATATTCCTAATCCTCTAAGGGCTATTCTGTTTCAGAAAATTCTGGATTTAGGGTATATTATAACTGAAGTCCCAAATTAATTTTAGGATTGTTCTTATTTGGTTCTCTTCATTTTTTTCAATTCAAACAATGAAAAACTTGTTAATCTATGTTATCAACAACATAAAGCATGTAAAATACTTGACTTGTTGGTTTCGGTTTTTGAGAATTGTAAAATAGGTACAAATCAACAAATCAAGACTAGATTGATCTTCCTGGAGCATTGCAAAGTTTGCAGACAAATGAAGATGAAATGAGCCAGAGTTGGAAGTTAAGTAGTTGTAGAAATAAATCAAGGAAAATGTGAATTAGAGTTGTCTTAGCTAAATCAATATCTTAAGTCTGTTATGTGTTAAAATATTTGATTGATTTTATTAAATCGGTTCTTTGTTTTAAGGAAACAAAATGAGTGGCTAAGGAAGAATTGTAATATATAAATTCTAGAGAGATAAGTAAAATAGTATCTCAGCTTTGATCAGTAAAAATTCAGAGCTTCATTAAATGTTTATTAACCTATTTATAGGTACATAAGGAAACTCAAACAGAATCAGTTACATCAAAAGGGTAAATTACGTTATGGTCATTTACATTGATAAACAATATTAATTTCCCTTCTTAACTTTACAATTCTTTTCTAACAACCTTAATGTTATTACATTAGGTGTCTGATAATTTATGTCCTTATCAAAGTTGAGTTTGACAAGAAAGTGTATTACTTGATCAATTTATTTCTTCCTCGCTGAAATCTAAGAAACCATGAGAAGGTTAGAAGAAGTTGTTGTCCTTACTTGCTGCAATATTTTCTTCTTGCTCTTTGATGGAGTAAAATAATGATATTCCATAGAGTTTGAAAGGTGGATCCAAATTGAAGAAGAGATTTTGTAAGATTGCAATCTGCTACAATGATAAAGGAATCGATCATTCTCTCATTTCAAGAATAACATAAGGTGAGTAAAAGAATGGAGTTATTATTAGCAGAAAATTAGTTTAATTTTTTTAGTGATTTAAGCGGGTAAAGAATTTAATTTGGCGTCTTAAATTAAATGGGTTTCCCATAAAAGTTGTATTACATCTCAATCGGGCTTTGGCTCAATATTAATAAAACATTACTTATTGCTTTAGAAAAAAAAATATTCTAAGGATTAATCTATTGTAAGAATTAAAAATATAGTATATTAAACATGAGTTTGGTTTTCTTTTTTATTTATTTAAAAAATTAACTTTTATAATTTAAAAATATGTACATTTTGTTTTCCAAAAACCAAAACTTTGGAGTCCCTCTAACAGATCTCTAAATGATTTTTCATAAATTTTTTATTATTTTACTATTCGTTGGCATCTTTGGTGGTCTTTCGCTTACCGACCAACCCCTGTCTGTACGACTCTTTGCTCTCTCTTGTCCTCGACTTTAAATGAAATCATTCACTCTTACTAGACGTGATTCTCCTTGCTTACACTATTATTTACAAGGTTCTTACTATAATTGCTGTCAATTGCAGTCATACTCTGATAATTTTCTCCTCTCTCATGAGATGAAGTTTTTATTTTTCGTTCCCATCCAGTCGATTGGTGTCATATCCATTACCGAGATCATAAGATTTGTTTTCCTCTAACATTTAGTTAGCAATTATAATGTTTTTTTTTTCAGAATTTAAAGTGCGATAGATATTCTTTACCTTGAATTACCTTAAAATAATATTAAAGAGACGTTGGGGCTTATAAGTGGGTCACTACTTCACACCAATAAATGCATCCTATTTTGGGTTAAGTTTTCTCTCTCCACATTTAATTTCTTAGTTTACTTAAATATTTGTAAATATCTTACCATAATTCTCTCTCACGTTAACACTATCGGGGTGATGATTGCCTATAATATTTCACTACCCCGAGAAACCCCGTTATGAGACATAAATACACTTACCGAATAACCGAAATTTTTTTCTCTATTATAACTCCAGTTTCTATTAGTAACATTATGATTTCTCAAACGTTGTGTTTCATAAATATTTTTTTTATCTCTCTCTATTTCAAAGATTTCAGTACTCCATGGTTAATACTATGACAAGCTCTTAACGTAAGAACAAAGGCTGTGTAATTGGATTGACTAGTCGACCAATGTAGTCGTAATATATTATCGAGCAAGTCGGAGAGTGTGGAGTACACGCTTGTAAGAATATATTTGATTAGTGGGTCCAAGGGGCATCTCCTGGTTGTGGTTAAATTTATTTTAAATGATAAGGCTATTGTGAATATTCATGGAAATTTTGAATTTGGAAAATTAATTCAAATTTGAATTTGAATAATTTTGGCCGTTTTTATCATTTAAAATTATAGCCGTTATTGGACTTAAAACTGTTTTATAGTTTTTGAAATTCGGTTGAATAAATAAGTATGGTTCTGTTGAAGAAATAATAACAACAACAAAAATTCATTCTCGTTGTTCAAATGCATACGCTCTGATTTTATCCGGTTGAAAATTTTGGAGAACCACCAAAATAATTTCAATCTGAAATTGTATAAACAAGACTTCGGAGTTTATCCGGAAATCTCTAAACAAAATTCCCAACAAAAGATTGAAATTATATGTTCTTGTTTTATGAAGAGATTTGTATGAAGATATTCTTGTTTTATGCAAAGATGTGGATGAAGATTGAAATGAAGAAATGTTTTCTCATCTTTAAGAGAATCCATAATCAAGTATCAAAATATTGGATTTATGGTATCATCGTCCTGTAAGTTTTTCTCCCTGACTCTTACTCATGGATGAAAATGGTGATAATTTCTGAATTTTTTAAAATTCTGTAAATGATACACGCACTGAAAATACTTGAACTGATTGTATATACGAAGAAAGCATATTTTGGTTTTTTGTATATATACTATCATGTGGCTTTGATAAGTTTTTATTGTAGTAATTAAGTTTCATTGGGTAATAAAGTCTCAGCATATAATCATGCTTAACGAATTAAGACAGATGGACTTTAATTTTAAAAGACATATAATCTATTTACAGTAAAAACTGTCAGAGAATAACTGCTTCATGCAATTGCAGTTCTTGTTTACATGCACTGGATAATAGAATACTATGATAAGGAAGGATATTCTTTAGGGACTAAAGTGATAAATTCTGTAATTATAGGATTAAATTAGACTTTAGGCGAAACTGAAGGGTTAAATTGTAAATATGACAATATGTAACCGTTTCTCTAACTAACTCACCTTGCCTATTTAAAGAGGCTGAAGGAGTTATTTTGACCTATGAAAAATTCAGAGGTACTTTTCACTATTTGAAATTCTCGCTGTGGATTCTTTGTTCTTAGTTCACTCATTACAATTTAAATTCACACCAAATTGGCGCTAGAAGGAGGGGGAGAGGATACCTTGATCAACAGATCAAAAATCAACGTTCGAGTTCTCGTTTTTTAAGTTTTTCGTTCGAATTTTCATATTTCGTTTGATTTTTCGCTGTTTGAAGATGAATCCAGAGGAAGGTGACAATCCATCTGTTCGCAAGGCGATAGAGACGCTGAAATCCGATTTGCAAGAGGCAGGTAAATCTGTTCCAATTCAATCAGTCCAATTTGACTTTGAAGGAAAAATGAATGAAATGATTAGGAAGGTGGCTGAGCTTGACGAATTGGTAAAAAAGAAAGGAGATGATAACGGTGCTAGGCTTAGGTCTAAGATAGCAGGAGGCGATCGTAATGATCAGTCTGATCAGTCGATGGATGAGGGTGATGATCACTATGAGCAGCGTAGGGCACGTTCTGAGCAAAAAAAAGAGTATAGCGGGATAAAGAAGAGGAAGGAAAAGTTACAAAGGCGACTGTATGAAAATTCTAGTGATGAGGAGGATTTTGAAGATTTTGAATCTGATGAAACACCGAGGTACGAACGTTCTCGAGGCCGTTCAAGAGGAACAGAGCGTGAGTTCCGGCCAGCTAAGGCGTTTAAGGAGGGAAGGAAGAAGAAAGAGAGGTGAGTATACTCACCTCGGAAATACTCGCCTCGGAGGTGTTCGCCTCGGAAATATGAAGGTGAGTCCAGCTTGTATGCAACTGTGGGGATGAGAAATGAGGACCAGTATGTCCAGGGGGTTGATTGGAGGGACTCACCACTGGTCAGGGAGATCAGATCTGTACCGCTACCGAGGCGGTTTGATATTTCCAAAGTTGAAAAGTTCGATGGGACTCAAGATCCCGATGACCACATAGAACAATTTAAAAACTACATGACTAATTTCGAAGATGATGATAGATTGGTGTGTAGAGCTTTTTCTCAAACGTTTAAGGGAACTGCGCTAAAATGGTTTAATAAGATTCCTAAGGAATCGATTGCAAATTTTAGAAGTTTCTACACTGCTTTTCGGAGGCAGTTTGTGGGAAGCAAGGAAATGAGAGCCAATGGAGACACAATAATACAGTGCAAGCAGGCTGTGGGAGAGAAGTTGAAGGATTATACCAAGAGGTTTGTGTCAACAAAGGCTGAATTGGATGACTGTGAAGAAAGTGTGGCTATGGCAGCGTTCAGGCAAGGGCTGTTGCCTGGGGATTTAGCCGATGAGACTACGAGGCGCAGGGCGTTAACTTTTGGAGCTCTTATGGCCCAGGTTGAGGACCAGATTAAGGTCGAAGAATCGACGAGGGTTCGAGGAGGTGCTAGTACTGTTCAGAAGGGGAGTGGACAATCTAACGTCTCAAACAACAATACCTCGCGTCCGAAGAACAATCAAAATGTTTCTAACCGAGGAACCTCGAACTCGTATCAAGGGGGATATAATCAACATAATTCTAACAATCAGCAGCAATTTAGGTCCAGGTCGAATGTGTGGGTAAGGCCGGATTACTATGCAGATTTAACTGAGAGCGTGGCTTCAATATATGAAAAAACAAGAGGAACAATCAATTTTAGAAAGCCACCAGCTATCAACAGGCCAAGAGAGGAGCGCAATAATAAATTTTGTAGGTATCATGAGGACATTGGCCATGATACAAATGATTGCATTGCTCTAAAGAAGGAGATGCAGATTCTGATCGAAAATGGAAAATTGTTGGAATATGTCAGGAAGAATGCTAAGGCAACAGCTCCTAAAGGAGGTAATCCTAATTCCAAGCAGGAAACTGCGTTAATGATTTTAGATATTGCAGGTGAGGCAGATGGTTTCGATGTAGCCTCAGAATATGTTGAACCAGACCCCAGTCGACTTTTGTTAATGTCGATAGATGAGCCGATGCGTCAGGGACGTGTTCGAGATTTATGTGCCTTTTTCGAATCACTAACTATATTTGGAGGGGATTCGATGACGAATAACACCAATAATTCGAGGAAGAGGCATATAGTAAACTTAACACGACAAATTGAGGGAGGCGCATCGGCACATCTAAGCAGCAGAAAGGATGTGCCCTTTATAATATTCGATGGAGATGATTTGAGGGGCATTACTGGGCCACATGAGGATGCGGTGGTCATTGGAGCAGAAGTATGCGGGGTGGAGATTCGACGAGTGCTGATCGACACAGGAAGTTCTGCTAATGTGCTTTTTAAGTCAACGTATGATAGGTTGACTGCACCACCTCGAATAGAAAAATCAGAGAGGACTATCATTGGGTTTACCGGCGCATCAGCAATTGTAATAGGTGAATTCGAAGGTGAAATTTCCTTGGGAAAAGGGCCTTTCAAGAAGAAAGTACAGGTACTTTTTGTGGTGGTGGATTGTCCATCAAGTTACAACGCTATTCTTGGGAGGTCATGGTTGGCCAAAATGTACGCTGTAGTTTCTACAGTTCATCAGTGTCTGAAGTATGTGGTCGAGGACAGAGTCGGCGTAGTCCGAAGTGACCAAAAGGTGGCAAGAGAATGTTATGCTGCTGCATTTAGGTTACGTGGTAAAAGTTCTGATGATCTCATGGAGAGTTAGCAGTTTGGGGGGTTGTCTTGTGGTGAAACGGACGAGGGAATTGATGATCCGAGGTCAACCCCGAGTTCTGTAGTGGTCAATGAAGAAATAGAGGAATTTATTTTTAATAATGGCAGGGTACTTCGAATTGGCACTCTGTTATCTTTGTCGATGCGAGAAAAGTTGTTGAATTTTTTGTCTGAAAACTTGGATGTGTTTGCCTGGAGATCCGAAGATGTAGTAGGGGTCCCAAGCAACATCATATGTCATAGCCTAGCGGTTGATCCGAAGGTCAAACCAATTATCCAAAAAAGAAAGGGCTTTTTCATTGGAGAAATCTGAGGCCATAGTTGCCGAAGTGGATCGGTTATACAAGATGGGGCACATTAGGGAGGCCAATTATCCGAGGTGGACGGCTAATCCGGTGGTAGTAAAAAAGAAAAATGGAAAATGGCGAATGTGTGTGGACTTCACAGCTTTGAATAGAGCCTGTCCAAAAGATCCTTTTCCGGTGCCTCGAATAGATCAGTTAGTGGATTCCACTTCGGGAAATAAAATTCTGACTTTCATGGATGCGTTTTCGGGGTATAATCAAATTCGAATGAATCCAGATGATGGAGAAAGCACAACTTTTATTACTGATAGAGGTTTGCATTGCTATAAAGTAATGCCATTTGGATTGAAGAATGCTGGATCAACATATCAGAGGCTGATGAATAAGGCGTTTGCTTCACAGATTGGGAGAAATATTGAAGTGTACATCGATGACATGCTTGTTAAAAGCAAAGGTGATGATGAACATATTGATGATTTAGAAGAAACGTTTTTGAATCTTAGAGCCATTCAATTGAAGTTGAATCCAGAAAAATGCACATTTGGAGTCCGATCTGGCAACTTTTTGGGGTATATGATTAGTGAAAGAGGAATCGAGGTGGATCCAGAACAGTTGAAGGCCCTGATATCGATGTCTTCACCTCGGAATATCAAAGAAGTGCAAATGTTAACAGGCAGGTTAGCAGCTCTGAATAGATTCATTTCTCGTTTTTCAGATAAGTGCTTGCCTTTTTTCCAGGTGCTGCGTAAACCCAATAATTTCGAGTGGACTTCGGATTGTGAAGAAGCCTTTTTGAAGATAAAAAATCTTTTGTCCTCTCCTGAAATATTAACAAAGCCTCGGAAAGGAGAGCAGTTATTTTTATATATAGCAGGGTCAGATTATGCAGTGAGCGCAGTTCTGATCAGTGAAGACACAAAAATTTCGAAGCCTGTTTACTATGTCAGCAAAAGTTTGGTTGATGCTGAGAAACGTTATTTGAAGCTCGAAAAATTGGCACTGTGTATAGTAGTGGCAGCAAGAAAGATGCGCCCTTACTTCCAGGCACATACGATTGTAGTTCGAACTTCATATCCATTAAAGAATGTTTTACAAAAACCAGACATTTCAGGAAGAATGACCAAGTGGTCTGTGGAATTGGGAGATTTCGATGTGCTATTTTCTCCTCGAACAGCTATCAAAGCTCAAGCTTTAGCAGATTTTTTGGTGGAGTTTCACTCAAGCAGATCCGAGGAGAAAGATGCAGAAAAGGTGAATGAGAATCCGACGTGGACAATTCGAACTGATGGGGGATCCAGTAGTAAAGGGTCAAGTGCAGGAGTTGAATTGGTGGCACCAACGGGGGAATTTATGTTTCAAGCTATAAAATTTGGCTTTCATGCTTCAAATAACGAAGCTGAATATGAGGTTGTGCTAGCAGGGTTGCGCTTGGCAAAGATTTGTGGAGCAATGTTTGTACGCTTGGAAACAGATTCACAGTTGGTAGTTAACCACGTTAAAGGGGTGTCAGAAGCTAAAAAGGAGCGTTTGGTTTTGTACCTACAAGAGCTTCGGGGGATGATGGCGCAGTTTGAAAATGTCGAAGTGGAGCATATTCGAAGAGGGAACAACACTATGGCTGATTCTTTGGCAACAATGGCTTATTCAGAAGAATACCCATGGATTGTAACACAACCATCGCCTTCGATCATACCAAATTCTGAGCAATGTGAAGTTCTTGATGAGGTGGTAAATAATCCGATGTGCGCTCGAGGAGACTGGAGGTTTGACTTGTTAAACTTTATTTCAAATGGAATACTACCTATGGATAAACACTTGCTCAAGAAAATAAAGTACAAATCCCTTGGCTATGTGGTACTGGATGGAGTATTGTACAAAAGGTCTGCTTCGAGACCTTTACTTCGATGTTTAAGCAAGCATGAGTCTCAGAACGTTCTGTCCGAACTGCATGATGGGGATGGGTCAGCTCATTGTGGGTTTAGAGCTTTAACGCGTAGGGTATTGTTGGCAGGGTATTATTGGCCTACCATTTTGCAAGATGCCAAGTCGTTAGTTCAAAGTTGTGACACTTGCCAAAGGTATGCAAATTTAATACACAAACCAGCTGTACCCCTAATGACAATTTCAGAGGCGGTTCCTTTCGACAGGTGGGGAATTGATTTAGTGGGACCATTACCTATGGCTTCTGGTGGAAGACAAATGATTATTGTTGCGGTTGATTATTTTTCGAAGTGGGCAGAAGCAGAGCCCTTAGCTGGGACAAAAGCTAAGGATGTAATCAAATTTATTCAAAGTAACATTTGCTACCGTTTTGGAGTACCTCGGAAAATAACAACTGATAATGGTCCTCAATTTAATAACAAAGAAATGGACTCTTTTTGCTCTTCGAAAGGGATACAGCAATGTTTTTCCACTCCTTTTCATCCCCAGGCAAATGGACAGGTAGAGGTTACAAATATATCTATTTTGGATGGCTTGAAGAAAAATTTGGCAGGAACAGCAGGGAAATGGCCAAATTTTCTTCAAGAAGTATTATGGGCATATAGAACAACTCCTAGAGAGGCTACAAAAGAGACCCCCTTTTCTTTAGTATATGGGATGGACGCTGTGTGCCCTGCTGAATCTACGTTGCCCTCTTATAGACTACTACAATATTCCGATGCAGATAATGATGAGGCTAGAAGGGTGGAACTTGATTTGTTGGAAGAAAAAAGGGTCAAGGCACATTTAAATGTGATTCATTATCAAACGTTAATGAGAAGCAGGTACGATGCTAAAGTTAAGAGAAGGGAATTCAAAATTGGCGATCTAGTGTTGCGAAAAGTGTTTCTTCACACTAAGGATAAACACCTCGGAAAATTGGCTCCGAATTGGGAAGGTCCTTATGAAGTTAAAATTAGGGTCAAACCAGGTTCTTACAGGTTATCAGATCGAGAAGGGAGGATGCTCAAGCACCCTTGGAACATAGAGCACTTGAAATTGTACTGTGAGTAAAACTGAACTTTGAATTTTTGTAAAACAGACATACTCTTTCCTTATCTGTTGGCCCAGAAAGGTTTTAACGAGGTGTCTGATTAATATTGAATTTTTTAATAAAATTTCTTTTGGCCATTGGTTGTTTGTTATGATGTGTGATTTATTATTTTGGTAATTTGGCAAGGATTGATCATCTTTGAAAGTTGACCAAGAATAATTTTCCGAAGCAATAGCTTTGAAGAAACAACCAAATTTTTCGAGGTGCCACGTCTTATGAGTGCATCTATTTTTCGAGGTGCCACGTCTTATGAGTGCATCTATTTTTCGAGGTGCCACGTCTTATGAGTGCATCTATTTTTCGAGGTGCCACGTCTTATGAGTGCATCTATTTTTCGAGGTGCCACGTCTTATGAGTGCATCTATTTTTCGAAGTGCCACGTCTTATGAGTGCATCTATTTTTCGAGGTGGCGTGACTTAAGCATTTATGTTTAAGAATAACCAGTTTAAACAAGTATACCAGAAATTTAAGATATAAAAAAAAAGATAACTGATTTCCTCGTGGAATAAAATACGAAGTTTACAAAAAGAAAAGGAGGGAGTACTTAGTCACATACACAAAAAACAAAAACAAGTTGCTTTGCCTATTAGGCATCATCTTCTTCTCCTTCTGATGATTCCTCTTCGGAACTATTTCCTTCTTCTGAGGAGGAGCTTGGTGGTGCTTCGAAAGCTTCCTTGGGGCGCTGATCTTCTGGAACTCGTTTCCAAAGGTCTGATAAGTCTAGTCTTGGACAAGCAGCATGAACTTCTCGAAGAAGCTGAATAGATGTATCAATTTGAGTTTTCTTCATGCCTTCGAGCATCACAGAACTAACTTTAGTTTCAGCCTTTTTGACTGCAGCTTTCTTTTCTTCTTCGAATCCTGTTCGAAGTGTAGTAATCTCACTTTGGCTTTTTTCTAGTTTATCTTTTGTTTCCTTAATAAGTGCCGTAGCATCGGAGATGGCAGTAGAATGTTCAGCCTTCAGACTTTCAAGAGCTTCCAGATGAGTAGTTTTAAGAGCTTCGACTTCCTCCCTGTGTTTTTTAAGAAGCTGTTCTTTCTCAGCTTCGAATTTTTGGAGTGCTTCATTTTTCGAAGTCTTTTCAGACTCTGTTTCTTTTCTGCTTCTAACTAACTCTTGGGCAAGACGCTCCAATTGGCTTTGAGATTTGCTCACCTCTTCGTATAATTTTGTGACTGCAGTAATTAAATTTGGGAAAGGTTGAAGAATCGAAGTTACCTCATCGGATTTCTCTGAGTGAGGAAAGACCAATGGCTGATGAACAGGAGCGAAGGGGTTAGATGCTGAAGCTGTAGCAGCCTCGGTAAAAATTGGTGGAACAACGTTGGCAGGTTGAGAGCCAGAAAGTACAAAATCTCCACTTGAGTTGAAATCATCAAAGTTTAGATAATCATCTACTTGTTTATCTCCAAGGGTTATTCCTCCTTCAGGATTTTCCTCAACAAAAGTTTTACCTTGTGCTTCGGAAGCTAGCACAGCTTCTAGTATATCAGCCTCATTCTTTTCATTGAGCTTTTTAGACTTATTCTCTTTCTTTTTTGGAGAAGTGTGCCTTTTCTTTTTCTTCTTCAGGGTAGGTTGGTCTTCTTCGGTTATGGTGGGAAGTGAAGGTGCAGACGTTTTTCTTTTCCTTGTACTCTTCGAAGTCAGGGAAGGCTTAGCTCTGCTTGTGCTGGCTTTCTGGGTCATTTTCCTTTTCTTTTTCAAAGGTAGATGGCTGTCACTTCGGTTCCGAAGAGGAAGATAGCATTTCCCATCTGGTGCAAGAATCCTCTCAACTGCCAGAAGGGGATCTGGTGGTGTCATCGGATCCTGAGGGAAGTCGGCCCCTAAAGATATGCGCCAGAGATGGCTATTAACGAAGTTGATGGGCTCGAATGCTGAATGAAAACCATTGCCCCAGGATTTTTCAGCCCACTCAGCCATCTTTTGGAAGATAAGCTTGGCTTCTTTTCGACAACCCTTAAACCGCCTCGGAATTTCTAAAGAGAGAAAAATAGTTAGCTAAGTAGATCGATTCAAAAACAACTAGATAAACAAGGGAAGGTATCACTTACTACTGTCTCTCCAAGTAAGGGTGAGTCTGGAAGGATTGGCATCGGAAATTTCTTTGCCATTTTCCCAGGCGCCTGACAGAAAGACAAACCTTTGTTTCCAGAATTTATCGGCTTCGAGGAGGTCGTCGATAATTTTCAAGTCATCTTCAAGGGTTAAATAATAAAATGGCAGAACAGGGCCATTTGACACTTTGGTTACTGAGATGAAGTCCTCGATTTCGAGGGGAATACCTCCAAGCCTTGATACCATAATCGCTGAGAACAAGGTGAAGAGCAAGTTGGGAGTAACTTGTGTTGGGCATAGTCTGTGGATTTCGAAGAACTTTACGATCATCGGATCCAGGGGAAACCGAAGTCCCCAGTTAAAGAGCTCAGGGTACACTACCAGCTCATCTTTTTGGCAGTTCAAGGGTGTCTCTCCTTCCACTGGTAGTCGAAGTGTCATATTATCAGTTAACCCCCATAGCTTTCTGAGGTGCTCTTTCTCTGATTCGAGGTAGTAGCTGTAAGGTACATTCTTCAAGGCAAGAATGTACCAAGCAGAAAGAGGCTTGAGATTCTCCTGAACTAAGGAGGCAACGTTCTCAGGCAGTGTAATGAGACCTTTTTTCCCTCGAGTTTTCTTTGGAGGAGCTACACCATCAGCCTCGGATTCCTCCTCGGCATCAGATTCAGTAGCTTCTGAATCGTCTTTTTTGTGACTTTCCTCGGAGTGACTTCGAATTTGTGTCTCTTGTTGAGTCACAGGAATTGGCTGACTACACTCTGGTGTAGTATCATCCACTTCTTGTGGGGGAGGAGGAGAGTGTTGAGGAGTAGAAGAGGTTTTTGCTTCTTCACCCATTACTAAGAAAGGTGATTTTTTGGCACGCTTAGCTCTGATAGCCTCGAATTGAGGAGGAAGTGTTTTGGATTGAGAGTTTTTTGTCTCTTCGACTTGAAGGACAGGTGATTTGAGTTGTGGTTTGTTATAAGTGGGTGGCTTGTCTAAAGTAACTACTTTAGATTTTCGATGAGGTCTTAGTAATGAAGATTTGGCTGGATTTTGGAGAGAAGAGGTTGTTGAGCTATTTTCTGGGTTAGAAGCTAGAGGTGAAGACGAAGTGGCAAGGTTTGGATTGAAGTTACCATATTTAAAAGTGGTGCAGGAAGAGTGAGGACCGTTATAGATCAACCCAGCAGCTTTGTATTCTTTGGCTCTTCGAGAAATACAAAGATAATCGTAGGCCCCGAAGACTTGGTTACTGGAACCAGGAAAAATATTTTTCTTTGATCTTACTGGTCTTCTGGGTTTAAATCTATTGTATCTAGGGTATCTTCTCATACAATGGGTTTTGGTATGAGAGATTGCTTAGATAGACAAGAGAAGATGAACAGGTTGAAGATGAACAGGTTGAAGATGAGCAGGTTGAAGATGAAGAACAGATGGGAGATGGTTCAAAAGGTGGATTCTCTAAAAAACTCTTACTGAATGAATAGCTGAGTATTTATAGGGTAAAGAGTAACGTCGAGAATGTGAAAGTGTGGAACAAGTAATCTGTTTTCATTGGGTGGAATATGGAACGAAAAGGAAACTAGTGATGTCACAGGTCTACTACTAGAAGTCTAATCAGTCCATCAAGTAGGGTTTGGAGATTTCGAAATGTTATTAAACTATGTGTGAAGTAATAATGTTTGAAAACCCAAGGCAAAGCAGTACCACAAGAAGTCAAATTCGATGAAGAGTTAAGTTCGAGGCAGGTGAGAAATTCGTTTACACTTACTCACCAATTCGAAGAGAGTCCTAGTTCGTTGAATTTAATCGTAATAAAGAGGTAAAACGATGCTGATCCGAGGAAAGATTCGAGGAGCTAATAGTTCTCATACATTAATATATAAGAACTATGGGGGCTACTGATAAGGAAGGATATTCTTTAGGGACTAAAGTGATAAATTCTGTAATTATAGGATTAAATTAGACTTTAGGCGAAACCGAAGGGTTAAATTGTAAATATGACAATATGTAACCGTTTCTCTAACTAACTCACCTTGCCTATTTAAAGAGGCTGAAGGAGTTATTTTGACCTATGAAAAATTCAGAGGTACTTTTCACTATTTGAAATTCTCGCTGTGGATTCTTTGTTCTTAGTTCACTCATTACAATTTAAATTCACACCATACTAGATGCATATAATTTGCACGACATTGCCTTTAAGTAAGTAATAAATTACTAATCTAAGGATTTATTTAGATTTTATGCTTTTATGCTTTTGAGTAATAATAAAAGTATGCTACTGACTGCCTTTTATGCAAGTTAGTGTAAAGTTACTGTTTTTATAATATTTATGGTAAGATTGCCTATGGCATGCCTAAATATATCCAAGAACTCTTGATTATATATATATATATATATATATATATATATATATATATATATATATATAAAAATAAGGGGAAATGGGCAACATATTTTAAGAAAGGGAGTGAAATAGGCGACTGGTAGCTTGCTTCCAAGCCGGTCCGACCGCGAGGAATCAAGAGATCTTTGCCGGTGCTGACTTGGATTTCGGGTGACGGAATAAGGCGGCCAGAAGCGACGAGCAGTTGCGGTCGAAGCTTGGCTCTAGCCGATAGGCTAGCAGTAAGCTTGGCTACAGCGAAGCGCTTACCAAGCGCGAACGAAAGGGTCTTCGCCACTTGAGGCGTATGCGAGGGGACTCGCACGTGCGGTTCTTGGGGGGAAGCTAGTAGGAATACAGATGTACTGGGCATAAGGTTTTGTCGATCCTATGTTTGCAATTGCATGTAATGTTTACCGTAAATAAGAATTAAGTTAAAAGTAATTTCTTATGGAATTAAGAATTACTGGTTGAAATAATATATATATTAAAAACGTCTCAGTTCAGTGTTATACTGCAAAAACTGCAGTTGCAGTTGCAGTTCCTGATAAAACTGCAGTTGCAGTTTGTAAGTGGATGATAAACTAAAGTTGCATTCTGATCAATAATTTATGCTGGTTGCTTTTTAATTGAAAAGCTACTGCACATTTGATGTGCAGTGTATATTAAATAAAAGTTGTTTTATACCGCCAGTTAGTTAAATAATAAGTATTAAAGGTTGGTAAAGTTGGCAACTAAGTGTGAGTGATTATAAATCGATAGCTTTGGAAAACTTATTCTGTAGTGTATATTTAATAACAATCGAGTCCAATAACTAAATTATAGATTTAGTTGATTTACGGATGATATTATAATATATAGTAAAATTATTATAATATAAAATAGGTAAATTAAAGTAATGGAGTATCATGAAATGTCATTTGCACGTAGAAGTTGCTATATATAATTAAATTATTTGGATATAATATATGTTACGAATTTGTTAAATTCTGATGTTATTCAGATATAATATTATTTACGATTTTGGTAAATTTTAATATTATTCGTAAATGAGTTATGATTTGTTAATACGTGGGTGACATGTTGATTTTTGGCATTGACCAAATCAAATTGATGAAACCAAGACATTCTTATCATCTAATTTTGAGATGAAAGATTTGGAAGAAGCGGAGACTTCTTCGTATATATATATATATGTACTAGCACTATGTCGGATATTGGATTTGTTGTTGGAATGCTTAGTTATTTTGAATATGGAAGTCCACCCATTTACAAGTGGATGTGTATTTCTACTTGGATGACTTGTTATCTCTTGGGCATCTAAGAAACAAAGTTGAATTACTGATTCAACAATGAAATCTGAGTTTGTGGCATTAGCAACAACTAGTAAAGAAGTTGAGCGGCTAAGATATATTATGTATGAATTCCGTTGTGGCCCAAACTGATATCACCTATATATATATATCAAATGTGATAGTAAAGCTGTCTTGGCAAATGTCGATAGACAAGATTATAAAGACAGGTCTTGACACTTAAGTGTTAGAGAGAATGTGGTTCGTGAGCGCATCACGCATTATGTTTCAGTAGAGTTTGTGAGAACTCGATATAATATAGCCGATCATTTAACCAAAGGGTTAAGTAGAGATCTTGTGCACAAATCGGTTATTGGGATGGGATTAAAGTTCATTTGAAATCTCTCATGTTAAGATACCCAATTCCCATCTAATATGACATTAGGTGCTGAATTCAATGTGGAAAGCTTAACATCTAGAGATTGGAACACATTAGTAGTATTATCCCAAAGTATGTGTTCAGACATGCAAGTTACGGAGGTTGAAGTTTATCTTCTTAATAGTTCTTTTGAAAAATTGTATATGCATGTGCAAGAGTAAAAGATCTACCTATTTAAGCATGAAGTTTAGCCGCTTCAAGAAGCTAGGACTTGGCTTTGATATGCTTAAGATGGATAAGGACACAAGGCTAGTAAAAGATAGTGTCAAGTAAGAACATTTGAGAATGTAAATTTATGTGTATATTATCTTCGAGTATTCATTATGAATAGTAAAGGTTCAATCCTTAGTGATACCTTGATATTCGAATATTTGGAATGTGTAATATACTAATATGAAATTCAATCGTTACGATATTTCATTTATGCATAAATTTGTTATTTGTTGTGAGTTTGTTTTAGTTAATCATGAATTGCACTAAAATGGGGGAAGATTGTTTGATATTTTAGTGTAATTGGATTGACTAGTCGACCAATGCAGTCGTAATATATTATCGAGCAAAGCGGAGAGTGTGGAGTACACGCTTGTAAGAATATATTATGATTAGTGGGTCCAAGGGGTATCTCCTGGTTGTGGTTAAATTTATTTTAAATGATAAGGCTATTGTGAATATTCATGGAAATTTTGAATTTGGAAAATTAATTCAAATTTGAATTTGAATAATTTTGGCCGTTTTTATCATTTAAAATTATAGCCGTTATTGGACTTAAAACTGTTTTATAGTTTTTGAAATTCGGTTGAATAAATAAGTATGGTTCTGTTGAAGAAATAATAACAACAACAAAAATTCATTCTCGTTGTTCAAATGCATACGCTCTGATTTTATCCGGTTGAAAATTTTGGAGAACCACCAAAATAATTTCAATCTGAAATTGTAAAAACAAGACTTCGGAGTTTATCCGGAAATCTCTAAACAAAATTCCCAACATTACCTATGATCTCACTGTTCCTCTCAAACACTTCCCGTGACACCGTAGTGTCCTTTAAAACCAAACCTTTAATCAGTTCACCGTCAATCAACTCTCCAGGCCTCCAACCCTCTAAACTACCAGTTTATTTCTTGCGTCACCCATTGATGTTGACTTTACGCCTCAATCTCACTCGAAAAGCGACATCTAAACCCAGTATCTTCCATGAAGACAAACCCTTGCTAATGCTCTTAGATTAAGTGTTTTTCTGCATTTCCTTTTTCAGGCTATCATTCATGAATATATTGATGAAGATCCCTATGAGTATATTTCTCATAGCTCTAACACCAAGCTTGATAGGATAACAACTATCTTTTCGTGTGACCTTTGTCTTTACCAAGCTGACTTCTTGATGTTCAAGCCTCACAACTGTGGAAACACCAGTAAAATTTCATTAGCAATCTCTGTTAACGCTTTACGTAAGGTTCCCTTCATACCTATTAAGAACCCTAACATACCAAGTTTATCTGCCTCTAATCAGATCACATCTATTAAGGTTACTAATACTACTAGTTCGATCGAACCTGTGGAACTCTTTCTGGTAGATTCAACTCTTCAATCCCATGCAACTTCTTAACCCATTTTTACTACTCATGCTCAGTCATCTATGGCTCCAACGATTACTGTCACATCTCTAATGGTGCATTCACCCTCAAACATCAACATCGCATACATCTTGTCTACTCGCACAGGCCTAACACTTTTTCCAAGGTTCATGCAATATTTTCCAAGCACATTATTCAATCATTCTTATATAAAGGACGTTTCTAATAGGTACTTTAATCAACCTACTTTGTATGGGCCCAATGTTACCAAACCCATCTCAAGCATCTCACCAACTCTACTTACGCAGAACCATCGTCTTCCCTTTGCACCTCAATATCAATTGGTAAACCTCCCCACTCCTTTCACCTTACTCCGTAATTATGCCAAATCCATTACACCCAACTTACATACAAGTTTTAGGCTATTATGTACTCTTTGCACTAATCTGGTGGCTTTATTTCCTGCTATATTCATGAGTCGTAACAATCGTGGACACACTTTCAACTGATCATGTGATAGTCGTGATTATTCTACTTCTTAAGCTTTCTTCTTGCGACCATGCTTGTCAAATAAAAAAGCTCTATCTCCTGTCTTAATCGCCGTTCCGATTGCTGTCTCTATCATCACCCCCATATGTTATATATAAACTCGCATTTCCTTGCAACTTCTCTGTTACCTCTTGTCTCTATGTTAAACAAATCTTCTATCTTTGGAATCCCCATCAGCATTCCTTTACATACCAATCAAACTTGGGCCAATGTTGTTGCTTATCCTTAGGATAACATGTCTTGCATGACCGAAGAGAAAGTCCAAGACCTAGTCATTGCAAATAATATCTTTGTCTTTGTGAAAGAGAGCAAGTCTTTGAAGCATGGTAATGGTGAAGCTTCAAGGACTGCTTCGATACAGTCTTTGATTGTGGAGAAAGAAGAAAAGAAGAAGAGAAAGGAGGCTAGAGAAAGAAGAGAAGAGAAAGAGGAAAGAGGCTTAGGGTCAATGTCTGAACCCTAAGTCGATTCGGGTCAGGTGATCCCGTTTTGATATTGGGCCGGATTATTTGTTGAAGCCCAACAGAAAGTGTTGAAGCCCAACTGATGCTTTGAGTATGGCCTTTTGGGTTATGTTGCTGGTCCAAGGTCTATCACACGAAATCAAGTCTAATTGACTAAGTGTTACTCTATTAAATAAATGTAACAAGAATATGTGTAACAGAATTACATGACTAACTAACTAACAACTTATTGTTAGTAGACAGCCTATAAAATATAATTGACAGTTCTTGATTCATTAATAAAAATACTTCAATCCAAAAAAACTCTCTCTCTATACTCTTGATTTCAACTTGGTATCAGAGCCATTGTAGGCCTTCAATGGCGAACTCTGATTCTCCTACCCATAGCAATGAGTCTCTTGGCTCAGTATTTCCTAGCAATCTCTCTGGTGCTACGAAGAGTGTACACCTGCAAACAATTAACAACAGTAGTCAGATAAGGCTAGATAGAAGCAACTACTTGTTGTGGAAGACTATGGTGCTACCTATCATCAAAGGCAATAAGCTAGGAGGCTTTGTTACAGGGGATAAACCCTGTCCTCCTAAGCTTGTCAACGACTCTGAAGGTAATACTGTTGACAATCCAGATTATGAGGACTGGACTGCCAAGGACCAGCTACTCCTTGGCTGGTTGTACTCTACCATGACTACATAGGTTGCTGCTCAGTTGATGGAAGAGAGCACCTCAAAAAAGCTGTGGGATGCAGCTAGCAAACTTTCTGGCTCACACACAAGAGCCAGAATAACATACTATAAGTCTGAATTTCAGAGAACAAGAAAAGGTAACCTGACTATGACTGAATACCTAAGCAAAATGAAGAATATTGCTGACAATTTGGTGCTAGCTGGCTGTGCAGTATCAATAGATGACCTAATAATTCAGGTTCTTGCTGGTTTGGACTCAGAATATACTCCTATTGTGGTCAGTCTAACTGACAAGGATTCTATGGGGTGGCTAGACCTTCAAACTAGTCTACTCACGTTTGAGAGTAGGCTAGATCAGCTAGAAAGCATTCAAAACAATTTGTCAACCTTAAGCCTAGCTACAGCAAATCTAACTCAGAAAACAGATTACAAAACACAAAGCAACAATGGGAATCAGAAGAACTACTCTGGTCAGTACAAAGGTTCATACAAGAACAACAGAGGAAGGAACAATTCAAACTATTCAAGGGGAAGAAACAGCTACTATAGAGGGAGAGGTGGACGCTTCTCTCAAAACAAACCTACATGTCAGATCTGTAACAGATATGGACATGCTGCACCAATGTGCTACTACAGGGATGATCCATCTGTTATGGGGTTATCTTCTTCTGAACAACCTAAGGGGGACAGTGACCATGTAGCCTATGTAGCTACTCGAGATTCTACTGGTGAGTCTGCCTGGTATGCTGACAGTGGTGCTAGCCATCATGTCATAGGCAATCCTAACATGTTAACTCAGAAGGCAGAGTATACAGGTAATAAAAGTATACTTATTGGTAATGGTCACAGGCTGCCTATACATAATGTAGGGTGCTCTAGTTTACAATCTTTTAACCATACTCCTATTTCCCTCAAAAATATTCTACATGTACCTTTGTTTAATAAGAATCTACTATCTGTCTCTCAACTCACCAGTCATAATAATGTTTTTATTGAGTTTCATCATGGGTTTTGTCTTGTGAAGGACAAGTTAACAGGGACAATGCTTCTTAAAGGGACTACTGAGGGAGGACTATACAGGTTAAAGGATATTTCTAGGTCACAAGCTACTGGGGGCTCTCCTATCAGTGTCAAACACAATTCTCTATCTTCCAGTGTATCACTACCTAAAGTCATGTCTGTTTGTTTGTCTAATTCCCTAAAAGATGGATGGCATAGGAAGCTTGGCCATCCATCCTTACATGTGCTTAATTCAATTCTAAAATAGTGTAATCTCTCTTCTATTATGAAAGAAAAACTTAACTTTTGTAAAGCCTGTCAGTTTGGGAAGTCCCATGTCTTGCCATCTTCCTTGTCTCAGTCTCATGCCAGAAATGTCTTGGATCTCATACATACAGATGTATGGGGTCCCTCTCCTGTGGCTTCCACTCAAGGTCACAAATATTATGTGATCTTTGTGGATGACCATACCAGGTATACCTGGCTGTATCCTGTCAAACATAAGAGTGAAGTGATTAATACATTCAAACAATTCAAAAGTCTGGTGGAAAAACAGTTTGAAAGAAACATCAAAACAATTCAGTGTGATGGTGGAGGAGAGTTTCTGCCTATATCCACTATGGCTAAAGAACAAGGGTTCATTGTGAGGAAATCCTGCCCTCATACTTCAACTCAGAATGTCAGAGCTAAACGTAAACATAGGCATACAGTTGAGACTGGTCTGACTCTTTTATCTCAAGCCAGTTTACCCTATAGATTTTGGGTTCAAGCCTTTGAAACATCTGTCTACCTTATCAATAGGCTACCTACACCAGTTCTATCAAATAGTTCACCTTTTGAAGTCTTATATCACAAGAAACCTAATTATCTAGCCTTGAAAACATTTGGGTGTGCCTATTTTCCATGCCCCAGGTCTTATCAATCAAACAAGTTCCAGTTTCATACAATTAAATGTGTGTTCTTGGGGGTCAGTCAGTTCCACAATGGTTATGTGTGTCCTAGTCCTAAAGGCAGGGTTTATATTTCTAACAATGTCATTTTTAATGAAACTGATTTCCCTTTTGAACATCAGTTTCTTCACACTACAGTTCCTGAGTCTTCTACTAAAGTTTTCTTGGATTCTTGGCTACCTAATCTATCTCAGGCTCTTGTGAACTATGAACACTCCTTGTCATCTACTACTTCTCTCAGGGTTCCTGAAGATGATACTGCTCTGCCAACTAGGACTTCACAAGGTACAACTCTATCCCCATTTCATAATTCTACTCATGCTATATCTAATAGCTCTACTCCTTCTCAAACAATTTCTGATTCATCTACATCTAACCCTAATCATACTCAAGTCTCTAGTCATTATTCTGACCAATTAAACCCTACTGATACACACTTAAATCATTTGAACCCACCATGTCCTAAAATTTCTATTTGCCTACCCTTTGATTCTGCTGATAAGTCAGTTAGTCTAATTCCTAAACCTTCTTCTCATCATATGATAACCAGAAATCAGGATGGAACTAGAGTGCCTAAAAATCCTTATATTGGCTCTGTGGTCAAAACTAACCTGGATACTATTGAACCTAGCACCTATTCTAAAGCTGTAAAGTGTTCTCATTGGGTAACAACTATGGAAACAGAGTATGAAGCTCTAATGGTCAATAAGACTTGGTCTTTGGTTCCTTGGAATCCTAATCTAAATGTTGTGGGCTGTAAATGGGTGTACAAGGTGAAACATAACAGAGATGGGTCTGTTCAAAGGTATAAGGCCAGACTTGTAGCCAAGGGGTTTCATCAAACCCCTGGTATTGACTATTCTGAAACATTTAGTCCTGTGGTAAAGCCCTCTACGATTAGACTGGTTCTAACCTTAGCATTTTCTAAAGACTGGGAAGTTAGGCAACTGGACATTAATAATGCCTTTCTCAATGGGTATTTGACTGAGGATGTTTACATGGTTCAACCACATGGTTTTCAAGATCCTCAGAAGCCTACACATGTATGTAAGCTCCATAAGGCCTTGTATGGTCTTAAACAATCCCCAAGGGCCTGGTATTCTAGACTGAGGGACACACTCATTCACTGGGGATTTACCAACTCTAAATCTGATTGTTCTTTGTTCTATCTGGTTTCTAAAACTGTTGTTCTACTTATTCTGGTCTATGTAGACGATATTATTGTGACAGGTAATCAAACAGAATGTTTGAAGGAGTTCATTCACAAACTCAACACTGTCTTTTCTCTCAAAGATATTGGACCACTCCATCTATTCCTTGGAATAGAAGTTCATCGTGATCATACTGGTTTCTACCTAACACAGCAACAATACATTAAAAACTTACTGAGCTCTCAAGGTCTCTCGCTAGCCAAGCCGTGTCCTACTCCAATGGCTGCTGGTGTCCATATTTCCAGTACGTCTGGCACTCCTCTTGCTGATCCTACACAGTATCACAGTTTGTTAGGTGCATTACAATACCTAACACATACGAGACCTGATATTGCCTTTGCTGTTAATAAGCTCAATCAATATCAGCAAGCCCCAACAACTATACACTGGCAAAACTTAAAGAGAGTACTAAGGTACTTATCTGGGTCGTGTTGGATAGGGCTGCACATCAAACCAACCTTCAACTTTCAACTGCAATGGTTTTCAGATGCTGACTGGGCTTCGTCTTCTGATGATCGAAGGAGCGTTTGTGCCTATTGCGTGTATTTTGGAGATTCCCTAATCTCCTGGTCTTCAAAGAAACAGAATGTGGTTGCTCGATCCTCCACTGAGTCAGAGTATCGAGCTTTGGCAAATCTTTCAGCCGAATTGATGTGGCTGCGCTCACTTCTGACTGAAATTCGATTCCCAATCGAGACTCCCTCTGTTATCTGGTGTGATAACTTGGGAGCGAGCTCCCTCACCTCCAACCCGGTTTTCCATGCCTGAACAAAGCACATAGAAATTGATGTGCACTTTGTTCGGGATCAGGTGTTGAAGGGTTTGCTTCAGGTCAGATTTGTTCCATCTCATGACCAGTTAGCCGATTGCCCACAAAACCCCTAACACATCACCGATTTCAGTTTCTGAGGGACAAACTCGGACTTCTGCTATCCCCTCTTCGTTTGAGGGGGGATGTGAAAGAGAGCAAGTCCTTGAAGCATGGTAATGGTGAAGCTTCAAGGACTGCTTCGATACAGTCTTTGATTGTGGAGAAAGAAGAAAAGAAGAAGAGAAAGGAGGCTAGAGAAAGAAGAGAAGAGAAAGAGGAAAGAGGCTTAGGGTCAATGTCTGAACCCTAAGTCGATTCGGGTCAGGTGATCCCGTTTTGATATTGGGCCGGATTATTTGTTGAAGCCCAACAGAAAGTGTTGAAGCCCAACTGATGCTTTGAGTATGGCCTTTTGGTTTAGGTTGCTGGTCCAAGGTCTATCACACGAAATCAAGTCTAATGGACTAAGTGTTACTCTATTAAATAAATGTAACAAGAATATGTTTAACAGAATTACATGACTAACTAACTAACAACTTATTGTTAGTAAACAACCTATAAAATGTAATTGATAGTTCTTGATTCATTAATAAAAATACTTCAATCCAAAAAACTCTCTCTCTCTATACTCTTGATTTCAACTGTCTTCCCTTGTGAATCTATTAGACATAATAAGTCTGATTGGGCTAAATGTCTATATGGTTATTTCCTAAGCAAGAAACTTGTTCCTTATCACGTTCAAGTAATTACTAGAAGGATTTGAGGCTTGCATGATCTTCACAAATATAAGGTCACACATTCAGGTTATTTCTTCTTCTTGTTTTCCACATCGGATAACGAGACATTTATTTTTTATTTTCATAATGGTTTTTAATAGTCACCCAACATTCTTTAAAATATGGGAACCTATTGCCTTCTCCAGCGAGGATCCATTCAAATTCATCCCGTTTTAGGTCAAGTTTTATGGCTTCCTTCACGATCTCTGGTTTGAGAAGGGGATTATCATTGTTTTCTCTTTTATCATTAGTTCTATATATGTATTCACGCATAAAAAAACAAGGCCCGCATGATTTTTGCTCATATCTGTATCATCATGAGTGCCTCCAATAAGTTTCCTGACTCTATTGATATCGCATGCGGCGCTTTTATCAGTCCACCATGATTTTCTTAGAATGTCAAGGCTTGTCGGATATTTGCAGTAAATTGAAATCATGTAGCCGCCTCAGTAAAGGTTTCTCTAGATAATACCCAATCTGATAACGTTGCTCATCGTCCTGGTAAGGAGCCCATGATCGTTAGCTGCAATCTCATGTTGGTCAATTCTAGAGATAATGATTTCCTCCTATTTCTATATTATAATGCCATCATGAATGGGCTTAATGATGATACAATTGGCCTCAAAGATACTAATGTGATTTTCCCCACGGTTACCAAAACCATGGTTGCTCAACTTAATATCGACTCCGTGAAGACTAAAAATGTGGCCTTAGAGGTTACTTCTCCTTCCACTTGTTCTAGGATCCATCTCAGCAACAATGATGTTCTTGTTCATAAGGTTGATTATATGGTCCTAGATCATTAAATCTAGGTACTCCTCTCTTTATATTATTCATAATTATTTCATCTTGGAATGTAAAAGAACTTAACGATCCTACATGACAACATGATGTTACTAAGTATGTATTTTCAAACCATATTACACTTAGTTTCCTCTTGGAACTAAAGTTATAGAATGTAATATTGATAAAATTATAAAATCCATGCTCTACTGTTTGAAGTTTACAACCAACTAGTGCATGGAACCCTTAGCTAGAATTTGGTTGGCTTGGAATCCTAGTGTTTATAGTCTTTATTTCGACAAATATTTATACATAAATTATGGACTATAAAATCAGTCATATTTATGTAAACACTTCACTATTTCTACCATATATGGCTCCAACAATGTTTTTGAACATATGCCACTCCGGCATGACATCACCACTATCTCTCATCGTCCTCAAAACATTAGTCAAACAAAAAATAAAAATGCTAGCCTAAAAGAAAGCATTATCAGAATATATTCTGATAGACATAATAGCATCGGAAGAGCAACTAATTATATTTTTTAGAAAAATACTAAAAAATATAATGTATCGAAATATATAAATTAACAAGTAAATAATTGAATAAAAGTAATGGAAGTTAGTTCATGAGTTTAACGACGGGAAATTAAAAAAATTGAATCAAATAAGTACACAATTAAAAGGTGATGATAAATTTCAAACAATCATAATAAACAAAACTAACGTAATAAAAGTTGATGAGTCCGGAAACTCTCAGCACTCACTGTAGAAACCGGACAGGGGCAATTCGGACAAAAACCACCCACCGAACCATCCAAACTGGACAAAAGTAATAAAAGCTAATCACCTTTTGACAAAGCTAATTGCTAATCTGTTTAATAAACTAATGAGTTTTTGAACTCGACCCGGTTTCATAAGCTTGACCCGAAAGCCCATATGGCCCATAATTAAGGGTAAAAATACCCAAACACTTTCATTAACAAGGGTAATGAACATTTAATACAACCAGACAACTCAAATCTCTCACTACAAACACCCAAACATTAAATACCTTTGAAACACCATAAAACACCTGACAAAATTACCCTCAGTAAAAAATAATCCACACCAAAAGTGTTTAATAATTAAAAAATTACACATAAATGATAGAAAAACAAAATTAAGTATTTTTGTCAACAAGAGATTAATTTTGAAATTCATCTAATTTCTCGATTATATTGTCATTAGTTTTTTAGGGTTGGTGACTTCTTTTGCATTCGTGTTATCTTGAATAGTAAATAGTATATTTTGATATAATAGCGTTAGTATGAGAAGATGCTCTAAGAGTAGAATTATAATTATAAGTAGATATGTGACACATGTCTTGATATATGTTGAGAAGGTGATTCCAATAAGGCCATATAGAGACCGTTTGAGGTTTGTTACAATAGAATATTTGTGTTAAATTTGTTATTTTCGTTCTCTTATAAGATTTTTAGCGTTATCCAAAACTATTCTAGTCAGTTTTTCTTTCATCTTGTTAGCGACGACACCATGATTCTTTCTGAATCTTTTCATTTAATCTTTTAGCTTATTGTTTTCTTCCTCGAATTGAATGTTAATAATTTGAAGCTTGTTATTTTCTTATGGATAAATATGCGACATCAAATGGTACTTAACTGAAGATAAAAATAACTTCAGAATATTAAGTTGTTCATTGGAGATGTTTTTTATTACTTAAATACACATGACGATTAAAGGGTAGTTTATTAATATTTATTAAGTAATTTTAATAGATGATTGATACATGTCCTATGTTACACATATCATACATCTCTATAATTAAGGGGAAACTTTAAATGTGAGGTCAAATCATTGCAACAATGGTCGATTCATTGATTAGTAAAATTACTCTTTGAAAATTGTACATTGAGTGGAAACTTCTTTATCATTCCGCATCTTATCATGACCACTAAGCATGTCGATTTCACTATGATATATACTGTGTCATTTTTTGGCATCGTTACTCCTTGTAAATCATCATTGTTTAACCCTAACATTAAATATTGATTTTCGTAAAGGTGTGAGGATGATAATCTTGGTATTGAACTTGTAGATATCCCACATGTCACTTCCTTAAATTTTTAGTAATGCTTGAAAATGGATCTCTGTCAGCAAAGATTACAATGGTTTTTATGTTGGGATCCAAGTCGATATACTATTCTTCTTCAAGTTCAAATTTGAGGATTTCGGTTTGTTTGGTGCTGCTGAAGCTTGCCTAACATACCTTGGCAAATGATCTCGTTCAGTCGACGCATGTTTTCAATTCGTATTTATTTATCTTTCTAATGAACTTCGAAAACGTACCTTCATCAATCATGATAACGATAGATTTTACCAGTGTTGTTAAGCCTTCTTTGTCAACAACAACCCTAGGCAACCGGTTCTTTGTACCGACAATCTAGAAAGATTCTTTTTCGCCTAATCCTCACCGTCGATGTCCTATTGGTCGATGCCACTCTCGACCACAGCAGCAAGTCGGTCATAACAACATTAAAGACCTTAGCAGTTATACTTTGATTGTACTAAGTACATGTAAATAAATATATTATATTGTATTGTTGTAGTATTCTATAATTATGATAGCAATCAACACCTTGTAATAAACGCGAACTGTTACACTTCGCTTTATTTAAGGGAGAGACATTCATGAATAAGAACGTCTTACAACATTTCTACCACTCTATCTCTTTTTACACTTATTATTTTGCATCCACTAGGAATTAACGATATCCTAGACTAATTATATAAACCTTACCTAAACATAATTTAACACTTAGCTATAACACCATGTAGAAATAAAAAATAAAGCAATGAGAAAAATATGATAATCTAATAATGAGACTGATCCATCCTTGTAAGTAAGAGCCATCGTAAAGACAAAATTTAGCAACTTGATGGCGGAGCTCCAAGATTATAGCTTGGTAATAATAAAAACATGCCTCGATGTTATAAAGAAGTCTGTCAAACGAAAAACCAAATCATATAGATGAAGAAGATAACATGAAAAACCTTATAGATTGATACTAATATGTAAATAATAAATATGGTTATTATTTTAATAAGTATAATGACAATGCGGCTAGGTTAGATCGGAATCCTCAGATAAAATAAAAAAATAACAATATCTTAGACAAAATAGAAAAAACCAGGATCTCACTCGAAGCACGGTAAGAATGTGAGGATGAAGCTCCAAAATAGCAGCCTATCGGGATATAAGGTACAATAAACAAGACAGCCTCACCGGCTTCGTTCCTCCACCAAAACCTGATCAAAACCATCAATAATATCAACGAGTACCACTACATTGTTGGCGGAAAATGTTAAACAACACATTTCTTTAAAACAAACAAACAACTTTGATATAGATAGAAAATGAGAAATATTACAAAACAATCTTATAACTCACACTTGAAGAAAAAATATTTTTCAAACGCTCAAGAGAGCATTTTTGTCTCTCTTTTCTCTCACTCTAACTTTCTCTCTAACTTTACTTCTTAGTGTGTTTGGTGATGCTCTAAATGGTGGGAGAGCTCCACTATTTATGGAACCATAGTGGAGACAAGGATCCACCATCTAAGATCTTATGGATACTTAAACACTCAACCTCAAGACTACAATCAAGGTAAAAGTGTTTATTATACTCAACATAAAAGTGTGTCTTGCACTCAACCTAAAGAAGGTCTTACACACAACCTCCACTACTAAATAAATATTAATTTAATTGGTTCTAGAATGTGCTTTCTAGATGCGCCTTATTAAGTGGGTTGGACCCTTTAACCGGGTCAAGTTTATGATCCAACACTCCCCTTAAACTTGATCGTGTGACCCCCTAGTAGTTTCCTTAATCGTTTGAAGTCTTTGATTTTCAATGGCTTGGTAAAAATATCGGCAGCTTGTTCTTGTGTCTTCACATATTCAACTTGCACATCCTTTCTTGAAATACACTCCCTTATGTAGTGGTAGCGAACATCAATATGCTTGCTTCGATCATGGATTACTGGATTCTTGGCTAAGGGAATGGCTGACTTATTGTCGACATACAGTTTAGTAGGCTCATTTTGTGTTAGGTCTATCTCCTTCAACAAATTTCTAAGCCAAATTGCATGACTAAAACATGTAATAGCAACAACGTATTCTGCCTCACAAGTGGACAACGTGACAATCGGTTGTTTTTTTGGCATCCACGTGAAAGCAATATTTCCCATAAAACATACAAATCCAGTAGTACTTCTTCAATTGTTTATGTCTCCACCCCAAACACTATCGCTATACCCAACAAGTTTGTAATCATTAGAATTGGAATAGAGTAATCCAAAATCAATTGTACCTTTCAAATAGCGAAGGATTCTTTTTGCAGCTTTGAAATAAGTTGTTGTTGGAGATTCCATGTAGCGGCTAACCAATCCAACTGCATGAAGAATTCCTGGTCTGATGCAAGTTAGATAGCGTAGACTTCATACCAAAATTTTGAATAATGTCAGATGTACACTTTCTCCTTCTTCATGCTTGGACATTTTGACTCCAAACTCCATGCGTGTGCTTATCTGGCTACAATTCTCCATCTTAAACTTCTTCAAGATATCTTTAACATAGCTTTCTTGTGAGATGAAAATTCAATCTTTTTTTTTCTTAACTTCATTACAAAGATAGTACGGCATGAGCCCCAAGTTTTTCATCTCAAATTCCTTCGTCATTACTTCCTTGAATTTATTGAACATGCTTGGGCTACTTCCGCTGAAGATCAAATCGTCCACGTAGAGACACACGATCAAAATATCTCCATCTTTGATCTTAGTGTATAGAGCGTGCTTGTACGGACATTTGTTCAAGCGGTTCTCTTGTAAATACTTGTCGATTCGACTGTTCCATGCCCTTGGTGCTTGTTTTAGCCCGTAAAGAGCCTTATTTAGCCTCAACACCTTATCTTCGTGGTCTTTGATCTCATAGCCTAATGGTTGTTGAATGTAGACTTCTTCTTCAAGGACGTTATTTAGAAATGCTAAATTTACATCCATTTGTTGTATCTTCCACTTGTTTTGAGCTGCCAAAGAAATTACTAGTTTAATAGTTTCTAATCGGGCAACGGGGGCGAATACCTCATCATAGTCAATTCGTGTCTTTTGACTATAGCCTTTTGCAACAAGCCTTGCTTTGTGTTTTTCAATCTCCCCCTTAGCATTTCTCTTAGTTTTGTATAACCATATGACGCCTATTGTCTTACACCCTTTGGGAAGTGAGGTGAGTTCCCATGTGTCATTCTTCTCGATGGCTCTAATTTCTTCATCCAGCGCGTCTCTCCATTGTTTCTCTTGTGTAGCTTCTTGAAATGTCACTGGCTCACAATCAGCAAAGAGACAAAAGAGTGTAATGTTATCTATTGGTTCAGTTACCTCATAAAGATCACTAAGGATTCTTGTACGTTCAATTGCTCTCTCATTCTAACTACCATTTGAAAATGATGAAGGTGGTGAGTCTCTATGAGTAGATGATGTTGGTGAAGCATGCGGGGTTGCAACATCTTCTGATTGCTCATTTGGTGTCTGTTCATCTTCTTTAATTTGGGGGGAAATGTGAACTCATTTGTATGAGACCCAAAATCCCATTCTCCTTCTTCATCAACTATCACATCTTGGCTTATCACAACCTTTTTGTTGTTTGGGTTGTACAACTTGTATCCTTTGGAACTTGAATCGTAACCGATGAAGATACAATTCTTGCTTTTATCATCGAGTTTGGTTCGTTGTTCGTCTGGTACATGGACATGAGTTTTGCTTCCAAATACTCTCAGGTGGGAAATTCTGGGCTTTCTTCCACTCAATGCTTCTTGTGGTGCCTTTCCCCAAACACTTCTTGTTGGAGATCGGTTGGACAAGTAGACCGCATATGCCACTGCTTCCGCCCAAAAATCCTTAGGCAGTTTCTTACTTTTGATCATGCTTCGCGCCATATCAAGGATTGTTCTGTTCTTCCTTTCGGCCACACCATTTTGTTGAGGTGATCTAGGAATTTCCGGCGACGAATTCCATATGCTTCACAAAACTCTAGAAATTTATTGGATGTGAACTCCCCTCCTAGGTCAGATCTCATGTCTTTAATCTTATTTCCGCTTTCCTTTTCCACAACTGCTTTGAACTTCTTAAATACTCCAAAGACTTCGGATTTCTGTTTTAAGAAATATACCCACATTTTTCTTGAAAATCATCAATGAAGAGAAGGAAATAGTTACTTTTACCTAGAGTGCTCGACTTGATTAGACCACACACATCGGTATAAATAAGCTCGAGAGGTTTCTTGGCTCTTGATTCTGACTCCTTTGGAAATCTTTTTCTGAATTGCTTTCCAAGTAAACATCCTTCGCATAGTTGGTCTGGATGATTGATACATGGTAACCCTCTCACCATTTCCTTCTTAGACAATGACTCTAAACTTGTAAAGTTTAGATGCCCAAATCGAACATGCCATCGCCACGACGGATTTTTGTAACACGCCTTAAGACATTTTGCAACATCATTTTGAATATTCAAAGGAAACATTCTATTCTTTGACATTTGAACTTTAGCAATTAAGTCTCATTTGTCATCTCTTAGAAAAAGACTATAATTTTTCATATGAATGTCATAGCCCTTTTCTAGGAGTTGTCTCAAGCTCAAGATGTTGTTTTTCATGCTAGGTACGTAATAGACATTTAAAATTATTTGGTGACTACCATCTTTTGCACGGATAAGAATGTTACATTTTCATTTCATCGATATTTTGCTATCATCTCCAAAAGAGACATTTCCACTCACTGCTTCATTGATCTATACGAACATGTTTCTTTTCCCACACATATATGGTTGCTTGCACCAGTGTCAAGATACCAAGTGTTCACTTGAACTTCATTAGTGTTTTTGTATGTTAGTAGTAACATATCTTTTTCCTTCGTCTTCTCCTCCACATAGTTGACCCTCTCCTCAACTCTATTGTTGGGGCCTTTGCATTCTGAAGCATAATGTCCCAAACTTTGACATTTATAGCATTGGATTTGAGATTTATCATACCTCGAGCTCAGATTTCTTCTTCCACGACCTTGTGTTAAGCTTTCTCGTTTATCGTAGTTATAGTTGGAATTATTGTTGTTGTAATTCCACCCACGTTCACGACCATGATAACCACCTCGTCCGCGGCCCCCATCTCTGCCTCGGCCACGTTGGTTTCTATCACCTTCTTGATTTGCATGCATGTCCTTGAGTTCTACTTTGAGGAGTTTCTCGGTGATTTCTTGCTTTCATAGGCTTGTAATGATCCTTGGAGCTCTTCAATCATCATTTTCTCCAAATCTTTAGTTTCTTCACTCGTCACGACGATATGCTCAAATTTGGGATCCAACGAACGTAGTATTTTTCTATTACTCTCGCATATTCTAACTTCTCACCATTTCTTTTTAATTGATTAGAAACGGTTGTTACTCTTCAGAAATATTCCGAAATAGATTCAGACGCTTTCATATGTAAATATTCAAATTCACCTCTTAATGTTTGGAGACGTACATTTTCACATTTTCGACTCCTTTGTAAGAGATTTGTAATTTCTCCCACACTTGCTTGGCGGAAGATGCGCTTGAAATGCTTTCGAAGCTATCATCATCTAATGCTTGATAGATGAGGAAGAGAGATTTTTTGTCTCTCCTCTTGCTTCATCTTTGGGTTCA